>OZ010574.1:101954784-102307284 GCA_963932145.1 Acanthosepion lycidas | reverse complement strand
CATTTTGCCGACGTGTTTCGTCTTCTGTCTTCTTCATTTTTGCCTTGAAAAATTGGAAGACGAAACGCGTTGGCAAAATGTCAGATTTTTTTCCAATTGTCATTCGATACCATATAAATATATATATATATATATATATATATATATATATATATATATATATATATATATCTCCCCTATAGACAAACAAGAATTATGATACACTTACATACATATAGAAATGTTTTTTCAGTTAGGCTTGGAATCCATTATTTTGTTGAGCTTTGAAAAACTCTGTTATTTCTCCTGAAGTTGAGAATGGCATAACTTACTAACACTGCTTAACAAGTCAAATGGATGTAAAACCTGTTTAACTAATGAAAATCAAGCAACAGAAACATAAAAATATTAGAATTTCTTTCTTTCTTCATATCACATTCTCTAATAAAGCTTTAATAAAAGTGAAACATGTTACATTTATAAACACTTCTTATTTGTTCTTTATCATCCTGTCAGATTTCAATCCATATTTCATCTCAGTTCATATATCAGTCAATTATGTACTATGCATTATACATGTGTAGGCGATCATGTATCTTTCGATACATGACTGATGAGGAAGATTTTTCCCCACAGAAGGTTGCCATTTCGTTCTGTGGTAGAACAATTGCCATCTAACTCTATAGAACCTGGTCTGTCCTGATATTTACCCATATTTGGGAGAAAAGAAGAGGATTCATACCTATTTCAAGGGTATTAGCATGTAAGTGAATGTAATGGAAGTCAACTGGAATTCGAATTTGTCTCTCCGATTCCTCAATCCGAGCCACTATCTATTACTCCACTGTGCCTCCTAATTCATATATACAATTATATATTATATATAATAATTCTATATATATATATATGTATATATATATATATATATATATATATATATATATATATATATATATAGATGTGCTTACAGCTACCTCACATTGAAACATCAGTTCTTGTCTGATCACCAAAGTTAAGCAATGTTGAACCTGGTCAGTTTCTAGAGAGGTGGTCACTTGATACTAGGTGCTGTAAGATTATATGTGCAGGTGGTTTAATATTTAACAGCTCAGAATGAGAAATTGGAGAATCAATTTTGAAGTCCTGTTGAATTTGTTACTTGTGTGGCATTACCCTTAGGAAAGGTAGGAATCCATCTCATCTCCCTCAGCTATGGGTTAAGAAGCAGGGCAGACTGTTCTCTATAGCCCTGGTTGGTAACCACTATAGGGGAAGGAATATTCTGAATTCAAACCAGCCTGGAGAGGTTAGCAAAGGGTAGATGAACTTCTTATAGGAGCCAGCAGATGGTTAGAAGATGGAAAAAACTCATCTGACATATGGCACAGAGTGCACCAGTGCAGGACATGGTGCTATGATCGAGAGAGTGTACATTGCAGGGCAGGGGCAAGTAAAATAATCCACTTGTGCAGGTTGTTAAAACTTAGTTTACTGAATCCTCATTCATTAGTCTCACTGGAAGAATATATATATATACATATATATATATATATATATATATATATATATATATATATATATATATATATATGAGGAGACATGGTGGAGTAATGGATATCAGAGAGCCAAGTTCAAATTTCAGTTGAATCCCTTACATTCACTTACGTGTTAATCCCCTTGGGAAAGGTTTGAATCTTCTTCTCTCTCCAGCTATGGGTAAATAGCAGGAAGGACAGACTGGGTTCTATAGCCTTGGACAGCAACTGGTCTAGGAGAAGGACAACTCTGAATTCAAAAACCTACAGAGGGTTGTTTGGGGACCTTGTGGCACGTAGTGCACCAGGTCTCTGTATTCGGTCCTTCAAAATGTATGGATGGTTCTGCACAAAACCTTCACCACTATAATTAAATCATATGTGCTGATGTCTGGCTGTCGGTTCCTAGGAACTGAGCTGCTTGACCCTCATATGTCAAATATGATGGGACAGTTGAATATATTTATATATATACTAATTATATTATCTGTTTATAATTTTGAGAGGAGTCATTGTAATTATTTACACTATTTACATTGTTCAGACTGCTGTCCGCATTTTTAATTTATTCATATGGCCCAGTGGATAAAAGCGTTCGTTGAGTGATCCAAAAGTGATTTGACACAAAGAGCTGTGAGTTCAATACCTGGCTACAGCAGAGGGAACAAAAACTTGGAAAGTTGAGTTACTACGGGGAATTAGCTGAAACCGAGATATCCAAAAGGCATGGCATGTGGAATTAGAACAATCTACCCGCATGGACTAAATAGTTGTTTCAGTTCAAAATTCCAACGTATATCACCTGAAGAAGACCGGAGCATACAATGGCCGAAATGTTGTGAATATGGCAATAAAGGTGAGGATAACAATCCAAACAATGTAAACAGTATAAATAAGTGTATTATATATACTGATTATATATATACTGATTATATATATGATGATAAATTAAAAAGTAAAAGCAATTTTGAAATTATGTGTTAAAAACAACAGAGAAGCAATGACATGCAACATGGCACGTGCACATGGGATGACAGGTAGCTCGCTGTGTGCAGCATCCCATTATTCAGTCGAGTGGTAGGTAGCAAAACAGTTAGGTATATGGATGCTTTACTCGATGACTGTACCATCAAGAAACAATATGTCATAGTGCGTTTTCTATGGTCTGCGATAGTCAAACCTTCAGAAATCCGTCAGTGGATGTTGGCAGAGTATGGAACATACACCATGAATCAATGAAAGATGAACGAGTGAGTAGAATAATTTAGAGTGGGGAAAACAAGTGCAGCAGATGAAGGTTGATTTGGTCACCCCTCAACATGCTGCATAGAAGAACGCATAGAGAGGGTGGATGCCTTGTTTACAGTAAGATTGACGAATTATGCTACCTGAAGTGGTGGCAGTTGTGTGCGTCAGTTATGGATCTGCACTTGGAGTATGGTAAAGTTTGTGTGTGTCAGGTGCATAGAGAAGCAAGTGGTGCAGATATAACTTTGTGAGTATGCGAGCAACCCAAAATCTTTTTGAAAGGGATGAAGAAGCTTCTTGAATGATACTATAAGTGCATCACCATGCAGGGGGAAGTTTTGTTGAAAAGTGACAGATGCATTCATCAGTGGAAATAAAGGTGGTATATGGAAACTATCTTCATTCTTTGATTTGCCATCATATATATATATATATATATATAGATAGATAGATATAGATATATGAATAAAGACAAAAGGAAAACTTATCTTAGCCGATGTGTTTTGTCGGTTAAGATAAATTTCTTTTGTCTTTATTCGTATTCTTTTTACAGATATACTCTATCTAAAATTTGACACACACACACACACATATATATATATATAAATACAATTATATATATATACTATTACATATATATACTAATTATGCATAGCATATATATACATACTATTATGCTAATTATATTAAGAATAAAAACAAAATGAAAACTTTTCTTTCCCAACAGTTTAAAATATGATTAAAGTTAACTTTGTAAGTAGCATAAACTATGGAGGATGCTGAGGGATGTAATTTGATGTCTAATAAACTTATAATAATTACATTTTATATACATATGTGTGTGTGTGTGCAAATATATAGAAAAATAGGAAAGAGCTGTTAGGTTAATAATCCAAAGTTCTTTAGTATTTTTGTTTTTATTTTAAAAACAGTGCTCAATACATAAGTAAAACCTAAATTATAATTATTTTTTAAAAATATGATTCCATTGCTACATAAGAGTTGTCATGTTTCAAAAACAGAAGCTAAAAACTTCAATATAATTTTATATATATATATATATATATATATATATATATATATATATATACATATGCTTATGAAGAAATACAGTATATATATATATATATATATATATATATATATATATATATATATATATGAAGAAATATAGTTTTAAGGTGTGCTATATTTATGGGATAAAGTGCTCAATATCAGAGATAGAGCATATGTAGATATAAAAGTGAACATTGAAGTCAACACTCAGCGGCAACAGACTAGACACAATCATCAGGCCACGTCTGTTGGGTTTCTTCTCGACTATTTATATATATGGGTTAGTGGTGCATTGTGGGTAGTTCATTCTAATGGTTGTTTTGGCAGGAGTGGTTTATTTTTTTTGATTAATTTATCTTACTTGTTTTTTATTTATTTTTAATTTATATATATTTATTTATTCTTTTCAGTTTTCATTGTTTTAGTAATATGGTCAAAGTTTTTTGAGATGAGTTCTGATCATTTATTTAGTAGTTTGTTTTGGTCTGGGAAGGTTTTTTGTCCAATTTTTGGATTGATTGCTGTAGTCTATTCTAAAAGTTATTTTGGTGGAAGTGGTTTGTTAATTTGTTTATTATTTACTTCAGTTATTCATTTGGATTGATTATTTTTACTTGTTTTTGCTTATTTATTTTTTATTTTTATTTATTCTTTTCGGTCTATTCTAACAGTTGTTTTGGCGGAAGTGGTTTGTTAATTTGTTTATTGTTCATTTATTTATTTGGATTAATTTAGCCTATTTATTTTTATTTTATATATTTTTATTTATTCTTTTCGGTTTACAATTTTTAAGTAACATAGTAAAATTTTTTTAGATGAATTCTGATCATTTATATAGTATTTTGTTATGGTCTGGGAAGATAATTATAGCTATTTTTTCATCCAATTTTTTGATTGATTGTTGTAGTCTATTCTAACAATTATTTTGGTGGGAGTAGTTTGTTAATTTGTTTATTATTTACTTAATTAATTTATTTATTTGGATTGATTATTTTTATTCGTTTTTTTTTTTTATTTTTAGTTATTCTTTTCAGTCTATTCTAATTGTTGTTATGGTGGGAGTGGTTTGTTAAATATTATGTTATATGCTTATATATTACTAAACATATTATTACAAAATAAAAAAGATTTATTTTTTTCCCCTTGAACTTGAATTCAAATATCATGCAGGACTAAGTCTGGGTTGAAGACTCAATATCTGTGCACATTGTTGTATGATGATCAATGCAGTGATGATGTTCCTCTGATATGAGTGTGCAATTATACTATTATATAGAACATTTATATTCAGTTTTAAAATTCATTATAAATGTGTATGCTTATAGATAATTATTACTACTACTACTACTACTACTACTACTACTACTACTACTATTATTATTATTATTATTATCTATATTTATGCTTATATATTATTATTACTTTAAAAAATTCATGGAAATACTACATGAAATCATTTTTTAAAGAAATTAAATACCATATTTATAAGTTATCGAACTTAATAATAATCAACAATACTTTAATAAAAATTAATTATTTATTTTCAGAGATCTATGCTGTGTTTAGGATAATAGGCATTTTACTTAATTCTCTTTTAAAGAAGGTGTTACTTACAGAAAATTGGTTAAGTATTGTTAAGACTTTTTAAGAAGTTATGAATGTTAATAAACCTCTTTAAATTGCAATTTAGTTTTCGTAAATCTAATTTTTTTTTTTTTTAAGCATTTCATCCCAAGCAAGGCGGGGAGCCACTAGGACGCAAGAGGTTACAGAAAATTTAGAGCAAGATCAGATAGGAGTGATAGAAGAAAGGATGAGGAGGAGGGTAGTGGAAAGATCAAGGCAACTGGAGATGTCGATTGACATTACACTTGAATAGCTGGAGATTATAGCTCTCAGGGAAACTGGAATAGGGAAGGGAGTTCCACAGGCGAGGGGTGCAAGACATGAAGCTATTGGAGTAGGAGAGATTGCTACATTTAGGAGTTTCGACAGTGATGGGGTGAGAACGGGATGCCAGCCTCGTAGGGCGCTTACACAACATATCTAAATGAAGCATTTTGATGTGGTGTAAAAGTTTGCAAGCTTGTCTTGCTAGATCAAATATTACAAAATTTGGGAATTGTTTTACTAGAGGATGGGAAATGTGACACTGAAATTCAAAGGTACATTGGAATAGCAAACGATGCCTTCCAAAAGCTAAGTACATTACTATGAAATAGGAAAAATTTGTTAGAAACAAAGAAAAGATTACTGAACTGCTGGGTAATATCAATCCTCCTATATAGCAGTGAAAGCTGGACAATCACTTCCTAGATGAAGAAGGGACTTGCAGCAACAGAAATGTAGTTCTACAGAGAGGATGTTAAGAATCCCATGTGAGTAACAAGGAAGTTTTAAAGAAAATGGAAGTAAAATGGATGCTTATATTTAGAAAGAGAGAGTTGAAATTTCTGAGACACATAATGAGGAAAGCAGACTTGGAGAATTTGACACTCACACGATATACAGAGTGAAGGCAAGAGAGACAGAGAAAACAATGAGTAACATACCTAATCAACTTACGCAAATGGATAGCAGAACAGTGGGTAGGAAGGATGGTGAAAAGACAAACATTGGTAAAAGTAATGAAAGATAGGATGCTGTGGAGAATCATGATCCCCCATGTTCCAAAGGCATATGGCATATAGAAGAAGAATTTTATGCCCAGTCTGCCTCACAAACTCTTTTTTATTCTTATATCTTATATGTCAGATACGTCCCTACCCAGTTTTGTTGAATAGCATTTAAGATAAATGCAAATAGAATAAAACAAACATTGTATTGTAAGTAAAACCAATCTTTACCTCAGTTCAAAGGAGAGCTCCAAGGTAGATAATAGGTCAGTTCATTATGGTTGGATTGCTGGGTTGGCGGTGTATCTCTTTGCTCTTAGCTGGTTAAAAGGTCCTACTGATTACCAAAAATAGTTCCAAAGTAATAGCATAATGAATGTCTACATATTCCCCTCATTCTCTGGCAGCTGTTTTTTTCCCACCAACTTCCCCTCAGAATAAATAAACATGTATTCACAAATGTATAAATGTAGACGTCAGCCATGATTGTACTGTGAAATCCCAGCATACCAATAACTCTGGGAAGGAAACGGTTATTGACAAGATGTCCTTTGAAATCTTTGTTTTATTTCAAATAAAGACTCTGGATAATTTTTATTATGATTTTAAGAAAATATGTCTTTAGGGCAGATATTTAATAGATAAGTCTTACTAATACTGGACAGTTATATTATTTTTTTTTAATGAATGAGCAATTTTCATTGCAGTCATCATGCTTATTTTTCATGATGTTATGGGACTTTACCCATAATAACATAATGGACTATTCCATACATAATAAATACTGTGCCACAAGAGGAAGCAGAGAGTTCAGTCCGAAGTCGGGCGACTGGCTGATCGGTTGAACTCTCTGGTTTTGGGCGGGGAGGAACCCGAACGAGGCTACGCCAAAGGGCGGAGTCTCTTTCGGGGAGGTAAACTGACCCTGAACCCGTTTATACAGGTTCAAAGGGCATATTTTTGGCCGAGCCCATGGGCTTGGAGACGCCACATTAAACCGGCCTTGTGCCACATGATGCCCTCATGGGGGGTGACTAAATACTGTTCAGTTCGAAATCGGGCAACTGGCTGACCGGCTGATTGGTTGAACTCTCTACCTTCGGGCGGGGAGGAACCTGAACGAAGCTATGCCGAAAGGCGGAGTCTCTTTCGGGGAGGTAAACCGACCCTAAGCCTGTTTATATGGGTTCAAAGGGCATATTTTTGGCCAAGCCCATGGAATTTAAACCGGCCTTGTGCCACATGATGCCCTTGTGGTGGGGATGACTAAATACCGTTCAGTCTGAAGTCTGGAGTGAGATCTGTCAGAAGTCTGTCTGTCAGTCATTCAGAGTGAGTGAGTCAGTCAGTCGAGTCAGAGGCGGTCCGAAACAGAGTCGCGTTCAGAAAATTACTACTAAACCTGATTGTTCATACTAACACTTTCTACTTCTCTGTATATGTTCCTGTTTGTAATATATCTGTGTTATTCCATATCTGCCTTTGAGTTCTTCTTTATTGGTTCTACCTTGGACTATCACCGTGGTACAAGGAACTGGACCATAACACATGGATACTGAATAAATAGCTGAGGATATTTTAAACCAAAAAACATTTTTTATAAAAGATATAATTTTATAGCATCCAGGGATTGTTACTCAACAATTTTATAATTCTGCTGAGAAAATATCCTGTAATGATGTGGTACTACAGGATTTTAGTATATCACGTTGTTGTTGGTCACCAGTTTGTAGTGAGTGTTATTACTGCTTGTTATGGCTAATGGGGAAAACTTTCAAAATTAATTCAACATTAAAAAAAACAATTGAATATGTGGAGTTTTATACATAATAAAGATAAAAAGACATAGCTCACTAAAGAAGATAAACAGAAAATTATATTTATGTATATAGAGATAGTTTAAAAAAGGAAAGAAAGCATTTATGTACTTAACTGTAGTGTGTGCTTGTGTGTGTGTGTATGTTATGTGCTATGTGAAATTAAGAAGATAGCCTGCCAGGGTTAGAAAACTCAATCAGGGGAAGAAATCCTGTTATTTACACTATTACATTTTGAAGCAAAAGAAAATGTGGGTTCATTGCTCCATCCTTTTTATAGTGCTAAAACACAACCACCTAGCATGCATCTTGGCAGACAAGCTGCCACAGACTAGTTGCTGTTGCAACAGTCCAGTATATATGATTGTGTCTGTTTTCAAACTTATAGAATTTTGATTGTTTTCTTTGCAGAGATTTCTTCTTATCTAATAAATAACAAAGGCAAAACTTAGAGCTCACAGAAACCAATTGTTTTCTAACATTCTGGCATTGAATTTCATTATTCAATATATCGTTGTTTCCATATTTGTTGTTTTAAAACCAACAGTTAGCTTATTGAAAAGCTTGGGAAATTCAAACATGGTTAAATTCAGGAAATGTTGTATTGCACCTTGGGCATTCTTGAGATGAGGAACAAGAAAGGACTGATTATTAACTATAAGAAGAGAGAATGCATAGCCATCAGCAAAAGAGACAGCCAAAGGTGTGAGCTACATATTGGGGATGTCAAAATTAAGCAGATACAGAAATTCATCTGTCTAGGTCATGTAGCAACAGATGACATTGTATCATTGAAATTTGAAGGGATGTAGGAAAAACAAAAGATGCCTTCCAGAAACTAAATCAAAACTAAGAAATATAAAAATATTGCTAGAAACAAATGGCAATGAATATAGAGCATTCTCCTTCTCAGGTGGGGAAGAGACTTGAAGTGACAAAGATGTCATTCTGCTGACAAATGCTTAGATTACCATGGACAGAAAATGTTAGCAACAAGGAAGTTTTAAGTTAAATAAGAATAACAAGAAAATTTATAATTACAGTTAGAAAGAGACAGCTGAAACTTCTGGGACATAATGAAGAAAGAGAACTTGGAGAATTTAACACTCACAGGGAATGTTGAAAGCAATAGGGGCAGAAGGAAACAACAAGTAACTTGTGTGAATAGATAGCATAACAAGAACAAAGATGGACGGTAAAGACAGGAAGTTGTGGAGCGCCATGATTGTCCATGTTCTGAAATGATTTGGCACATAAAACAGACACTCTTCAGATAAACATTGCATCTGATAGTTCTTAAGTGTCACTAAAAACTATAGTTTGACAAAGAAGCAAAATTCTGTTAAAAACAGCACAGGTTAAAATAATAATATTAAAAAAAGTACAAAACACCAGAGATTAATTAACTATATTACTATATGAAATTAGTATCAGTCACATTCAAAAGTCAAAAAGGAATCCAGAGAAATTATTTTTCTCTAATAATAGTCTTAAATGTGTCTGAAATTAGTATATATATATATATATATATATATATATATATATATATATATATATAAGATAGACAACCTACATTGCCATAAAAAATATATAGGTGAGACATCTAGAACTCTAAAGACCTACATTTATGAACACAGATGAGACATTTGTTGGGATAACCCATTAAATTCCTTATCATCCTATAGACACAAAACAGGCTAACATTTTAATTTTAAAAATGCTACATTATAAAAAAAACTATTACAAAGAAAATACCTAGAATATATTAATAAAAATATCAACATGTAATAAATACCCACCAAACATGCATCTTCATATCTGTAATAATCATAAAACCAAAAATTAAAGAATGTAATATCCAAATATTTGCAGATGATGCAACCTAGTTCACTCACTTCAAATATGTATTATTATTGCACACAGATTTATTCAAAGTGGTGTGCTCATCTTGGTTGTTATAGTCACAATATTTTGGTGAGCTAGAATTCAGGTAGAAGAAAAAGAAATAACATTAGAACGTTTGTGATTCTTGTCATGTATATCCAAAGTTGAAAATGGTTGCCATACAAAGATGCTCTGTTTTGTATTTGTTGGGAAGATAAGCCGGAAATACTTTATCAAAAGTTCTTCTCCTATTGGGATGACCTTTTTAAAAAGTGGTTATTTTTGAGGGTGACGGTCTATTTTTTATGTGGGACTTAGAGGTGTATTATCTGGCTGGCTATGTTCTCACTGATAAATACAGTAATCCAAGATAAAATGAAGAAATGTAGCTTAGAATTATCAGAAAACACTTGTTAGATTCTGGTAACAATCCAGACCTTCACAGCTAGGACAGCTAGGACCTGTCAGGCCACATACACTGAGTTAACTCATCCTCAGTTCCTTCATATTCCATTAGTAAGGAGGAAGTTCCCCTTAAACATCTTCTTCTCTAGAACTGTTACATTATGGAACTGACACTGACACTTCCTAATTGCTACAATCTTAAGCCCTGCAACTTCAGGGTCATTTACATATACTCATAATGTACACACCTCTTTCTTTCTCTCGGTATGATGAATGTACATTTGGTGTAAATTGATAACTGCTAGCAATGTGAAATGGGAGAGCTGAGTTCAAACTACAATACATTTATTTATGCACATATACCATTAGGAAGGCTATAAACTCATTTCCTCCCCAGCTATGGATTAAATATTGGGATTTGTATTTAGAAAAAAATCATTGTTATTCCCCAAAAAATTGTTAATGCAAACAAACAAAAAAAAAAAGAATTATTCTTACAGTTCTAAATATATGTTGACTTTTAATAACCCACAAATCTCTATCTATAAAAGTCAGGATGTGTGTATGTGTGTGTGTAACGAATGCACAGCCACAATTTTCAATGGATTTGCACCAAAATTTACATGCACATGCTCCAAGTTAGTAGAAAGGCCAAGACAGACTTTGCATTTCCCAACTCCCATTGATAGTTGAAATAATCGATTTTTTCATGCTTCTATGGCAGTTTTCATGTAGTTTGCGGTCATTTTGTACTGGCCAGAGTGAGAGCATATAGCTGGCTGCCACGAATAGGCAGGAAGATTCTATTAGCCAGCGTGAGAGCCAACAGCTGACTGACACAAATGTTAACTACCATGCTAGCATGCAAAAAAATTGATTGCTGCATTTGTCACAAGTGGGAAATATTTAAAACTGCATGCCACTTTACTCCAATTGGTTCATTCGCTTGCTTAAACTCAATGTTGATTCTGATTCCGCAGAATTGGGTTGGGTGTGAAAAAGTATTTGTTGTTAACATTCTTTTTTCGTTCGGTTTTTCCAGTTACAAGTCCTTTTTTAAAGCTGATCGTTTTATGTTCATTTTGTTTAGTTCTTTTTTCGTAACAGATTTAATGTTTAGTATAGAGCTTAGAAAAAATTCACAGTGTGAGATAGGCAAGAAGTAAGGCATGTAGCAACATCAGCATGGTAAAGGGCACTCCTTTAAAGGCAAGGAAGGGCAAAAATATTTTAAGTCAAGTGATAGCGATTACTGTATGAGTCATACGATTTTTGAATCAAGCACAGCCATGCTGCTAGTGATTGATAAGCCCTAAAAGACAAATCACTCAGTCAGTCAATCCTTTACAACAACTTTATTTAGTAAACTTCTATCTTAAGTAGGTCTTGGGTCTTGTATTGGATAAACTATAGTAAAAAAAACAAAACAAAAAATAACTACAGGAACTAGAATGAAATATGCAAATATGTAGTTAATTCCACGGGCTGCATTTATGGATCTTCCTCCTTACCAAGATATTTCTTTTTATTTCATGTACTATTTAGTCTAGTACCTTCATTTGTGAATGATATTTAACTCATGATAAAAACAATGATAAGAATTCAAATGGAAAATGCATTAATGGCTGAAAAATGACGCTATAAATTTATAAAAATAAAAGATTTTGTTAAAAATGCTAGGAACCTTTACAACAACCTAATATCTGGAGTGGTGATGAATTCTGTTGTGACCTAGGGAAGGTTACTGAATAAAAGTATCACATGAAGATTGGTAATGGATGATAATACTTAGGACATGAACAACGCATATAAGGTTTGCCAGTGGCATGTAGGATAAGTAGTCAATTGCTAGAAGTGAGTCAAGTGAATTCCACAATGAATCTCCAACTGCAGACCAATATACAGTATTTACTACTGTATTTATATGAATGGGGACATACCCATTATCATCAGTAGGTATACTACAACAAATTCAAAATTAAAAGAGATAAAAAATTATGAACAAAAGGAAAAATTATTTTCAAAGCGTCAACCTAAAACCTAAAAATGGCTGTTAAATTTATTTGATAAGATATAAAAACAACAATGGCGATCTTAATTTAAATATTTTTTATGTAATACAAACATACATAGTTACTGGTTTACATGTATGCATATAAATGATACTCTCTCAAGTTAGTCTGACACAATATTTTTTTCAGTTTAATCCTCATCGAGTACTGTATTTTAATAAATACTAAACATTTCAAATACCTCAGTGTAAGGATCAGTTATAATAAATTTAGTATAGTAGATAATGAAATTAAATGGGCTGTGTTAGTTGTAGTTTTATACAACACCCCAAAATGCTCCAAAACAAAAACATTAGCCTGAGTCATGTTCTTAAATAGCCTCATCAAATCACAACCTTCATATGGATGTCATGTTTGGCACTCAACCCATTCAGAAATGCCTAAACTGTTAACTGTATACAACCACTTTCTCAGATCAACAATTAAAAATGGCTTCCAGTAGGTCTTAGAGAGGATCATCCTTTTTCTAAACTCATGGGTTGGTGCTATAGAATCACAAACAACTGTTTGAAATAAAATAAACCATATCACTTAAGGATTTTCATCAAGATCCACAATTAAAATGGATAATACATGTAACTAGAAGAGAAAATAATGACTCAGTCAAGATGTTAATGTTCCATATTATTTTGAATAAAAAGTTAAGAAGCTCCCATCAATACTAGAAAGATCTATAAAAGCTACTGGACATGAGAATGTCATTTTCTTGAAAAATTGTTTAATTAGAAAGATCTAATAAATTTCAACTGAAAGTAGTACTGGTTGTTTAGTCAGTGAATCTTGAATGTTTCCTTCTAAGGAAATGATTAATATTACTATTACCATTGTTGGGGTGCCATGACAAGGTCATCTATCATGCTCACAGTTCATGTAATTTACACAAAAGCACCCACCCACAGATACACATCTGCTGACAATTTCAGTTATGTTAAGTCCCACCTGTGACTTGAGGTCTGAACTCAAACTGATGTGATTAATTAAATTCATGACTATAATCAATGATTTCTGAGTTGTTTATGATGTAACAAAAAACATGGAAATTTTTCTGGCATTGTTCCAATCGCCCAGAATCAATTAGAAAAATACACATTCCTCACACATTACAATTTTTATATAGAGCAAAAAAAAAAAAAAAAAAAAAAACTAGAAAATAATTTATTTGTGCTCATGTTTTACATATCATCATTGGATAAAAATCAAAAGTTAAAGTTATCTTTACATCAGATTAAAAAAAATCTTTTTTCTCATTAGTATAAGAGTGAAATATTATATTTCTATAATGTCTAGAACCCAGACAATACCTGAGATATGGAGATTAGGAGTGGAATCTACAAGTTCAAACTTTGGTTCTAGAAAGTGTATGTCATTTTTGTAATTTAGCAAGAAGAGCCTCTTTATAATGACTTCTAGTGAATGAACCTTGTATGTCTTAGAGAGGACAATTTTCCAACAACAACTAAAATGAATAGCACATTATAAAGAACATGGCTCTCCACAACTTTTCTTTAATATTTATAAATTACTACAATATCTGCAGATGTTGGTGTATTGGTTCTCTATGATTTTGAATTCAGTATAGTCTTTCTTGACTGGCTGCCACCCAAGTTTACTTGGTTATTTAATATGTAGCTGGGGAGCCAGTATGACCCAGGTTGTGAGCTGATACTCTATTCCCATTTCCCAAAATTCAATTCTAAATCAGAAACTTTTATTCATAAAATCATTCTTTTGGTCTATCAATTGCTTCATCTAGTGCAAGGAAAGTTGTCATGCCAGAAAATTTTTCTCCTCAGAATCCATCTTGCACATCTATAAATCTATCATTTGTCCATGCCTTGAATACTGTTGTCATATCTGGTCTGGTGCTCCTGCTGTACAAAATCCAAAGAATGATTTGTAATGTAATTGATCCTGACCTGGCATCTCAACTTCAGCTAGGTTCTCATCAATGTAACATGGCTACCCTATCTTTTCTACAAATATTTTCAACTGGCAACTGTTCTGAGGAGGTTTTTTTCCCTGGAGGCCTGTCAACATGAATTTATATGTTCTATTAGGCTTGCAACTAGGTCTCACCATTTTACTGTTGAACTAGCTAGATGCAACTGCCACTTCAACTCTAAAAGTTATTTTTTGGCACTTCTTATCTATTGAACACTCTATCAATTTCTGGATTCACTGAAAACTACAATCTTCAAAAATTAAAATGCAATGCCAATCATCCTCTTCTGTCTTTTTGAATCCTATTCTTTTTTATCCTTTCCTCAATTCTCCCCATTCACAGTCTTTTCATTGTCTTTCACTTTCACACCCTCTATAAACCCTGTGTTCTAGTGAAACAGTTGTGTTTAGAATTTACCTCTCTCTCAACAGTGCTCAACTGAAATTATTGGGAGAATAATAATGTCATCCACATACAGGCCTGTTTCACTGTTACACACACACACACACACATATATATATATATATATATAATTTAAATAAAAACAGACCATTTTAAAGTTCCATGTAATAAATTATTTCACCACAGCCCTTTTAAAAGATTGCGGATCATCAGACTTTACTTCCAAACAAAAAATGAAAAGAAAATTTACACATTTTTGACGTGCCGTATTAAACATATGTAAATTAACGAAGTGAGGAAGTGAGTGGGGAGAGAGAGAAGACATGAGTGAGTTAGCAGATATTGACACATTTAAACGGTTAACTTAACGGAAGTTATATATTGATATCGAATAAACATAATGAACTAATAATGAACTAATTAATATTGATATCGAAGAAACATAATGAACTAATTTTTAAATGCCAACATAAGAACAACCTAAATCTAATTAAATATATTTAGGAATAACTATATAGGAAGACTAATATTACATGATCTTGGTTTTTTTGTTTTTGGAAATGTTGCTATGCACACATAAATGTGAACACATAACTGTATATATATAACTATGTAATTCAACTTGAACATTGATACGTCTTTTGATATGTATATGGATATGCGTTTATATGGAAAGATAAGCATGCATGTGTTATATATTTTTTTGTGTATTGTGGGCACATTTTTGGAGTGGGTGGGTATGGTTATGAATATGTATGTATATATACTGCATGTATATAGGTGATCTGTTTTTGTTTTTTGTTTTTTAAATATATGTAGTTATATGTATATATGGGTGTATATATGTGTATGTGTGGGTATGTGTGTACATGTATATGTGTGGTTGTGTATGTATACAATTTTTTATAATTTCTATATATGTATGTGTGAGTGTGGGTGTGTATATATAGATGGGTACATGTATGTCGTTCCATAGTGTATGTTTAGATGTATAATGTAATGAGTATGCATTTCTATAATAAGGGATTCCACTGAGTTCTACTTATTATTACAAAAAAGTTTTAATTTATGAAGTAGTTGTAAAATAGAGAAATTAGAAATAGAATGTTTGGAAGATTCTAGATCATTCTAGTACATTCGAGAAAAATCTAGATGATTCGAGAAACATCTAGAAATATGCAAATTAGGTGTTAGCCCCTATAAAAATGGGATTTTGGAAAAGGGTTGTCAGTTGATTAATGGGAATTTCTGCTGTTATCAACTCTGGCTTTTGATTCAAGGACTATTATATTCAGTCGAAAGAATCTCTATAAAAAGTTGCCAACCAACCAAAACCCAAAAGAGAATTTTATGGAACAAATTTGGTAAATAGAATTTTGACTAATTTTCATTGACCAAACTAAAAATTAATATTTATTTACACACCTTTGTGGATTTCCAAATATAGCACTTAGATTACTTCACTAGCCCTAAAGTGATAAAGATATTTGATTCCTTTTCCTTCTCCCTTGTAACACTTCGCCAGTAACTCTGTGTTTTCTGTTTTGTAGGCCACAATTGTATATCTTGTATATATTTTATGTTGTGTTTTAGTAAATTAAATATTTGTTTGTGATTTAGCTCTGTGTTGTGGTAAATAATTTTTTTTCCTTTGTTACAATTATCAACACGTAACAATAAATATAAGAAGTTGTGAGTTCATATATATAATATGGGAGAATATAGATATAATAAGGTAATTAAGTATGGATTTTGATATGTTTTTTGCATGCACGCACATGTGGATGCATATATGTATATATTTGTGTGTATGTGTGGATATGTGTATATGTATATGTGTGTGTATATGTGTATATGTATGTGTATATATATATATGTGTGTATATATATGGGTATATGTCTGTGTATATGTACATGTGTATGTATGTATGTATGTATGTATGTGTGTATATCTACATGTGTATGTGTGTATGTATGAGTATATACATATATATATATATATATGTATGTATATATATATATATGTATATATATTAATTGATTCATCAAGTCTGATAGAAACCTCAACAGAATGCAGAAAGCACTGGACGGCCGTTTCGTTCTATATTTGGGACTCATCAGCAGTGCGCATCCACTACCGAGGGAATCGAAACCCCGATGGTTAGGTTAGCAAGCGAACACCATACCAACTGCTCCACTTGGTGACAAAGAGATTGCAAATCAGACTGTTTCTGTTTCTATCAGACTCAATGAATCAATTAATATAATTATCAAATCCTCCTAATTACTATATATATATATATATATATATATGTACATGTATATGTGTGTATGTGAATATATGTATATATATGGATATGCATGTATATGTATGTATATGTGTGTATCTGAATATATGTATATATATGGATATGCATGTATATGTATGTGTGTATGTGTACAGATATGTATGTAGATGTATATTTATGGATACACAGAATATTATAAAAGAAGGACTTACAGTCCTGTTATTAGTGTTTTATCTCATTTTCTCATTTAATATTCTCCAGTTGGAAGTGTGAGTTTAAAATTCTTTATAATATGGAGGAAAATTTTTTTAATTGATAATTTAATTTAAATTGAAATATATTACTATTTAATAATCATTATTGATGATAAAATATTTAAATTGGAAAAATTTTTGATATTTAGGTAGGTGTTAATACATGAAGTTACCTGTGTATATCGGCACATGGGTACCTATATGAGTTACTGAACATGTAAAGAAACGTGTGTATATGTGATATTTGCATGCATGTGTATACAGTATATGACAGAGCAAGATCTTTAATATTACCTTCAAATATTACCCCATATTAACTTAACTAAAATTTAAGTAGAAGAACATATATATATGTAGCAGATGGCTGACCTTACCTATCTAGAAACAGTCATGAGTTAAATTCATGAACAAAATTCAAATGGATAGAGATGTCAACTTAATAATCAATAATAAAATTTTTAAAAGAGATTAAAAAAAAAATTACTAAAAGGAAACTTATATTTTAAAATAAAATTTTATTCTTTTAATGTATTTTCTATGAATATTATTCTAAACGACTATTTCATAGAAAATACCTAAAATTAAAAAAAAAAAAAATTTAAATCACTAACAAACATCAAATTAAATTATTTGTAGACATTTTAGAGACATTCAAATTTATATCAAACATTATAATCTTTATGAACCCCCAAAATAACACTTTCAAAGTAAAACAAAATAACAGCATCTGTTTCTAGCCTTTTTTTTTTACAAAGAAAATTAGTGACAACTTCTCTCATAACTTCCTTCTCTCTTTTTCTCTCAAAGGGTTTTTTCTTCTCTGCCCCTGTGATATCAATATATAACTTCCGTTAAGTTAACCGTTTAAATGTGTCAATATCTGCTAACTCACTCCTGTCTTCTCTCTCTCCCCACTCACTTCCTCACTTCGTTAATTTACATATATTTAATACGGCCCATCAAAAATGTGTAAATTTTCTTTTCATTTATTGTTTGGAAGTAAAGTCTGATGATCCGCAATCCTTTAAAAGGGCTGTGGTGAAATAATTTATTACATGGAACTTTAAAGTGGTCTGTTTTTATTTAAATTATTTGCTCTGGATTTATGTTGATCTCTCTGGATTTTATCCTCCTTAGGTTTACCCATACAGATTACCTAGTTTTTCTTAAACTATATATATATATATATATATATATATATATATATATATATATATGAAGAAATATAGTCTTAAGATGTGCTATAATTATGGGATAAAGTGCTCAATATCAGAGATAGAGCGTGTGTAAATATAAAAGTGAATATAGAACATTTTTCTTGGCTATTTATATATAAATAGCCGAGAAAAATAATAGCACTCGTGGCCTGATGATTCCATCTAGCATGAAACAGACTGTTGCCTCTAAGTGTTGACTTATATTCATATATATATATATATATATATATATATATATATATGAAATATATATCTATTTATCTATCTATTTATATATATTGTTTTAGATCTGTTGTATTTTTTGAAGCAAAATGCTCAATATCACATATTGAGCATTCATAGATATCGATATTGTGGACATAGGTATTCACACTGCATGGTCATACAATTTCATGCCTCAGATCTGAAGATCTTATTGAAGCATGAAACTGACAGTCACCATGCAGCATTGATCCCTCTGTCCACACTGTCTATATCTATGAATGATCAATCTTTCATATTGAACACTCTGTCTTCTTTCAGTACACTGCAGTGTATTTGCTTTTATTCTGACAAAAAATAAGCAGTTAATTTAAAAGAAACAATTATCATATAACATCATCATATTTTGTTCTCATCCTGTGTTACAGATTCTTGGCATCCTTTCCAACAATTTTTGAAAAAAGCAGATGGCTGACCTTACCAAGCATTCTTGAGATACTGAAAAAAAACTCACTCTCACTCTTTGGGTATTCTCTTCAAACTCTCCTAACCAATTAATCCCATACTAATTCAATGGGAGAGAGATCAGAAGATTGAGGCAGCCATGTCATAATGTACAAAATTCTGTTTGTTTTTTTTTTACTCAAGATAATTTTGACATAATTCAAGGTATCATTATTCAGTCATAATTTGTCTTTCAGCTAAATTGTGTAGTCCATCATAAAATCATTCTGGTTTTGATTTAATCAATTCTACAAAGGCTTTTTTGATATGTGACAAGATAACAAGTGTGTTTATGAAGGGAAACAAGTGATTATCTGAAGTATGTGACATGTATGGAGATAATATTACATGAAGAAGAACTTCCCATCTATCCCAACTCCATGATCAGCTGTGAAATCACATTTGAAACACAAAGAAGTGTGTTATTATATTATATAGTCACTAGTTGACTTTCTTTCCCAGAAGAAAATAGTTTCTTTTTCAACATATGATTCAATTAAATGAGCCAGTTAAATGAAGATACCACAGTAACATTTTTAAGAACTCCTTTTGTACTCAAGTAAACGCAGAGAACAGCATTGTCCATAGTACATTCTATTTGGACTGATTATGTTGATGTTCCACTCTAATATGAATAAAAGATTAGGAAGTCCTCACCAATACTGGAAAGAGCAATAAGATCTTGAGAAACCTATTTTCCTGAAAAATTGTTTTAATAGAAAAATTTATAATTTTCAATTGACAATAGCTGTTTGGTCAATGAATGCTGAATGTTTCCTTATAAGGAAATGGCTGATATTACCATTACCATTTTGATTATGATTATTCTTGTTTTGAATTATTGAAATAAATCAGTTTTTTACTGCAGATGGTTATCATGTCTGAAAATAACCAAAAAAGAAAGTGAAAAACAAGTTAAATGCTGAATGATGTTCAAGTGACATCCCTTTTAATTCCAGACCATTGACAATGCCTTTTATCTTGATTTTCTATTAAGAACATACAGGTTAAGTACTGAAATTTGCTCAAATAAATTTTGGGTAATAAATTACAACATTTGGTGAATAATCCTCATCATTTTTTATGCCACCTGAAGTATTTAGATTTTTAATGAAGGAAATAACCAAAGTCCTTTATGAAGGAAATAACCAAAGTCCTTTATGAAGGAAATAACCAAAGTTCTTTATGAAGGAAATAACTAAAGTTAAGATGTGTTTATATGTAATTTTCTTCTTTTAATACTTTATCCATTCAATATATAGGTAATCATGGCTCTCCACAGATTCCTTTTCTGTATTATCTGTGAATTATCATGACTTCTTGGAAAAGATAGTGGAGTAATTTCATTGATAACTGTATACTGCTATGAAAGGGTATCAGTAGTAAGCAGTTATAAATGATATTAGCACAGTTTCAAACTTGACATTTTTTTAATCATTTCATCCCAAGCAAGGGGTTAATGCCACTAAGATACTAGGCGTTACTGGGAATGAAAGTGAATAAGAAGACTTTAGTGAAGAGAAAGGACAATAAGAGAATATGAATCAGAAGGGCAGAATATGGCAATTGTCATTGAATATAAATTTTTGAAAATTGGAGGTGGCAGGGAAGTAAGAAATCAGAAGAGTTCCCAGGCAAGAAGTGCGAGAAAGGAAACTGTTAGGAGAGAACATACGGTTGAATTTAGTTAGTTCAACAATAAAATGGTGAGACCTAACTGCCAATCTTGTAGTAAGCTTCAATTTATGAAGTCAAGTCACCAAGGGGGAAAGCTTATCTGAACAACTGCCATGAAAATATTTGTAGAAAAGACAAACAGAAGTCATGTCATGGCAGTGGGAAAGTGACTGAACCCAAGATGCCAGGTCAGGGCCAATAACATTACAGACACTTCTTTGGATTTTACCAAGAATCTCGAGTTATATAGTAGAAACATAAAACCAGATATGCATGAATACATGATAGATTTATAAATGTGCAAGATCAGTTCTACTGAGAAAAACTGGCATGAAACAGTTCACTAACTTTAAAAAAAAAGTTGAAACTTTACTTATATTATGGACAGAACCTCCTTTTAATATGATAGAAAATCAATATTTATTGATTTTGACAAATGTAGCTTGAAAGATTAATGAAAGTTAATCTACAAAAATTATTCGCAACCAAAATTTTTCCATACGTTTTACAGGTGAATCAGTCAACCTTAGTAGTGCTCCTTAGTTTCTTAATAAAATTTGCAGACAGCAATGAAAAGAATAATTTGCTTAAAAAAGACTGGCTGTAATTCTTAATTAAACTTGCATTTCTCAACAATGAAAAATCAAAATCATCAGCCAAGCAGATTACATGAGAACAAAAAAAGCACTGAAAATACTTTTGTCTACTTAAATTTGTTGTTTTCATTATTGCCTGAGATATTTTTGTGCATTAATATCTAAACTCATCATCTGAATTCTGATGAATAAAGTGTGCAGCAGAATCAAGCCAGAGACAGAACAAGAACAGTGTAGGTTTGTTAAAGACACTGGAACAAGGAATGCAGTATTTATGCTTAGAATGTTATCAGAAATAGCAATACAAATGTAGAACATGTACCTGTTTTTTATAGACTACACAAAAACATTCAACAAAGTATGCCACAAAGATCTGTTGGAGCTGCTCAGCAACCTTGACATATTTGGGAAAGACATTAGAATAATCATAAATCTCTACTAGTAGAAAACCACCTGCATAAAGATAAAAATTGAGTTCAGCAGATATACAAAAATAGAAAGGGGAATAAGGCAAGGATGTGTCTTCTCACCAGACTTATTCAACCTACACAGTGAGGCAATTCTGAGAGAACTGGAACTCCTATCAGGATTCATCATTGGTGACCACAGTCTTAGCAACATAAGATATGCAGATGACACAGTGCTGATAGCAGACACAGAAAGGTAACTACAAAACTTCCTACAGAAGGTAGCAAAGGAGAGGGAGAAGAAGGGACTAAGCATAAACTACAAGAAGACAGAATGCATGGTCATCAGTAAAAAGACGAGCCCAAAATACAATTTACAGGTTGGGGACACTATAATTAAGCAGGTACAGAAATTTAAATATCTGGGAAGTGTTCTAACAGAGGTCGGAAAGTGTAACACCGAGATCCGAAGACTATTGGGATGGCCAAAGATGCATTACAAAAGCTAAGCAGAGTATTAAGAGACAGGAAAATTTCATTGAAAACAAAGAAACGAGTACTGAACTGCTACATGATATCTGTCCTCCTGTATAGCAGTAAATGCTGGACAATCTCCACAAAGATGAAGAAGAAACTCAAAGCAACAAAAATGTGGTTCTACAGAAGGATGCTAAGGCTACCATGGGCCAAACATGTGAGCAATGACAAGGTTTTGAAGAAAATGAAAACAAAGAGGAAATTTAGATTAAAATCAGGAAAAGGCAGCTGAAATTTCTGGGACATGTAATGAGAAAGGTGGGCTTGGAAAATTTGATACTCACAGGATGGATAAAAGGAAAGAGGGTTAGGGGGAAAGCAATGTGTGACATACTTAATGGACTTGAGCAAGTGGATGGCGGAACAGGTTCTGGGATAAATAACAAAAAGACAAAACTTGTTAAGAGCTACAAAGGACAGGAAGAGGTGGAGGGCTATGATCGCCTCTATCCTGAAGGGACACGGCACATAAAAGAAGAAGAAAAAATGTCTAGTGATTAAGGAGGGTTAGGGGAAAGAAGAGATCTGCTTCTGACTCTCCTTTTTTATATATGGTAGACTTTATGACATGAGAAGCACTAGACTAAAAATAAAAGAAAAAAATTGAAAATAAACATTTTCTGGTTTGAAATCACTTTTATTGCTAGTAAAACAAAAGATCTTCTCATTGAGTGGCTACACCCTACCTATCCAGTGTTACACACAGAGCATTTCCTGGTGCATTGTGGCTTCAAGATTGTTAAGTGTGCATGGATCTTCAAGAGTGGGGTAAACTAGATGTTCCATAGTTTGTGATTGCCTGCATTGGCAGTTGGGATCAACATCAGTGACATATCTCCATTTCTGAAGGTTAGCTTTACCAACAGCTGTTCGGAGGCAATCTAGGCAGGACTAGAAAGTCTAGGCATCACTGGAGCCAGTGGGGAGGGATTTTGTAAGACTGAGAGAGAGCCCGTGTTCTATGTTATTAACATGGCTGTACCACCACTGACTAGGAGCTATATTGTTCGGTTTTTTGATTGTGTGTATAAAGCTGTCTTACCTGAGCCTCTTTGTCATAAGTTCACAGCTGTGGGGTGGATAATGAGGGTCACTTTCCCACTTTAACTTCTCTAGTTGGAACTGGACAGTCATTCTTATGTAAGAGGGAGCAATTCCACTAAGCAAGTAGAGGTCATCTAATTTGGTTGGCTTGAGACACTCTGTGACTCATCAACAAAAAGATATGTTGTCAGATATCAAAAAGAATATATGGTAGAGAAGGAAAATATTATTGCTGATTTATCTACATATATATACATATATATATATATATATATATATATATATATATATATATATATACACAGTGTAACCCAGATATAAGAGAGTTGTCAGGACCGGAGAAGAAGTCTTCTTATATCCGGGTTTGGTCTATTTTGTTTAGGTAAGTATGACTCTAATTTGGGACCAGAGAAAATATCTCTTATATCCGGGTTTCTCTTATATCCGGGTTACACTGTGTGTGTGTGTGTATATATATATATATATATATATATATATATATATATGATGAGACAAAGTAGAAAATTTATAAATGATGTGTTTTGCTGGGAGCATCTGCCCTCTTTGGCTTCTTCATGTTAGAATGAAAGAAAGAGATGAAAATTCCTTGGGATCTCTGAGGACTAAACTCTGTCTGTTTGTTTGTCTTATATATATATACATATATATCTATGTTATAGCCATTTGGTGGTGTTTGATTTTAAATCAGTTCACCAAAACTAGAGAGTGTTTTTTTATGTATATACTTGCATATACATACACACCTACCCGGGCATATACATATATTAGACCATTTTTTGTATGCTTGTACATTCATGTATATATATATGTGTCCATTCATATATATCTGGGCATACATACACATGCATTTACATATTATACAGCCCTTTTTATGTATACTTGTATACATATAACTATTTATTATATATATACATACAACTATTTCTTATATATATACCTGTACACACATATACATTTATATGCACCCTCTCATACACACACACACGCACAAAAATATATATATATATTTTAGAGCCTTTTTTTTTTAGTTTGTGGGGTGCACTGTTGTCCCTGATATAGGTCGCATTGGGTTGCCTGGTTTGTTTTCTTTTTTGTTTATATATACACAGACACACATACACACACACACACATGCATTTACATATTATACAGGCCTTTTTATGTATGCTTGTATACATATATACATACATACATACAACTATTTCTTATATATATATACCTGTACACACATATACATTTATATGCACCCTCTCATACACACACAATATATATATTTTAGAGCCTTTTTTTTTAGTTTGTGGGGGTGTACTGTTTTCCCTGATATAACTCACATTGGGTTGCCTGGTTTGTTTGCTTTTTTGTTTATATATACACAGGCACACACACACACACACACACACACACACACACAGATACTGATAACTGTGAGTCTCGTGTACTCTCAATGCATTTTCTTCTCAGTAAATCCTGATCTCTTCTGGTTAGACTTGCATTTTGTATGATGTTGAACCAATAGTGCGTCCAGATTTTTATGATGCAGAATATCTCTGTGGTGTTCATATATTCATTTTTTTTATTTTAGGTTTCCAGGTGTTTCACTGATGTATATCAATGGGATTTTGTTCAGAGTATTTTCTATAATGCTGCTTCTGTTCTGTTGGTGGTGTTATCTCATTTGATGCTAACTTTATCCCTTGTTTTAGAGATTCTGCTGATGAATTTTATGTCAAGGTCGGACAAGTTTTTTTTTTTATGGTGGCTGTTATGGAGTTGGTAGACAGAATTTTGTTTTTAATTTTGTTATGATTGTTTGAATTATTATTATTTGTGAATTTTTCATTTTTTGTATTTTTCTTCTGTGGATTTTGCAGGCATTGTGTTTGGCAAACTCTCTACTTATGGTGGACTGATTTAAAATCTAACAATACCAAATGGCTCTGATATATATATATATATATATATATATATATATATATGTATATATATATATATATATATATACTATATATATATATATATATATATACTATATATATATATATATATACTATATATATATATATATATATATACTATATATATATATATATACTATATATATATATATATATATATATATATATATATATATTAAAGAAACAAACAGGCAACAGATAGCCTCTTGAGTCTGGAGAGTGGAGGGGATAAGGTAATCTAAATTAATTTGATTTATGGTTCCCAGTTATACTCAGAAATCCGAAGACATTTTTCCTCACATACAGTTTGGTTTTTCTTTCATTCTAACCTGAGGAAGCCAAAGAGAGCAGATGCTTTCAGTGAAATGCATTGTTTATTAATTTTTCCATTTTGTCCCCTCATCTTTGCTTTTGTTTCTGATGATATTATACATCCTACAGACACACACACACTCATATATATATTTTCCTCTTAAATACCTTTTTATGCTTTCTTTCTTGTTCTCTGCCTATATATATATATATATATGTATACATATATATATATATATATATATATATATATATATATATATATATGTATACATATATATATATATATATATATATATATATATATATGTATACATATATATATATATATATATGTATACATATATATATATATATATATATATATACACTGTGTGCCAAATTATTATCGAGATAACTATTTTTCTAATATTTCAAAAACTTTCCAATCAATTCACGCAAAATTTTCACACAGTCTTGGCAACACTGACCTGCGCAATCACTGAAATTTTCCTACTGATCTGCACAATGTAAGCAAACTGGCGCCATATTTGTTATCAGCACAGTGATTTGAGCGTGCCAAATTATTAGAAAGGTCGCCAACATTGTGTGAAAATTTTGTGTGAATTGATTGGACGGTTTTTGAAATATTAGAAAAATAGTTATCTCGATAATAATTTAGCATGCAGTGTATATATCTATATATATAGAAAGAAAGAGAGAAAGAGAAAGTGATAGAGAGAGAGAGAGCAAGAGTGAGAGGGGGTCCTCAAGTTATGTCAGAGATCCATTTCTATGGCACAACGTAATGTGATTTTTGATGTAGGTCGGAACTCACATACATAAACACCCACGAGTTTGCCTTATGCTTAGGAGCCATAATGAAAGGCAAAAAGATTTTTAAAAAAACAACACAAACGAGAGATAGTAAATGTAGCACAATCTAGTGTGGCATACAGCTGGTGAGGAAAAAACACCGTCTTCCTCATATAGTGCTGTGTGATGATGTATTATATTATGGGAGATGGTGCTGTAACCACTAAATGCTGTACGTCATGTCTGACGTAACCTGAGGACCTTATGTATATATATATATATATATATGTGTGTGTGTGTGTGTGTGTGTGTGTGTGTGTGTATATATATATATATATGAGGGTGTGAGGTAGGAAGGCATTTAAGAGGAAAAGAAAAGAAGAGGAGAACTGGTGATAAATTGAGAGGAAGAGAGAGTGAAAAAGAAAGATTTAAGAAGAAAAAGGAAGGGTGAAAAGATTGAAAAGAAAGAGAGCGACAGAAAGAGAAAGACAGAGAGAAAAGAGTTAGATAAAGATAAAGTAGATAATAATTGTAAAGAAAGAGAGAGAGAAATAAGAACAAACGATTTTATCAATTTCTCTTTCCTAGGATTTATGGCTTATAAGAGAGTATCACCTTTTAGTTTTTGTTTGATCACAGTCCTTTGAACATGAATTTTTATTTTTATTTCACTGTACTTCTTTTCTAATGCCATAGTTACTCTTGAGAAGAACATCACTTGGGTTAATTTAAGAATTTCTCATTTGCAGAAAATATATCTAGTCTCCAAACTAATATACTGGATCACTTCAGTTAGGCAGTTTGGTATTTTCTACTTACCTTTGCTCTTTTAGAGTTAGTCAGCTAATGCATTTGTTTTCAGTGCTCTATTTCCAGGAATAGAATGAAAGAATGTTATTTATTTTCACAAATTATTTCTTCAACCTAAAAAAAATCATTTCTTGTAGGATTTGAATTCTGCTGAAAAAATGAATTTAAAGTTGGTTATGTTAAAAATAATTGGCCATTGTCCTTGTAGTCATGTTTAATTATCTTTGGAAAAGTGTGAATCTATCTTGTTTCCACTAGCTATGTGCTAATGGTAGACTAGATTCTAGAGTCTTGGGTGGTATCCACTCTAGGAGAAGGATTACAGTGAATTTAAAAAAGAAGAGAAGGTAATGGGAAACTGGTTCACTATTTTTCCTAAATCATGACAATTTACAAATAATAAAGAAAAGGTATGGAGAGTCACAATTGTTTATGTTGTAACCTAGGGAAGGTTACTGAATAGAATAATCACAATAAGGGTTGGTAATGAAGGATAATACTTAGGACAAGGACAACACATATAAGATTTGCCAGCGGCGAGTAGAAGAAGTAGTCAACTCCTATTAGGTTGGTGCAAAAATAATGTCGTTTTTTTCACATAAAGTTGAACGTCAAAAAACGACATTATTTTTGCACCAACTTAATAGAAGTGAGTCAAGTGAATTCTACAATGAATCTTCAACTGCAGGATATCTACCAACTGCCACACATGGTCAGATGTAGTACAAGACTGAATTTAATGTGGGGGCCAAAAAATTTCCCATAGACCCCGTATAAAACTGGGTGGGGTAGCTGTTTCCTGAGGTGAGACTCTGCACTTTGATGTAGCCTTTTCTGCCCAGAGGCAGAGACTCTGACCAGCACAGCTGGAGAGGAATCTCCAACTGCAGACCAACATACAGTATTCACTACTGTATTTATGTGAATGGGGACATACCCATTATCATCCGTAGGTATGCTACAACAGTCTACATACTGAAAAAAGATGACATAAACAAAAAGTAACATAAGAGTTTGATGTGTGGGTAACATAACAGTTATCATTGCAAAAAGTGGAATTCGAAAACAATTCCAGCCTAATCTGTTGTATTCAATTTTGTTTGTGCACCTTTGGGAAAGCCGTGTACACATATCTTCACTGATTAGTATTTTTTTAATCATTTCAAGGAGATAATGATACTAAGATGCAAAGGGTTACTAAGAGTGGAAGAGAATGAAAATACTTTAGTAAAGAGAAAGGGCAATAAAAGATGGCGATTGACATCACATTTAAATTTTTGAAGATTGTAGATGGCAATGAAGCAAGAAACTAAAAGAGAGTTCCACAGGCAAAAATGTCTTAGAAAATAAACTATTAGAAAAGGATATGGTTACTTTCAGCTAGTTCAACAGTAAAACAATGAAACCCAGTTGTGAATTTAGTAGTATGCAGTCAAAGTAATATGGAGGAGAGCTCATTACAAAACTGCTATAAAAATATTTATAGGAAACACAAACAGAAGCCATATGGTGGAAAAGTGACTGAAGTTGAAATGTCAGACCCTTCTTTGGTTTTTTTGTTAAGAATCTCAAAATATATATCAGTAGTACTGGACCAAACAAATGGCAGCAATATTCAATGTACAGATGAATAGTAGATTTATAGATGTGCATGATGGATTCTGATGAGAAAGATTTTATAGCACTACACAGTGAACCAACTTTCCTAGAAACAGACCTAGCAATTGATTCAATATAATCATTCTTCTTCATGTCAGTGGAAAATGTGACATCAAGAAGGTGCAATGTGTTGCTTTCCCAGAGGTTAGCATCAGCCATCCTGATGGAAGATAAAAAAGGTTATTAGAAGTTTTGTTATGAAGGGGTTAAAATTTGCAAGCCATTGTTTGCCCAGTTAACCACTGATTAGATGTAATTTTTGAGATCAGCTACCAGTTTTCCTTTGTTGGACCTTTCAGACATACTATTAAAACAAGGATAAATAGTTGTGTCATCAGCATAACAAGTTGGGAACTGATGACATTGAAAAAGTTATTGATGAAGATAAAAAAAAATGTAGGTCCAAAGATAGAGCTCTGGCGATCCTTACATTAATGTTAAATCATCTAGAAGCATGTCCATTCAACACTTTATTATACAATTTGTTAAGAATGATTAGATGAAGCCAAATATCCAGCCAGAGACATAATAGATCTTGATCTTGTAGAAAAGGCCAACATGCTAAACTCTGTCAAATACCTTTGAGATATCTAAAGGCACAGCCCCAGCCTTGCTGTTCATATCTACATCCTGATAGATAAATTCAGTAATATGGGTCAAATAGTAGGGTAAAATGTACCATTGAGCCTTGGGTGGTAGCTAGTCTAGGAGAAGGACTGCCCTAAATTCAAAACTCTGGAGATGGTAATGGGAAACCACTTCATTATCTTTCAAAAAAAAAAAAAAAAAGCATGGCCATTTGCAAATAATAAAAAGAAGGAATCTGTGAAAAGCCATGATTGCTTATGTTTTGAAGGGAATGGGAAACCATACCACTTTCCTCAAGACATTATAGCAATTGACGAATAACAAAGAAATGGAATATGTGGGAAGCCATGATTTCTTATGTGCTGAAGGAACAGAGCACTTGAAGGGAGGTGTGGGTGGGATAATAGTTATTATCACAGAAAGTGGAATTGGTGAACTGAATTCAAATTGTGGCCTCATCTGTTGGATTCATTTTAGTACTAGCATTCTTGGGAAAGCCATGAACCTATCTAATCTCCCCAAAACTAAGGGTTAAACAGCAAGGTAGAATGGTTGGTAGCCAGTATCAGAGAATGTCTACTCTAAGTTCAAAAATGGAGAAGGCAACAGAAATCCAATCTCATCCAAGTAAGCATGGCAATTTGCAGAAAACAAAGAAAAGGAAGTATTGTATCCTTAAAAAGCTTACAAACAGCTAAAGGTGGTACTCAAGAGAAAGGAACAGCAACACAGGCATAAGTGAAAGAAAAAGAGGTTTATTTTAAAAGAGAATACACTACTGAAAAACAAGGAATCGGTTAGCAAGCTAGTAATTCCCGAAGCAAGTCCACCATGGATATCCTGTGCTTACTATATATATCTACTAATATAGGCAGTCCACATATCCAGTAGGGAGTGTGGGACATTCCATTACAACAGGAAGCTGTGGAGAAATTTGATCACTTATGTTCTCAAGTGACATGACATTTAAAAAAAGGCTTTTTCATTAATCTACACATCACTTTTCTGAAGCTTTTGAACAATGCATTTCATTTAAAACTCATTCTTTTGCTATAACTTTCAAAATCTGTATTTTATAGCCTCAAATATCTTCATAATTTATTTACCACTGAATTTTAATATTTGTGAAGGACTTCTTTATCACAGTTAGCCTTTGAGTTTTATTAAAAGATCCAAGCATTTGTTGACAGGAACATTAGTATGAAGAGATTTGACATCTAAACTAGCAACGAGTTTGTCTATCATACATATCCTCCTTAGTCTTTCAACAAGATCAACTCTATTTTTAATATGTGAAAGTTTAATTGTTCCATGAAGTGGTGTTAAAATTTTTGCTATGACTTTTGCCAGTCTATGGAAAGGTTAGCCAATTCCAGATATGATAGGTTGCATTGGAATGTCTGTTTTGTGCATAGGCAGTCCAATATGACTGATATCTGAAATTGTCAATGCCCTCAATAAGCCATAGCAAAAAATTTTAAAACCACTTTTTGGAACAATTAACTTCTTGCATATTAAAAATACAAGCAACATTATGAGTTTTATTTAAACTTTCAACAAAATCTTTATAGCCTTTAACTTTGCCCAATGTTACATGCCCCCGTGTTATAGAGTGTGCCACATCAAAAAGTATTGAGTCTTCAGAAGTCAACTTCTTTGTGTACAGGAACAGCTGAGTCAAAACAAAAAAAAACGTTAGTGGCCATAAAAGTGACACAATTGCTTCCTTACATAATTGGATCAAGGCATCCAGATAGAAGAGAACAGTAAATGATTTTATTTTGAGTCTGATTTATCTGGTGTTTTTATGACCACAAGTAAAATTCAAGATCTTCATCTAACTTACCAAAAGGAAATAAAATAAATACATGATTAACTAAAAAATTTTCGGGATGTATGCAACTTGGCCAGAAGTTAGTATGTTTTGCTCGTAGGCTTTTATAAACAGTCATAGTTAGAATTGAAGTTAGTTTTGATGCTGTTTGTTGGTGGCCATTGAGGGAGTTTAAGATCACCCATTATGGAGTTGGCAGCCATACATCATGATGTAGAGATGAGCAGAGAAGTGGTATGAGAGTTCTCACTGGCTGAAGGGAAAAACTCATGTTAGTCTGTCATGACAGAATTAGCAGAAAATATCTCAAGTGTCACCAGTCTGTTTCAGTGAATACAGAATCCTGAATAAACCATCAAGTTTATAGGAAACAGGATTCATAATTTCCATTTCTCACCATGGTATTAATGTCACCTTTCATTTCCTTGTGAATGTACAATGGACCTTTCCCAATTTTGGGGCATATCAATATAGACTGAAAATGAAACACATGGGATGATGTGTCGAGTTGGTGAAAAGCCGAGAGAAGGCCTTGATGTCTGTTTCCATAAATACAGAATGCCTTGGTCTATGTTTCCATAAATACAGAATGCCTTGGTCTATGTTTCCATAAATAGAGAAGGCCTTGGTCTATGTTTCCATAAATACAGAATGCCTTGGTCTATGTTTCCATAAATACAGAATGCCTTGGTCTATGTTTCCATAAATACAGAATGCCTTGGTCTATGTTTCCATAGATAGAGAAGGCCTTGGTCTATGTTTCCATAAATACAGAATGCCTTGGTCTATGTTTCCATAAATAGAGAAGGCCTTGGTCTATGTTTCCATAAATACAGAATGCCTTGGTCTATGTTTCCATAAATACAGAATGCCTTGGTCTATGTTTCCATAGATAGAGAAGGCCTTGGTCTATGTTTCCATAAATACAGAATGCCTTGGTCTATGTTTGCATAAATACAGAATGCTTTGGTCTATGTTTGCATAAATAGAGAAGGCCTTGGGATATTTTTGCTTAAATAGAGAAGGCTTTGGGGTATGTTTGCTTAGAGAAGGCTTTGGGATATGTTCGCATAAATAGAGAAGGGCTTGGGATATGTTTGCTTAAATAGAGAAGGCTTTGAGGCATGTTTACTTAAATAGCAAAGGTCTTGGGGTATGTTTGCATAAATATGTTTGCATATTTCTAAACTGTGAATATAACGTCCCCAATTCCCTGCTGGTACAACAAGATAAACATAATGTATAGAAAAATATTTTCAAACAACAGAGTCCCTTTATATTTCAAATAACAAATAATACTGGCAACAAGTAAAGAATACCTTAAAATAATTGGCTTACATCAGGACATCATGAATCTGCAGGGATTTTTCTTAATTATCATCATTATAAGAATGAAGCTAAACCATCATCATTGTCATCATCATCATCATCATAAGATGTTAAAGCATCATCATTGTTGTAAGAAAGAACCTAAAGCATCACTATCATCCTCATTATAAGAAGGAAATTGAAGTATCATCATCATCATTATAAGAAGATAAAGTCAAGTGATCAAAACTGAATGATTTGAATGTTATTTTTTTTATTTCAAAAACTTGAATGCTTTTAATTTCAAACCAATTTCAAAAAAATATTCATCACATCCCATGTTCATGATTGTCAATATTGTTAAGCTCAAGTAGTATGCAACAACATCCAGCTGCAAGAAAAAATAAAAAAGGAATGGTTTTATAATGTGATACCCTTTGCATAGCAATATTTTCTGAGAATTACATAGAAATGTGATATTTTCTTCTTTGCCATGTCACATATCACATGTCATTTAGATAGGACATAAAAAAAAGTTCAATTTTTTGCTTTATTTTGATGTTTGGGTTAATATGACCTAAGAATCAAACTTTCACTGACATTTGCATTGTTTTCTGAAGCTTTTATACTGATTAAATTTTAGCCAAATAAGTTTGGAATCTTACAAAACTGAGGGCCCAAGCAACATTAGTGCTCACCAGATAGATTAGTATTGAAAAATTAATTTTCTCAGTTTTGTCTGAACTAAAACAGCGACAAGTGTTGTACTTGTTATTTATCCTTTTTCTATTTTTTACATTTTTTTTTTTTTTTTTTTTTTGCCATTTAGTACAAAGGATTTCAACTTAGTGTGGCCTTCACATTTTGCATTTTCTATGACCGACACATCATTTATCTTTTATATAGAAAAAAAAATGACATCTAAGCAATGCTATAAAAACTGAAATATTTATTAGAAATAGTGGAAAAAATGAACAGGGAGAAAAAAATACAATGACTATAAATAGTAATTTGAAAAAGAAAATGCATATTAAGAAAAGGGGAAAAAAATCAGGAAAATCTGAACGGTTCTTGTTCCTCTCTTATCAGAGTTCAATTGAGGAAAAAGAAAATAGCTTTGCACCGCAACTAAAAAAAGTGTTTCACCACATCCAGGTCAGCAGTTTCTGAATATATTGTTAATAATCAGCAGTCTGCTTTGGCCTGTCCCAAGGGTATGTTTTGTTTGATGGCCTGTTTTCATCCAGATTTTCATCTGAAAGTCCTCATGACATTTTTTCATCAAATCTTAAATAACCTTCTTTATGTAAGCAAAAAGAATGGTTGTTGGGTCTTAATATGGTCAACTTGTAATAAAAATGTAAATATTATTAATGTATATATATATATATATATATATATATATATATATATATATATATTTCATATCTCTAGTGAACACCTTTTTAGTTACATTGCATAGTTATTTTATGTTTTCTCAAATGAGCTCTGATGACAGAATAACGAGAACCAGTCAAGTTTTTATCATTTTTTTTCCTCCTTTCTTTATATGGATGTTCTGGCAATCTTAGACCTTTGTGACTGCAAAAAAAACAGTTTTCTTCCCTTGACACCACTATTATTTTAAGTACTTTCACTCCCCGGCAATGTTTATTGCTTTAAAAAGTGATGATTAGAATTGTAATAAAACCGAAACATGATGAAAGTGAATTTATACATTTTTTTTGTTCTTGATAATTTACAACAATTAAGCATTTACAGGAAATAATTTTATATTTACAACATTCTAAAACTAATACAATGAAAACTAATGCAATACAATATTTATCATTTACTAATTTATAAAGAAATAAATATATGTAATGAAAATTCAGAGTCTACTTCAACTTAACATGCCTTTATTGAACGTAACTGAAGAGACTTGATGTTTTGGCTAAGACAGCATGGCTATACAAATCATAAAACAAGGGAGGTAATCGAGTTGTCTTCCCACATTCTCCTGTTTCCATCTCGCTATCTTTTCATTTTTTATTTTGCTTGACTGACTTTTGATCAGTGATTAATTTAAAGCAGTGACCAATTATGAAATATTGCCATTTTTTAGTCCCTTGATTATGGCAGAAGCCTCCTTTTCAACAATGTCTGTGCTCAGATTTTGGCAATATTCTGGAGAATGCTACAGGGCACCTGGATTGCCTTAATGTAGCAGTTATAGCATGGTCAGAAGCATCAGTCTCTATTTCTAGGGGAATGTCAGGATTCACCGAAGTGATGGCTGAGTTGGCAATATCTCTTTTTAGCCCCACAAAGGAGTTAACGACAGAAGAAGGTAAAGGACTGTTATGGAGTTGTTTCACAGAGGAGGCTTGTATTTTTACTAAGTCGGTCCTAAAATAGGTTCAACGTACAAAACGTTAGGAACTTCATATAATAGGTATGATGCAGAGAAATCTAGTTGTGGTCGCTGGTAGTTTAGTATTCGACTAGCTGTCGTCCGGCATCGACTGACTGACCAACTCACTGAGTGACTCATTACTCTGACTACTCCTACTTATTATTGGTGGGGGAGTCTATTAGCTATAGAATAGGTGTGTTCCACTATAACAAGGACATTTAGTAATTTTCATAAGTGGATGTATTTCTTCAGAAAAGGAGGGTATTCATTGAAAACAATGAGCGAACATACACATGGTTCATTGCAAGGCAGCTATGGTGTTTGGAATAGGTAGTTTTAACAGTGGTTTTAGGTGTTCAGGGTCTGGCTTCATGATTTCTTTACCCACAATATATCCAAGTAGTCACGGTTGTCAACCCATAAGAACTCTTGTCATGGTTGAGTGTAAGCTTATATTTCTTAACAGCTGCCAAAAACTGTTTTAGGCTGTGATTGTGGTCGGCCTAGTCATAGCTGCATACTATTATCAATGTAAGCAAAGGTGCCTTGTAGTTTTTCTTCAAGAATTATTTTATCAAAAACCCTCTGAAAATTGGAAACCCCATTAGTAACCCCAAATGGAATTCGTCAGAAATGATAAAGTCATCTGCAGGCTTCAAAAGCCATATAAGCCCAATCTTTAAGGACAATAGCTACTTGGTGGTAAGCACTCCTTAGGTCTAACATCTCATCAATACAGAGTATAGGGTATACATCCAGGAGTGTGTACCTATTTGTAGTTTTGGAGTAGTCTATGACCATCCTTTTTTTACTTGTGTCCTCCATGGTGATCTGCTTTCTTTGATTATTCCTTCTCTTAACATTCTTTTCTTTTATTTCTGCTTAAATAAATGTTTTGTTTTGAAGAGAATATTTTCGAGATTTGATGGCCACTGGTTTACAGTTTTTAGTTAAGTTTTCAGAAAGAAAGGGGTATTGTACATTTATAGTGGCCAAGCTGCAGATATTCAATGCTAGTTTATGGCCCCCAAAAGGGAGATTAATACTAGACTGCTTTTTGAGGAAATCATGGCCCAGTATGACATCACACCACAGATTTGGCATCATAAAAAAATTGGTGTTAGTGTGGTTAATTTGATTCAACTCTAGGCTGACCAAAATATATCCTCTAACCTGCTAAGTTAGTGAAGCATTTGCTATAGATACCTGACTTTTACAATTTATGATTTTAAATCTGTTTCTTTTTGCAATATCAGCACTAATAAAACTCTCTGAGCTTCCTGTGTTGACTAGGGCATTCATTTCTACCCTGCTTATTTTTACCATTAATATAGCCTTAAAAGGCATTTAGGGTTTACAATTGATATGATACTAATCACAATAGGACTATTCGAACCGGGTGAAAAAATGCTTGATTGACAATCATTAGAGAACTGTCCCTTCTTCCTGTACTTATGACATTTAGTTTCACTGGCTGGGTAACACTACCTTGGATGTAGCTTAAGACCACAAAGATAGCATTTTTGTCTGGATGCAACACAAGCAGTGTATGCAGTGTCTTCTGGAGAGAGAAGATTTTGAACTGGTGGAGGGTGGGGGCAGAAATGAGGGTCTGTCATAGAGGAATGTCTTTTTTTTCCCCTGTTTGGGTTGTTTGAACTGGTGGACTAGTAGGAGTGTGAGCACTTTGTGCAGCCTCTGCAACACTTGTTTGTAGGTATGAACAAGATTGCTTTTCTGCTGTCTCCAAGGTAAGTGCCTGCTTGTGAGCATTTAAATATCGTTGTTTATTTTCCAGCAATCTTTGACAGATATAGTTTGATTCTAATCCATTTATAAAGGAGTCTCTGACAAATTCGCCCTTTGCCTGATCTGCTGTAGTTGCTTGAAAGTCGCAGTCTCGACTTAAGATTTTTAACCTCTGAAGATACTGTTCTAACTTCTCCTCAGGGGATTAGTGAGTAGTTACTTATACATGATGGGCAAAGATTATATTTCGTCTCTTCACAAAAATTCCATCCAAAACATCCATGGTATTCTGGTAAGTTTTGCAGTGAGAAATATTGGTATATACGGATATGGAAATGTGGTGTATTAGCAGTCTATCTGTATCAGTAATAATAGGATTGAATGAAGTATTTTCCAGTGTGAGCAAGAATCCTTCTAATAATCATTTCCAATATTGCCAGGCATCAGTAGAAAACAGGTTTGTAGAGTCCAAGTTGAGACATTCTGATTTAAGGTATTTGTCAATAATTACGTTCAATAAATTGTAATGAAAATTTGGAGTCTAGTTCAGCATAATATGCCTTTATTGAATATAACTGAAGAGTACTTCCATTTTGGCTAAGCTGCTGTGACTTACTTATACAAATCATAAGCCAGGGGAGGTAATCAGGTTGTCTTACCACAACATGAAAACAATTTTTTTATTCATAAATTTATAAACATTTACTAAATTATTAAAATATGTGAACCAACTATAAGGAAATCTTTATTATTTACCATTTTATAAAGTTCAATTTAATTAGCAATTAGCTAATGTTTTGCCAATCATTCTAATAAACAATATAATAAATAAATAAATAATATAAATAAACGATCTAATAAATAGTGTTTATTAAGAAAATGCATAAATCCACTTTCATATGATTAGGTTTTATTAAAGTTCTAATCATCACTTTTTAAAACAATAAACATTGCTGAGGAGTGAAGGTAGTTAAAATAATAGCAGTGTCAAGGGAAAAAAACATCTTTTGTAGACACTCCATTTTTTTGTGGGCCTAGAAGGTCCAAGAATCCTGATTTTCTTTTACAAATTGACATTTACGTTGATTGTATTTTTTCTCTCTTTTTAAAATAAATATGTCTGATTTTATAGTATTAAATATATTATTAAATAGTATTAAATATATTATTAAATAGTATTAATATATATTATTAAATTCTCTAGTTCCCAAGAAGATCTACAACTGATATCTGTCAGAATGAGAAAGGTACCACTTTCAAAATGACTACCATTTCTCCTTATCTATAGAGACTGAGAGGGTTAACCAGGAGATTTATTTATTTACTTATTTCTCTCTCTCTTCTTTTTTTTATTATATAAGATACTGGGTCACCTGCTTACCTTTTGCCGACAATTGAAGTAGGGTGTTACTAGGCAGTAATAGATGATGCATTTGTCCGCAGCAAGTTTCACTTTCATCTTACCCACCAACGGCTTTTCTTTATAGCACCAAGCAGCAAATGCTTGTGTAAAGTGGGAGTGTAGCAAATGTGTCGTGCAAACCTACTTGTTTGCCTGTCAGTCTTTTCCCCATCTTTACTAAACTAAGCCGTGTGTATACTTCGACAATTCCAGCAGCAAACAGGTTGCGTCTTTTTTGCATTTTGCCACAACATTAGATAAATAAGTAATTTTGCATGTATATTGAATTGTTTCAGTACAACATGTCAGATGACATACATTTCTCTATAACCCTAGGACATGTGAATAAACATTTGTAATAGCAACCAAGAGAAGAATCAAAACCTTAGAGACAAAATAATATTTATATATATTTATATTTATTTAGTACATCACAAGGTTGTAAGTGTAGAACCCCCAATGAGGGTATAATTAATACTATGGCCTGTAAGAATAGCTAGCTAATTGCTATTCTACAGTAAGGTGCCACATGTAGTAACTAAGCTTAGCATAGTCTGGCATAGCGCCATAAGAATAAAGCACCCAACCTCAATATAATCGTAAAAAAAGTATAGCTATATTTTTACTACTCAGTGAGAATAATGTACTACACAGAGATTGGCAATATATATATATATATATATATATATATATATATATATATATATATATATAATAATGGACTCTCCTGTCGGTTTTGATGTATGAGAATCTGACAGCTTATTGATTCAGTTATGAAATTTTGTGCGATAATCTTAAGTGGCATTTAAGACCCGCTAGTGATTTACAAAGGAGGCCACATATGGAGCAAAAAAGAAAAGTATAAATGTTTTTTGATGATTAAAAGAGATTTTTAAGAAATGAGTATAAATGTATTTTTAATGATTGAAAGACATTTTTTACAAAAGTATGAATGTTTTTAATGATTAAAAGATATTTTCTAAAAAAGTGTATATATGTTTTTTAATGATTAAAAGACATATTCTAAAAAAATGAGTATAAATATTTTTTTAATGACTGAAAGATATTTTCTAAAAAAAGAAATCAGATAATAATTATTCAGCAATAACTACTAAAAAAAAATTATAAATTATTTATTCTTGATTAAAGTAAAACAAACAAAAATAAAACAGGTGAGGTGAGACCATTACTTGAATTTTAGCACTATAAATAATCATGATATTTTATCATTAATCTTACATTTAATTGGAAATAATATTTCATTCAATTCTTGTAAAGGTTCTTCTCTATAGATTTGGATTTCTTTGTTACGTGCTTTTTATTTAAAGGCAATGCAGACTGGCTAGCACAAATACTTGTCACTTTTACCAATTTCTGGGACAGCTGGAGTTTTACTGGCATTAAAAAACAATGCCAAATGTCAAGTCCTCCTTATACAATTGTATGTCAAATTAATGGTATTTTTAACAAACAATTGGTGAGAGTTATTGATTTTACAGCAAGCATACATTAATACAAATTCTTAAATTTTTTATCACCTTTAAAAAACACAAAATGTTTGAACCTTTTCAAATGCAGAAATGCATTTAAAAACAGGCTTACAGATGTTGGATTCATAAACATAGGGTTAGTATCTGGCCGTGGTAAACAGATAATTACCCCAACACATTTATAATATAAAACTAGCAACATAGCCCAGCGTTGCCCATGCTTGATTAAAAAATCGTACGACTCATACAGCAATCGCTATCACTTGACTTAAAATATTTTTGCCTTTCCTTGCCTTTAAAGGAGTGCCCTTTGTCATGCTGATGTTGCTACATGCCTTACTTCTTGCCTATCTCACACTGCAAATTTTTCTAAGCTCTATACTAAACATTAAATCTGTTACGAAAAAAGAACTAAACAAAATGAACACAAAACGATCAGCTTTAAAAAAAGGACTCATAACTGGAAAAACCGAATGAAAAAAGAATTTAAGCAAGCGAATGAGCCAATTGGAGTAAAGTGCCATGCAGATTTAAATTTTTCCCACTTGTGATGAATGCAGTTATCGATTTTTTTGCATGCTAGCATGCTAGTTAACATTCGTGTCAGTCAGCTGTTGACTCTCATGCTGGCCAATAGAATCTTCCTGCCTATTCGTGGCAGTCAGCTATAGGCTCTCACTCTGGCCAGTACAAACTGGCCGCAAACTACATGAAAACTGCTGTAGAAGCATGAAAAAATTGATTATTTCCACTATCAATGGGAGTTAGGAAATGCAAAGTCAGTCTTGGCCTTACCGCTAACTTGGAGCATGTGCATGTAAATTTTGGTACAAATCCGTCGAAAATTGCAGCCGTGCATTCGTTACACACACACACATCCTGCCTTTTATAGATAGAGATAAAGACAGATAGGCGGAAGTCAAAGAATGTAAATGAAGTTTTTATTTTCTAGAAAGAGAACATGCTAACCAAGTGTTACATGCCTACTCTCTGACCTCAAAAAGGAAAGATAGTGATGTTATAGAAGTTTATCTTTTCTTTCTAGTCAGACTTAGCACGTGATAGAGGCTATTTTACCCATGCATTAGGAATGTTGTTTCTCTTGGCACTGTCTACATAAATACTGTTTTCTATGAAGACTGTACTTGACTAACTAGCCATGAAGGGTCACAGGACCAGCCAAATGTTGTTCATACTGACTGAGGAAGGGGAAGGAATGTTAGACGAACACAAATATTAAACAAAGTAGTAAGTGAATAATTTTGCAAATATGTCTGAAAGAGTATTTTTTGGGAAAAAAAACCAAAAACAGACAGGACCTTGAATTTCTTCTTGTATCTAAAAAACCAGTGGTTTCCAAATTTTTAAAGATCTTTTCCACACTACCAGAAAATTCTAAATAATTACAATTTGTTTATATGGTTAGTTTAGTTAAAAAATTGAATCATATATAAGGTCTGATCAAAAAGTATCGGGAATGTTGCTATGGTAACAGATCTAAAGTTTACAGAATTAAACTGCTTGGCACAGATTGACCTTGAACTGTGTCATGCATTCACACTAAGTTATAATGTTACATTTTTTATAGCAGTGCTTGGAAGGGAAGTGTATAGAGTGTGGTCATCTCATCACACCACAGAGGTTCCATCAGTGACCATGGCTTGTGCAGTAGTTTTTGGCTAAACACTAGATTTCTTGAGTCTGACAATCATCATATTCCACAGATCTCATCCCTTGCAACATTTTCCTCTTTCCAAAAATCAAATCTCACTTGAAAGGAACAAGAAGTCAAGCAAATCCATGTGATGAGGTAGCTGCTAACCATCTCAAAAAAGCAATCCCAGAAATTCTTCCATCAGTGGAAATGATACTGGATAAAGTGTATGGCTTCAGAAGGGGAATAATTTCAAGGAGATTAAATGCTGAATGATATGTGTTGTTTTCATTTTTAGCACTTTTTGATCAGATCACATATGAACCGCAACAATCAAAAATCTAATTTGTTGTGTGCCTCTGGATTTTGTGGTGTGACATAGAGAATTCTTTGACCTGTTGTTTTTCATCAACTGAAAAGGAATATGTTCAAATATGGCATGCAATCAATGAAGACCCAACACTTGTTTAGCATTCTACGACATGCTTATTTTCATGATAGTAATGGTTTACCACATCGCACGTGAAATGATAGTGTCTGTGCATTTGCTCATTCATAGTCTGCCCTACAAGTCTGTCTCTGCATCAAGTTGGTATGTCTCCTGTGATCATACAAACTGTAAACAGATTATAGTGAAGAAATGCTATAGGAGTATAATAGACAATGTTGCTGTTGGTCATCAATTTGTAGTAGGAAAAGTTGCAACTTGTTGCTGCTGCTGCTGATGAAAACATTCAAAATTAATTCAACATTTTCAAAAGAAAGGAGTTCAACATGTGTAGGATTTTAATACATATATTTATAAAGAACAACATAGCTCATGAGAGAAGAGAAAGAGAAAAATATTTATATGTATACTGATAGCTGAAAAAAAATGAAAGAAAAACATTTATGTGCTTAGCTGTAGTGAATGTTTTTGTACCACGTAGTTGTGTGAAATTAAGAAGTCAGTCAGCCTGGAGAAAGAAATCTCCCCTTGATGGAGACAATTTCTGTGTTGTCACTACTACATCTTGGAGCAGAAAGCCAAAGAAAGGGTTTATGACAGATCCTTTTATAGTTCTGGCAGATAAGGTGGGGTAGTACTCACAAGTACATGGTGCGATAGATAAATTGTTGTCTAAATTACACAATAATGAAAATAACACTAATATCTAATTTTAACAAACCTATTTACCAAAATTACACAAAAATATTTTGAAATACTAAAAAGTAAATTTATTCAATAAAATTGCCACTGTTTTCAAACATGGCCTCCAGATGACTTTGGAATCTCCATTATCTCTCCTAGACAGTTACCTTGTTTAAGTTGGTGAATGCTACCATAATCCTTGCCTTCAGTTCATCTTTGGTGTGACAAAGAGTTTTATTGGCTTCTTGCTCAACTGCACTTCACACTCTCTGTGTTGAGTCTGAGGCCCTGTAGGAAAATGAATGGAGGTATAATGTCGCCATCACTAGTGATCCTTCCAAACACCATGATGTTGGCTGGATATATCATCCAACTCTTTCTGAGTCCTCTGCACTGTCACCCAAACACTCTGAAAGATTCATATTGGAGCTTCCAGGACAAATGTCAAAAGTACAGCATGTCGTTTCCAAATTCCAGGCAGAGTGAATAACATCATGGTGCTCTTTTTCTCACAGACGGTGTCCAACTGACCCTATGACATCATACAGCTAACAAAATCAAAAACAATGCACATGCATGAAATTAAAAATATAAAATTGTGACCATCGCACCCTGTATAAGCAAGCAAGATGCTTCTAAGGAATAAATCTCTCAAACATATTTAAAAGGCCTTGAATTAAATAATCTTAGTATTGTAGTGAAATGATATTACAGGATTGTAATGAGTAAAGTTATTGTTGGTCACCAATTTGTAGCAGGAGGAATTATTACTATTTGTTTTTGATGAGGACATTAAAATGAAACAAATTCAACATTTTCAAAATAAATTAATTTTAACACTTCCAACACTTTCAGAAAACTATATGGCCCTAATGTTGACAAATGGACTAATATTTATGATTTGGCTGAATTGTGTAAAATATAAAAATCCTAGTAGGTTAACTGATCTACATTTTGTTCAGGAAACAGTTTCTCATATATCATATTTTGCAATGTGGGCAGGAGAAGGACTGAGCAAATTTAATGTTGCTGCATTTACATGATCCTTATTGGTTCTGCTTCTACCATTCACTTACAGATTCTAATTAGGATTTTTAATAGGTTCTTTTTTTATTGATCTTTGCTCAATGTAACCTTTCTTCATGAATTTTCTCATCTAGTTAATCATTGATTGATTGATTTCTTTTTTATAGCTTCTCAACCTTTTGTAGGTTATTTAAAACCATAAAATATTTTAGAATGTAAGAATTTTTTGTGATAATAATGATTTATTGATACACTTTCTATTAATTAAGCCATAGCTGGAAGGGTGGGGGGATGAGATGGATTCATACCTTTCCCAAGGCTGTTTGTGTGTAAGTGAATATAATGAATGCATCTGTAATTGGAACTTTCAATTATATGCCTTTATCCATTATACAACCTGCACATCCAAGTTAACAGCACTTGGCATTCTCAATCACCCATTTAGGTTCTAACCAAGCTTAGCATTGCTTAACTTTGGTGATCATATCAAATGTCTCAACATGAAATGGCTGTAAGCCTCTACTTTTAATCAATTTGCTTTCATGCTACAACTGTTCAAATAAGTATTTTCATGCCCAAACATTGTAAAAAATTGGGGAAGCCAATTACATTTTTTAATATAAATTTATAAGTTATATAATTGTTTCCTCTTTTAATGATTATAATTACAGATAGGATGTGTGAGCTGGTTGTTCACCACACAGTTTTTCAAATCTTAGAATCAAACTAAAATAGTCACTCTCATTTCCTGTTTCATATTAATTTTTGCCAAATACTTACTTTTAATCATGGCTGCTGCATATGGAGTTGCATAAAAATAACCGCAAAAAACTGTGGTTATTTATATGCAACTCTGGTTAAGCAACCATGAATAAAAAAGATTATTATTTTTCCCAAGTATTTTTAATTGCTTTGATTAGATTTAACTTTCATTTCATATAAAATGTTTTTAGAAAAAAAATGAGTGAATTGGCTCTGAAGTGAGCAATCAATTGCCTCAGTTGATAGAACAATTGCCTCAGTTGAACTTGTTCCTGGAGGTGGAGGAAATGCCTCCACCTTGTTCTCCCTCTTTGAAAAGTGGCAGAGAGGAAGAAGATGAGGAAGAAAAAGAAAAAAAATACTTGAAAAGAGAAAAGGTCTAGTCAAAGCAGAGTGGAATGAGCCATGACTTCATTCACCAGTCAAAGATGAAGAAAAAGAACAGCACATTCACCTAGGTAAGGCCATCAACCTCCCTTCTTTTCCCTGTAAGGCTCCACCATCTCCCTCCCCAATCCATTTGGGGAAGCCATACTCAAAGTAGATAGGCAGGTCCTAGAGAATCATTCCTCACAGAGAAGGTCTTTATTGAGGCCATTGTTCAAAATGACCTCCATCGATGGCAAATTGATGGAAGACTCCAGGAATTTTCCTGATATTCCTGAGGTTATCACATTAATTAGAAACTCTGGCAGCAGGTTGAAGGTCTGTGACCTCATCTCTGCTGCCAAAGAATCCTTTCCAAAAATAAGAATGGCTCAGGTAGAGACACCAGATTTGAAAAATTATCCAAGCTTTGTTCAAGGAGGGCCTGGTTTTGCTCCACCCATCTCTTTATAGGGCTATAAAACTTTCCTGACAGATGTCAGCAGTACTGTCCTAGACAGATGGATTACATTCAACATGGACTCTGGGAGCCTAGAACAGTCTGTCAGGGTCTTGACCTCTGCAAAGTTTTGTCCAGCCTATGCCTAAAAGTGCTAGAATATGGCTATCAAGTTGGCATGCTTCAATGTGAGGGGTTGAGAGATCTGGGTAAGGCTTGTTTAGTGATCTTATGTCCTTCGGTGTAGATGGGGCTGCAGTACAGGGGACACACTTTGTTTGCAACATCAATGCTTGAGTGTTGTCTTGTGACTTTGTTGTCTATTCAGCATATGGGGTGTTTTCTTGCTGGTTCAGGGTACCCTGGACATGAGGGTGGACTTTGTTCATGTCGATGTTCATCAGGGATGATCATGGCCAATATTGCTGTGGAAAATGGTTTGATCCAGTTTGATGCAGTTTATTCACCCAACAACCAGACAGATGGGGCTGTTCCTAGTAGATCCTGCATGCCTAGTCTTAATGGGGGACTGGAATGCAATCCTGAACCCCAAGTTAGATGGGAGTCAATCACCGGGGGTAGGAGATGTGGAGTTGGCTAGTAAGTGACCATCTACTCAAGTGGTCAGCTACCTGGATAGAATGTTGATGAGAAGGGTCAATCTAGATCTGTTAGATTCTCCCATGTTTCACTGGTTTGGACCACAAGCTCTTTTGTGCCTGGATGGGTTAGACTCTAGGCCTACATTCACTGGACACTGGAAGTTCAACATGTCCTTACTGGACAGAGAGGACTTCTGGCTACAGCTGACTAGATTAGTGCAGTGGGAGTTAGTGAGGACAGTTATTAGGAATAAATGGTAGCAAAAGCTTAAAGAGAGGATTAGTCCTTTCACCACCAAATTTAGCCAAAGACTCACCTCTAGATAAGGCTAACAAGGTGAAAATACTTAAAGCTAGTCTGGCCTGGTTGAGACTGGAGAGACCCTCTTGAGATAGGCTTAGTTAGACAGGCCCTGGAGCAATTGCCTAGTGAGCACTACCAGGGTCAGGTAGTTAGACATCGGTTAAACAAGATGTCTAATGAAGCTGTGCATATGGGTGCAAAATTGCGCAAGGAGGAGATAAGTCAAAGTTCCGATCAATTCCTGAGATCAACACCCTGGACAGACGCAGCCTGCAATCAAACAACAGCAAGTGCAAAGCTTTTTTCAACATCATTTCAAGATCTGTTTTAACAAAGATCCTGGTCTCTGATATGAAGATTTTCATAGCTATTTAGCTGACTTTCCTCGACTTTCTTTAACTGAAGTGACTGGCCGCAAGGATGTGATAACAGATAGCCTGCTGTATTGCTCCCCCAGCATGGTGGTACAGGTCAACTTTACACTTTCCTGCACCAGCTGAAGGACATGGCATGCAGTCCAACCCTACCTAGAATTGGTTTCCCTTGTGGAGCTCGAGCCAAGGTTTCTACATCTGCTGATGATGTATCCATTTTCATGTCATTCTGAAGCAACATTGAGTTGGTATGGAAGGCGCTTGAACAGTATAAGAAGGTTTACCTAAGCTAAGGTTAATCATAACAAGTCTTTTGGCTTGTGATTAAGTGCTTGGAAAGGCATTGCTTAATCAGGGTTCTTCATTTGGTCCTGTCTGCATTCTTGAAGTATGGATCTCCAGCTGGAGAAGAACTGGTTCGGACTTGACGCTGAAAGCTGTTGTCCATAAAGTCCTTACCAAATGTTGGTACTCCCTCTCTTCAAGGATCATGAGAAGGAGATTGAGCACTTGCCCTTCTCCCTATTGTGGAGTGGAGGCAAACTGTGAATCTGCAGAAAAGTATGTATCCATCGTCCATGTCATGGGGTGCTAGTAATGCTACAGTTGGTGAGTCATTAACATGCCTTTAGGTTGGGTTTCCTATACTGCACATTGACAGTAGATTTGCTGTGGTTGATCAATGTTAGAGACATCCTTTCCTAGCCTTACTATCACTCCTCCCATTTTTACAGTTGAGTGTCATTGTAAACCCTGGAATCAGTCAGAATTCTTCACCTTGTGTCAAAAGACCTTGCATGCTACTCCTCGGTCCCGGATGATATTGTATTGAAAGCAGGGGGAGGGAGTTGCTTCGGACCCACTCTGTGGGTAACTCAGCTTGTTGGTGACCAAGTAAGGCTTTTTTTTTCTTGGGTGCTAGTGGCAAATTACCTCAGCAACTTTGAGTTTTCAGTTACATGTCAATTGATCTTGAACATGCTATTTCTCAATGACATGGCTTTCAGAGTGGGCTTGGCAGATATGCTCAATTGTCACTGGTGTGATAGTAGCATAGAAGAAACAGCTGTGCATACCTTCTTCTACTGTCCTCATGTGCGCCTGTTCTGGGCTCAAGTTGATGGCTCATATTGATCCTGAATATCTTGTGTCCATCAATCTTGCATACATGGGTGATAATGTGTTGCCCTCATAGTCTGGAGTGAAATGATAGTGTTTCTAATGCTGCTAGCCATGGCAAGAATGGTAGTGTTGACAACACAGATGGAGAGAATCTTAAGAGACAAATGCTATTCAGGATGAATAGCTCAGGATGAAGATCAGAACTGATAGAAAGTTTTTGCTCTTGGCAGATTTCAGTGAAAGGTGAATAAAAATGATGAGCTTGGTTCACATGAATCAGAGAAGCCTTGATTTTTTTTAGTCCCCTATAGACACAACAGGGTAGATTCCTGACAGACCCCACATCTGGTTAAGCTAGACTCTTTTGTTTGCCTAGTGTGAGTAATTGTTGCTCCTGGTCTGTTCACCACATTCTATTTTCTTATGATCCTTGTCAAGATTCCCAAACTTCCAACTGTTATTTTTCCACTCTGTAATATAATTTTCTCCTACCATTCCTTTAGCAAGTGAACTTCTTGATTCTACTTATCAGCAGAATACAGCAGATGCTCTTATTTTTCTCTGGGGTGGACAGGTCCTACTAACATAATTGTTTTTTAGTTTGAATGTTTTGTTTTATTTTATTTTATTTTTGGATTAATCACCCTCCTATCATTTCATAAAATAGTCTTATATATTTATGTGAAAAAAAAAAAAAATTGTACATATCCAAATTTTTATACCATGAGGTTTTAGTAGATTCTTTGTGAATATGCAGTATTTTGGTAAGATTGTGTGAAGATGGATGGGTTCTTTTAGTGATTGAGTCACTTGTAATAATGAATGTGTTATGGTCCAGGTTAGGACCAAGGAAGAACAACACTAACACAAGAGTAGAAATAACGAAGGTATATTACACAAAATAATAATACAAGATGTGGAAGGTGTTAGTATGACTGTCAGTCTGGTTTGGAGTGAACTACTATCGGCTCGACTCGATTCAACCCTCTCTCTTGAGAGGTGTAGTATACATAGTGTTAGGAAGAGTTCATTCTGTAGTTATAGGTAAGGACCCATGACACAATGGATCAGGAATCTGATTAGTGAGGTGTAAGATAGTCAGTGTAGACCAGCCTTTCCCCATTTCCCCTTCAGCCTTTGCCATATGAAATGTATTTCATTTCACTATAAATTAGTCAGTCAGCCATAAATTGATGTATGACTGTATTCAAATTTTTGTATTTCCTGCTTCACTCTTGAGAGCAAAGACAGAACCTTTGGATTATTCTTAAAATCCCTTTGTTTTTCTTGTGCCTAAATTACTTCATCTCAAAAGAATTTTCAACCAACTTCACCAGAAAACCTCATTAGATGTAAAATAAATGAAAAATTAAGTGCAGAGTTTGATTAGAAGGACAAGAACAAGTTGTAGAGTAGAGAAGAACCATCATATATTTAATGTCTCTTTGGTCATTTGTAAATATATAACTATAAAATATGATAAAGTTATAGTTTTAGATGTATGCTATATTTATAAGTAAAAGTACTTAATATCAGGGATAGAGCATATATAAATGTAAAAGTGGATACTGAGGCCAAAACCGAGTGGTGACTGACTATTTCATGGTTGGACCCAATCTTCAGGCTATCTATAACTATCTCTATCTATAAAAGGCAGGATGTGTGTGTGTGTGTAACGAATGCACGGCCGCAATTTTTGATGGATTTGCACCAAAATTTACATGCACATGCTCCAAGTTAGTAGGAAGGCCAAGACTGACTTCGCATTTCCCAACTCCCATCGATAGTGGAAATAATCAATTTTTTCATGCTTCTACGGCAGTTTTCATGTAGTTTGCAGCCATTTTCTACTGGCCAGAGAGAGAGCCAATAGCTGGCTTCCACGAATAGGCAGGAAGATTCTATTGGCCAGCGTGAGAGCCAACAGCTGACTGACATGAATGTTAACTAGCATGCTAGCATGCAAAAAATTGATAGCTGCATTTGTCAGAAGTGGGAAAAATTTAATTCTGCATGGCACTTTACTCCAGTTGGCTCATTCGCTTGCTTAAACTCAACGTTGATTCTGATTCTGCAGAACTGGGTTGGGTGTGAAAAAGTATTTGTTGTTAACATTCTTTTTTCATTAGTTTTTTCCAGTTATGAGTCCTTTTTTAAAGCTGATCGTTTTGTGTTCATTTTGTTTAGTTCTTTTTTTGTAACAGATTTAATGTTTAGTATATAGCTTAGAAAAAATTTGCAGTGTGAGATAGACAAGAAGTAAGGCATGTAGCAACATCAGAACGGCAAAGGGCACTCCTTTAAAGGCAAGAAAGGGCAAAAGTATTTTAAGTCAAGTGATAGCGATTGCTGTATGAGTTGTACGATTTTTTAATCAAGCATGGGCAACGCTGGGCCATACTGCTAGTGAAATATAAAGTCAACCAATTTTTTACAAGATATTAAAATTTCTAAATGTCTAATTACAAATAATACTGGTCCCCAAAAACTTTTCTTAAGCTTCACTTAGTACTCTGGTATAATAACACAGAATTAGTATCATGGGGTTTTTAAACACTCAATTTAAAATATTATAGATATCATTTAGTTCTTAATTTTATTGTTATATATTGTCATGATTGTTCATTCTTGATTCTTTAGGATAAATAAAAATGGAAAAAAAGAATTTTATGAAAAATCAGATTGAAAGGCCAATATTAAAAACAAAATGAAATTTTTAAGTTCAAATATGCATTTCATTTTATTTTCCAATAAACAAAACTGCTTGTAATTTATACAAGTATTATGATTAATACCAGAAACACCTTATAGTTAGTTGATAGAGGTATTCAGGAAGTACTTCACTAATCATATAAATTTGACTTGCCAACTGTTAAGCAATAATAATATAATATAATAAATATATGAATTTTCTTGCCTTTTAGAAAATTGTATATAAAGAATTGTATAAAAAAGAAATCTAAAATAAACATTAGTCAAATGACTACAATAAGTTTATGTAAATGAACATACCAATTATCAGACAACAGTGGCATAAAAGTTCATATTAATCAACATGTTACATAACATATTCTGACTAATATTAGACAAGTGCTTAGAGACAGCATAAAATTATTATAGAGTATAAATTGCAAAAAAAAAAAGACTACAAACACTTGAAGCCATGATCATAAAATCTCCAAACCCTACATTAAATATCTTTCAGCTTAGGAACTGGTGTAGTAAATATATTCAATGATTAATAAACATATAAATCTCCCAAATATTTCAGGTGGCTTTACATGTGTTGCAAACATTTGACCTAATTGAATCTTCAAACAAACCTTGTCTGTTATCTTCAATAAGACTTGCTTGAATGAAAAAAACAACAAACAAATTTACATTATTTAGACTATTATTATTTGTATATACCAGATAACCACAAGGTATTTCTGACCTACTTGTAAAATCCAAACTACATAGATTGACCTCCTATGACCTTTCACATTAAACCTATAAGGTTAAGCCACTTACTAACTGCAGATTTCACTTGGTTATAAAATTCACACTAATAATAGTGTCATGAATTAAAAAAATTATTTTGTTTAAATTACACAGTATGATGAGTAAATTGTCGCCATTTTATATTTCTAATTTTGTACATGCATGTTGTTTGTTTTTGATTTTGTCAACTGCACAGTGTAGTAGGGTTAGTTGGCCAGTGTCCGTGAGAAAAAGAGCAGCATAATGCAATTCAGTCTGAAAGAGATTTGGAAAAGGCATGCTGTTTGTTTGGCATTCATGCCAGAAACTCCAATAAGGACATTTCAGTGTGTTTGGGTGTCAATCTGCAGACAGTGCAGAGGAATCAGAAAGAATTGGATGTTTAATGGTGATTACAAAGGTACGGTAGCTTGGAAAATTCACTCTGATTGTTCTGATACAAAAGAACACCTGAATTTGTTTGTGAGGTACTCAGACTCAACACAAAAGCCTACATCTCAACTGACTTGAGGATGTAGTGCTGCTCTGGGTTAAGAGGGTGACTTCTGGAAGACCCTATGTCTGGCAACAGGACTCTGCAACATGCCACACAAGCAGGAGAACCCAGTCATGGCTGCCAAAAAATTTCTGTGACCACATCACTTTTTACATCTGTCCACCTAACTCCCCAGACTGCAACCCCCTTGATTATTATGTATGGGGTGCAGTTCAGTGAGAGATCAACAAAACTCCTTGTAACAACAAAGATTAAACAACATTCACCAACTTAAGCAAGGAGACCATCCAGAAGAGATGCAAGAGATTCCGAAGTTGTCTGGAGGCAGTGTTTGAAGCAAATGGCGATTTTATTGAATAAATTTACTTTTTAGCATTTCAAGATATTTTTGTGCAATTTTGGTAAATATATCTGTTAAAATGGGATGTCAGTGTTATTTTTATTTTTGCATAATTTAGATAACAATTTATCCATCACACCCTGTAAATGATAATTGATTGATGAAATATCCGGGAAAAGTTTGCAAGATGGAATTTGTGAAAATCAGTTAGTTGTTTAAATTCTTTATTTCTATGCTGATTTTTTTGCTCCTTTCATGAGAGCATTATTAAAACATAATTGAAAAAAATTGTTACTATGACAACCCTACTACTTAAAAATACTGTGGTTAATTTGAAAATTCTGACTGTTAAAATTTTAAAATATATCTAAAATAAAAATGTGTTAAGGAAAATATAAAATTTAATTAAAATGTCTTTGCAGGGTTACAAAATTTTATTTGAGCAATAAAAGCAATCTTATTAAAAAGCAATTCATAACAAAAAAGAAATAATTCATGAAAAAAAGAGCAGTGACAAAAAAATATATTACTGCAAAATGGTAATAAATATTTTTTGTTATGTCTCTTTCTTTATAAACTGTTTCTTTTTTTTTTGTTATTTTATTTTGTAATCTGGATATCAGTCACTGGGTGAAGGCTGCAGAGCACAACTGCTGAAATGTTGTGATAACAACAACAAAGATGAGGACAATAGTCTAAATGTAAGTAATGTAAATAATCCCCTAAATGCTTTAAAAACAGAAGAGGTAACAGTTGATTGGCTGAGATAAATGCTAGTATGTAAAAGATATTTACTGGTGATTAGAGCTACCTATCAACACATATGCCAGTTAGAATACTTCTTGGGTAAATAAACAAGTCGAGTATTTTTATTTGGAGACTACGTAATCTGATAAGGTGCACGGTGTCCAAATCTCCTTGAAATGTTGTGAAGAAATCAGCTAGAATTCAAGTGAATAAAAATACTAACTACATATAACCTGAAATAATTTCTCATGCTTTCCCAATCAAGATTGTTTTGATTAACTAATTTTATGTGCTATGTCCCTTCAGGATATAGGGGATCATGTCTCTCCACAACTTCCTATCCTTTGTAGTTGTAAGCAATTTTTGGCTCCTTACTATCCCTTCCAGTCCTTGTTCTGCCATTGATTTATCCAAGTTTGTTAGCCCCTCCTACCTTCAGTAAGTCCTGTGAGTGCCAAATTTTCCAAGCTCCCTTTCCTCAATATGTATCCTAGAAGTTTCAATTGTTTCTTTCTGATTGTAAGGAGAAACATCCTTTGTTTGTTTCCATTTTCCTTAAAACTTCCTCATTGATTACATATTCCATTCACAGTATTCTCAGCATCCTTCTGTAGGAGCATATTTCAACTGGAGGAAATTCTCCAGCATTCACTTGTTGCTAAAGAAATTTTCCTGTTTCTTAATATTTTGTTTAGCCTTTGGAAGACATTTTTCTCTATTCCAATGGACAAGACAGCCATATAAAAGACTTAATCTGACAAGTCCATTTAAGGACATGATTTGAGTCTTTAGGCTAATATTTTGTTTTTGCTGCAATTTGTGGTGGTAGGCAAAACTAACCCTAGCACAGCCTATTCTATCTTCAGTTACCTTATCTCCAATATTAAATTTGTTACTATTACATTTTTTTTGTTTTAATAGCATTCACTCTATACAAGACCAAAGAGCCACTCAATGTAGAGGGTTACTAAAATAATTTGTTGTGAGATAGTAAGAGGCACAGTTCTAGGAACATTCACTGTAAACATTTTTGCTGTAGGAAAATTTGCCTCAGGAATTTTTGCCTTAAAAGACTTTGCCATATAGGATTTTTTGCTGTAAGACAGTTTCATCACACTTTTTTTTTGATATGTGAAGTACCTTGTTATCAAGTATATCTGGCAAACAAAAACAGCATAGAAGGCTTCCACAATGCAGTACAGAGTTCTATGACTAACATGCACCCAAATGTATGGAAACTAATTGTGTATTTGAAAAAGGAAGAGACATTAGCAAAAAAGAAGTGTGATTTAGTTTGGAGGAGATGCAGTAAAAATGAAGAAAATATATATTGATATCAATGCAAGACAGAAAATGCTTCATTACATTCCAATGCAAAAAAAACATTATTTACAAAGCATTGCTTGGAATTTGCACATATTTTAAATTATTTCTTTGTTAATTTGATATATTTTTAGTCTTTTATTTTTTAAATAAATGTTTACTTTTTAATTTCTTTTCTGATATTTGACCCTGTAAAAAAGACATCCATATATTCTTGATAACAAGGCACTTCACATATTAAATTGAACATTACTCCAAAAGGGATGTTCAAGATAAAGGTACTGAAAAGAAATATGCAGCGAAATGTCTTATGGCAAAAATCCTACACGGGAAAGTTTCCTACGGCAAAAATTCCTGAGATGAGTTTTCCTACAGCAAAAATGTTTATGGTGAATGTTCCGGATACGAAGACACACAGTTTAAGAGAATATGTAAGGAAGATAACAGTTACTTGAACAAGATTGTAGTGCTTGGAGAAGATTCTATAAGGTAGTGGTTTGTGGGAAGACGCTGTTTGAGTGTAACTTACTTCTCACTAATAGAATATGAAGAGAATGGGTATGGTTTGCCTCAGCGTATGCAGCATGGTGGGTCTTTACTGTGAGTGTTAGAGTTAGTGGAATAAAGGAACATAGTTAGTCTGAACATTTTCTATGGAATAACAATAGAAGTGAGAAGCTTGTAACATTTCATCTGTGAGAAAGGGATTTCAGGTTAGAAAATAATTCATCACTTTTTGGACTCTTATTGAGACTGGGAAACGAAAACTGGGCAGTTCTAGCCCAGATATAGCAGCAGTACTTCATTTGCAGCTGATCTTGCTCTTGTAAAGGTAGAGCATAACAGTAATAATTAGGTACTTATTGATACTGACCATTTTCCCATCATCTTTAGTGATCTTTAGTGATGGATCATATATATATATATATATATATATGAGTTCCACTTCAGTCCCATTCAAAGCAAATGGCCTCCATGATAGAAAACATAAATTTATGTCCAATGGCACAACTATCAATTCTGACTCCTATGCGAGCATACATCTCAACTCCAGGGACTTTCTCACAGACGTAATGTGGCTTCCCTCTGTCTTTTCTACAAATATTTTCATGGCAACTGCTCTGACAAGCTATTTTCAATGATGTCCCTACTACATGAATTTAAACGTGCTGCTAGGTTGGCATCTCAGTTCCTCCCTTTCAATGTTGAAACAGTTAAATATAACCACATATTCTACTCCAACAGCTTTTTCTCTCGCACTTCGCAAAAGTGGAACTTCCTTCCTCTAACTTGCTTCTCTGATAGCTATAATATTCAAATATAATGTTAATCGACATCTTCTGATACCTTGATCTTGATCCCCATCTTTCTCTTTATCCTTTCCTCAAGCACCCCTCTTTACTCTTGCACCTACTCTCTGTAACCCCCTTGCATGCTTGTGGCACTCCCACCTTGCTTGGGGTGAAATGCATAAAAAAAATATTGTCAGAACTCAGAGCAAAGCTTCTTCAAGCTGGCCATATTTAGGCCTCACAGTAGATTAAAACTATACAAACAATTGCAGCATCACATCCACTCAACAATCCCAACCTGGAACCTTCAGACTTTCAACTGTTTTGACCAATAAAAGTGGTACACAGAGGTGAGCAGTTCTCCAATGATGACATGGTGAAAAAAGCAACTCACACAAGGTTAAGAAAAGAATCAAAAAACTTCTATGAGGTAGGAGTCTGCCTATCATAATTGAAAAGGAGGCAGATTATGCTGAACCCTTTCTGCCTGACTCTCATATTTTCTCCTTTGTCTATCCCAGCATTCACCTGTAATTTTCTTGTTCAACCAAAAGTTGAATCTTGAAAGTTTACATTTATTTTTCCACCTGTTTTAAACCATAGAATCTCATTTGAGCCAATGTTTCCCCTGGATTTTCCGCAGGAATCTAAAATAGTTTACCTTTTTGGTTGTCTTCATAAAAAGAAATGGCAGCAATCTATTCACTAATAATAACAACAAAATACACAGCACTTATTTTGATTAACTACATTACTTAGAATGATTACTTTGCTACTTATGTAAATGTAAAAGAAAAACAATCTTAGCAATAATATAAGTGGCAGATGGCTATAAAAAGGCATTGCTGATTATTAAAACTAAAATTTGTTTAAATTTACTGACTATATGCATCAAATGGCAATAAATGTAAGTAAAATTAAAATGATGGACTAAAATAACTAACCAAGTTATTGTTTTAAGTTCTCTGATTATTGGTGCAATTAATAATATGTGACTTGAAAGAGAAATAAGAACAAAAAAGTTATCAACACTCACCCCTTGTAAGTCAACCACCTCTCTTTTCAGACAGTAAAAAGAGATAAGAAAATGAAATATATATATATATATATATATATATAAGGTTGGTGCAAAAATAATGTCGTTTTCTCATATAGTAACATATGTGAGAAAACGACATTATTTTTGCACCAACCTAATATATATATATATATATATATATATATATATATATATATATATATATATATATATATATATAATTCCTTACCCTTCCTAGATATGAAGCTACACTGGATTAACAACAGTTTAAAACTCAGTGTCCACTGGAAAACAAACAACAAAAATGACTTAATAAATTTCTATTCCCATCATATCAACAATCTAAAATTCAGCATAATCATCATATTTTACCTAAAAGCATTAAAAATATGCAGTTCGGATTATTTACGTGAAGAGGAGAAATACATTGAAAACACTTTCAAACTTCTCCAATACTGTAATTACTTAATATTTAATGCGAAACAAAAGCCCATACAATATTTCAAAACAAAAACAACGGCTCCTCCTGAGAAACCCAATGAATCAAAAAAATATATTATTCTGCCTACTAATTCTATCGCATCTTCAATAAAAAAAAAATCTGTCTAAACTCAATATAAAAGTTGTTACTATTGCATCCAAAACAATAAAAGACTTAGTCAATGGTAAAAAAAAACAATAATCTAAAACCTGAAGGAGGAGTTTACTTCATCACCTGTAATAATTGTCACAAAAAATACATAGAAGAAACCTCAAGGAATTTAAATAAACAATTATATGAACACAAAAGGGACATTTTACAAAATAATGCATCAAATGCATTGGTTGCTCACCATAATGAGACTTATCACAATTTTGACATAAAAAGTCCTACTCTGATTCAAAGGAGAAAATAATTCACTATGATGTAAATGTCTAGAGGGTAGCTTGATCACAAGATCATCTACTTTAAATTTGCGACCTGGCTCCTACAGCATTTCATGTTTCCTGGCAGATCTAATATCATAGTGTGAAATACCTACTTGCAAAAATGATGGAAAGAAAAAGAAAAACACTAAATAAATTTGGCTCGATAAAAAATAAAATTGTAAAATTTCTAGCACCTCTTTGTTGTGTACAAATTTAGTCCGATAAAGTCCTGAAGGATGAAATGCATCACAAGTAAACTTTTTACACTTTGTTGTACAATTTCCCCAGTACTGTTCTTGATATATAAGAATATATATCGTATCTCATATAAAATCTTTCTTTTCTCTTTTCTGATATTTTAAAATTCAGGCCATCATCATATTTTTGACAAAAAAAAAAAAAAATGAAATAAGCACAATTTTTCTTGCCCAAGTCCTTGCCTCCACTCCATTTTTCATCTTTGTCATTCACATGACTAGCCATTATTAGAATCTCAAATTTCCCTTTTCACACCCCTCAATTTCTCCTACCATTCACCCACAATACATTTAATTTACCCCTTTCACCTAATAAATTACCCTTCCCACTGTCTTCTATTTCTTTCATTTTCTCCTTCCACAGACACCTGCTGCAGAGTGGAAGCGCACAAAGGTAAATTCATATAATTCAATTTTCTACCTTTTCTTCTCTCTTCCCAATTTTTCACACAAAATAATAATAGAGTACCTTCTGTTTTGTGATGCTTAACAAGCTAGTCACAGTTCATTTTATAATAATTCTCTCTTCCCTGGCTACCTTATTATTGTAGCGTTGCAAATAATTTGACAAATTTTCTTTTCAATAAAAGAATTTTGTTCAACTTCAGTCACTTAAGAGACTATAGTAAAGCAAACTTGATAAAATTCTTCAAACATCAATAAATATTAATTATTGCAATAGTATAGTATAAAATCTAGATAAGGAGCTGTCATATCTTGTATTTAAGCATGAGCCATCATAAATGAAGCCAGCTTGATTCTTGGGGTTCTAACTCCCATCAGTACCTCCTTGTTATGTTAACAGGGTAGAATCAGAAGTATGCCCTAATACCTGTAGGGAATGTTACTGGGATTATCTAATTTCTTTAGCTTTTCTCACGTGCATATGTTCAGGACCTTGCATAAAATCAGATCTTGTGCTGCATTTGTTCTTATGAAAATGTTCCACCCTACAACTCTTTTCCCAGAGACAAAATGTCGCAAACCTCTCACTACTTTTTATTTCTACTTCTATAGGAAATGTTCTGACAAGCTAAATTCCTTAGTTATATCATTTCAGACATTTACAGCTAAGATCTAACATGGCACACAGGCAGGCTCGAATCATCCTCAGTTCCTTTGTATTTTGATTGGTAAGAAGGAACTTCCCGAGAACTGCTACTTTGTAGAACAAACTCCTGAGAGGATGCTTCCTCTATCACTACAAACTCTTCAAGTCTAGGGAAAACGGTTATCTATTCTACCTATCCTCATAATATGCCCTTTTTACCTACACCTCTTACTTCCATAAAACAACCTTATTCAGTAACCCTTTACTGTGAGTGGCTTAGGTTTTGCTTAGGATTTGTACTGGGTAAACAATAGTGCAAAAAAAAAAAAAAAAAATTTTCAAGTAGGAAAATATTTTAGGATTTTTGGTTTTAAAATTGACTGAATTGAATTCAGTTTTTATTTAGTAATCAAAATATTTTCTTGCTGATTAAACAAGTAAATTGTTTATTTTAGGCTCTGTACATTGAAAGCACTCAGGTTGAAAATACTTATAATGTTACACATATCCAAAACAGCTGTCTAACTGGGCCAAACTGTTCCATTTTTGTTGTGTCCCAATTAAGTAAATGTTGTATCCTAGTTATCTACTCTACAGTGTAAATGTAACATAAAGAGACAGTCAAAAATGTGAGCCACATTTTGGGGAGATCAAAATTCAACTATTTTGGCAGTAACAGACAATGGAAATTGTGACATGGAAAGCCAAAGTTGCATAGGAATAGCAAAAGATGTCTTTCAAAAACAGGAAAATACCATTAAGACTGAAAAAATATCAAAGAAAAGAGTATTGAACAGCTATGTAATATCTAATCTCTGATATGGCAATGAATAATAAACAGTTTTCTCACAGATGAAGATGATATCATACCCTTTTGATTCTTTAACTCAAACTGAATTGTCCATCCACAGTTCATATGAAAAAAGAAAAAAAAGCAGACCTTAATTTTGTCCAGTTCCATTAACCCACTTCCAAAATACTGCCCCAAAATATCAGGGTTATAAAACATCTTTTCTGGCCAATCAGAAAATGCCCACATGGTTTTCACAACAGCCATTTCTAAGACAATGCCAATTTCAGCCATGAAGGCAAATTCGACCTGGCTGACATTAGTGATGGACCCAACACAGCAGGCAAGCTTAACCAAATGCAGTAGATTACCTGACTGGCCAAGCCATCAGCAATGTCACCATGGTGTTTCTGTCAATAGTAAAGCCTTTGGCCAACAACAAAGCCAAACAGCATCAGTAGAGACTAACTCTCAACTATTAGGTTGGTGCAAAAATAATGACGTAATAATGTCGGTTTTTGACGTTAAAAATACGTCAAAAAACGACATTATTTTTACACCAACCTAATACTACAATGTGATAATTTATGGAATATTTCTCCCACAAGTCTATCTCACTTGACTACATAAGTGTGTTGATTTTCTCCCATGAGTCTGTCTCGAACACTAGCTTGTGTTATACCCCCACCCTAATAAACTTTCAATCTCTCACAACTGATTTATGTTATCCTGCAACAAGCAAAAGATCAATTGTTGTAAATCACAGGAAATAAAAGTCTGTCTCGAACACTAGCTTGTGTTATACCCCCACCCTAATAAACTTTCAATCTCTCACAACTGATTTATGTTATCCTGCAACAAGCAAAAGATCAATTGTTGTAAATCACAGGAAATAAAAACTCTTTCACTTATCTAAACCACGTCTTATCACCATTTGTTGTTTTGTTACTTTCACTTTTTTCCTTGCTAATGATAAGGCCGCCATTACAAAGAGACTTGAAGTGATAGAAATTGGTTCTAACAGCAAATGATGAGAATACCATTGACATAACATGTGAATAAAGAGGATTTTTTAAGGAAAATAGTAATAACAAGAAAATTTATACTTACAATCAGAAGGAACGAGTTGAAATTTTTGGAATGCATAATAAGGAAAGAAGACCTGGAAAATTTAACACTAACAGGACATACTGAAAGCAAGAGAAGCAAGATAAAATAGCATGCAACCTACTTAATGAGTTTTTGCAAATGGATGGCTGAACAAGGACAAATAAGAATGGTAAAAGGTTCAAAGTGACTTAGAGCAACCAACAGCAGGAAGTTGTGGAAAGCCATAATCACACAGAAGAAGGGTAATTAATAATATTTTCAATCTATATATAAAAAAAAAAAAAAACTTTCAGTGGATAAGTAAAAATTGAACAAGATAAGACATTTTATACAACACTAACAAATATTAATGTTAACCAAAAATGATTTAATAAAATCACTTGAAATTTGCTAACATAGATGCAAAGAATAAAGATATCTGTGGTAATCAGTTTGGAATTATTAATGTAACAAATAAGTTTTATACTAAGAAATCAAAAATTTCAAAATATAATAAAGTTTCTTTAGGACATGTTAAAGTAGTCACTCTTATTACGTGTGTGTGTGTTGTGTGTGTGCAATTATTGATAATATATGTTTAAAGTTATAGTAGTAGTAAGGAAAACTGACCATGTCTGAAATAAGGTTCTGAATGAAATATGTCTTTTTAATTTAGAGGTTGTTATGAGCAAGATGAATCAAAAACATAATTCTTGCAAATAGTTACAGGATGAATGTTGGAAAAGATTGATATACAAGACAGAGGTGGAAATTTATCTTGGAATATAGATTAAATTACATCTCAAATAAGGTTAACATGCAAAAAGGTGAGATAAAAAAAATAAGTAATGTTGGTCTTTTGTAAAAACCAAACACATTACTGGAGGTTTGATGTGAAACTGAATATTTATATCTTCTGGATAAGCTCCAGAAAGAAGTTATTTGAGCTCTTTGCTGATTGGCTAGTTCCTTCATTTATTTTTGATTGATTAAGAAAATATGTATGTCAGAGTTTCTGATTATACATAACATTTGAGTCAATCATTTTGGCACAGAATTTGTTTCTCTAACAATAGCATAAAGATTTCTTATATCATTTGGTTATATTAAAAAGAAAGTCTATTTTTATAATGAAAAACTTTTTGTTGTCTTTTCTTTCTTTAGAGAGAGTGAATAAAAGTATTTAGGTTGCAAAGAAAGTCCTGTCCCCTTTTTGGACCCCTTTGAGGGTATTTTTTCAATAGTTATGGTTAAATAGCCATTAATTTTTATGTACTAATGTTTTTCTTTCTTTGCAGATTACTTAATATATTGCACTGATTTTGCCCTTTTAAAATGTATGTATATCATACCCATTGTAATAACAAAAGTACACAGGTGTAGGCTCTAAGAAAGCTTTATTCAACTGAGGACATTTATTTGTACTATGGTACAAAATGTGGCACAAAGCCAAAATGGAGATTGGGGAAAAGAACAGCCTTCTTCTGTCTTAATTTTAAACTTAGCTAGCCACAAACACTGATCCAAACATACAAACATTATTCCTAACACCAAAACAACACATTCTTACCTACCTTTCTTACTACATCCACCATAATACCTCCATGTCTCCATGAAAATCCTAAATAATCACCATATGTACAATTTATTGTCTGTGGGGGGAGGGGAATAAAACAACAATAAAAAAAAACCCAATGAGTATGTACAATGTGAAACAAAATTATTTAAAAGAAACTAAATAAAATCATGTTAGTAATAAATGCCCACAATCCTTAAATGTGGCAGAATCTTCATTTAACTGGACAAAATCAATGTGGGATTATAATAGTACAAAAAATTCATTCATCCGAAGCACTCACACAGACACGCACTCATTCAGACACAACAACAAATACGAAAATGCAAAACGAAAGGCATCTACTAGAGATCTGACATCACTGACCACTTAATTAGGGAGGGGATGGGGAATTAAACTAAAGAAAAAATGGGGACAGAAATAAAAGGGGGCCAATAAGCATACATACCCCAGCTAAGTTAAATGAAAAAAGAAACTAAAGATTCAAAAACAAAACCTACACTAGCCTAATTTCGGAATGGGTTGCCTATGTTCAACCCAGGAAGAACAATATCCTGATGCCTAACCGGCATCAAAGTACCACTCCATGTCAGCCTCTTTCACTTGATACAATTGCACAAGATTCACCCACCTTTTGCCAAATTCTGATGAAGTGAGCCACTGCCTTTCCATCCTAATCTTGACTTTAAGCTGATGCTTAAAGTACAAGTTCAGTTGGGAAGAAGTGAACTTCCCACCTCCATAGAATCCTTTCTGACGTGTTGTCCAAATCATGACTCTCATAACACCTAGTAAGCATAAGAACACATATAGTTCAGCCTTTGTCAGTGGTGGTGCCACAATGCTGCAAACAGAAGAGGTCTCAAGGCCAAAGAACTATGCAGCATGCGAACTATGAGGCCTTCAACAAACTTGCACAACGGCACTACCACCCTGCCATGAAAGAAAGTGTGACCCAGGGTCTTGACTTCCCCATCACAGCATTGGCAGTTTGGAGATTTCTCTGAACAAAGTCTTTTGGTGACACAGAGGGCCTCACAAATCAGCAGCCAGGTGTGTGATGCCTCATCATTATTGATACATTTCAACCCGGGCACCCAAGGCCATATTGAGCGAGCCTCCTGTTTCATAAGGTCAAGCTCATCAATCAGCTCATCACGAATGAACCCCCTGACTAGCACCTGGTATAATGTCCTTCAAGACAACGCCTGGATGCTTGAGAAGCCATCTGATGCCCATAAGAGGTATTTCAGTGCAAGACAACATTCACAGTAGAAGGAGCATTTGGCTCAGGGTAAATGGTAGACCTCCTCCTCACATGAATGCACACTTCTCAGGGATGGGAAGTTTTTATGGGCATCTTCCTTCCAGAAGGCACCCTCCTCATCTGATTCTCGACACATTCGATCCAGGAACCCGATGCGAAGCATATATTGACGAATCTCAATGCTAGGCATACTTAGACCGCCTTCAGATGGATGAAGACAACAGATCTCCCGAGAGACTCTAGTGGCCTTGCCTCCCCACAAGAAGGAGAACACGAGCCATACTAATGACATTAGTGTGTCATACAGAAGTGGGAGCACAGAGAGTTGATAAAAGAGAATTGGGTAGATGAGTGAAACACATACTTCCAGCCTCCCCTTTAAGGACAGATTCCTCCAAGACCACAAATTAATTGTGATCTCAGCCTTCCCTTATATCTCCGACCAATTCATTTCCAACTAGAGATCAGGTCCAAACCAGATGCTGAGTATCTTGACTTGCCCGTCCGTCCAGAGGAAAGATCCAGAAAGAGAAATTCCCTTCCACACACCCAACCGCAAGCCAACAGACTTATCATGGTTGATCTTGGCCCCTGTCACCATCTCATAACCAGTGATTTCTTTGCTGACTTCGTCAATCTCAGCTCTGCTCGACACAAGAACCAAAACATTGTCAGTAGAATACCTGGCTGCATTAGTAGCAATATGGTTGCCGTTAAAAATGAGTCAACCTGATAACAAATGAAAAAGAAAAGAAGAAAGAACTGACAGATTAGACACAAAAATTAGAACAAATATGTACACTGAACTTTTAAAAAATTGAAAAAGAAAAAAAATCCAAAAAAACTAAAAAAGAATAAGAGTAAAATAAATGGAAAAAATAAGAATGGGGAGGGTAAAAAATTGAAAAAGAAAAAAATCCAAAAAAACTTTTGCAAAACAGTCGTAAGAAAAGATTATAAGAAAAATAGTAAAAAATAAATCAAACTTAACAAAAATGTAGTTTACAGTTCAAAAAGATCGTAGAGTGGCAGAAAAAGTCTAGTGGTAATCACCAGTCCAATTTGTCTGCAAAAAAAAAAAAAAGAACTTGTCTCACACTGAAGGGGCTTTACTTAACTGAGAATACAAGGTTCACATATAGTGTACTTTTATAGTCCCTATAAACAGAAATAGCTCTCTCAAAGAGGAGAGTAACAAAAAAAGGGGAGACCACTCTTGATTATTCATAACACCCATACCAGGCATGTTTTGCTGCATGAATTCAAAAAAGTGTTTTTCAATAATGAACGTGGCAATAAATGTTTGTTCTGTCTATAGAACTGAACCTTTAAGTGCTCAGATATGTCAATGACAGCTTGGCCAGTTTTGATTGGCAATTTTTTCTTTCAAAGTTTCCCCTTAATTCTGTCAATTTTTAGTTTCTACAAACTCTAGATGAGAAAAATCCCCAGGAAACTGTTCCAGAAATAACAAAACAGTTACATGCAAGACACATTCAATTGTAAAACACATTCATCTTCATAAACTTGGAAAATATCTAAAGTTGGTCAATGAGTTCCTTATCATCTGACTGTTTCTCAGCTTAAACAAAGAGTTGCCTTCTGCTCATCATTGAAGAGTTGTCTTTCTACCAAAACTTTCCTGGGTAGAATCATCACCAGTGATGAAAAGTGTTTACTCTATAATCATATCCAATGAAAATGACAATGGTTAGCACTCACTGAAAAACACATCCATTCCTGAACTAAGACTACGCATGAAAAAAGTTATGCTCTTTGTTTGGTAGAATATGAAAGGTGTCATTTATTATGAAGTGCTAAACCAAACAAAACAGTTAATGCAGAAAAGTATTGGCATCAATTAGAAGTACTTCACAAAAATATGTAGAAAAAGCACTTATCAGTGGTTAAATATAAAAAGTGTATTGCTCTTATGACATAATACAAGACCAAATGTTGCCCAATTCAGTCAGGAAAATATTAAGGGATAAATTATGGAGGTTTTACTTCAGCCTCCCTAATCTCTTGACTCTGCTCAATCTGACTATCATCTTTCTAGATCATTGTAACATTTTTAGAGGAAAAACAGATTAAAAATTATTATAAGTTAAAACTCATATTTTTATTGAAATTTTATTCCCAGTGGATCAAAAATTTGACAAATAGATGGGTTTATATTGCTGATAATGAGAGGAAACATTATCTTGATTAAATATATTAATTCATCCCAAGGAAGCCTTTGTTTCTTTTTTCATGTTTAAATGTAATATGACTCTTTTTAACCTAATGAAAATTTAAAAATAAGATTAGATCCAGTCATGTTGTCTACCAAAATAAAGTAAAATTATTGTTTCTGCAAACATTTCTTAAAAAGAAATACCTGTATGAGTGATAAAGTGCTAAACACATTATGTCATAGACATTCCTCAGATTTTCTTAATATTTTGTAAAGGTTGGTACACACGTGTTTATGTTTTGAATTTCTGATCTGTTTCTAACTTACATTTCATTGTATTATACTTACATATCTGCATATCATTCTGATGTGATTGCAAATAAAGTGTCTCAAAAGCCAGGAAAAAATTTGTGAAATTACGAGCATTTTTTCATGTCTATAATCTTTCAAAATGTCTGCTCCTCAGGACACATGTAGGAAGCAAAGAGCCATCATAGAATTTTTGAGGTGAAAATGCTACAAACATTCACAGGAGGTTAGCGAATATTCATATAAAGGCTGAATTTGGTGTTAGTACAATAAGGAGGTTATGTCAGTCTATACTTCTTGTACTATTTAAGCCAGTAGTACTTACTAGTTTCAAAATAGATTTTTCTGCTAATTACAATATAGGAGGCTTAATCAACTGAGTTCAGAGTAATTTTGAATATGTATCAGTAAATACAGGTCACTGAGCTTTATTCTAAACCATTTTCTTCCTCTTTCATTTGTCATATTGCTCTTGCTGAAACCACAGGTACACAAAACAATCTGGGTGAGGAAGGTGAACAAACATTAGAGTTCTTGGCTTCTCTACTGCTGTAGCTGTACTGCCTATTTTCATGCATTTTTCAGCTTTATATCAAAACTTATATAAAAAAAAAAGACAATACATACCTGTTAGGATTCCACATCAACAACGTTCAAACCACACCCACTAAGTTCAGTTAATTTTGGACCAAAGTTCAGACCAATATGGTAGGATTTGGAATTACATCTACTATAATTATCATTTCACCATTTTTGTCTATCCTATGTATTCTGTTACAAAAACACAATATGTTTGCCTTTTCCTGGATGGCTGACAAACTGGTGGAAAAAAATAGAATGCATGTAATGTACCCCATTTTGAGCTAAATGCAAGTTGAAAAAATTTGATTTTTTTTTTTTAAAAATAGGATTTGGCAGATAACCAGGAAAATCCCCTGACATCAGTCATTGACAATCTTGTAGTTATTACGAAGAATCATGTTGAAAATGTCCTGTTTAGGTCACTTAAAAGAGAGCAGCATTTTTTACAGTATTTAACATTTGTGAAGAATAATCCAGAACCTATACTGACAGTAAACTGCATGCATATGGACAGAAAAACAAGTAAAAAAAAAAAAGAGGCACAGTGGAGTGAGGAACCGGAGAGCTGAGTTCAAATTCCAGTTGAATCCGTTACATTCACTTATGTGCTAATACCCTTGGGAAAGGTATGAATCCTCTTCTTCTCCCCCCAGCAATGGGTAAATAGCATGACAGACTAGGTTCTATAACATTGGATGGCAACTGGTCTACTGCAGAAAGAAATGGCAACCAACTGCAAAAAAAATCTGCCTTGTTAGTTATGTATCGAAAGATACATGATCACCTAAGCATGTATCACGCATGGAACAAAACTGACTGAGAAGAAACAAGTCAAAAGAATGATATTCTACATGAAGTGAGAAACACGCTAATATATAGCACGGTTGGTTGGGGAATTGGATAGCCAAGTTCAAATTCCAGTTGAATCCATTACATTCACTTACATGCTAATACCCTTGGTAAAGGTATGAATCCTCTTCTTCTCCCCCCAACAATGGGTAAATAGCAGGACAGAATGGGTTCTGTAGCCTTGGATGGCAACTGGTCTACTGCAGAAAGAAATGGCAAACTACTGCAGGAAAAAATCTGCCTTGTCAGTCATGTATCGAAAGATACATGATCGCCTAAGAGTGTATCATGCATGACACATAACTGACTGACTGACAAAAATTTAAATATCTGGGAAGTGTTTTAACAAAGGATAGAAAGGGCAACACTAAAATCCAAAGATGCATTGGGATAGTGAAAGATGCCTTTCAAAAGCTAAACAAAGTATTATGAATTAAAAAATCATTAAAAACAAAGAAAAGAGTACAGAACTGTTATAACTAATAACTGAACTAATCTCAGTCTTCCTATTTGGCAAAGAATGCTAAACAATGTCATGATGAAGAAGAGGCAACACAAATGTGATGGACCAAACATGTAATAAATGACAAAGTTATAGAGAAAATGGAAACAAAAAAGGACATTTATACTTCACATCAAGAAGAGACAGTTGAAATTTCTCGGGCACATAATGAAGAAAAGGGGCTTGGAAAATTTGATACTCACAGGAGAGATTGAAGCCTAGAGGGACAGAGGAAAACAATTATTAACCTACCTAGCGAACTTGAATAAATGAATGACTGAACAAGATTTAAGAGAAATAACACAAAGACAAAATTTATTATGAGCTATGAAAGACAGAAAATTGTGGAGAACCATGATCACTAACATCCTGAAGGGACGTGGCAAATAGAAAAAGAAGTTGTGAAGGATGAACAACAAATATTCAAAAATCTCTGGATTTAGAAAGTATTTTTTCTTATTAATGATGATGATTGTGTTGCTTTCTTATAATGATGATGATGCTTTAAGTTCTTATGGTGTCATGAAATTTTAGCTTCTTTATTTTAATTATTTAGCAACTTTCCTGTTATAAATGTGATGATGATGTCTAACTTCTTTATGATGTTGCTGATGCTTTGGGTGTTTTCTTACAATAATGATGATGATGCTTTAACTTTTGTAAGGATTATAATACTTTAGTTTGTTTATTATGAAGATAATTTAAATAATTTCTCATAAGATGATGATGATGCTTTGCATGTCTTATAATAAGACCAATTATTTATTTATTTTTATTTTATTTTATTTTTTTTGCAGCTTGTGATTTCATTCCTGAATGGATATTGCACTCTAATCTTGACAACATAAAGGAACTTACCAAAAATGTCCTGTTAGACTTGAACAAAAACACTTTGATAGCATTTAATATTGTTGATTGATGAAGCAATGGAGCAGTTAGCGGATGAACAACAAATGTTCAAAAACCCCTTTTGTTTATTTAAAATGAATTTGGATTCTATTTAATCTTCTGTTCAGAAATTAATTAACAGATATTAATAATGTGTTCAATTTGTGTTTCTTGCCAGTATTATTTGTTATTTGAAAATAAAGGACCTTATGGCCATAAAATGTTGAAACACCAGTTCCTGTCTGATCACCAAAGTTAAGCAACACCGTGCCTGATCAGTACCTAGATGGGTGAGCCCTTTTGAATACCAGGTGATGTAAACTTGGATGTGCAGGTGATGTAATGGATAATGAGACAGAATTTTTAATCAGAGAGCCAAGTTGGGTTTGTTATATTCGCTTACACACAAATACCTTTTGGAAAGATATGAATTCACCTCTTCTCCTCTCAGCTAAGGGTTAATTAGTAAGACTTGTATCATTAAAAACCATTATTATTTTTAAAAAATTTTTACAATCTAAAAATATTTTCTGCCTTTAAATAATTTGCAAAGGGTTGATAAGCTGTAGAAAGTGAATCAATAAAAGGAAATTTTTTTTTAGGCTTTTCACCACAAGCAAAGTGGGAGTGCCACTAGTACACAAGAGGTTACAGAGAGTGGAAGCTGGAGTAAAGAGCCATGAAAGAGGAAAGGATGAAGAGACGGACAGGGAATTAGATCAAGGCATCTGGAGATGTCGATTGACATTGCATTTGAATAGTTGGAGATTATATTAGGTTGGTGAAAATGTCGGTTTTTGACGTATTTTTTAACGTCAAAAACCGACATTATTTTTGCACCAGCCTAATAGCTATTAGGGAAGCACGTAAGAAGATGGGAGTTCCACAGATGGGAAGTGTAAGACATGAAGCTATTGGAGTAGAAGTGATGGCAACATTTAACAATTTTGACAGTGAAAGGGTGGGACTGAGATGCTGACCAAGTAGCATGTTTAAATTCATGCAGTTTGGGAACTAGCGAAAGTAGCTCGTCTGAGCAGTTAATGTTAAGTATAAAGGGTCTCTGTTGTTTGACATCAAAGATAAAAAAAAGACAAGATATATATATATATATATATATATATATATATATATATATATATATATATATAAAAAGACAAGATATATATATATATATATATATATATATATGTAAAGACAAGATATATATATATATATATATTCCCTTTGTTGTTCTGGCAGGTGTTGAAGACAGGTTATACTCACAGTTTCACATCATCTATTTATGCCTATGCCCATCAGGTAGTGTGATGGATTTTGGAAAGTGACCTTGGTGAATTGAATTCAAATTCTATGCTAGTCTGTTGCATTCACTTTCATACAAATGACTTTGAGAAGGGTATGAATCCAACTAGGGGTTAAATAACAAACTACACTTGACTCTCTAGCCTTGGATGGCAGCCAGTCTAAGAGAAGGAAAACTTAATTCCAAACCATGAACTATCATTTTCATGAATGCATGACAATTCACATTTAATTAAGAAAAATCCCTGGGGAATCATGATGCCCTACATCCTGATGTAAGCCAATAATTTTAAGGTATTCTTTACTTGTTGCCAGTATTATTTGTCATTTGAAATATAAAGGGACTCTGTTGTTTGAAAATATTTTTCTATACATTATGTTTATCTTGTTGTACCAGCAGGGAATTGGGGACGTTATATTCACAGTTTAGAAATATGCAAACATATTTATGCAAACATACCCCAAGACCTTTGCTATTTAAGTAAACATACCTCAAAGCCTTCTCTATTTAAGCAAAAATATCACAAGGCCTTCTCTATTTATGCAAACATATTCCAAAGCCTTCTCTATTTAAGCAAAAATATCCCAAGGCCTTCTCTATTTATGCAAACATATCCCAAAACCTTCTCTATTTATGCAAACATACCCTAAGGCCTTCTCTATTTATGCAAACATAGACCAAGGCATTCTGTATTTATGCAAACATACCCTAAGGCCTTCTCTATTTATGGAAACATAGACCAAGGCCTTCTCTATTTATGCAAACATACCCTAAGGCCTTCTCTATTTATGGAAACATAGACCAAGGCATTCTGTATTTATGGAAACATAGACCAAGGCATTCTGTATTTATGGAAACATAGACCAAGGCATTCTGTATTTATGGAAACATAGACCAAGGCATTCTGTATTTATGGAAACATAGACCAAGGCCTTCTCTATTTATGGAAACATAGACCAAGGCATTCTGTATTTATGGAAACATAGACCAAGGCATTCTGTATTTATGGAAACAGACATCAAGGCCTTCTCTTGGCTTTTCACCAACTCGACACATCATCCCATGTGTTTCATTTTCAGTCTATATTGATATGCCCCAAAATTGGGAAAGGTCCATTGTACATTCACAAGGAAATGAAAGGTGACATTAATACCATGGTGAGAAATGGAAATCATGAATCCTGTTTCCTATAAACTTGATGGTTTATTCAGGATTCTGTATTCACTGAAACAGACTGGTGACACTTGAGATATTTTCTGCTAATTTTGTCATGACAGACTAACATCAGTTTTTCCCTTCAGCCAGTGAGAACTCTCATACCACTTCTCTGCTCATCTCTACATCATGATGTATGGCTGCCAACTCCATAATGGGTGATCTTAAACTCTCTCAATGGCCACCAACAAACAGCATCAAAACTAACTTCAATTCTAACTATGACTGTTTATAAAAGCCTACGAGCAAAACATACTAACTTCTGGCCAAGTTGCATACATCCCGAAAATTTTTTAGTTAATCATGTATTTATTTTATTTCCTTTTGGTAAGTTAGATGAAGATCTTGAATTTTACTTGTGGTCATAAAAACACCAGATAAATCAGACTCAAAATAAAATCATTTACTGTTCTCTTCTATCTGGATGCCTTGATCCAATTATGTAAGGAAGCAATTGTGTCACTTTTATGGCCACTAACGTTTTTTTTTGTTTTGACTCAGCTGTTCCTGTACGCCAAGAAGTTGACTTCTGAAGACTCAATACTTTTTGATGTGGCACACTCTATAACAGGGGGGCATGTAACATTGGGCAAAGTTAAAGGCTATAAAGATTTTGTTGAAAGTTTAAATAAAACTCATAATGTTGCTTGTATTTTTAATATGCAAGAAGTTAATTGTTCCAAAAAGTGGTTTTAAAATTTTTTGCTATGGCTTATTGAGGGCATTGACAATTTCAGATATCAGTCATATTGGACTGCCTATGCACAAAACAGACATTCCAATGCAACCTATCATATCTGGAATTGGCTAACCTTTCCATAGACTGGCAAAAGTCATAGCAAAAATTTTAACACCACTTCATGGAACAATTAAACTTTCACATATTAAAAATAGAGTTGATCTTGTTGAAAGACTAAGGAGGATATGTATGATAGACAAACTCGTTGCTAGTTTAGATGTCAAATCTCTTCATACTAATGTTCCTGTCAACAAATGCTTGGATCTTTTAATAAAACTCAAAGGCTAACTGTGATAAAGAAGTCCTTCACAAATATTAAAATTCAGTGGTAAATAAATTATGAAGATATTTGAGGCTATAAAATACAGATTTTGAAAGTTATAGCAAAAGAATGAGTTTTAAATGAAATGCATTGTTCAAAAGCTTCAGAAAAGTGATGTGTAGATTAATGAAAAAGACATTTTTAAAATACCATGTAACTTAAGAATATAAGTGATCAAAGCTCTTGACAGCTTCCTTTTCTTTGTTTTCTGCAAATTGCCATCCTTTCTTGTATGAGATAGTAGATTAGATTTCTGTTGCCTTCTCCACAGTTTTGAATTCAGAGTAGTCATTCTCTGAGAATTGCTACCACCCATTCTATCTTGCTATTTAACCCTTAGTTTTGGGGAGAAGAGATGGCTTCATGCCTTTTCCAAGGATGCTAGTACTAAACTGAATGCAGTAGATGAGGCCACAATTTGAATTCAGCTCACCAATTCCACTTTCTGTGATGATAACCATTATGCCACCCACACTTCCCTTTCTTATCTATTTCTTTAAAAGAATCCGGTCCCTTTATGACATAGGTAGTCATGGCTTCCCATAGATTTCATTTCTTTGTTATCTATAAATACCATAAATTCTTGAGAAACTGGAATTGTTTCCCATTCCCTTCAGAACATCACTCTCCACAGATTCCTTTTCTTTATTATTTGCAAATAAATAAATTATAGAGTGTATATTTTTAATATATTGAGAGTTTGAACATTTTTTTGATATTATAAAATGAGTATTGTCCTTTCTTTTTCCTATTATTGATCTGAACTGACTTGATTTGTAGAAGAACATTTTAGACTTGATGGCCTTTAATAATAAAATGAATTGCCACTGAGTTAAAATGGAAGTGTCATTTATAGAACACATGTTGCTACAAAGAATTCTTATAGTTTAATATCTTTGCATGATAATTTTACCATGAATTCAGGCAAAAAAAATCTCACTTGCAAGCCTTGTACTCATAACAGATTATTCTGAGTATAGATGTTTTTCTTTTGACATTTTATTCTTCCAAGTATGTCATTAATTAACCTGATTATAAAATAACTTGATTTTGCAGCTAACCAAAAATATTTTGGCAACTTTTTTACATTTTAGATAAATCTATCATCAACTTCTTATGCCTGGCAGCCCGAATTTATGATAGCAGGGGTAAAAACCAGTGTCACAATTTTACTTACATTTAAGCTAAAAACGGAAATTTAATAAAATCACTTTCCCATTGCCATAATGTTGCTTCCCTGCCTTTTCTATAAACACTTTCATGGTAATTTTTCTGATGAACTTTGCACTATACTACCTTGACTTTAGGAATTTAAGTGCAATACTAGATTGGAGGTTAGGTCTCATCATTTTACAGTTGAATTTGCTAGATATAACTGTAAGTTCTTTGCTAACAGTTTCTTTTCTTGCATTTTTTGCCTGTGGAACTCTTTTCTGGTTTCTTACTTTCCAGCCAACTTTGATCTTCAATAATTTAAATGCAATGTCAATCGTTATCTACTTTTAATATATAAATAAATATATATTCTAGATAGATAGCTTTGGGGATATAACCTGATAATTCAGGACACGCAGGTGGCATAATTTGCAGTAGCTCGGAAAGAGAAATTAGCAAGCTGAGATTGAATTACAGCTGAAGTTGTTATATTCAACTTTGTGCATAAAATGGTACCTTGTGTTATAGTACCGCTAGTTTGACTAGAAACAGTAGCAAACAAAATTTACACCTGTAAATGATAGGTTGTTACTGTTGCTAGAGGTGAAAGGAAACGGAATAAATTTCAACAAAGCAATATTTTCATGCGTTTTTGTATGACAATTGTCTGATTAAGAAAGGAGAGAAAATACACTAGTATGCATGTAAATATTGCTGAAAAGAAAGAAGACAGTAGAATTTATTGTGTGGGTGATACACGTGTGTGTGTGTAACCCCTGCATCTTAGTGACATTATTGCCTTACTTAGGGTGAAATGATTAAAAAATAAAAAAATAACCATTATGCTACGTTTACATCACCATTTTTATATCACAAATTCTTGATTTATATAACAAAACTACATTTGAAAATGAAATGTTGATTGGGGAAAATGATCTGGGAATGGGTTAAGCCTCATGTAGATAAACATTGATTTGTAAAAAGGTCATGTAACATCAGTTACAGAGTATCAATTTCAAATTACATTGAAGAATAAAAAAAAACAAAAACAAATAGACTAAGAAAGAGAGAGAGGAGATTGAAAGAAAGATTGTTAGAATTTGAACCAATCAGGAACTGCCAAGTTGTATCATAAAAACAAAATTTCTTAAATTCCCCCTACCCTCAAACACCCACACAAAAACACACTCTGAAGTCTTTCTTTTATATGTCATGTCTCTTTAGGGTGTGGGCAATCATGGTTCTTCACAACTTGCTGTCTTTTGCAACTCTTAACAATGGTTATCTTTTTGTCATCACTTACATTCCTCATTCTGCTATCCATTCATATATGATTGTCAGTAAAATAAAAGACAGGAAATAAACAAGCTTAGATAAACATTCACCTTTGGATGTGACACCTTTATTAATATAAATATGAACCTAGCTCATAAAAATCCACTTCTTTAAATTACAGGTTCACATCCTTACATAGTCACCACCTCATTCAATGGCAGTGCTTTACCTACAAATGTGAGCATGTATCCCAGTTTTGTAAAACTTGGATAGCTGCTGATTTATTCCTTAAGGTAGTTGTTACTTCTTCATCACCACCTGAATTAGCATGCTCAGATTTCTATCATTATGGTTCAAGGAAAAAAGCACTGAGAGGCAAATATTATGGTGGTGATGAAGAAGTGAAAACTGCTGTAAGGAATTGGCTACATCTGCAGCCAACTGAGTTTTATGAAGTTGGGATACATGCCCTCATTCATAGTTGGAACAGAGACTTTGAAAGAGATGGTAACTATGTCGAGAAGTAGGGATGTGAACTTGTGATGTATAGCTACATCTTGATATATGATATGTTTGATTGTGTTCCTTCTTTCTTATATAATAAGACAAATTGCATTACTTTTTGACTCTCCCTCGTATATTTTTGACCAATCTATAAAATATATTCACACCAATAAAAATATTTGCCAAAGAGACACAGGATTCATAGTTCCATTCTAAGATGAAGCTTTTTATCATAAACTAAGAATCAGAGTTTCACTGATTTCAGTCTAATACTGTCTTTTTTCTCAAACAGCTTTTTAAAAATCCTGATATCAAAAAGGAAAACATAAATTCTTTAAGTGACTTACAAAATAAATATCAGATCTGTTTCAGTTATACCTACAGTTGTTTATTTTCTCATATTTTTCTCAAGGAGAAATTATGAACAAAATACAATCAAATTATACTTAGAAAAGAGATTCTTATTTATGATGTTAAAAAAATGAAACACTTCATTGAAAAGTTAATATTTTGGTCAAGTCTTTTTTAAATGTAGCTAGACTAATCTTATACTTGAACATAGCATTTTATTTAATTAATGGGGTGCTTGAAAGGAGAGAGGAAATACCTTGGTCTTTTTTATTCTCCAAGGTTCACTGTAGGCATTAGTATATCCATGTTATATTAACACCCTAACAAGACAGGAGGTAGAACTGGAATAACAGAAAGAAATGAATTCCAAAAATGTGTTCTATATAAAAAGATTTTATCTACAAAACAGGAATACACAAATGTAAATCATACTAACATGCAGTACATAGATGAATAAGTTAAAAATTGTCCAACGCATAAAAATTAAATCACTATAAAAAGGGAATATATGAAGAGAACAATTAAAAAGATCTTAATTGTAATGTCCCAAGAGAGACATGGTACAGTCCTGTGGTTCCTCTTTAAAATGCATTGGACATGTGTCATCCTTCATGGGAAGCCAAGCAGCAACAGACCATTCTCACCAACAGGCAGTCATATGATACTCAAGGGCCTCTTATGACATCACTAAAGTATATCTGTCAAAAGGAAGATAATCACCTTCTGTCTCCCTACATAATGATGCAAGAATTTTAAAACTGTTTCTGTGATCACTAGCCAATTTATATATTTTGAATTTCCTCATTAAAAACAAAAATGAAAAATAATCTGTCATAATTTTATAAATGAAATATACAAAAATACAAGATGAAATTTAGGAAAATGATCAAAACTACTTTGAACTGGAATGATACTTACATTTATTGTCTTCAAGCCTCATCAGTGGATGAGTGGATGAGCAGGTAGTACAATGGATATTGACTCAAAACAAGAAATCAGAGAGCTGAGTTTGGATTCCAGCTGGGTTTATTACATTCACTTATGTGCTAATACCCTTTGGAAAGGTATGAATCCATCTCTTCCCACCCAGCTATGGGTTAAATAGTAGGACATGTATCTGGAAAAATTATTGTTATTTGCAAAAAATCATTAATGCAATTTTCACTTGTCAAAAAGAATTATTCTTAGAAGCCAAAATATATTTCAGTTTCAAATAACCCACAAAGTGTTGATAAACTGTAAAAAATTAATGAATCAATCATAAATGATTGCCTTGATTCAAACTTGCAGTAAAATTGTGTAATAAGTATATGCTTTCTAGTTGATTATATTTTTTACTGTTAATTGATGATGAACAGTTGACTAAAGTTCTGTAAAAATTAATGGTTTAATGTCACCTAATAACAGAAATATAGGTAAAAAAAATAAGGAGATTGTAGTAAAAACAGAACTAGTGAATAAACTTATACCAAAGCTTTATTGCACTTTAATCTGACTACTCGTCTATTGACAGATATGACAGGGTGCTTTTTATACCTCCTAGATCTTAAGGGGAGGTAACTGATGATTTATCAGTACAGAGAGATACTGAGGATTAAGGATAGTTGGTGAAAGGTTATAGCATAGACAATATCTAAGTGCCCCATTTCCTTAAAAGAATCAATACAAAGACAAATTATTAGATATCATTGTAGCCTTGAAAATGTTATTTGTTGGCCACTGACAAGATGTATGCTTGACAACGTGTAACAAATACGTCACAACCGTTATGACAGTGGCAGACTTATATTTTTGGGGTCCTGAAGCTTCAACAGATATGGGGGCCCCTCACAAACAAACTGCCAAAAAGTAGGCTATGAATAGTTTCGGCCAAGAAAATTTTGAAATGACAGAGGGATTTTGAGGTTATATGAAATGTTTATTAGAGCATATTCTATATATTCTAAGACTGACATTAACTACTGCAAACCATTGGCTTATGATTTTATTACTAAAATGGTCTTATTTTAATAACAAACACATTTTTAAAAATCCATTAATTTTGTTGAAAAATTCATTCATGAAAAAGTTGTCTCTGTGATTAGGGGCCATGAAGCTTAAGTAGATCTACCACTGCATTATGACTATAATAAACAAGATTAGGACATCAGTTTGATTAAACAATAATTAGTGATCTCAGAAGTTCAGACAGAAGTGGAAATCTCAATTGAATAAAAGAGTAACCACAATAGTTGTAATATCAATTTGCACTTTAAAATTAATTTTAAATTTTCTCTTTTTAAATCATGGAGGTTCATTATCAAAACATTCAAGGAAAGCCACCTAATAAATTTATAACTGTTTAGACAATATGCCATTCAAAATAATAGGTTAAAACACATAAGATGTGTAAAATTGTTTGTATAAATAAAATTCTGGTATTTCTGAGCTTGTAAAACATAAACATTTGGAACATTGAATTTTATAAATAGTTTCATTGATAAAATCACTTTACTCTCAAATGTGTACAACTTAAACATGATATCTAAGAGGAAAAGTAAGCTAAAACATATTTGTTTTATTGGCTCAGGTTTGCAAGCAGTAAATATTTATACTAAGTATGTTTTGTAAACCTAATGAATATGATAGATTATTGTTTAGAGTCTGTCTATATTTCTGAGATGAGGTACTATATACATTATTTACATTATTCGGACTATTGTCCTCATCTTTGTCACCATATTTATCATAACATTTCGGACATTGTAGGCTCCAGCCTTCTTCAGGTGGTTGGAATATCAAACTGAACCCTTTATTTCGCTCACTGGGGTAGACTGTTCTAGTTCCACATGCCATGTTTGATGGATGTCATTTGAGTTATAGGGTTTTAGGACTGTAATTTCCAAAACAATAAATAAAATAATTCAAAAAATCTCCCACAGAACCAATAAAAAAATAACTTATAAAGAATAAATTGAAAATCATTTTACTTGCATTACATGAAAAGCACAAGAATTTTCTTTTGTTTTTAAGATTATTACTTTTTTTAGTAAAAATTCTTTATCTAGTTATAAAAAAAGAGAATTGTATTTTTCCTCTCTTCCAATCATTAAACAAATGTTTAAATTTTATGGCAAGTAGAGACTTGTTTCCTAGATATTAAACTGGAATTCCTGCCAGTGAGCTACTGATGGTTCATAACATGTTATTTACTAAGCATAGCTTTGTTTTGGCAAAAGGCCACAAGCATGGGCCTGTAGTAGGAGGCTAAGTTTAATAAATAAAATAAAATACTGTCTTAAATCTCCTGAAAAATATCACCTACTTATCTCTTTAAAACCTTGTTAACATTAACACTTGCATTCTTAGGGACAGGCAAATCAGTAAAAAAAATGATCAAATACCCTGTAGCAAAGCAAAGGATAATCCTACACTCACTGCCTGACAACTTACCAACTTCAATATAAAATCAAGAAAAGAGGACTTTGAGGTCAGTTCTCTTGTCAGAAAGCGGGGCAGGCTGATTCATTTCTCTAACCAACAAGAACTAATCAGGATGACAGCCTGCTACAAAGAAGGAGGGTTCTCACTCTATCTCTCTCTGTTCGAACATACCAGAAACTATGGACTCTGTTTCACAAGGAGGATACAATTTTTTATTCATAAAAAGAAACCTTCCAAAACAACATTAACTCATTCATTTTGACTGTAAAAACCAATATTCTATGCCAACTTCCAAAGAGTAATCAATAAAGACAGAACACACTACTCAATGGTAATAGTCAACCAGACAAGTTTGGTAAACATTTCCCTGTTCCAAGGTGCTCTATTGGTCTGATAAACAGTATTTACTAAGTGCAGCTTAGTTTTGGTACAAGCTCACAAGACTGAAGCATCCAGTGAGGATTAAACTCATTACTCATTAGTAATGGTCAACCAGACAAGCTTGTTAGGTTGACCATTTAATTTCATTTCATTTATGAAATTTTCACAGTCATTTCTTAGACTGTCAGTGTAGTCTCTTCTACCATGTTGGTCAAAGCTCCATAAATATTAATAGTAACTATACAATATTGAACCTATAATAATATCCATAGAATGAGCAACATTTCAGAAATCCTAAAAATTGGTGGATGGTACTGATAACAGCATTAAAGGAGCACTTATTGTAGTAGAACATCAGACTGGAGACCTTGGAATATGAGGTTTATCAGCTTATTATTTAAAAAGGGAAAAATGTTTCTTACAAAAAAGAAAATACTTATTATTCAAGGGTTCACTTTGTTATGAATAAACTTCATGCTAACCAGTAACATTAAATAAAAGAAATTGTAAGTCTTTCTAACACACACACATAAACACATATATATCATGGAAAATAAGGAAAAGAACATCAGCCTACAACAATCAATCCAAAAACTGTAAACTCTGCCTGGAGGAAAAAATCGACATAATTACCTTCCCAGAATAAAACCAACGACTAAATAAAAGATTGGATCTGTCCAGGAACATTCTCAAATCATTAATAAATATCTATACAAATGATACCACAAGTTATAGGTGCACTTCTAAAGATCTAGATGACCAGAGCCTAGCAGCTGATTTCTCCTTTGATCTAGCTCTAGCAGCACAATGGAGAAAAACTAACTTGTAACATTCAATACCTCTAAAACCAAGTAGGAAATATCCCATTATTACTGAGCAGACCCTGAATTTTCTCCAGTCATGAGCAATGGTTGTGCTCCTTAAGAAACTCCTTACTTTGAATGTCTACTGGAATTTGTGTTTACTCCAAACCTCAAGTGAAATTCATATGTATGATCCATTGCTAAAGAGGCTGAAAAATGGTCAGTTCCTTGTACTGATCTAGAAAGTATGTGATTCTTTCTACCATTCACTATCTTTATCTTTTGTTAGATCAAAACCAAAATGGAGTATTGCTGCCATACCTGGGCTAGAGTTGTGCAATCCTCTTTCCAGCTTTGACAGAGCTCGAAAGTGCTTACGCCGCCTTGTAGGTGATGAATTATTTTCCAAATATTACTCTATTGCTGTTTCCATATATTTCTGAGTTCCATCAGTTCAGACCTTTACATCTAGGATCCACCATGACATATATACAAGATTGAATCATTGTCATTCCCCTTGTGTTCCATTCATAAGTAGAAAGTTTCACTTAGTTTCTTCCCAAGAACCACTATTTTGTAGAACAGATTCCCAAGAGCATACTTTTCTGATTACTACAAGCTTAACTTCTTCAAGTTAACTATTATCTATCCTACATATCCTCATAAACTGCAGTTACTTTCACTGCTTGCATCCATTCAATAACCTCACTGATTAATTCTTACCTTGTATGGGGTGAACATTTACTTAAAAAAATGTATTGACGATAATTAATTTGCAACTTGTAATAAAAAAAAAAGCTAATGTGTTTTAGCAATATCAAATCCCTCCTTGTTAATTCTGAGACTATAGTAATACTCAAAATGTAATAATTAAAGTAGTTAGCATGCATGATTTTGGAGTTATGTCAGAAAGGCACACACAAAGAGAAGCATAAAAAGCCAGCTCCAGGAAGAGACCACTGAAATTAAAATTTAAGGTTTCAAATTTGTGGACGTAGTAGAAAACAGATCACAAGGTATAACTTGTAATTTTTCCAACTAATCATTGCTGGTTTGAATAAATTTAGACACCATCAAGTTTGTATTTTCTGAAAACATATCAGTTGAGGTGAAATAATTAAAAAAAAGAAGTACCAAACTAGGCAACAGGTCATAGTTAGTCAACTCAAAAATGTCAGCTTATCTACACAAATTGGTGCTAAGTGGCTCTGTCTCTCCAAAGAGATAAGTAAAGCAGTTAAAGATAAAAAAAAACAAACAAAAAAAAACAAACTCATACACAATTATAAATGCATTTTGCTTTCTCTAATACATTTGTACTTCCTTTAATTTTGTAAATTAAGTAGTAATGACATTTCCTAAAGCATATGTACATCTTTTTAATGGCCAACTACATTCTTATATACCATTCAACAATTTTTTGCAAGTGAAGATATTTTTTCCTCAACTATTCCTGTTGTTACCTGTTCATCTGGGGACAATAGAGTACTGCATATATACTGACATGTATGGATAGATAGATAGATAGATAGATAGATAGAGAGAGAGAGAGAGAGAGAGAGAGAGCGTCTAGTTCAGATACGAGTATCTACTTCTACTAATAACGTTTGTTTGAAGTATATATATAGTGTGTCCATTTCTAGTAATATTTCAAATAGGAATTTTTACTATGAAAAGCTACATATCTATAAAAAAAAATCAACTTAACACACACACACACACACAAAAAAAAAAATTGTTGTAAATGTAAATGAACTGTAGTTTTAAATTTTACTACAATTTTTTTATTGGGAGTTTAGAGCTGTTTTTTTTATTCAATTGCTTGCCGATTTATGCATTTAAAATTAAAATCATTAAAATTTAAAAATAAAATGCTTACAAGCAGCTTGTAGAATGTAGCTTCTGCTTGTAATGAACTATATTTCATTGGAATGCATCAGAGTATGTATTGTAAAATAAGTAAACTAAACAATAAACATTATTAAAACAAATTTATCTGGCTAATAATGATTTAAATTATAAAGTTTTAAAACTTTTTAAAAGTTTTTTTGTTACTAACCCCCCAAAAACTGCACTTTTTACTGTCGAGCTAATAAAAATCTAATTTTCGATTCTTAATTAATGAAAACTAAAAGGGAGACATGATATGTATGGTGTAGTTAATATCAATTGTTAATATGTACATAAAAATCATATGCCATCATTTCATTTAAGTTAAAAAAGGAAAACGGTGAATTTCATAAAATTTTCACATCGACTCACAGCAGCGTTCAAGTTAAAATCGTTTAAATTGAAATTTATTCTTAATGGAACAAAATTTCTTATGAGGGAAAAAAAGACGCAAAAATAAATATAATGAAACTACACTAAAAGTTTCTTCAACCTAATGACATTGAAATTGATATTTTTTTTTAGTCAAACAAAATTGCTGCCTCAAGATTTAAGCTGAATTGTAATGAAATGAAAGATGACATCGTTTTTTTTTGTTTTTTGTTTTTTTTTAATAAAGTATCGTACACCATCAACCAATGAGCATTAAACAAGTTCAACTAAAAATGATTAAGAAGATCAGTTACATTCTTAGCGACACGTAGATTGATTAAAGTGGCTTATAGATACAAAACACGTCGCCTTAACAATCATCGATGTAAACAACAATAATTATCACAGCTGGCTGTGGACGGGAGTATTTGCTTGTCTACGGAAGTACAATAGCGAAATAATGCATGAGTCAAATTAAATTTCTTTAACGGCATTCCGCTGACGCAAGACCAAATTAGGGAGGTGGGGGCAGAATGTTGCGCCAGTATTCCAAAAGAGTAATTCTTGTCCACCTTGAAAATCAGCACTGAAAATACTTTTTCTGGGTTTTACACTGGCCACAAGGAAATATATGATACAAGCAACTTAACAATTAGAAAATGTTGCAAATGGTGCTATAGCAGAAGAAGGTGAGAACTTTGAAAAATGAATTCCATATTTTCAAAAGAAAGGAATTCAGCATGTGGAGAAATTTTAAATATATATTTTTATAGAAAGAATAACATAATTCAAGAAGAGAGAAAATATACTTGCATACATACACAGAATGATTAAAAAACGGAAAACATCTCCACAGGATTTATTCTTAGAAAGTGTTTGTGTGTGTGTGTTCTGCATGTGTGTGTGTTACTGTTATGTGGTTGACTGAAATTAAGAAGACAGCATGCTGGGAAAGAACTCTTCCCATATATTAATTGTCATTAATGAAGTTTATATTTACCATTTTTCTTGGTTTCGGTTCTCTCGGTTAATGAGTGCTTGAGTTAAGATATGGTTCTTCCTGACACCTAAAGTTACCTTAACCTTCATCCCCCCCCCTCGCCATTATTCGTTATTTTTTGTATTTGGCAGGTAGCATAGGAACCATACCAATGGTTATTCACTATTATAAATTTTAGTTAATTGATGTTCATCAATTAAAAATAATTAGTGATAATATGGCAACTACTAAAATTAAATTAAAACATCTCAAAAACTATTTTTACAGAGGGTTCTGAAATATAATTTCAAAACATTTGTATTCTAATTTGGGAATTTATATTTGGTTATCATTGGAGAGTGAAACAGAATTTTTAACTGATATATTCAAAGTGGGATGTGGCGCCTACGAAACAAAGTAAGCTAACAATTTTTATGCCTTAAGGAAGCAGCATTTTTTAACTAAAGTTTTAAGAAATAACAGGTTTTTACTGATATATTCAATAATGGCATTGTCTGGTTAGGTCTCACCCCCACTACTGTTAACATGTAACCCAGTACAACCTGGTTGATGGTCATTGATGAAACTAGCCTCCCCATCTCACCTCAGTGTAGATGAGTATGATGACAGCCTAGCAAAAATAAAAACATGGTGTATCTATAAAACATTTTTTATTAGGCCGCCTCCTGAGAAGAATTTGCAAAAGAACAGAAACCTGTTAATAAAACTTTTCTATGAAGGAAAAATTATAAAAAGTCCCCATAACCTTAGTAGTTCAAAAGTACCTAAGCTCACTTTCTGCTATAAGTTTTTGTTACTTTTCTATTAGGTGGGTGCACCTCTTTTTTTCAAAAAGTATTTTCTGTCTTATCCAAAAACTTGCATTGACTTTTCAAATTTATTTTCCATTTTTTTGAAGATTCTTTTCAAATCATTTTTGTTTAAATTAGTTGCATATCTCTTTATATATTATCATGCCTTATTTTTTAAATAAGGTGCACAAAAGGAAATTTTAGCGCAAGCCCATATTGTAAAATATTGTATATGTTTTATTGTTTTAATATGTCTTGTAATAAATTTTTGTGACTTTAAATTTCACAGTAGTTGAGTCTTGTCTGTATCTTTTTAGCATTCGGGAAAGGAGATTGGACATTCTCGTCTTCCATTCCTTCCCCGAAAAAATAATTCTTTTATGCCAAAGGGCAGAGAAGGAAATCTGTGAGTCAACATTCAGCTAGATTTTTTTACTAGATTTGATCTATAACTAATATTGAAACTTGAGATGACCTTCTCAATTTTCTACGTTTAAATATCGGTGAATCAACTAGAGAACTGGCAGCATGCATTTCCATAAGCAAAACCAGTTATTCTCAACAGGAGCCATATTGCTTTTTTGGGAATCCTATATATTTGAAGGAAGCTATAGATCATAAACTCTGAGAAGGTGACATTCAAAGATAGTAAAACAAAAGAAATAAACAGAATTAATGAGAAATTCTCTCATTTCATCTCATCACTTGCTATTGCTTTTCATATTTTCATATTTTACCGCTACCTAAAATTTGGTCCTAGTAGATTAACTTGAAAATAGAAAGATATTGCAGTCATGCCAACTGTTTTGTTTTGTCCAGATATTCAATTTTGCCCACATATGGGTATAATAATTTTTGTTAATTTCAGAAAATATAAATCAAATAAAAAGTGCAGAAAAGCACTAACCTCAAGTATATCAACATTCAAGTTTCCTTGGGGCATAGCAATAAATACATTTCTGTATATCAGTTTGTATTGTGCCCCTGTTTGACCTTTGAACCTGCAAATAAGGGTTCTTAAAGAGGTCATGGCTAAAAAACATTTGAGAATGGCTGATCTAAATGCTGAACTATTCATAATACATTACTATCTTTTATTTTCATTTATTTCATTGCCACAACATTAGCTGGAGGTACAAAAGGTTTAACAAATTGCATCAGTCATTTCAGCATTAAATGCCTTCTCTTATTTTCAAAATCAGATAGCAGTGGCAAATCTTAAAGTTCAAGGGTATAATCACTAATTATACCACATAGTAATTAGGGAAAATATCACTTCTCTTTTGGTACAGCAGCTTGACATAATGATCTACAATGAACACTTCACCCCAGAAAAACGATTCAGAACATGTACCTGTTTTCTTGCTTAAAAAGCTCAAATAAAAAATAATGTTATGATCAAACTCAAAGTATTAATTAAAATATTATACTTATAAGCCTTTCTTATTAATTCAATATTGATTATCTACCAACATATTTTCTATATATTTACTTTCATTCTTTACATTCCCAGGTCTTAAATATAAATAGTTGACTATATTTATGCACATTTTGCATTTTCTGATATATATATATATATATATATATATATATATATATATATATATATATAGGCAGCATATCTTCATTCAAGCATATTTGGTTGAATAATCTGAACATATTATGTCTGTTTATTTTTATTTTAATCATATTGAATTCTCTGATCAATTCATTAATGTTTATATTAAATTCATTAAGTAAGAAATGTAAAAAAAAAACATGGCCCCTTCTTTAATGAATTTAATATCAATATTAATAAGTTGATCCAAGAATTTGAGAGGATTAAAATAAAAATCAATAGACATAATGTGTCCATATTATTCAACGAAATCTATCTATCTATCTATCTATCTATCTATCTATCTATCTATCTATCTATCTATCTATCTATCTATAATATATATATATATATATATATATATATATATATATATATATATATATATATATTAAGTTATGAAGAACTTGGTAATCTGTATGGGTAATCCCAAGGAGGATGAAATCCTGAGAACTCAATGTAAATCCAGAGCTAATATTTAAAAGAAAAACAGACCACTTTAAGGTACCATTATAATCCTTTTAATACGGATTACCAAGTTCTTCATACAAAAACTTACACTACCCATCAATTTTAATCTCATTTTTCATTTCATTTCATTGTTGGAAGTGCTATCTGATGATCCGGCATCCTTTTAAAAGGACTCTGATGAAATAAATTATTATAATGGTACCTTAAAGTTGTCTGTTTTTCTTATATATATATATATATATATATATATATATATATATATATATATATATATATATATATATATATATATATATATATATATCACCTCCATCATTATCATTATTTATTTATTATTTACTATTGCTATTATCATAATCTATAATTATTTATAATTAGTTATTATTATTATTATAATTATTTTACTACCATTGTTATCATTATTATTCATTACTACTATTATCACTATCATCATTTATTACTCCTACTGTTATTATTATCATTATTCATCACTACCACTATTATATCCTCCCCAGCACCATTAGTATTAATTTTTACTTTTGTGTGTGTGTGTGTGTGTGTGTGTGTGTGTGTGTGTACGTTTATATATTGGATCGGATTTCCTACATTTTTCAATCGATTTCAACAAAACTTCACAGGACTGTGTAAAATTACCTTGTGGTGGTTCTGACAGCGCCCAAAATTGGAAAAACACAATTGCTTTTGCACGAAATCAATTTTAAAACACGATTCTGTCGCCAGAATGAAAGGGGGGACAACTCATATCGAGTTATACTTATTATAAAACCCAGGTTGTGTGTGTGTGTGTGTGTGTGTGTGTGTGTTTGTTTATATATGGGATCGGATTTCCTACATTTTTCAACCGATTTCAACAAAACTTCACTTTTTTTTTTGGCAGGTAGTATTTCTTATTGTCTTGCAGCACTTTTTTCTTTACACTATTCAGAATGCTTTAAAAATTCCACTTACAAGACAATTGTTTATCATAAAATTCTATTCAATCGGTAGACTCATAAAGATTGAAAACAATGTTTTTACTTGAGTTTGGGCTTGACCAATTCGTAAAAAAAAAAAAAAAAAAAAACTAATTAAGACATGCGTGTCCGTCAACCTTAAACAATAATCTTTGTCAATTTTATTTTTCAGTCTTTATGATGGTCGATACTTGATCTATCTCTTACTCTTACATCCCCGGGCAACGCCGGGCTCTACTGCTAGTTCTTACTATTTCCACCATCATTTTTATGTTTACAGCATCCATTACCATAATTACCATTGTCATCATTGTCACATTTTTCACAATTATACTTCACTTCCACTTCAAGATTAGAGCCAAATTTACAGCTATCATAACAAAAGTATTACAAATTAGAATACCTATTATTTGTACTATTAATATAAGTGTCATAGTCTATAATACACAAGCAATCAACATTAAAAATAAAATCATCATATTTGCATACAGGTCTCACTTTAAGCAATGTCATGATTTAAAGCCCAAGCAGAGAGAAAAAATATATGTACAAGTATACATGCGTGTATGAAGAAGTCTTATTCCATCTGATAACATAGTTGAGGGACCTGAAAGATGATGAGAACACACCCTAACACTCCACTTGTTGAAAAAACTTGGCTACACCCAGTCCCAACATTGCAATAAGATTACAATTGAATTGCGTATGTATGCGTACTTGAACATATGAATACATCTCTGCACCTGATCCCGGATTGTTTATATATGTATATGTATGTATTTGTGTGAATCATAATATCTACACCTGTATGTTTGTATGTCTATGTGTATATGAGCATCTTCCCAAAACTGACACAGAGAATTTCCTCCCCCATCAACACCAAACATAATTAAACAAAAACTAACATAAATAGTCTGAAATTTAAAAAAATAAATCAGTTTGTCTGAGGTTTGTATAAGCGTGAAACCAACAGTCACAAACTCATATCCATTCAACTAAATATATATATATATATATATATATATATATATATATATATATATATATATATATATATATATATATAAAATATATATATATATATATATATATATATATATATATATATGTATATAACACAAGTAACTGTTATACTCTGCTACGGTTAGAGCTCTTTCTAATTCATTTTGCATGTTGGCTGGATGTAAACACCAGAAGGGTAAAACACATAATAAAAAAGTCATTTTCTGGGCATGGGTTCTAAGCATTATGTCCGGTCCATAAAGCATGTCTGCATTGTGGCTAGTTGCAAGATGGCCTTTCATAATGACCAACACAGTTGTGGGCTGAAAGGCCAACAGCTGACATGCAAGGGCACTGTTTCCTTCACCACCATGACCACCCAAGCTTCAATACTCTCACATGACTCTCTACACACAGAATGCGCCGACAGACCAGCTTTGATACTGTTGACCTCCCAATGCCAACCACTGTGATTTATAATACTTCGATGTCATCATCACCAACTAGAGGCCTCTCTCGCTGTCACTACCATGACCCTGTTTTTTGATGCAACATTCAACCTGAATCTGACTGAAACATTTCGCTCAACCCACTACAGGACTCCCTCACCATCACTGCCATAACCCATATTCGGCCTGAATCTAACTGAATCATTTTACTTGACTCAATACAGGCCTACCAGCTACAGTGTAACCCGGATATAAGAGAGTTGTCAGGGCCGGAGAATAAGTATCTTATATCAGGGTTTCTCTTATATCCGGGTTTGGTCTATTTTGTTTAGGTAAGTATGGCTCTAATTTGGGACCAGAGAAAATCTCTCTTATATCCTGGTTTCTCTTATATCCTGGTTTCTCTTATATCCGGGTTACACTGTACAACTAATTCCTCATTGCCATCACTGTCACCTTGGCAACCAATGCGCCCTACCACGAATCAACTCATCACTGACCTTGATCAATCAAGACACTAACCCACCTTACCTGGCAGCTCGGCTTCAACATCTCGACATCACACAACCACCAGCCCATCAACATCATCACAGGTGTCGATTTCAACATTAAAAGAAAAGTGTGCATCAAACTTCACCAATGGCTAAATCACTCCAGACCTATCCTGTAAACTGGGCCAAACCAACCCAAGAAGTTGGTCAACTCCTGGCACTAGAGACGACATCTTTATACCTAATTGCTTTCCTCATAGTCAGCAACCAAAATGACATATTAACAGTTTTTGTCGATTTTCTAACAACTATAAATAATATATCATGGATATTTGACAAATACACTGTTGAAAATTTAACTCTTGTTATTCCTTTCTTTCACAATCAAACACTCATTATAATGCAACTTAATCATATGCAATAACTTCTCTGTTAACTAGTGTTTGGGAAAAAAACAACAACATTGTATATCAGTTTAAATGTCCTTTGGGAGATTGTATCTCTGACAAACAATAAGTACATAGGTTGGCTTATTACAGTGTATATAACAAACATTTAATGAATGCCATTTTACAACAACATCAAAACATCTTACACTACATTTGTCAGAAACAAGTTCTATTGCACATCTTAAAACACAATGCTGTCCACATTCACAATACTTCTTAACAACACCAGTATACTATACCTGCCATTTTATCTGGTGTGCTTTACCACTTGCCTCCTGGGGAACACATTTTTTTTAAAGATTTCTCAAATGTGCAGGCCAGTAGACATAATACACACTGTTTAAAATAAAAATAAAAATGGGGCATCTATTTCAAATACAAATATTCACCACAATAACATTTGAAGTAATAAAAATAATTGATTGATAGATTGATTTATTTTCTATGGCTTATCAACCCTTTACAAGTTATTTAAAACCAGAAAATATTTTTACATTGAAAGAATTTGGCTGGGGGTGGAGATAATAATGGTTTGAGTGATATAAGTCTTACTAATTAATCCATAGATGGGAGGAGAAGAGGTAGATTCATACTTTTCTCAAGGGAAAGAATTGGAATTCAGCTATCCGATTAACAGTTTCAAGCCATTATCTATTATGCCACGCGCACATGTAAGCTTACAGCATCTGGTATTCAGAAGTCGTTACCCATCTAGGTACTGAGCAGGCTTGATGTTGCTTAACTTTTGTGTTCATACAGGAATGTGATATAGCAGTAAGATGTTGGATTAAAGATATACGTATAGGTAAATATAAGAGTGGACATTCAGGTCAATACCAAGTGGCCTAGTAGCCACTGTATAGTGGATATTGAGCACATTTACCCATGAATATAGTATACTTTAAAACTATATCTTGTGTGATATATATATATATATATATATATATATATATATATATATATATATATATATATATGGGGAAATAAATTGTGTAAATTACCCAAAAATGAATATAACACTGACATCTCATTTTAACAGACATATTTACCAAAATTACACAAAAATATCTTGAAATACTAAAGAGTAAATTTATTCAATAAAATTGCCATTGGCTTCAACTGTGGCCTTCAGATGACTTTAGAATCTCCTGCATCTCTTCTGGATGGTCTCCTTGTTTAAGTTGGTGAATGCTGCCATTATCCTAGCCTTCAGTTAATCTTTGGTGTTACAAGGAGTTTTGTAGGTCTCTTGCTCAACAGCGCCCCACATATAACATATCAAGGCGGTTGCAGTCTGGGATGTTAGGTATCCAAATATAAGGTGTGACGCAGTTGCAGAAATTGTCTGACAGTCATGACTGGGTTTTCATGCTTGTGTGGCATAGTGCAGAACCCTGTTGCCAAACATAGGGTTTCCAACAGCCACCCTCTTGACTCAAGAAGCACTACCTCCTCAAGGTAATTGATGTTGGCCTCTGTGTTGGGTTTGTAGTTCTCATCAACAAACTCTGGAGTTCTTTTCTTATTAGAAAGATCTTTGAGTTGTTGTATCTTTGTAATCGCCATTAGACTCATCCAACTCTTTCCAAGCAGTATATCATACCGTTTACAAATTACTATGGTAAGGAGATGACTTCTTGATAATATCAGTTTGAAGAGATTAACCCATCATTCATCACAATTAGTGTGGCCTCGAAAACCATAATGCTGGTATACCCAAGCTGTATAAGTGAAATTATATGAAAGACTAGCAGCATGACCCGGTGTTGCCCGTGCTTGATTAAAAAATCGTACGACTCATACAGCAATCGCTATCACTTGACTTAAATATTTTTGCCTTTCCTTTCCTTTAAAGGAATGCCCTTTGCCGTGCTGATGTTGCTACATGCCTTACTTAATTTTTTCTAAGCTCTATACTAAACATTAAATTTGTTACGAAAAAAGAACTAAACAAAATGAACACAAAACGATCAGCTTTAAAAAAGGACTCGTAACTGGAAATACCGAATGAAAAAAGAATGTTAACAACAAATACTTTTTCACATCCAACTCAGTTCTGCAGAATCAGAATCAACGTTGAGTTTAAGCAAGCGAATGAGTCAATTGGAGTAAAGTGCCATGCAGATTTAAATTTTTCCCACTTGTGACGAATGCAGCTATCGATTTTTTTGCATGCTAGCATTCTAGTTAACATTCATGTCAGTCAATTGTTAGCTCTCACGCTGGCCAATAGAATCTTCCTGCCTATACGTAGCAGCCAGCTATAGGCTCTCACTCTGGCCAGTAGAAAATGGCTACAAACTACATTAAAACTGCCGTAGAAGCATGAAAAAATCGATTATTTCCACTATCGATGCGAGTTGGGAAATGCAAGGTCGGTCTTGGCCTTTCTACTAACTTGGAGCATGTGCATGTAAATTTTGGTGCAAATCCGTCGAAAATTGCGGCCGTGCATTCGTTACACACACACACACGCATCCTGCCTTTTATAGATAGAGATGGTTGTGCTAGCACAAAGTCATCATGACTAAGAAATCAAATATACTGACCTTGTTCAGCTACTGATCACACCAGATTATGCACTGTCTCCCAGAAATTGTAAACACCCAGCCGAATTGTCCACTCCCAGAAACTGTTCACCCAGCAGAGTTGCACAGTAAACCATAGGTTGGCTCAGTGGGGGTTGAATCCGACAATTGACAAAAAGAAAACGAAATAGTCAATAAAAACAAAAAGTTGTATATGCAGAGACCCGACAGTTTATTTAACATCAGTTAGAGTTACATACTACATTATTTTTCAATGTAACCGCCGGTGGCGGCGACGACCGTCTCAAGGCGGGCGCGAAATGAGTCACACGCTTTGGCGACCATGTTCTTGTCCATAGCGGCGAACGCCTCCATGATGGCATCCTTCAGAGAGTCGACCGTATTGCGGGCTTCCTTGTTGGTCTTGGCCTCGATCACGCCCCAGAAGAAATAGTCAAAGTGGGTTGCAGTCGGGTGAGGAGGGTGGTCACAAGTCCAGCGACCAGTGGCGAGGAACATTGTTGAGCAGCCACGCCTGGGTCGTCTTGGCCTTGTGTGCTGGAGCGGAGTCCTGCTGGAAGAAGTAGGGGCGTCCGGCGGCGATCTCGTCCATCCAGGGCTTCAACACGCTCCTCAGCACCTCCCAGTATATCTCAGGAGTGACTCTCAGGCCCTTTTGAAAGAAGAAAAGGAGTATGGCATCCCCCTTGCTGGAGATGACGTCAAGGACAATGACGGAGGAGGGAAACTTCGTATGCTTCACGACGGGAGCCTCCTCGATGTCTTTGCAGATCCACCTGTCGTTCTGCCTGTTGCTCGTCTGGTGGTCCTGGATGAAATTCTTTTCATCAGAGAACCCCAGCATCCCGTGCTTGAGCCCGTTCAGCAAAGCCGCGGTCTTCACCTTCTTCGACTCCTTCGAGACATCCGTGATGAGCATGCGGTGAGACTTTCAGTAGGAGGAGTAACCAATGTCCTTCTTGATCGTTCAGCAGATCATCGACTTGTGACAGCCCATGTCAGCGTCGATCTTGGCGTAGCTCTGGCTTCCATCATTGTTGACTGTCTCCTTGACGGCGGCGACGAATTCATCGGTCCTAACGGCCAAAGAACGAACGTTGTGTGCCTTTCATTTGGCAGTAAACTCATCCTTGTTCTCACACTTCCACTTCCTCCAAATATCCATGACCATGGTCCTCTTGAACCCAAACCAGGCCATCACTTCCGCAGGCTTCTTCCCGACGCGAAAAGAAGCTACTACCGCTGCTCTGCGCTCATTTCTATCCTGGAAAAGGTTAAAAAGAAAAACGTTAGTTAGTTGTCAAACTGCCGTGGGTCTGCATATACAACTTTTGTTTTTATTGCCTATTTCGTTTTCTTTTTGTCAAGTGCCGGGTTTTGCTGCAACACCGTATATATATATATATATATATATATATATATATATATATATATATATATATATATATTGTAAGTCACAGATGTGCAAGTGGCACACACACATTCTGTTAGAATCTGCCACTCTGTTTTCTTATTTAGATTCAGTTTTTCTGCTATCATTTGCACCCTTAACATTCAATCTGAGAGCATCAAAGTTTGCCCTTTGCACAAAGTTTTCTCCCATGTTTGTACCTATCTTTGTGTTTTTGACTGATCTCTTTTTGCACTATCCTATATATATATATATATATATATATAGATAGATAGATTGTGTGTGTGTTTTTTTTAATCATTTAACCCTAAGCAAGGTGATAATGTTGCTAAGATGCAAGAGATTACTGGGAGTAAAAGAGAACAAAAAAGATTTTGGAAGGACATGGAAACCCAGTCCTAAACAGCAAACAAGGGAGAAACCTCTACTCCTGTTAAAAAAACTGGGGAGAAGTGTGAACCAGATGACAGATGAACCTATGTAGTCCTATTGAGGATATACAATAAATAAATAGTAAACAAAATTTCAGAGATTAGGCAAAGTTGTTAGGAGTTTGGAGTTGAAATAAACTTTAGAAGGAACTAGAAACTCAATTCAAAACAGGAAACAAGGGATAAACCTCTATTTCTGTTAAAAATCTGGGGAGGAGCATGAACTGGATGATAGGTGAACCTATCCACTGGTAGTTATAAATACATGGTAGAAAGTCAAGTTACAAAGTTATTAGTCACAAATGTTATGGGTCACAGTTTTTGTAAGTTACAAAATTTGTAGGTTGCAAAATCCATCCATACATATATGCATATATGTAAAAATCATATGCACATATATAAATATATATATTATCCATAGATATTAGATATAAAAGCATGGAGACATCAACCATATATATATATATGCATATGTATATGTATATATATATATATATCTGACGTGTAACAGCGTCTTTTGAATACTAAAGATTATATTTTGTTTAATGACTAGCTTAAAATTCAACTGCTGAAAAGACATTTTCTTTCAAGCAAATGTAATCTCAGTGTGATACTAATTCAATCTCCCTCAACTCTATATTCCCTGAAAGAACTTTTTGTCTATTTCATGACCTACCTGAAGAATCATTAAAACATCTGTGAAATGGGTCACTGACATTTTTTTCATTGGAAAATTAGGGTCAATACTTTCAAGAAAATAAGTGAAATGAATTGAATATGAGTAGATTAGTAGATTAATGTGATTAACATTAAGTACTGAACTACATTCACTGGCAAGGAATTAAGATTACATTGAAAAATAAATACTTGAGTAAAATAAATGCTTTATTCATCTTTGGGATGCAAACTGATTAATATATCGCAAAGTTTCCAATTAGCTTTTAAAAATTATAATTTTTTAATGTGCCATGTAAAATATTATAGAATTGCCAAGAATCTATCTATCTATCTATCTATCTCTCTATCTATCTATCTATGTCATGTCTGTCTTAGTAGTAGTGATTCCTGATTTAGGTACAAGATGAAAGTCCTTGTTCTACCATTCTTTACAAGAAGGCACACTCTAAACCTTCAGTTTAATTGTATCAAAATAGGAAGTGAACCAAAAGTCAACTATTGGAGTTTTCATTGGTAAAATTAATTAACTAATGAATATGAGCAGATAAGAAGATAATCAATAAAGATGATATTTAACTGATAAATGAATAAATAATAAACAGTAAAAGTGAAAATGAAAGTAGTTGATTATTATGAAAGTGAAAGTAGCCAAAAAAAAAAAAAAAAAAACAATTTAAAGGAAAATATCACTTTTCTCTCTGAGGATCATTTATATTTTACATATCAATGTATGAAATCACAGCAATGAAGTTTCCAAGGACAATCATTACTTTCACTCTCTTCATCACTATTTAAGACGTGTCTTGAATCTTAATCTAATTCATTACCAGAATACAATGACCAAGGACAAGGAAATTTCCTTTGAGATATCCTCTCAGCTGATAGGAAAAGGTTAATTGTTTAGAAGTAAAAACAAACTGATCATCTATATATGATTTAATATTTTAATCTGTCTTGAGGCCTTCATTTCATATTTCAATGTTATTGTTTGAATTAGTAGAGTTTCATTCCAAGATAGAGTTTCAGTCTTTGAAAACATTTGGAATTTTAAATGATAATTATGATAAAATGATATGAGTTTTGTCCTTATAAGGGCAACTGAGTTAAAAATTTGTCATTGGCAACTGAGTTAATAATTTAGCATCAATCGAGGATTTTCAATAGCTGCCACAACTAAAATAGATAGCACATGAAACTCAAAGAGAAAATAATGACATAATCAAGATGTTGACATTCCACATTACTTCAAACAAAAGGCTTGGAAGAAAGTGCCCATTAATATTAGAAAGAACAATAACAGTTAGTGGACATGAGAAACTATTTTACTGAAAAATTGTTTTAATAGAAAGATTTTATAAATTTTAACTGACAGTAGCACTGGTTGTTTGATCAATGGATACCAAATATATCCATATAAGGAAATGGCTAATAGAAAGAAAGTTATCTCAGTGTTGGTATTTAATGCAAGATTGACAATTGGGAAGCTCCTACCAACTGCCTGGGAAATGTGCTTGCTTGCAAAAGAATGACTTCAAGCAAGATGGTGGGCACCAGGCCTTATGGTTCAGGTCAATAATTTTTTCATCGTTAAATTCTTTGAATATTGTTGTAGCACATTAATGTTTAGCAAAACATTTGCTAGTGTAGTGAGTGTAATCCTCACTAGCTGCCATATTACATTGACCTTGCTGGAAAATTAAGATTAGTCCAACATGTTTAGAAATCTCTAAACTGTCAGATGTATACAACTGCAATCTCAGAGCAATGATTAAAAATAGCTTCCAGGAAATGAACCCTGTTGGTCTTAGGGAGAGCCATTCTTCTTTGGATCTCATGGACTTGTGTGTCAGAATCACAAAGATCTTTGCCAAATGACAAAAACCACATCACTTAAGAACTTTTTTCTAATGCTGAAGTTTGCTTAATACCAGGCTCAAGAGCCACTTAAGTTAGAGGGTTTCTGTTCAAATGGTTATTATGAATGAGGTGAGATATGAGTGAAAGAGGAGGTGATTGGAAGAAGATTATTAGGATAAGAAGGATAGACAACAGTTAACACTTGACATGAAGAGGTTACAATTGTAGTATTCAGAGTAAATATCTATGGATATTTATATCTGTACAATGGTTTTAGAGTGGTCAGTCTTGGAGATCATTTTCAATGAGTTTATTCGTAACTTGCTGCTTTATTTTTATTACCTTTGCTAAATTTAGTCAATGTTATATGATTTTGTAAAATAGATTTTAAAAACTTAATTTTTTCAGTTAGTAAATTGATTTAATGATAATATTTATTTTCATATTTTCGCAAGCTTTTAAAAGAATTATACAGAGAATTTTTCCAACTAATGTTATTAATGAAGTAAAGAAATAAAAATATTAAAAATAATTTTTGAATTAGTAAAAATATTTAAATTACAATTGTTTCCAATAAATTTGATTTTTGTAGTTGTGATAAATATGCATTAATAGAACTATTACTTTAAATGATTTTCCTATTTTTAAAAAGTTCGTTTTCAATTCTAGAAAATTCGACTACCGTTGTACGCATCCGTAAGTTTAAAAATGCAACCGTTTTCTCGTGAGCTGGTGCAACAAGGCCGTTGTCCAATGGACAAGAGACAGGTTGAAGAAACGAGGCTTAGTACTTGTTCAACGCTGATTGGTCAGAAACGGTTTCGTGTTGCTTTCTGATTGGTTCGTTTCACACTATAGGGATTCCCCTGCTTCAAAAGTTGTGGCTTGGCGGCGCTGTCAGGCCGGCGTTAATGAACACCGGGGGTTTGCTTGGGTCGTAGGCACACATAACAAAAACACTCAATATCTGGCTTTACTTCTCAACATGCTTAAAAAATTTACCCTTTTAGGGATCCTTTGGATTGTCCTATGGGCCGGTAAGTATTTGCTTTGTTACTTGAAAGCGAATACAAAATAAATGTGGAATTTATTTTCTATCAAATGGCGAGTAATGTAACTACTACTTACTACACTAGTATTACAGAGTTATTTTTTTTTAATAACCTGTAGTAGTTTCTATTGCGATGAATATTTTTTTTCTTTTTTTTGTTCAATGTTAATCTTTTAAAATTTGTAATTCAAGTTTTTTTTTATCAACTCTGAAGTTTGAGAACGGGTAATTCTAAATAAGTGAATATTCGCAATTCCGTTGTCTTACAGACTCGTCAATTGGAATAACATGCCCAGTTATGGTCAAGCTAATCTCGCACATCGGCATTTGGTTCTATTTTTTATATAAGACTTTACTTTATTCACCTATTATTTTTCCATTCACGTTTCTTATTCAAAACGAATCTCGAAAAAAAAACAAAAACAAACAAACTAAAATATGGTATCTTTTAGATCTTTAAATATTACAAACGATTCCATGTTTTATCTCCCCCCTCCTACTTTTCACTTTTTTTTTTTTTCCTTAGGGGAAATCTGAAAGATTCCACCTATCTTTTTTTTTTTCACCTTAAAATTTCACTTACTCATTTAAACTTACACTCCCACTTTTTTCTCTAGTTATTTTTAAAAGGTTAAAAAAAATTATGGCGTTTTTCTCCAGATTTGTAAATATAGATATAAAATTCTGAATCTTTGAAAATTGTTTACTATTCAAAGTTGGTTATGATTTTTTTTTTTTCTTTTTTGTTAGTTATGTTTTAATAGTTGTCTAGATCAAATAGTTAACTTAACTAAAACAACTTTTAAAATTGTCAAATCAGGACTGACGACGCAAACTTTTTGGTTTAAAAAAAACCCAAAAAAAAACCAACGAAAAGCTAAAAAACGCCGGTTTAACTTAAAATTACAATTCCGTGTCATCAATGTTATTTTCTTTATTATTCACATTAATTCTTTATCTGCAATATAACTGGCTTTTTTTTTTTATCTTACCAGATCCTTGTACAATATAGTAAGTAGTACTGTAGTGTTGTAAACTATTTAAGTTTGACTCATTGTTTGAGTATCCACTATTTTTCTTTTTCGCAAATCCCTTAAAAGAACACTCGCAGATAATTTGACTTCTGACAATTTGATGGCGATTATTTTTTTATTTATTTTTCTTTTTCTTAAGCAGTTTACACATTTGTGCAGAATTTATTTTAAAATTCCTAAAACAAAATTTAAGTTTCTTTCTAATCCTGTTAATTTTTTTTTTTTTTTTTTTTTTTTTTAAATTAATGAGAAAATTCTGATTCTCAGTCACGTCCATTATTCGCACCCCCCTCTGCTTTTCCTTATTGAAATAGGTGTTTTTTTTTTTTTTTTCTTTCCAGATTTTGAACTGAAAAATTATTGAACGGCTTTGCTTTAATCGTTAAAAATTATTAACCTTTTGATTTTTCATTCTCCGGAACTTTTTAGTGTTTTTTTTTTTTTTTTTTTTTTTTTTTTTTTAATATTTTCATCCAACTGAGATAAATAATCTGTACTTCTAAATTAGTCATCTAAATAGAAGGACGTACACATTCATTCTTTTCTTGTTTAACTGAAGAAGTGGATCAACCACGTTTGGACGCGTCACTGTATCACTCGCATGATTGACCCATAAACTCACAATCGATCTTTTTCTATGCGGGTGGGTCCTCCTGTGTAAAACAAACGACCTTGCCCCTTGGTTTCTCTCTAGTCTCTAGTTTAACTTAACAATTTTTTTTTGTTTTACTTTTGTGAACATGCGATGCATACTGACTTTTTTCTTCAAGTTTTGTTAGTTTTTTTTTTTTTCCAACAATGAGAAAAAAAATTAACGTCTTTTTTGCAAAAAGAACAAAAAAAAAAAAAAAAAGGGGGTGGGTGGGGGGGAATACTACCAAAGGCGTTGACGTTTAACCCCTAAATTTTTTTCCAAGTGTTTATAACGAAGAAAAAGTTTTAATTCTTTTTCGCTTTTTTTTTTTTTTTTCTTCTTTTTTTCCAAACGTTTACAGTTAAACCTTCGTATATCGATTTTTTTTCTCACCAATGGAGATTTCTAAAGATTTGTTTGACTATTACTTATCGAACTTGTTTTTGGGCTTTTGACCGAAATTGTTTTTCTAACTTAAATTAGCTCGTTGGTTTGTTGATTCTAGAAAAAAAATCTGATGTTGACAATATTTTTACTTGATTTGAAGAATGACTGAATAAAAATCTTTCGTAGAATCTGTTTTTGATATTGTTTGGAAACGAATCTTAAGTTTTAAAATGTAATTTGTTTCTCTATCTGATTAACTGCTTTCAGGGTTTCATGTTTATTGTTTAATGTTTAGTGTATTTGTTAGAAATTGTAAGTTGATGAATGCTTTCATAACTTCTAAACAATATTTCTTTTATTCTTTGTTTACTAAACTTTTCTACTTTGATAAGTTGCGTTTAAATTTGGTACGTCAGAATAATTTAAAAACATGCATACCCTCTTTCAAAAGTAAAGAAATAATTACAAATGAAATATTCTATTTGAAATTATTTCTTTATTCTTTACTAAGCTTTTTTTTTTTTTTCTAAACTAGTTGTGATGAAAACTTGTAAATTTGAGATAAGTTTTTATTTTCGACTTAATAGAAATGTGCTTCGTTTTAACTAAAAATAATTTGTAGAAGAATAATTCTTAGCTTGTCACTTAGTACTTACTTACTACAAGTAAAGCACTTGGAAATGATCTAGTCGTCAAATTTTTCAGTGTTTCTTCTGTCATATTCTTGCTTTATTAAACTCGATTAGAAATGGAAAATACAAGCTAAGAACCTTCACTTCAGCAATTCTTTCGCTCTGTATTTGTTTACAAATTGCGTGTTTTTGTTTTCAACACGCTTGTCTGTATGTTACTTTGACTTTTCTCATTTCACAATTTTAAAAATTTTTTTTTTTTTCCAATTGTAATTTTCACAATTACTTTGACTAGTAGACTTGTTTGAAAGCTCTGACCCCAGATTTTATCAAAAAGCTAACCTGGGTCATAAGTGTAATTAAGCTTCTTGTTTACTTTTAGTTTGGTTATTTTTTTTTTAAATAAACATTTGGAATGGTTACTGTGAAACTTGTTAATTGCACTAAGTTTGTTTCTCCAGCTTTAAGTTATAGACAAAGAATATAAATAAAAAATACACACTTTTTACTCCATAATTCTTATCTTGCACAGATGGGTACATCATTTGATACTGCTTTTATTGCATTGCAGATTCCGCATTAAAACAATTTCTTGTTTAGTACATACTACATAGTTTATATTTCTTTCAACGATGAATGTGTTAAAAAGCAAACAAGCTTGCATTTGTTTGCTTTTTGCGTATACTTTTTTCTTGGTTTTCTAAAGCACACAATATTTAGTGATCTTAGAAAAAATTAAAAACACTAAAAAATAACTTTTTTTTTTTTTTTTTAGAATTTATTTTGCTTTTGGCATCTCCTCCATGATGTGCCGATTATCCAAAAAGAAGAAACTATTGGTTTAAGTAAAAAAACAAAAAAACAAAAAAAAACGGTGCTTTTCATATTGACTCTATTTTTTTAAACGTTGTGTTTTTTTTGTGAAATCTCGTATATTTCAGGCATATTCCCTCTTTTCAGGTCGGTACCACCACGAAAAATTAAAATAAAACAACGCTAAAAAAAATCAGCATGCAGTTAAAATTTAAAAATGATTTGTCAAAATCATTACTAAGTGGAAGGATCAAAGTATTTTTTATTTATTTAATTAATTGCTTTTAGTTTTAAGCAAGATATTCTGGTATAGTTTTCAAATAATAATTTTGTCAATCCTTTATCAATTGTCCACAACTAAAGATTTAGTTAAGTCCCCATTTCAGGCATATGCTTTGAAATGGAAACGGAAGTTAATTATCTTGCATTCTTTTGTCACTTGTTCCTCAGCAGCCCTTTTGAATAGAGATCTTTTTAGAATGGCTAAAAAACTATTCAATTTGAAAACTTGATAAAATATTCTTTATGGTACCAGTTTCTACACTCTTCTTTATTTCAAACTACAGTCATTTTGGTGTCAGATCTCATCTGTGCCATCTCTCAAACGAAACACATTTACGGCAGTTAAGAACGTGGATTAATGAGGATAGGTCTCTGGAAACTGGAAAGTCTTCCTCTTGTAGAAAGGATGTGTAAAAGTAAATGAAAGTGAAAATCATTTTCAATGACTCTAGTGCAGCAAAGAAATGTTTTACCCTGAAAAAAAATGTTTGATTGAAAGTTAGTTTTCAACTTTGTTTTTTAATATCCTGTAACTTATGAAATGTTCTAGTGATGAATTTTCCATCGTAGCAATCTTATTTATTCTTGGGTTTGTTTTGTGTGCTCTTGTCATATTGGAGAATAATCTTCCTTTCTGTTCATGAGCGCAGGACACAGTAAGTAATGTTTACCTGATTGTTTCTGGCCATCTGCAGTGATGGTTCTTCCACGTTTAAGTTTGTAAACACCTTTCAGATTTCATCTAACATAAACACACACACTCACTAACTTTTACATGGTTAGCTTTTTATCAAATGCTGTCTAGTCATAACAGCTTTATAAATTCTTCCTTTTTAAGTGGATGATTTAGAAACCTCCAGCTTTTCTCTTAATAAAGTCATGTAAATTTCTCTTCCATTTGAAACTCCTTTGATTAGTTTTGAATTTTTCCTGTTAGTCAAACAAAAGTAAAACTGATAGATCTCATTGTGTAATGAGCTAACTGATATTACATTGCATGTCTTAAATGTTTTATTTTTATTTATTTTTTTCAGCTTGTGCTGCTGCAGCTAGTGATGAATCACCAGACACAGTTACTGTTGAGGGAAATATTGGAAAGAGTCAAGAAGCTTCAAAAACAGATGATGAGGTCGTTCAAAGGTAAGATGATTACATTTGATCAAATCTAAAAGTATTATTGCATAGACAACTGTCCTTTTTGTTTCTAGAATTTGTCTTTTTAGAGTGCAAACAGTTTCCTTATAAAACTATATGGTCAGAATGATTCTGGTTCTTTGCAAATACTTCATAATGACTCGATTTATTTTAATCAAATATGTAACTAGTATGAATTTTCTTAAGTAAAATGTGTAATTTACAAAGTTTCTCAAATAATAGTTGGATGAGTATTTAACTACTGTATAAATCTTAGATCTAGAAATAACTTGGTTCCTACTAAATTTAAGTTACATAATCTTGTGGCAAAAATGAATTCTGTTAATTCTGCTGTCTATTTAAAGATAATTTAATGAAATATCAGCCCTATTTGCATATTTACAACAAAAATTTAACTTTCCTTCAAATTTTAAAGCAAAAATTATTTTTGAGTTCCTACTATTATAAATTTACTAATAACATGACATGCTACATTTAAAAAAAAAAAAAAAAAAAAATTAATTCCAAACTCTTAATAGAAAATTTACATAATTGCTTTTTTTGCTCTTATTAAACATCAAAAATGATAAACTAAATTAGTTTAATTTATACAGTGTAGTGATATTTTTTCTTTATCAGATGTCCCTGTTAATCTGTATATTTAGTTGGTTTGATGCATTCATTATATCTTTATTGTAGTTAGACAACTAATGAGGCTATTCTTTCTCTGTACATGGTTGTAGTTACCTCAAGCTTATTTGTAAACTGATCTCCCACCCCATTTTTGGCTCTCAACAATCTCTTACACATACAGGCTGCTGCATTTGCTTAACATCTGAGTGGTTGCTAAAAGTTCTAAAAATATTCCCCTACTGTCATCCAATATACCTAAACATTACTAAATACATTATAAAGGACTATACAGTCATTTAGTTAGGTGACAGCCTGATGACTTTATTAAAATAATTAAAGTTCTCACTTTTTTGCTGTCTGAAGTAAAACCTTCTCTTGATTTTCTTAACTGTTAAGACTTAAAACCATTAAATTTTAAATGACCTAGCTTAGATTAGTGTAAATATCTGCTTTGTAAATTGAGGTTTGTGTAATATATTTGCTACTTGCAAACTGGAAGTGTTAAAATGTTGGTATTCCAGTTTTTCTAATTCTTTTACTACAAAATGTCTGGTTAAAAATTTCTACTTCCCATTGTCAGAATTTGAACAGATTAAAATTATTTTTTAATAGTTTTTCTAGTAAAATAAAATTCCTAAATGTTTTCAGTTGAAAAAATAATTTATTTTAATATAACGCTTTGTAAATGACTTTATATTGCAAAGTCTCATAATTGATTTAAGAAAATTCTTGTATATTTGAGATCTGTGATTGAGCTACCAAGTTGTGTGTGTGTGTGTATATATATATATATATATATATACACACACACACACACACACACACACACACACACACACACACACACACACACACACACACACACACACACACACACACACACACAAAATTGCAGTAGTGCAACAAGGTCATTATTTCATACTGTTACAAAAAAGATGCATTTAGCACTGCATCTTTTGTCATTCAAACATCTTTAAGTGCTATTTTCAATGAAGCAGTGTTTTATTGCAATACTAATTTGAAATTCATGATATCTGTACTATACCTGACATCACATGCTTTGTTATCAAGACTAAGATAAAACTGGTAGTGCTATTAAGATCATAGCATAATTGTTCAATGTTAAAAAAAAAAAAAAAAAATTGTCATGCTATAATTTGGTTTGACACGTGAATGTGTATATCTTTCACACACACACACACACACACACACACACACACTCTTTCTTCAGAAAGCAGTTTCTGATATTTTATCCAAATCCAACTGATGTGAAAAACTATAACACTTGATAGCCAGTATCTACCAGTAAGTTCTTTGAACACTGAATTTTTAAAAAAATTTTTATTTATTTATTTATTTTTTTTTTTTTTGCCAGAGGACTTTTACCTTAATATTTACATATAGTCTGTGGCCTACTTTGAAAGTAATATCTCTGACAGAAGCTACAATAGATACTGAATAACATCATTGGTCGGGATGTGACACCATTGGGAAGGTGCTAGTAAATTGAGAAAAACTAGAAGACAGAAAAACAATTTCTGATAGACTGAAGATCTACTGATGACTAGACAAAGGAAAAGAAAAGGGTATTTGTGTGTCCCATAAAAACTAGAAGGTAATTAAATTTTTTGTCTGCCACAGAGGTTCGGTCAGGACTAAGTTATGGGATATCCTTGGTGGTCCAAGGACCTCTCGTAAAGAAATAGATAATATTTTTACGACCAATGAGTGACAGAGGAAGACTGACCTTTTGGCTGAGAGTTTGGTCAATTGATAAGGAATAACTTGTAAAAGAACATGTGTAAAGAATGATAATTAAATTTTTTTTGTCTGCCAAAGTGATAACCCTTCCCAAATCAAGGGATTGTTTCCTTTTTGTCGCTTGTTGGCCAAAGGATTGACGAGGGATAAAAAAAAAAAAATGATAGGTTCCAGGTGTGAAAGTGATTACACACAAAAGCATAAGAATTTTGAACGATAATTAATATCTGACCGTTTGGGCTAGAGCACTCCTTCTCCTGGTTTGATCAGGTGACCAAAGAGGAAAAGGCTCGGGTGGAATTTCGGGGAAGGTGGACTTTTCACACCCTTCAGGCAGTGATGGCTTGAGGCCTTCACACAAAGCAAAAAGGAGAAAGCCCAGGTAGAATTCCAAGGAGTCCCCTCCTTCCATATTTGAACACTTGTAGGGAGAGCCCTAATTAGTTGTTTGGGGAACGCTGGAATATCCAGAACACATTGTGCCCCCGCATGTGTGTGGGTCCATAAAAACGGAATACCAAGTAGATGAAGACACTATGGCAGAAGACCATGCTTAAGAAAAAGACTCGGACTTAAAACACTTACAGAAATATTTAGAAATTTTATTTTACTAGAAGAATTAGGAAAAATTGTTTTAATTTATTCAAATTCTGACAAGATTATGGGAAGTAGAAATTTTTGACCAGGCTTTTTTGTAGTAAAAGAATTAGAAATTAAAACATGGGGTGAAACAAGACTTGGGCCAAAATGATCAATACTATTATCAGCCAAGGGGATTGAGCTTGAACACAGGACGGCTGGTGTAGATGTCACATGAGCCTGACTTATCCCATAGCTTTTGCTATTACTGAAACATTATCCAATTTCAGTATTTATGTTTATTATTTGGTCTCTAAGTGTTTAGTAGTAAATGCCAATAGATGGAAGTTTTCTGCATAGAGGAATTAAATAGTACGGTTGTGTTGAATTGCTTCCTGTATAAAGTGAAAGTTATTGATTATTGACGGGGAAAGTCCGACCTTTACTGCAATGCTACTAGCATCTTGGACCTCATGAGACGGCATTACTTTTGGAGCAAGTGTGTGAGATAGATAGATATATATATATATATATATATATATATCTCATTAATAGCTTTATAAGAATGGATAAAACAGAACTTAGGATGTTTACTCATCAGGAAATCTAAAATGGTATATTAAAATTACCTATTAGAAAACAAAATTTGCATATTTTAAAAAATCTGTTATAGTTTGTGTGGGAAGGTTTTGGGTAGTATAGTTTCCAATCTTTATACTTTGGAATTGACAGTGATTTGAAATGCAGATACTGTCTTAAATTGCTAGAAGTCTATTGCATTAACTGAGGAAATGACAATTTTTTTTTTTTTTTTTTCCACAAACATGATAAAAGTATCTTTTTAATTCTTATACTTTGAGAGATACTGAATATATTCACACAAGAAAATAGTGAGAATTTAATCAGTTGAGCTGAAATTATTCATGTAAAAGCTGTTTTCAAAGCAGTGATTACATTTCTTAGATAAAGTTTTGGAGCCCCCTGAAAGGTTAGGTGCATGGTCTTAAAATTCACCTGACCAAGATGAAATGTTTGGATAGAGAGGCAGTCACAATGCACAGGTAATTTCCCTGGTGAGATGGTGGAGGAGCATGGCCAGGATACACACCACAGAGCAGAGACCCTCCACTTGCTGGTCTCTCGAAATCCAGAGAGTGACCAGAAAGTGGATTAAATCACCTACTGCACACCAAAAGGAAGAATGGCAACAGTTCGACCAGGATGTGAGTTCAATTTTAAGATCAATATTGAAAAGGGACACACAGTTGTCATTGTATATAATCTATCATTAGTTATGTGTCAGAGATTTGGTTATGTTCAAATGAAACACAAAAAACCTGGAAATAACCAGCAGTGGGGTGGTGAAGAAAATTTACCAGTTGAGACAAAAGTTAAAATCTCTATACAAACAAGCAAAGAGATGGAAAAAGTGCCACTTTCGGAACTCTGATATATTGAGGAAAAAATTTGGTGAGCAGAACGTTGGAGAAAACGGGTGAAAGATCTGCCTTTTATTTCAAACCATTTTGGTTTTACAAAGAGGTTACTAGGAGATAAGAGAAATAGTAATCTTGAGTGAATGATGGAAGAAATAAATTCTTTCCTACAAGAAACATTCAGTAACTGAGAGGAAATAATCTATGAAAATGATGTGATAGTGCACTCTTGAACCACTAGAAACAGGTTTCTACTTGAAAGTACCTACCATAAAAGAATTAAGGTCATATTGGCAGCTAGATCAGCTTTGTCCCCAGGAACCTGCAGTGTTCCCTAGTGTCTACAAGTGATGTCTGAATATTCAATTACATTCTCTAGAAGACATTAAAAATAATTTGAAGAGGTAAGTTGCAAAACGGTGGCAGTTTTGCTAAATGCAGTATGAATTCCTAAAGAAAATTCAAAAGGAATTGTACAGCTTAGAATGATGTCTTTGCTGGACAAAGAACAAAATCTTCTTCAGCATCTTGTCCCAATGACTTCAGCATTATCTAGGTGCCAACAATTACATAGAAACTTCAGTACAGAAGGGAGGGATTACCGGCATCCTAGGTTGTCTGGATCATATTGGCATAACACAGCTCCTAAGAGAAGCAAAAGAAGGGAAAGGCGATCTCGCCATACTGTGGCTGGACCTAGCTAATGCATATGGATCTTTTCCACACAAATTGGTTGAGGAAGCTCTCAGAAGATACCATGTTCCTATTTGTGTAAGGAATCTCATACAAGATTATTATAATGATTTTAACATAACTATCACTGATTTGAAAGGTGAATTATAACTGAATGCACTATCTTGGTGATATTATTTACCTTAACAATGAATGTATTAATAAAATCAGCAGAGGTCCAGTGATGAGAAACAGAGTACGACAACTCCCAATTCGTGCATATATGGATGACCTGACAGTTACTACATCCACAGTCCCTGGATGTTGGTAGATATTGCAAGGTTTCGAAAAGATAATGACGTGGGCAAGAATGAATTTGAAACCGACAAAATCAAGGTCATTAGTACTGAAGAGAGGGATTATGACAAAAGTTCCTTTTCAAAATTGCAGAAACTATTATTCCATCATGAAAAGGAAAAACCAGTCAAGTGTCTGGGGGAAAATTTTCAATGCTAATTTAAGATACTGACACTACCCAGAAATGTTTTTCAGACCTCCAAGCAATGTTGAGTAAAGTGGACAAATCAGGTCTACCAGGCTATTTAAGTCATGGATATACCTACATACCATTCTGCCAAAGATTCTGTGGCCACTGACGTTATATGAAGTGGTACTGACAACGGTTGAGAAGATTAAGTGAGTGGATATTTGAGAAGATGGCTTGGCTTACCAAGGAGTCTAAGCAGTACAGCTCTGTATGGAGTTTCTAATGCATTACAGGATGAGAAAACATCCCCCCTCCCCTTTCCCAGGACTCGTAATTGAGAGTAGATATAGGCAAGCAGCTTAAACTTCCTGTGGAAATAAATACAAACTAAACTTTGTCCAGGCATGATTATTTATTCTGAAAAGACCAAAGAAATCATGTTAGAATTAACAGTCCTTCAAAAAGAAAATATGGAGGAAGCCCATGAAAGGAAGCTTGGGAAATATTTACTGATTGTAAAGGAATATAAAAGACGCTGTTTGCGAGCTCAATGCGAACTGATTGAAATCGGTTGCTGAGGCTTTACTGGGCAGTCTCTATGTAAGATGTTACCAAAATTAGGTGTAATAGCTTTGCAAAAAGGCTATTTGCTCAATAAGAGGTTCTAGATGGTTTGGTTGAAAAGATCAAGTGATAGGCAGTCTGGAAGTAAATGAAAGGAAATTGCGGTTGATATATACATATTTTGTTTGGGGGCGGGTCTTGGGCATGACCCAAAACTACATCTGACAATGGAGTCTTCAAATTTGATTGATCAAATTGGTACTTACCACTTCAAGCCAAGCATGCTGTCATATTCCTGCTCAGTTTGAAATTGTGGCTGTGTTTGTTTCCTTTTTTATGGAAGAGCGTATATTGCTAGTGAACTGTATCATCTGGGATTGGACAATAAATTGCCAAGAAGAGTCACATGGTATGTAGTTAGGAAGATGGAAAAAAATTATAGTTGGCAGAAGGTACACAAGTCAATACCCAATTGGTATCGGCTGGGTCACCATGGATAGGGGGTATGATGTTGAAAGGCCCAAAACCTCTGAATGAACCTCTGCTTGAAACATCAGATGTGTGCTAAAACATCCAACAGATGTATTTTATGAAATACTTTCAAGGGGAGTAACTCTTATTTTTCTTTTTTGTATCAAAAATTGCTGTGCAACTTTTAAACTAGCTTAAAAGCTGCCTAATAGTGGCATTTAAGCTAGCTTCGGTGGCGGAGTCTTGGTTTGTCATCACAATAGCTAAGGAGGAGTAGATGTGATGGTCATCAATAAACTACAGAAGAGCTCAAAATTGAATTGAGTATTGAATTAATGTTTAAGCTTATCTTTTAAAAGTTCAACAATAATTTTTCTGCTGCTACTTAATTTACCTATGATCTGATGTATGTAGATCCTTATTTTCTGTATAGTTATTGTTTCATGGGTGACAGAACAGGGGACAATTTTAAAAGATAAATTAATATAGTGTAAAGATGGGAAAATTAGAATTAGTTATACATTCAACATTTGAAGTTAGAAACATAATAGCTAATAAAGTAATTCCTATTTTATGGAATGTATATGAATAAATTTGAAATTGGAGCTCAATTCTCCCGCAAGTTCTGAGATTAAAAAGCCCCAGCTCTACTTTATAGTAATTTGGCATTTGCTCAACCCCACACAAGGTCTGTTTAATGTGGGGAGCATGAGTGCATACACCCAGGCTAGGTACACTCTACCCAAAGACGCACAACTGTGAGATGATAAATAAACTTGTTAGAAACTACTTGTGAGAGTAATTTACACATGGTACTTGCTTCTCCCTACTAAGACAGAGGCAATACAAGGTCAGTTTTTAAGGTGTGGACCCGAGCATATACACCTGGGCTAGGAACAAAATTGCCAGAGTCCCCGCAAACCATTGGTTGCACTGGCTTAGGTGCAAGCACCAATCCCTCTCTCTGGTGCAATGAGAGGGCACAGACTTGGGCATCTGGTCCCCAGTGCTGGGCACCTCTCAGTATATTTTTCATCAGTTGTGACACAAGGATGTTTTTTTTTTTTTTTTTTTTTTTTTTTTTTTAACATAGGGAACCAAGTATCTTCACTTGGGCTGCTGGTCAGAGCTGGTTTAAGCTGGTCATGTCTGTTCTTGACTAGCCCAAGCTAGTGATACTACCAGTGCAGGGATGGATCCCTGCATCTGGCAAGTATCAATGTGTACAAACTACTTGGGAGAGCAATTTGTATTTACTCAACCCATACACGGGGTCAGATTGTGACACAAGATCAGTTTAATGTGGGGAATCTGTGCATGTAGCCCCGGGCTAGGAACAAAAATTCCTGAGTCCCCATAACTGTTGGTTGCACTGGCCTTGGTGCATGCACTGATCCCTCTCTAGTTCAATGAGAGGGTGTGGCCTCGGGCAGCTGTTCCCCAGAGGCGGCTCCTCTCAGTATAATTTTTCTCAGTTGCAACTCTGTCCTTTGACAGTCACCCCTGAGTGCACTCTGTCCAAGGACAGAAACGCAACTGAGAACTGGTCAATAGGGTGTTACAAACATCAAAAATAGTTCTGTTTAGGAATATTGTCTTATAGTGCAGAAAAGTTTGAAATTTGCATTTTACTTGGCCTTCAACAAGTTGGCATCTATTTGTAAAGCTCTCCTTAACTATAACAAGGCAATTTATGACTGAAATGTTCATTTTAAAACTTGTTTCAAAGATTTCAAGTAGTGAATATCTTTGCAAAGTTATAGCGAATGGGTGAAGCCTGCTAGTCACTTATAAATTTGCTTGACAGAAAAGGAATGACATAAGAGGTTAATCCTTTCATAAATTTAATTTATGTGATTTGTCAAGTTTAGTCATTAACTTGTTTCAGATGTTATGAATTATAGAGTATGTATATGAATTTTTTTTTTTTTTTCTCTTTAGGGAGGAAGAAGCCATCAAACTAGATGGTTTAAATGTAGCACAGATGAAAGAGATGCGTGAAAAGTCTGAAAAACATGCATTCCAAGCAGAAGTGAATCGAATGATGAAACTTATCATTAATTCTCTTTACAAAAACAAAGAGGTTTGTGTGGCCAACTGCCAAAGTTTTATTTATTTATTTTTTATTTTTTAAGATGAATTTATAAGAAAGCAATATTACTTTCTTCACTGTCATGTTACTAGTTTTACCAGATACTGTTGCTTTTTATCATAACTTAGCTTGGTTTCTATTGATGGCTAGAGAAAATATGAAAATCAAGAATATGGTAGCTTCTATTTAAACTGGCTTTTACCCTTGCTTTGTAAGGTCACATTTCTCATTTGTAGTGTTTACCCTTTTGGCTGAAGGGTATATCAAACCAGTGTTTGATATGGATAAAAATATGGTAAAGCTAGTAATAAAACAATAACTTAAAATCTCTTTGGGCTAAGAATTGCTTTTTGATATAGAAATTTCTTGTTTTAGAATTTTTTAAGTTGAATTTAAATATGCTAAAAAAAAAATGTCTTCCCATATAAACTACTTTGATATTTTGCTTCATTTTTAAATTTTTTTATTTTTTATTTTAGTTCCTTTTTTTTTCTTTTCCAGATATTTCTTAGAGAACTTATTTCTAATGCATCAGATGCATTGGATAAAATCAGATTTTTGGCTCTGACAGACAACAATGCTCTTTCTGCTACTGAGGAGTTCAGTATAAAGATCAAGGTATTTTAAATCTTAAGGTTACTTTTTCTCTAAATTTTAGTTTTCAAAGTTAACTAAAATTGTAAATAGTATTTTTCTCTTTTATAGCTAAGCATTTCTTATTGTAAAATCTTTGCATCATTTTTCCAGGCTGATAAAGAAAATCATGTACTACATGTAACGGATACTGGTATTGGCATGACTAAGAATGACTTGATTAACAATCTTGGGACCATTGCTAAGTCTGGCACAAGTGAATTTCTTCAAAAACTAGGAGAATCTACTCAGACTGAGATGACTGATCTCATTGGTCAATTTGGTGTTGGGTTTTATTCTTCTTTCCTTGGTAAGTTAGTTTTTTTTTGTTTTTTTTTTTTTTTTAAATTTTCACTTAGGAATTTTAAACTTGTTTAGTGTTATTTGGATGTAAAATTCTTGTGATAATTCTTTACCATGTGACTAAGGATATTTGATAATATCCTGTTTAATTGGCATTGAGTAAGCAGAAATTGAGTTTTTTGCATGAAGAGAATATTAAATTTTTTTTTTTTTTTTTTTTTTTATATATGGAGAAGGCATAGTCTTTAAGTTCTTAGTATTGATCTGTACTTGTCTCTGTCTATCCCATTTTTGAAGAAAAGCGTTAGGAAAAATTCAATTCAATGTTGTTTATTTTCAGTTGCTGATAAAGTAATGGTCACCTCCAAGAATAATGATGATGATCAGTACATCTGGGAGTCTGACTCTGATTCTTTCCATGTATCTAAAGATCCTCGTGGTAACACTCTTGCACGTGGAACCACAATTAGGTAAACCAGAATCCTTCTCATTATGAGTTAATCAGATATTAGAATGTACCAAAGCTGATGTTAGTTGATTCTAGCTGTATAATAAATTGGTTTGAGTTGAAATGTTACACATCAAGCTTAACATAACTTTATATCTGATATTAGGCTACTCTCCTTTGGTAAGAATCTAAAATTTGAAATAAATGTTGAGTTTTTGAAGTTTCAGTGATTGGATTTCTCTTTTGAAAACCAGTGAAATTTTGTTACATTTTTATGCAAACTGTAAATTGAATATTTTCTTGACTTGGCGAGTAATGCTAAAAACGTCTATACACTTTTTCTTCTTGCAGTTTGCATTTGAAAGAGGAGGCCCATGACTTCCTTGAAGAAAGTACTTTGAAAGAATTGATTCAGAAATACAGTCAATTTATCAACTTCAATATCTACCTTTGGACCAGCAAAGTAAGATTCTCTTTTATTTGATTAATTTTCTTTAACTTTGGATTCACATCTCTGCTTCTCTCTCAAATATTAGGGGAGTGTAAATTAGAATTTTTTGTTGCTGAAAATATTTAATTGCATTGTTGGTTCTACTGTATCTCTAACTTAATTATCTTTATTTTATCTTCAAAAAATCTTTACTTCTCAGAATTGTTGACATGTCTCTATAAATGATTATTGCCTGGATTGTAATGTTTGCTGGATTAATTTTACTATTTTTAATTGTTCAGTTATTTTCAAGAATGAGATTGTTACTTTTCATAAGAAACTTGGATCCTGAGTGTATTGGAGTTATCTCTTTCCTTGTAGACTGAGAAAGTAGAAGAACCTATTGATGAAGAAGAGAAACCAGCTGAAAATAAACCTGAAGAGGAAGATGAAGAAGGCAAGGTTGAAGAAGAGAAAGATGATAAGCCAAAAACAAAAACAGTTGAGAAGACCATTTGGGATTGGGAACTCCTCAACAGTGTCAAACCCATTTGGTCAAGAAAGTAGGTCAAATTTTGTAAATCTCTTCCTTTCTACAGATTAATCTCAAATACCACCTTTTTGCATAATCTGATTCTAGTTATTTTGGCATTATATTGAAAATGAATCCATTATTAATTTTTAGTTACTTCCTTGACTCCTTATCAAGTCTCTGGTTGCTGTCCAGCTTTTAAACTAGTGTGGACCAAAAATAATAAAAAAAAAATGTGATTAACAATGTTTACTGCCAAAAGTAGACAAAGGTCATCAGAAATGTGATGAAATAAAGACTACATAATCAAGTTTTGATAAAACATTAAACTGAAGCAGTTCATTTTAATAATGTGATTCTTGCAATTTTACATATCTGTATGCTTTCTGACACTTACAGATATTCCCTCCTTTTTTATTTGATATATTAAAATAAAAGTCTGATGTGAATAGTAACTGTTGTGATTACAGAGCATTTAATACTTTTCTAGAAAGCATAATCATTTTTATGTAATTTTGTTTTAAATTTCAGTGATAATTGTAAAATTAGCTGCCAAACTAAGTTTATTTGAAATTGATATTTGTTTCATCTCTAGGCCTGCTGAAATCAAAGAGGATGAGTATGAAGCTTTTTACAAGTCCATCAGTAATGACAATTCTGCTCCCCTGGCCAAGATTCACTTTACAGCTGAAGGTGAAGTGACCTTTAAATCAATTCTATATGTGCCTAAAATCTCTCCTCATGATATGTTCAACAACTATGGAAAGAAAACTGATCGTATTAAGGTAAATTTTCTGTTTATTTTTTTTCTATGAATGCTTTGACATTCAGTTCCCATTCAATGCTGTTTTATCCTGATTTTGCTTGTATATAAGTAATTTTTAGATGCAAGAATCTTTTTCTGGACAATGGGTTAATTTTTGGTTGAAACATTTAGTTACATTGATCTAAAATTAGCTTTTAAATAATGGGTTATCAAATGAGAAAATGGAAAAATCCTGTTATGCCTTTTTGTCCTTCATATTGTTTTTAATGATAGAATCATGAAGGGAAAAAACATACAACAAACATTACTTCTAATTGTTATACATAGAGAGAAAATGCTTTGTGTCCAATGTTTCTAGATACTTAACCTAGTTAACCTCATGCAACTTCTTGCTTTTTAATTTTTGTTTTTATATATTTACTATCTCACATTGTAATAGTAGTTTTAAGCTGATCTTCAGTATGATTCAAAAATTAATACATCTTTGCTTTAATAAATTACTCTCCCTCTTAATTAAATTTGCCGTTAAGTCAAAATTATTGCTAAACTTATTACAATGAATGGTTACTGCATTGAGGAACTTTTTGTAAAGAATTTCTTCTGTGCTCATATATTCTTTTATTTCTAGACATTTCACTTATGTATTTCTGTGTGAGATGTAAATATAAGTGGACAGAGGGCAACACCTAGCAGCAAGTCTTTCAGGCTTAAATGCAATCTTCAGGCCACTTTTTTTCCTGTTCATTTTTAGTTTTCAATCGTTACATAACATTTTAAAAAAAACAAAACATGATTTGCTTTCCTTAAAGCCTTGTGCTTTTAACTAATATAATCACTAAACTGAATGTGATTGAATTCCTAGTGTTTTCATAAAATTAATTTGGTCGGGTAATAAATATAAAAAATACTTTTGCCATGACTTTAAAAAAAAAAAAAAAAATTTCCATTTGTGAGTAGTTTCTGAAAGTTTCATTAACATCTGATAGTTATTTTTATTTTTGCAAGATTTTCCATATTGATGTCTGTCATACAAAAAAAAAAACGTGCTAAAAATTTATTTCACTAGTTCGGTGATACAAAGAGAAACAATTTTTTTAAATCAAAATTTAGAACCTTTTAAGGAAAAATTAAAAAAGATTAATAAATACTTTGGTCTTTCCTCTTCATAATAACATTTTAGATTATAAAATCTTGTTTTTGTCAAGTTTGACATCTTTTTCATCATTGCTTTTTAGCAATCTCAAAGGTACCTAAATTAGTTATCAACTTTGTAGTATTGTCTAGTTTTATCAAGATTTATATTTTTGTAATTCTATAAATCTGATTTAACTTTGTTAAACACACACACATATACACACACACACACATACACACACACATACACATACACACATACACACATACACACATACACACATACACACATACACACATACACACATACACACATACACATACACACATACACACATACACACATACACACATACACACATACACACATACACACATACACACATACACACATACACACATACACACATACACACATACACACATACACACATACACACATACACACATACACACATACACACATACACACATACACACATACACACATACACACATACACACATACACACATACACACATACACACATACACACATACACACATACACACATACACACATACACACATACACACATACACACATACACACATACACACATACACACATACACACATACACACATACACACATACACACATACACACATACACACATACACACATACACACATACACACATACACACATACACACATACACACATACACACATACACACATACACACATACACACATACACACATACACACATACACACATACACACATATATATATATATAATGAAAGAACTAGGATATTATTTAAATGTATTTTTTAATCTATTTCTCTTAATTGTGTAAATACTGAGGGCTAAAAATTCTAAGTACTTTTAAGTAGGAACAAGAAAAGTAGAAACCATAATCATTCCAGATTTTATTTTATGGTGTGAATTAGTTTTGATAATTGTTATTACTTCCATATTGTTTAATATGATATTGAGAAAGTAATGATTTCTGTTCTATAATTAAATTCCATTGATTGGGGTTAGTTTATTTACAAGAATTGTTTCACTGTCTTGGACAAAATGACATGGTATTGTTATAAGATAGCTAACAATTTATTTTATTTTTAGTTATTGGTAAGCTTTTCTCTAAAACTATAGAATCCTGATTTTTTTTTTTTTTTTTTTTTTTTTTTTTTTTTTTTTTTATTATTTATTATTCATGATCTTTTAGGCCAAGATTAAATTTCTTACATTTTTCTCTTGTAGATGTATGTACGTAGAGTTTTCATCACGGATGACTTTGAAGATATGATGCCCAAGTATTTGAACTTTGTGACAGGAGTGGTGAGTATTTGAATAACTTGAGTTTTCATAATTCATTTGGTTATTAGATTACTTTATTCATTTATGACTTTGACTTGATGGCTAAAAAAAAAACAATTTTCTTAAATGCTCTTCATTACAGGTAGATTCTGATGATTTGCCATTGAATGTGTCTCGTGAAACTTTACAACAACACAAGCTTCTCAAAGTCATTAAAAAGAAACTGGTCCGTAAAACCCTAGATATGATAAAGAAAATTGATCCCAAAGATTTTAAGGACTTCTGGAAGGAATATAGTACAAAGTAAGTTGCTACTTTTATATTTATTTTTAATTTTTTTTTTTTTTTTTTTTTTTTTCATTCCTCCCTTCTAAATGAATCTCTGCAAACAGACATGGAGCTCCACTGAATTCTGTCTGGGTATAAAGGATGTTCTGTGATCAAATTAGGATTCCAAACCTGACTTGATTAGTAACTATTTCAAATCTTTATTTGGCAATGGCTTCAAAACCCATCTTAATTACAAATGTCTTGGTTCCTCTTATTGAGTTGATTAGTTTTAAAAAGTTACAATAGCTTTTTATTCTTTTTATCTCGACACTGTAAAGAAATTCAAATATCACATATCTTCACCTGGTCCCCTATATTGGTTAACTTCCAACTGAATAACTGCTATAATTATATGTAACTATTGCAGCTTTTTGTACTTACTAGCTAAAAGACATGTAAAGACTTGTTTTCTGGAAGAAAAAAAAAATAAAAATAAATGATAAATTTAATGATCACATGATTGTATATTTCTTGTGATTACTCTCACTTATTTAATTTTTCTTTTCCAGTATCAAACTTGGAGTCATTGAAGATCCCTCCAATCGAACTCGTTTGGCTAAGTTGCTCCGTTTCTATACCTCCAATTCTGAAACTGACCAGACCAGTTTAGGAGAATATGTGGAAAGAATGAAGGACAAACAAACTGCAATCTATTTTGTTGCTGGTAGCTCTCGTAAAGAGGTGGGTTGATTGAAATGATACAGGAAGAATTAATTTCATTTATTTAACATGCTTCATGACGGTTTTCTTTATACCTGAATTATTTTGACATGCTATCTTTTTCTTAGAGATATATCCTGACTCTTATGTTCCTTATTTTTCAGGTGAAAGAGTCTCCCTTTGTTGAGCGTCTCTTGAAGAAAGGTTATGAAGTGCTTTATTTAATTGAACCTGTTGATGAATACTGCATCCAAGCATTGCCAGAATTCGAAGGCAAAAAATTCCAGAATGTCGCTAAAGAAGGCTTGTCTTTATCTGATTCTGATAAAGCCAAAGAACAGAAAGAAGCTACTGAAAAGGAATATGAACCATTGCTGAAATGGTTGAAGGAAGATGCTCTCAAAGACCAGGTAAAAATCAGACTAAAATTTTTTTTTTTTTTTTTTTCTCTCTGAACATAGATTAGTCTGAAATGGGGTGGGTATTTTGATTTAGAATTTATTTTCTAATAAAATGTGGCTTGCATTAAAGTCTGTTTGAAATTTGTAGGATCACTTGGGCTTTACACATGTTTTTCTCATTTCATTAAACTAGTTTGTATATAAACCTTTGTTACTTACCCTATGTTAATATTTGGAGTGAAAAATGATACAGATGTTTGACCTCAAATTTAGAAACTATTTGACTTTTAATTGTTAATTTTTCAATACATTTACAGATTGAAAAAGCTACAATTTCTGAGAGATTGTCCACTTCACCATGTGCTCTAGTTGCTGGTCAGTATGGCTGGTCAGGCAACATGGAAAGAATAATGAGAGCACAAGCCTATGCCAAAGCGAAAGATCCTTCCCAAGAGTGAGTAGTGTTTACTTTATCCTTTTGAAATTTTCAATGACCCTGATTGTCATTGATTGTTAAAGATTAACCCACCACTTAGATTGCTTTGGTAAATGCAGGTTTATATAAATTTTGACTGTTTCTGTGATTAAGCAAGAGCTTCTATGCAAATTTACAGGAACTAAAATTTCTCAATTCCAGTCATTTTTCATGTTAGTTTTTTTATTCTGACATGAAATCCTTATTATTTAAAAATGAATCGTCTATACAATTACTTTTCCAACAAACATTTTACAGTGAAATGTTTTAGTAAAACTTAGCTTGCTGTTTGGTTGCAATTTTAACAAGAAATGCGTTTTTGCCTTTTCTTTAGTTATTTTGCCAACCAGAAAAAAACTTTGGAAATCAATCCAAGACACAAGTTTATCAAGACTTTAAAAGAAAAAGTGGAGGTAAGATTTTGATTTTGGAGGTAAGCTCCTTTTTGAACAAATTTTCTATGCTTAAGTTTAAATCCTTTAAATTTAATATCCTGTTAAATGGGTAAATTGACTTTTGTACTGTTGTACCTAAAACTATTACTGATCTATATATAATCTTAAGCTATACTCAAAACGGCCAGGATTCAAAACCTTTATCTGGCCTTAAATAACACTATAGTTGATCTGTTATGCAGAAACCAAACCAAGCCAATTTTTATTCTGTATTTTTCTTTGGTTTTTCTTTAAGGCCAACAGTGCTGATCCTGCTGCCAAGGATTTGGCTGTGATTCTGTTTGAAACTGCTACGATGAGGTCCGGTTACATGGTTATCGATAATGTTGGTTTTGCTGGCCGAGTAGAAAGGATGTTGAAGAATGGACTGAACATCGAAGGTGATAATATGGTAAGTCAGATGGTTGGGCTAGTAAAATACTTTTCCTATCCTGATCAATTCACCTCAAGCAAGGTGATAATGCCACAGAGAGGAAAGGGGCTACTAGGAGTGAATTACAAGGAACTGGAAACCAATCCTAAACCGGGGTTAAAACTCTACTCCTGCTCAAAAGACCATTAAATTTATTAAATACAAGCAGGCTTTGCCGCTTTTGCTATCCACTTTGCAAAATAAGATTGTATTCACTACTTGAAATCTTTTGAAATGAAAGATTTTAAATAAACACTTCAGTCACAAATTAGCTTGTTACAGTCAAGGAAAGTTTTACAAATAGATGCCAACTTGAAGGCCAAGTAAAATGCAAATTTCAAACACTTTTCTGTACTATATAAGATATTACTAAACAGAACTATTTTTGATATCAAAATCAGAACAATCGTCAAATAAAAGAACAGTAATGTAGGACAGTTAATTATGTAAGCTTTTTAAAATCAATATGCAAATTAGTTAAACCTGAAGAGTGATATTGCCTAGAAGTAGATAATAAATAATACAATATAATAATATAAATAATACAATAATATTGATGTTTTAGTGTGTAAACCCCTCTCTCGAGGGGGGGATACACATTCGGATACTTACCGGTCGCAGGGCTCCATCCCTGTGCTGGTGGTATCATGGTTACAACTAGCTTGGACCAGCTATGACTAGCTTAGACAAGCTAAGATCAGCTTAGACCAGCAGCCTGAGAGGAAAACATTCTGATCCCCACATTAAACACTTACCTTGTGTCACAACATGACTCGTTCAAGTAAATCACACTTACTCGTTCACAGGGATCTGTCCCTGTGCTGGTGGTATCATGGCTATGTCAAGCCAAGACCAGCAGCCCAAGGGAAAACATTCGGGTCCACATGTTAAAAAATGACCTTGTGTCACAATTGTTTCAAGTAAATCTCCTTACTGGTCATCCTTGTGCTGGTAGTATCACAATTATGACCAGCTTGGACCAGCAGCCCGTGTGAAGACACTCAGGTCCCCCATGTTAAAAAAGACCTTGTATCACAATCTAACTCTGTGAGGAGTTGAGTAAATACAAACTCCTCTCTTGAGTAGTTTGTAACACACCTATTTATCATCTCAGTTGCGTCTCTCTTTGGGAAGAGTGCATTTGGTGGGGCGATTCCGTCTAAGTACAGTCACGACTTAGAAAAATTATACTGAGAGGTACCCAGCCCTGGGGAACAGCTGCCGGAGTCTGTGCCCTCTCATTGCACCAGAGAGAGGGACTGGTGCTTGTACTGGGGCCAGCACAACTGAGGGTTGTGAGGACATGGGAATTTTTGTTTCTAGCCCAGGTGTAGGTGCTTGGGCTCCCCACATTAAACCAAACTTCTGTCTCAGCATGACTTTGGGGGGTGGGGTGAGTAAATACCAAATTACCATAAAGCAGAACTGGGATTTTTTTAATCTCAGAATTTGTGAGAATTGAGCTCCAATTTTGCATTTATTCATATAGATTCCATAATGTTTTACTTAAGTAGCTGCTATGTTTCTATAACTCTTCATATGTTGAATGTATAACTAATTTTAATTTCTATTTTCCCATCTTTACACTATATTAATTTTATCTTTATAAATTGCCCCTATTCTGTCACCGATGAAATAAAAATAATTGTTTGTATGGAAAATAAGGATGTATATACATCAAATCATCTTTAAATTAAGTGTCAGCAGAAGAATTATTTTTGAACTTTGAAAAGGTAAGCTTAAACATTAATTCAATACTTAAAAGCAGTGATCAGTTTTGAGTTCTTCTGTAGTTTATAGATGCCTATTGCATCTACTCCTTCTTAGCTGTTGTCATGATGGGCAAACCAAGACTCCTCCACAGGAGTTGGCTTACTTTTAAGCTAGCTGCAATTTTGGATATTAAAGGAAAATGAGTTGCTCCCCTTGAACCATGAAAGCAACTGATAATGGCTAGTATAATAATTTATATTTTTACCCTTGTCTAATCTGGCAACCCTGAATCTGAGCTCCACAAAAATTGTTCCCTGTGCCTCTTTTCTAGGGCTTTTGAATGAGCTATGTATCATTGAAATTTGACCAGTGTGAGCAGAGGAGACACACACACACACACACACACACACACACACTGTACTTTATATACAAGATATTGATTAAAATTTATTTGGTTGGTAAGAAAGCATCTGCATTTTCACTTTAGAGCTTTAAATTCATAAAGTATTGCTAGTATTATCTTTAATTTTTTTTAGGTTGAAGAAGAACCAGAAGTTGAGGAAGAAAAGGAGGAGGATGAGGAGGAAGAAGAGAAGGAAGAAAAAGATGAGGAAGAAAAGGAAGACAAGGTCAGTACATGTGAATGAGTTGTTCCATTTCTTTCATTTTTTTTTTTTTTTTTTTTTTTTTTTTTTTTTTTTTGTAATATTGAGTTTTATTTCACTTGTTTTGAATTGGTTTCTTTTCCTTATTCTTTACTTATTTCCATTTTGAAATTGCAAACCTGTCACTTTGGCTGCTTTGCACATATTTAGAACCTTCACACCTTTTATACAGGACCTAACTTAACACTGATTTATTAAGAGAAAACAGACTTGTGTAGCTTTCTAGTGTTTGCTTAGAAATGTATTTTGGCCCATATTTAACTATAAATTTGAATAGTGGAACTGTTGGTTTGGAATTCAAACTATGAATAAGTTATGAAATTCTGTGAATTGGTAAACAAATTGTACTTTAGAGTTTCAACTTTTAAAACATCAATGGAAATATTTAGCTTTTATGTTCAGCATTAATTTGGTTTATAAAATTTTTTCTAGGTCATCTGTCAAGTGATTGGATGGGCAGAATATTCTACTTATACAAACTATTATGGCAGTTAAATGAATGAAACATATGTTGTCCAATTAATTTGAATCATTGACTTTGATTTATTTAGTAATTAAAAATGGCAGAATTCCTGTCTGAGTATTGTTCATTCCCTATTGTCGTGTTCTGCCCACCCACTGACCTTATGCATGACTTTTTTTTTTTTTTTTTTTTTTTTTTTTTTTTTAATTGGATGCATGATATAATAATCAGCATGACATGAATACCTAATGTAAACTTTGAAAATTTCCAGTTCTTGTGTTGCTGCTTTTGCCTCTGTGTGTGCAGTTGTATAAATGTGTGTCTTTAACAGTGCATTGGGATCTAAGGCAATATCTATTGCAAATGATCTTCCTTGTTTCTTAGTTGCTCATTTGTTTCTGATTCCCTTATGTCAAAAACAAATTTGAATTTGACAACTTCTAATTCCCCCCCCTATCCCTTCCCTTTTTGTTTCTACAATGAAGTTTGACTAAATTATTTTCAGTCTTGAATCTAGGTTGCATGAATAGATACATAAATAGCTATGACAATTTAAATATTTTCAAATATCCACTTATTTGACTGAAATTTATGCTAGAACTGGCTTATATTATCCTCTACTTATTTTTAAATTAAAATACTCTTGGGATAGTAGAGCTGCTAAATTATCATTTTGGAAATGTTGGTAGCATGTTGCATTTAAAACTCTTGCTTCAAATTTTGTTTCTAAAATGACCTGAACTAATGAAGTGTTACTTATCAACAGCCAGTGTCTTTATGAATGGAAGTCTTTTTATTTGAAGATTACTATAAACACAAAAAGGAGTCAATGATTTTAAAATCTACTGATTCTTAAATAATCTGATAGATTCTTTACTAACTTTATTGGAAATATTTATATTGTAGTTTTTTTCTAATACTTCAGTAAAGTTTAACTTTTTTTTTTTGTTTTTTTTTTTTTCTTCTTCTCCTTCAAGCTGACAGGATAGTTTAAATCCAATGCATTTTATTTTTAATACTGTTAGCTTTCATATTTGAACTGAAGCTTTTAATCTCTAGAGCATGGCGTGTCTTATCACTATATTCCACTAACTGTTAAAAAGCACTCAGACTTTGTCATTCTTTTGGGAGTACATGTATACATGCAGACACAAAGGCAGGCAGACAATGTGAGCTGGTCACTTTTGCTTTGTATCATTCTCTTAACTTTTTTATTTTTATTTATTTTCATTCTATCAGGGTTCCCATCATTCTGATGAATTATAACCTCATTGAAGAGGACTATTCACTTGTGTCTAACAAGGCTGGAAGCCATTGTTCCTGTCGAGAATGCAACACCATCTGCCACTACTACACCAACTATATACCAGCAGTCCTGGAGAGCTCACTAATCATTCATTTTATTGGCAACTTTATCATTTCATTTTAAAGGGACTTTCTATTGCTGGTTCTTGTAACATACATTAAAAAAAAAAAAAAAAAAAATGAAAAACAAAAACAATTTACCTTTCCATCTGTGAACTTGATGTTATGACTGAAGTGAGTTAATTTGTGAATAAATCTTTCTAATAACTCTTTCTGTTTCTACCCACTTGCTGCCCTTTTCCCATTTCAGTGAAGTTGATCTGGATTCCTTTCCTTTCCAATACCTCAAATTCACTTCAAGTAATTTTTTTTTTTTATAATTTAAATGTGAAACTAACTACTGTTCAAGCTTGTTACACCTTGCATTTAATGTTTACTTATTCAGCAACTACTTTGTTTTGAGTTTTGCAAAGTTGGAAATTAACTTGCAAAAACTCTAGTAAAATATCTGAACTTTGAAATGATTAATATAGGTGAGAGGAACCAGAAATAATTACCTGCATGTTAACTCTTTCCTGTCTTGAAACTTTCTACTGTAGCCTTCAAGTACTTTTGTTCTCCCAACTACTGTTGTATGGTTAGAAAGGTGGCTTTTCTGTTCATCTTGATTATTTGAATGGGATGAAACAAAGTAATTTATGGCCGCTGTGGCTGTCACATGGGCAGGCTTGCTAGTGTTGGTTTCACACTGCCATTTGATTGATCAGTAATGTAACTTTACACTTGGGCACATGGAGTTCATTGCTTGTGTATTGTGGAAACCAATAAATTCTGAACTATAACCAATCTTTGACCATTGTGTCTTTGCTTAAAACTGCCATTGGTGTTGGAGACCACTTATGTTGGCATTTTGATGTACAACTCTTAATTTGTATTTTAGTTAAAAAATTTTTTTTTTCTTACTTACTTTACATATCTGAAAGGTTTTGCACCTAACATTTTAATTTCTCATTTTGAACTGAATTTTTTTTTTTTTTTTTTTTCATAAACAATAAATATCCACCTAAAAACTTAACATTATTTTTCTGTTGCTTTCTTTTTATTCTTGTAAGTAGATAGAAAACATAAGTTGTTCTGATGATTGGTTTAGAATATCCCCTTCTTGAAACCTTACTTTTACCAGATGAATTGATTTATGAGATTATCATAAAACTGGAACTTTAGGTTGTACACCAAATTCTAGATCAAATGAATTGGAGTTTCCTGCATTCAGTGTTGAACTCCTTAAATGTTGTCTTTTTCTGTCAGAATGTCTTACCCATCCATTTTATTTTTACTCCTACCCCTCCTTTCTTCCCCCTGACTATGAGTGATAACATGTTTGGTAACAGACCTTTGTTTTGTAAAATTAACCTGTGCCACAGATGGAAGGATTATACCTGTGCAGATGTTGCACCAATTACATTTGACAAGCAATGTCAGCTTGTAAACTTTGAAAAAATTAACATCATTTATAAAATATTTTTTCTAATTAAAGTTTTAAAATTTTGGGAAACTTTGAAGTTTGCATTTCATTAAAAACAGAAAAAAAAAAATACATGTCCTCATAAAATAATTCCTCACTATTATGAAAAAAAAAAAAAACTTGAAATGTTTATACCATTTTAGTATACACTTATCCCTATAGGTTTGTCAAATTTCCTCGCTGCATACATATTAAGCACAAAATCTAAATTTGGATATTTCTTTCATTGGTTTCTTGAAATTAGGATAGCTATAAATTGTTTCTATCCCAAGTTAATGTGAGGTTATGCTTGAAGGAATCTACACATTGAAATCATTAGGCATTTTGTGTATGTTGCAGATGGTTGAGATGTTCCATAATTTTTTTTTTTTTTTTTTTTTATGCATCTAATTGAAAAGTGAAAATCCTTCCAATACCAGAACATTGTTTAGCTGAGTTTTTCTTTTCTACTAACAAAACATTAGCTCAGATGATTTTTATACTTTGCCTTTTTTTTTTTTTTTTTTTTCTACTCGAGTTGAGGCTGCTTGTTACTGTTCTTAAAGTAATCATACCCAATATTTTTACTTTTTATGTTCATATTAAGCGTTATTTTTATTTTTGTTGCTGCATCTCTTCTTCCAGTTTACCTGTTGTATGTTTAAGTGTTCATCTACTTCAATGAACAAATTTCTTTTTTATTACATGCTTAGTGGGATTTAAATCTGTTATTTCTAATGCATAGATTATAATTTCTTATATTTAAGTTTTTAGAATTATGTCTACAGGCTTGTATTAGTGGCAAAGATTGTTGAATTAAATTTCCTTTTAAAGTTTTCATTTTCAGGAATAAATTTCAACACCTGGAAAAAAAAAATTTATTATTTAACATGACTCGCAAAAGAGAGTGGATTATGCTAGTGTACAGATAAATGAAAAGGAAGAAAAAAACATTGTGGCTTTGCTATTAAAAGCCTTTGAGTTAAACTTAGTAGGTGCTCACCTAGGGAAGAGATTTTTTTATTTTTCTCAGCAAGAGTAAGGAGTGTTGCTGCTTCTACATTTTGGAGAGGATAAAAGCATTCTGTGCATTCATCTATATTCCTAAAATGCCACCTAGATTCTTAGAAGCTTAGGAGGGACTAATCCCTACAGAGTACAACCAATTTGTAATTTCATAACACTGCCAATTTTAAGTGATTTTACAAGTCTATTTGATATCTTGCTTGGATGTTAGAATCTTTGACAGTTGTGCATGTTCTTTTTCAAAATAATTTGTCATTAAGTTCCTTTTTTTTTTTTTTTTTTTTTTTTTTTTTATAAATCTCATTATGAATCAAGAAACTATTAAGGCATTTCATAAAATCTTACTTGAGATTAAGATGGCATTAAATTTTTCTAGCATAAGATCATGATTGTCTCTAGTAAGGGTTATACCTACTCTCTTGATATTTGATATGCTAAAGTCCATTTGAATTGGTTCACATACATTTTTTTTTTTTCCTTTTCACACTTGGTTGATATTAAAAAAAAAAAAATCAAATTTGAAAAAGGATGAAATGTCTCACAATTCACATGTAATTTATCTTATTTTCTTTCAGTCAGCACCTCCTGTATAGTTTGTTGCTTGGGTACGCATCTTTATATAATTCAATGTATAGGATTCTTAGACATTTTTAGTACTCCTTCATATTTACAGAATTGATTGTTTTGATTAATCATTAGCTTTATTTTTATTTTATCTATTTATTTATTTATTTTTTTTTTTTTTTTTTTTTTTTAACAAGTTTAGATTTCAACTCTACAGTAAATAATTTACCATCAAATGAAATTAATCTTCAAAAAATAGATTAGGATGTGAATACATAATCCTCTCTCTACCATGTTGGTCTTCAGATTCCTTCAGACCACCATGATTACCATCTAGCTGACTTTACACTTGTTAACGTGTTGTTGGTTTGTTTCCTGTTGATGAGCACGGTTCCACTCAATCTAGCTGGAATTCATGACCATTCACTCTTCTACCATGTGTTTTGGATCTCTGAGGGTGAGAAGATCACTAGCTACACAAAATTAGAATAAAGAACTAAAATCTGGTTAAAAATGTAATGCTTTTGGTTTATATATGATTTGTTGTATACAGTGGTCTTTAACCCTTCCCACTTGTTATGATCAAATGACACTGGGATCCTCTTTTGGAGTTTACAACTGGTGTTAAAGATTTAAATTTCTAAGTTAAGTGATGTTGATTCTAGTAGTAGTAGTGTGGGTTTCCAAGCCTCCAGCTTATATGGAGTCTGGTGTCTAGCAGGTATAGGGTTGTCTGGGGGTTTGGTTTTCTCCCACCCTTAACATCATTCTTTTTCTAAAATTTCATATTTTCAAAATTTAGGGGTTGTCCAGCAATTTGAGTGATCAGAGGAACTCCAACTTTTCATCTCTCACCATTGCTCCATATTGGTGGTGCTAATATCACTTTCCCTTCTACCTTCTCAGCATTCAACCTCAGCCCATTTTTAAAGGCTGGTACAACTGTCTTTGTGACAGAATCTAAACTTTTAGAGTACATAGGCAAAAAGTGGGTGGGTTTCCAGTAATTAATCTCTTTGTCAGCCAGTTTGTTTTAGGTGATTTCCTAAAGCCAATGACTTGTCCATATTCTAAGATAATCTGGGCCAATCCAAATGGCTCCTGCCAACCAATCTCAATTGTTTTTTTCATTCCCATTTGTCATAGGTAGGAAAGAAAAAAAATGTTCTTGGTCAGCAAGACCACACAAAATCTCAATTGTTTTGTTTATCCAAGAGTCATTGTACTTTCAGTTTAATTACTTGCTACTTTAGTACACTGACTCCTCAAAAGAATACAACTTTAACCTTTCTGCAACCTTTTTCTTCCCCCCCCCCCCGATTAACTCTGAGATCCCAATGCCACAACTAAGTTTACACTTTCATTTGCATTTATCCACCCTCTCTGATTTGAATAACCAAATATTTGACATTATCCTCTTAGCTAATTTCAACTTCAAGTGATGACTGAAAACCAAATTAGTGAAGGTGCTAATCCTTTACCACTTGTATTTTCATTGGTATAGTCATTAAACCTTAAGTGTAATTGACTTTGCATATGCAAACATTTTCTGTTGCAATGTGCCTAAAACCTGGTGGAACTACTCACAAGCTCTTTTTCTTTCCATATCTAAAATGGTATCAGCTATGACAAGTTCTTTTGACATTATTTGAATGTCTTGGATAAAGAATTGTCAATTATTGGTCTTAAATTTTTTTTACTTTTTTTTTTTTTTTTTTTTTTATTGCAACTATGAAATTATCACACAATTGTTAGTAAGCAGTTTGGCTTGGAAATGGTCTTCAGCAAGACTCAAACTTTCACCTTGTATCTTCAGGAGACTACACTAAACAAGGAAGGCTACTGATTGCAAAGTATGTTTTTACTCAATGCTTTCCTTACAGAAACTCTTAATATTTAAGAAGCATTATTAGTTAAGTAGTTTTTCTTTATCCTTTTTAAAGTGACATTTCTTATTAATGTGCCTTTTAGATGTAATAACTGGGAAATGTTTGAAACACAGATTTCTTCTTTTTAAACTTGCATTTTTATTATGACATTTTAAGTCTGAATAAGAACTATAACTTTCTAGTAAACAGTTACGGACTTTCCACTAGTTGGTGCTAGTATCCAGGAATTTTATTTACTTTTTTTTATGGACAAAATTTGTATTATAAGCTCTTAAAAAAAAAATTGTTATTGTAAATGAAACTGATACATGTTTACCTCTTATACATCATAGCATATTTAAAGCTGACTTACTCTGTACATGTTTATGCATAAAAAAAAGCATACAAATTTATGAAACCAAAGCAAAAGCTTCAACGCTTAATTCTGGATTAAAGCTACTTTTAATAAGTTAAGTCCATTCTAACTTTGTGAAATATATATATATATATATATATATATATATATAATCCTTTTTATTTTGTTTGAAAAGGAATTAATTTGGAAATTAGGGAATTACATAATTTAATCCTTATGGGAATTAAATCTTATTCCTTTGCAGTATTATTAAATCTGTCTCGAGATCTTATAAACTGTCATGAAATTAAAATTTAATTTGTTACAAACTTATTTTTATTATTTATATTATAATTTTATGCTTAATTAAAAAGTTCAATCAACTTATATGCATCAGGAATATTGAATTTAAAAAACAAAACAAAAACTGACAGGCCAGTCATAAAGAGGGGTAAAAAAAACAAAAAAAAACGAAGTTATTCAGTAGAATACAATTTGAGGTAAATTATTAATGATATAAACTAGTTTTAGAGAAATTTTAATTAATGCCTTCTGAAACATTTAAAAAAAAAAAAAAAAAAAAAAAAATTAGGAATTTTTAAATGAAATACTTTAAAACAAGTTGTCATTTTTAGAAAGAACTGGTTTCTTGTGTATGTCTTATACTTACACCATTAAGTTTATTTCAGTTGAGTATGCATGATCAAACTTTATTTTTATGCACATTTCATATTGGAGACAGTTAAAAATAAAATGTCAGGAATTCCCTGTTGCTATTTGCAAATTAAGTTTGTATCTAATTTTTTTGAAATGACAGATCACAGTTCTTATTTAAAATGCTTTGCATTTGTTTACATTTTCACAATCTATGGAATTTTTTTTTCTTGTGTGCACCCAGTTTCTGTTAAGATGTCCCAATTGCAGCAGTAAGAGTATAGAAGTTTTTTTTTTTTTCTTTTAAAAAGAATTTCACTTCCTCAAATATTAACTATTTGAATAAATCACCTGTGTTCAACATGCAAACTATTGAATATATTTTACTGTCAAAAGATTAAAACAAAAATGTCTACCTGATTAACAGGTTGACAATAATTTAAAATAAATGTTTATACAAACAATTATTTAAAAAATAAAAGCCCAAATTCCAGCTATCCCACCCCCAAATTAGCAATATCTTTGCTCAATTGTCTTTTATACTGACTAGCAATAGATACAGAAGGTGGCATTTGAAATCTCCTCTTTCTAATGACCTGTGTGGCCTGTTTCAAGATTGCCAAGTTCTTATAATTGGATTTTTATCTTCAATGTCACTAGTGGAGAAAAAAAATCAATTTGAACATAATTTGTTTCTTTGGAAGTTCTAATTTTACCTACTTAGTCTGTTAGTTGTGGTCAGAATATAGATTAGATATTACTCATAATCCATGATTCCATATCACTGCATTTGGCAAGCTAAAAATATAGGAGGTAGAACCCTTCTTACATTATATTAAAACTCTACGAATTCATGTTAACACAATGCATGTTTGTCTTGTAGAATGTTGCTGAAGATGCACCTGGGTTCATTCCAGCATTTTCTATTAGGTTTATATATTTCTTTTTGCAACCATAAAACGTTCTCTTGGTACCATGTTGATGCATATCATCCTTCTTTACATCTTAATAAACATATTCTATTCCAAAATAATCCCAACCAGTCTTCTAAAGTGATTGAAATGAAATAATGAACAAAGTATGAGATAGCACTCATGAAAACCTGTTGGATGTTTAACATTTTCTTTGTCAACATTTTTAAATCTTACATGCATTGTGTCCTGGCTGTTACATTTCACCATTCCTGACAGATCTTTTCACAATGTGGGATACCTATTAACAAAAGTGATGGAAAGAAAGACTCTTAATGATAGATATATAAAAAAACAAAAAAAAAAAAAAAAAACCTGAAATCCCAACAATCCTTGTTTGTGTGTATGTATAGTTGTGCCAATATAACAAATTAGTCCAATGAAGACTGAAATGCATCACAAGTAAACTTTTCACTTTGCCATACAGTTTCCCTAATATTGTTCTTGATATATAAAAAATATCATTCTCATATAATATGAAAATCAGACATAAGTGGATGAGTAGAACTACAGATTTTTGTTAACGTAACCCATTAATGCCCACTGTCAAATCCAGTATTATAAGTTTCAACCCCTAACCCATTAATAATGCCTTCTTTCTTTTATGGCCCGTGTCTCTGCAGGATGTAGGCGATCATGGCTCTCCATTTCTTCCTGTTCCTTTATAGCTCTCAAGATGTTTTGTCTTTATTTCTCCCAGACCCTGTTCTGCCACCCACTTAAGCCTGTTAGCTATGTTACATATTGCTTTCCCTTGTTCTTCTATCTACCCTATGAGTATCAGATTTTCCAGGCCCTCCTTCCTCATTGTGTGTCCTAGAAATTTCACTTTCCTCTTTGTTTCTATCCTCTCCAAAACCTCATTGTTGCTCACAAGTTTGGTCTATGGTATCCTTAGAATATTTCTGTAGAACCATACCTCTGTTGCCTTGAGTCTATTCATCTTTGAGGAGACCATCCAATATTTACTGCCATAAAGGAGGACAGATATCATGTAGTAGTTCAGTACTCCTCTTTTTTTTTTTTTTTTTTTTTTTTTTTTAACCTGCAAAACACTCTGCCTAGCTTTTGTAATGCATCTTTGGCCATCTCAATAGGTCTATGGATCTCAGCATTGCACTTACTGTCATCTGTCTGAACACTTCCCAGATATTTAAATTTCTGCACTTGCTTCATTTTAGTGTCCCTGACCTGTAAATTGCATTTTGGGCTCGTCTTTTTGCTGATGACCATGCATTCTGTCTTCTTGTAGTTTATGCTTAGTCCCTTCTTCACACTTTCCTTCACTACCTTCTGTAGGTGGTTTTCTAGTTTTCTTTCCATGTCTGCTATCAGCACTGCGTTGTGTTAAGATTGTGGCTGCCAATGATCACTCTTGGTAGGAGTTCCTTTTCTTGCAGAATTGCCTCACTGTAGAGGTTGAATAAGTCCAGTGAGAAGATACATCCTTGCCTTATACCCTTTTCCCCTTTTTGTATATCTGCTGAACTTTTTTTCTTTTTATGCAGGCACTTTGCTGCCAGTAGAGGTGATTATTCTAATGTATTTCCTGAATGTCAAGGTTACTGAGCAGCTGAAACTGATCTTTGTGGCTTACTTTGTTGAATGCCTTTTGCATAGTCTATAAAACACAGGTGCACATTCTTCTGCATTTGGATTGCTATTTCTGATAACGGTCAGATCATGAATATATTATTCCTTGTTCTAGTGTCTTTAATGAACCCATACTGTTCTTGTCCTGTTCCTGGCCTAATTCTGCTGTGTACTCTATTCATCAGAATACAGATGATGAGTCTTGTTATGTGGCTCATTAGGCTTATTGTTTAGTGGCGTTCACATTCGTTTGTGCCTGATTTCTTGGGCAGTGCTATGAAAATAGGTCTGCTTAGATTTTCTGGTATATCCGCAATGTTGTAGATTTAATTTATTTTTGTAATCTTGTCTATACCAAAATCTTAGGCTTCTTCAGTTTCCATAGTTTCACTCTTAGTTTGCATATAACAAGTTGATGGTTGCTTCTGCAGTTGGATAGATTTTGCAATCAACCATTGCATTCCTATGGGACAGTGGGCATTAATACTTCTGTGGTGTCTGAGGAATTTTTTTTTTTTTTTCTTTATATTAAATCTATTCATTTTTGTTCTCCTTTTTACTTGTTGAAAAATATTCATGCAGAATTGGGATAAAAAAAAATCAGCAGTAAGATGGAGTTAATTATAAAATAGACTTTAGTTTCTATATTGTCACTTTGTGTACAATTGTTAGTGTAGTAAATTTTACCCTTGTTCTGTGACCTGGCAGATTAAGTTTTGCAAATTTTTCCAATAAGTAAGGTCTTTAATTACAAAAAACTGAACCTGACATGAATGCTTAGTGTTTCAAATCTCGTCACTGAAATTTATTTCTTTGTGTGTGCATGCATGTGCACCCCGTACTGGTAATAGAGGCACCACATTTACTGCAGCCTGATGAAGCCCAACTCTCTTTAGGCTGGTTTTGAATTTGGTTTTCTGTCCCCTAGACTGGTTGCCACCACAAACCCTTGCTATTTAACCCATAACTGGACGAAGTTGGATTACCATGGATCTTAGATTCTTTTTCATTCACTTTGCACTAACAGAAATTGTACTTGGCATGCCTAATTCACTTTCTGTACTGATATCCATTACTCCATTCATGGCTCCACTCATCAATAGCCTAATGGAAAACAATTTGTGTTGTTTCAATCCAAATATCTGTTGTTCACTATACTTTGATATACTCAGCAGAAATTTAACATATAAATGCTTTCTTGTTTTAAAATAAATCTTAGTTCTTTTATAAGGTCTGTATTTCAGTTACAAGTAACATTTCTCGGTGAGAGAATATTTTGCAATATGGAGCAGATTTCCAAGAAAATGCCCTGTATTTATTGAATAGCCTAGAGATTTAACTCTCCAGTGTGTACTTGGACTCATTTGAAGTTGTGAGCAATACTAAATAAAGACATGGGCAGTGGAACAATAGCAGTTTTACCCGTGTAGGTTGTATAAAAGGTTCAGTTCAAAACTTAAGTTTTTCAGAAAATTAGACTAGTAAATGTTTTTCTTATATTGATGAATTTCCTTCCACACCTTTTGTTTTTGCTAGACTGGAAACTCAATTATATTTCTACTTGTTACATGTGCTATTCATTTTTGGTGACAGTGTTGGAAGTTTTCAAATGGTGTTTGTTATTATTTAATAAAGCTTTGATTTTGAAGCACCAGTCTATAGGGTTGGATGAAAGCTTTAGGATTTATTCATTTAAATCTGTTTTTAATCATTGATCTGAAAAAACAGTTGTATACAGATGATTCTTTACACATTTCTGTATAAATTGGAGGCCATGCATGACAATCTGCATGAGTCAAGATCTATTGTGGCTATTTAAGCTTTCAGGTTAATATTTTGGGTTTGTGACAACTTATGGTATTGAACAGGAGTATTTCCTTATTTGTTATATTATAAACAACCGCACCAATAGAAACAATTAGTCTCCAACCCCACATTCTTCAACACACACACACATATATATATATATATTAAAAAAAAAAAAAATCATGCTTGACTGATGTTATTGTAGCACATAGTCTAAAAGACTTCTTGCAATTTATCCAATCAAGTTTACAAATATAATGGCACTGTAAAATGTACTACTTAAAACACTTTTGATTTTCTTCACCTTACTTTACTTGTACACACTCATGATGATATACAAGTTGAAAACTTGGATACAGCCTTCATTTAGGATATTTTGTTCAGCTCCAGCCACTAGATTTGTGAAAGATTGTTAAATTTAATAGACATTGAATGTCTATACAATAGACATTCAGTAAAATAAAAAATGTCAAAATGTTTAAAAGAATAATTGCTGTTTAATTCACTAAATTTATAATAAATTTGAAGAATTTATTAATTCCACATTTTGAATTCTTATGACAAATTCAAGGTATGTGTCATTACTCTCATTCTAGTTTCAGATCATAGTTTGTTTTGGAAAAGTTTAGCATAACTCTTCAATCTTGGGGACACTTGGTAAAGAATGCTGGTCTTTTGTTCAAGATCAATATACGGTATATTAACTTGCCCTAATTGGTACATTTACCTCCCTGTTAGTCAATAACTTTACAAATAAATCACTTAGAAAGTTTGACTTAGATGCTTTTGGGCAGTGAGTTCAGACATCACTGTGTATCCTCTCCAATTGTGGCTTTGCACTGTATGAAGCTAAACTTAGTAAATAAATAGCCAATAATCTTCAAGGGGTGCTGAAAAGTTCTCAGCTTTGCCCACTTTCCGAAATCTGACAAAAGATCAAATATCAGATATTTTTTTTCTTGGTTGAGTTGAACTTTTCACAACCCTTTTTACATGCAACTTTAATCCTGGTGCCTGCATGTAAGGATTGTAGCAACAACCATAACCTGATTCACTCATGAAACTGATGTATACAAAGGTAAGAATGTAGCTGTTTTAGACAAGGTTAATTGTTTTTAAGGGATTTTAAAAACTATTCCAAGCAAATGTAGTGGCATCATGGTCTATACTAATAAGAATGTGAGAGACTGTCTAACATTATTCAATACTGGACTTTGTTAATTACTGTGGGTATGTGGCTTTTGGGAGTTTCACAAGCATGTATTCAAGATTTTCATGAGGATGTAAGAGCCTCTCCTGTTTTTCCCTCTCATGTGGTTGCTTACATATCCTCTTGTCACTGGTTATCTCCTATAAACATATTCCAAGTGCGCCTGGATCAGTCACCTTTTTACATGACGGGGACAATCACTAACATCCAATGAAGATGGAATCTGCACTTTGTGGTTGGCTTCCAGTTAAACCTGCTGATGCACCTGGCTTCTCTGAAACTCTGGTATAACACTGAGTGCACAGTTTATTTTGGTATTATCAGAAGTGAGTCCCATTAAACAACTCTTTCATTTTTCTGCTTTAACATCCACTGAATAATCATCATCATCATCATCATTCCATAATCCATTAGGGTTGTAAGGGTAGTACATATACTGCAGCCATAATAGCAGCAGTGTTTCCACTGAATATAAATATAGAAGACAATTTGGGAAAGATGGATTTAAAGATGGGTTTTTAACTATTCTTAGTTCTGTTAACTTAATTCCAAATTTTTATTTGTCTTTTGAAGATGATATTTAGCAATGATATTAAAAATAATTTTAAAAAAGTAAAATTATGATATTTAAAAAGAATTATTTTAATAGATGTATATATTAGGCTGGTGCAAAAATAATGACGTAATAATGTCGTTTTTTGACGTTACGTCAAAAAACGACATTATTACATCATTATTTTTGCACCAGCCTAATAGTTAATAGTGATATTTCACTGAGTTTAAACAAATTCTTTTCAATTGTAGTTGTGATTGAGTTGGTAGGTCATACTATTTGTCTAATTTTATTAAAATAAATCATCTCATAAGTTTCTATTTACACCACACCAACAAAATAAAACCTGTAATAATTGCATTTGATTTAAGAGCAATTAGAATTTGTAGCCCTCAATATTTACATGGTGAAGAGAAATACATCGAAAATACTTTTAAGTTCCTCCAATATCTTTATTTTATATTTAATGCTAAAAGGAAAGCTCATTAAATATAAAAATAATCTTAATAAAACTGGCCGCATAATACTGCCTACTCACTCAATAACAACTGTCACTAAGTCTAGCCTGATGACAAAAGCAGTTTTTTTACAAATATTTTTCAACATGAAGTTCTGCTTGATATTCTGCTATCAATGTGTAGTGTTTATTTAATTTTTGCTATATGCATTTGCAAAAAAAGAAAAAAAAAACAAGCTCTCAACAAAATCTATGTTCATGATTTTACAGGAGTTTTTTTAAAGCCTTAATTACTCTTGCTTTTGATGCGGTCCTTTATATAATCGATTCTGTATTCAGAAGTTGATTAGCATATGTGTGTGTATATAATATATATATATATATATATATATATATATATATAGTTATCCACAGATAATCTTACACTGTATCACAGCTCCTCAGTGTGGCTAGACGTCTAAATGTTTCACGCTGGGATTGAAACCCAACTGATTTGTTATCTGTCATATATCTTACCTCTAGTTAATAATCAATAAATCTGTAGCCTAATGATGGAGAAAAAGCTTTTATTTTATACAATAAATGTATTTTTTAACATAATCACCTTTTTTGTCAATACCCTTAACTGAATACTTCTCGAACATTATACCGTAAAAATTTCAGATCAAAATTCATCTAATACGTATTCATCCTCCTTCATAGATGCCCAGAAATCATTTTATTTATATTATTTTTGAGATTTTATTGAAAGGAGTTTTATTATTTAAATTGGGATGATAGATTCTGAAGATTTATGCTTTAAATAATCTGACCCATCCCTTTAAGATGGATATTTCAATCTAAATACTTTAACCCCATAAGGTAGATATTGTTATCCCTCGGTGTATTTTAGCATTTTGAGTCAGAAGTATAAAACAGGTATTTTAATCCCTAAGATAGATATTTTTAATCCTTTGAGAGGGAACCCCTTAAGATGGATATTTTAATCCCTTAAGACATTTTAGCCTCTTAAGACATTTTAACCTTTTGAGATGGAAATATAGACAGATATTTTAATATCTTAAGATGTATATTTTAATCACTTGAGATGGAATTCATTAAGAGAGTTATTTTAATCCCTGGACAGATATGTTAATCCATAGGGATAAATATTCTAAATCCTTGAGACAGGTATTTTTAAGCCCTTGGGACAGACATCGCTTTTACTTTTTTTTTTGCACCAAGGCAGGGTTTTGAAACATTTCAACTAGCGTAGGCTCCCTATGAACTCACACTGGCCATCATGTGAACCTCATAACTTAACCAAAAGGAGATAGTTGCCTACAATCTATATTTAAAAGAAGACTATAATTTTGAATTGAATTTAAACTGTAAAGAAGGACTTGCTTTGTATTGACCAAAAAGTGTGTTATACAAAAACAACTGAAAAGAGGAAAAAAAAAAAAAAAATCTGTTTATATCTCTGAAATGAGATATTATGATTATTTACATTATTCGGACTATTATCCTCATCTTCACTTCCATATTCACAACGTTTAAGCCGTTGTATGCTCCGGCCTTCTTCAGGTGATTGGAATTTCGAACCAAACTCTTTATTTCGTCCACTGGGGTAGATTGTTCTCGTTCCATGTGAAATCCCTTGGAAAGTTGATTCAAAAGGAAATAACCGAGACATACAGAAGTGGCATGGCACATGGAACTAGAACAATCTACCTCGGTGGACAAAATAAAGGGTTTGGTTCAAAATTCCAATCACCTGAAGAAGGCCAGAGCATACAATGGCCGAAACATTGTGAATGTGGCAAAGAAGATGAGGATAACAGTTTGAATAATGTAAATTGTGTAAAGAAAAAGTGTTTGTCTAAACCAATTAGACTTCGTCAGGTTCACTGGAATTCCTGTCTTGACATTGTTTTGCTTTTGTGATTTTGTTTCATTGTTTGATTTGATGCAATGAATGTTTCTTTATTCAGCTTTGCAGGAAATGACCAGGTAATATTGGCTTGCATGGACTTTGCTGTGACCATAACATTATTACCCCAGTGCAGGAAATGGCTGTAGATTTGACTGATTGTGTGCTGTAATGACTTACCATAATGTTGCATGTTCCCTCACATTGACCATCATGCTTAATCAATGTCTAAATTACCTATTGTCTCTTTCAAGGTAAGAAAAAGGTTTTCTTAAAAATTTCAACTTTTGCTTTCTCTTCATTTCAGACATTATTATTATTATGAAAATTTAATACTCTATGGAAAAAAAAGAAACAATCTACAATTTTTGCTACATCAAGTCTATCAAATGATTCATCTGAAAAAATTGTTGCCATTCAAATTTGTGGAATAAATGTCTCTAATAGTTTATTCTATATTTAAAAGATATTAAAAAAGACATAAACAAAATACAACTATACTGAAGGTGAAATTAATGTTTTAACAACAAATTCTCTTACATCCAATTAAGGGTAATGGTAAAATTAAAACATTTTTGAAGGGGTGAAATTAATGTTTTAACAACAAATTCTCTTACATCCAATTAAGGGTAATGGTAAAATTAAAACATTTTTGAAGGGGTGAAATTAATGTTTTAACAACAAATTCTCTTACATCCAATTAAGGGTAATGGTAAAATTAAAACATTTTTGAAGGGGTGAAATTAATGTTTTAACAACAAATTCTCTTACATCCAATTAAGGGTAATGGTAAAATTAAAACATTTTTGAAGGGGTGAAATTAATGTTTTAACAACAAATTCTCTTACATCCAATTAAGGGTAATGGTAAAATTAAAACATTTTGGTGGTGTTAAATTTAGCCATTTCCATACTGTAACATTTAGCATTCATTCACTGAACAGTTAGTGTTATTGTCAGTTGAAATCTATAAACTCTTTATTGTCAGTTTTTTTGCAGGAAATTAGATCTGTTATCCCTCTTAATAAGGCAGACAATAAACAAAAACTTGCAATGTTTGTCAGAAATCATCTTCTGTAGAGCCTGTCTGGTGAACTTTCTGATTCCTCAAATTATCATTTTAGTTTTTTACCTTGTTTTGGCAAAGTACTAAAGGCTCTTTAGTACTTAAAGGCTCTCAACTGTAAATTGGTTAAACATCTCACTTCACACAACCTTCTTTCACATAAATAATATGGCTTTCATTTCTTTAGGCCAATCACTGATGCGTTAATGGTCATTACTGAATTTGTCTATCAGGATTTAGATAAGAATGATGAGGCTTGGGCGGTGGCTTTAGATATCATGATGCATTTGACAGGGTTTGGTATACTGGGTCTCTCCGCAAACTTAAGAGCTATGGTGTCTCTGGACAAATATTTGACTTAATCCAATCATTCTTAACAAATTATATAATGAAGCTCATATTGAATGGGCATGCTTCTAGATCATTTCATATTAATGCAGATGCTTTATCCTGGTTATTTCTTAAAAGAACTTCCTGGTCATCAGTTCCCAACTAGGTACTTATGTTGATGACGCAACTATTTACTCTTGTCTTAATAATAATTCTGATAGGTTTGACAAAGTAAAACTGGCAGCAACTCTTGAAAATGATGTCCAATCAATTGTTACCTGGGGCAAGAAATGGCTTATAAATTTTAAAGCCCCCAAAATTAAACTGTTATCTTTTAATTATCATAGAGATCCATTTTTGCCCTCCATCAGCATGGCTAATACTAACCTCCAGGAGAGCAACTCATTGCACCTTCTTGTTTTCAATTTTTCTGCTGACACAAAGTGGAGTAATTATATTGAATCAATTTCTAGGTCTACTGCTAAGAAAGTTGGTTCACGGTGTTGTACCAGACAATTTTTCTCGTCCATCTTGTATTTGTATTGAATATTGCTGCTATACCTGGTCTAGTGTTCCTGCTATGTCTTGAGATTCTTGACAAAATTCAAAGAAGTGTCTGTAATGTTATTGGTACTGACCTGGCATCTCAACTTCAGTCTCTATCTCACTGATGTGTCATGGGTTCCCTTTCTGTCTTTTCTATAAATATTTTCATAACATTTGTTCTAATGAGCTCTCCTCCTTGGTACCATAACTGAAAATGCATTAATTTAAGTCTACTACTAGAGTGGCAATTAAGTCTCATCATTTTACTGTTGAAATAAATAGATGTAATTGTAAGTTCTATTCTAATAGTTTCTTTCTCTCAGTTCTCACCTGTGGGACTCTCTTTGAGTTTCTTGCTTCCCTACCACCTGTGATATTGAAAATTCTAAGTGCAACACATCAATCACCATTTTCTGTCTTCTTGAATCCTGTTTTTTTATTGTCCTTTTTCCTTATTAAAGTCTTCTCATTCTTTCAGTAACCACTTCCATCTTAGTGACATTATTGCTTTCCTTGGAGTGAAATGATTAAAAAAAACTGTCACCGTCACATGTACATAAATGAAATAGATTAGAAAATATTTTTCTTTTGCAGTATGTCATATTTTAGAATGTTCTTTTTAAAACTTGTACATATAAGAGTTGGTAGTTAAAAACTTCTCCTATTCATTGATATTGGACAACCTGATGACATATGTGTAACATAATAGGTAAAGAAGTAGTGTAGCTGTGGCAGCCATAGGACAGAGACAAGATTTAACCACATTTGATCATGGAATAATTCTTAAAACCAGAAATATGGGGTATTTTCTAAGGGATCAAATTCCCTTTGTTTTTTGGTGGGCACCAATGACAAGAGTGTATCAGTAATATGGTAATTGTAGACAGATATCAGCAGCAAGAATGGGACCATCAGTGGTTGATAAATATGGTAACCATCCAACGAAAGGGAACATTACATTATATTGCACCCCATTTCAATGCTATTATTGCTCAGCCCTATCTGTGACCACACTGTGTATTTGTAGGAGATTTGCAGTTGTTGACCAACAAGGGTACCATTGTTGACACTATGGCACCTCACCTGGCCAGTGAACCTGAAGACATCACCACTGGGCTGTAGAAGTCTGTCCCCTGGTCAAATGAGTCACATGTCCTCTTTTGAGTAAATGGTTGAGTTCATGTGTAGAAGAGACATAACATGAGATTATAGATTGTCAGCAACAGGGTGTTATGCAAGCTTGTAGTAACACTGTAATTGTGTTAGGTGTGTCCTGTTGAAGTGTACATGCATTGCTAGTGAAATTGGCGTTTCTGCAACAATTTCTGTGTATGTCACCGATCTCTGCATTTTACACTTGCCATTTTTCTCAGTGCTTACAATCTATTCCAGCAAGGTAATAAAAATACCTGTTGTCTGCAGGCGGGGGTATAGTTTAATGGTTAGCTCCTTGGAATGAGAAATTGGAGAACTGATTTCCAATTCCAGTTGGGTTCATTACATTTATTTACACACATATACCCTTGGGAAAGGTATGAATCCATCCCTTCAGATGTGGGTTAAATAGTAGAATTGTTTTTGGAAAAATCATTGTTAGAAAACGAAATTTAAAAAAAAATGTTCATGCAATATTTACTAACAAAAAATAATTATATTTATAATCCAAAACATGCAGTTGCTTTAAATAACTAACAAAGGGTTCTAGGAACATTTGGTCGATTTTCAAGTATTTCATTGTCCTTCTTACTTGCCAGATTTAAACCCCATTGAGAATGGACATAGGGCATGTTACAAACTTCACTAAATTCCCCACAGCCACAACCAGCAAATGCAACTCATATGAACAGCTGTGCTACAAGTATGACATCTAAAATTCAATGCAGGAAAGACTGTTGTAGTGAAGATCAAACATGTTGTAATACACGTACACACAAGATGAACTTTTCCTTATTCAATTAAAAGAACAAAGAGATTTAGATATTCTAGTGTCAAATGACTTATCTCCAAGATCACATATTTTTGAAATCGTAAAGAAGGCTAATCGAAGAATAGGTAGAATTAATTTTTCCTTTACGAAATTTACTTCAAATAGGGTAAAAAACACTCTACACTGCATTTATTCAACCAGTACTCGAATATGGGAATGTTATCTGGAGCCCAAACTACAAAAATATATCCACCTTTTTTCAATCTGCGAAGAACAGGTGCTTCAGACTAGCTATAGATAAAATCAAGCTACCATCTCTTCAGTGAAGATGCTAGTTTACTGATCTGTATGTGGTATACAACATACTGATTGGCTCTTATTATGATATATAAATAGAAGTGAACAATATCTCCAGCTTCTCAAACACGAGGATGAGTGGTCGCTCACACAAATTGAAACTTGAAAACGATTATTACAGGATCCAATTTTTTGCCCCAAGTGTGATAAGTGGAACTCTTTACCTAGTGATGTTGTGTAAGCACCAATGTTGACTATTTTCATGAAGAGAATGCAAAAGGATCGCTGTTGTCGACAGGGTTTCCAACGCATGCGCGTTTGGTGAAACCAAGTGTAGCGTCCGCTACCATCAATTTAGCTAACAGAATTTAAATCAACATTTGAAGAAATTACAGATTTAATGGTACACGAACAAAAGGCAAAATTAATTTTTACTAAGCAGGCCCGGCTCTACCAATATGTCAACCAGGATGCAGACCCCAGAAGACGCAAAATTTAAACGTAGGGGCGCCAGATTCAGGCATATATGCGAGAAAAAAAACAAAAAATAAATAAATAAAACAAACGAAACAAAAAATAAAATAAAACGAGAATAGGGAACCCAGTGTTATTTTTAAATTTAAATAAGTTTTATAAAATTAGTTGTTTTAAATTTTCTCTCTCTCTCTCACTCACACACACACACACACACAATAATAATTCAACATTCATAAAAGATTTTTTGTGACTGAAATCTTGTTTTTATTTATTAGATGAGGAAATAGCAAGTGGCGTGTTATATTTCTTACTTGGGTTTAAATGTAACTCGGAGACACATACAACTTGTTTCTAAGTTTATTCTGTTAGTTTGGCTTCTACTGATCATACAATTAAAGGGACACAACTCTTTAACTTTCAATAGCTCAGGTTACATCCTTTTTATGAAATGAAAAAAAAATTCTTTTCAAGTTATAGTGCTTTTAATTTTAAAAAAAAATTATTTATATAAAATGAAGTCCTTAAATTTGATCGGGGGCTTAGGTGTTTTCCTAGGACAGTTCAATGATGTTGGTGGTTGTTCCAGCGTTTGTTCAGTTTGTGTCTGCAGTTTCATGGGCTGTACATGCTGAGCTGCGGTAGGTGTGGTGTTTATGGATTATCCAGACTGCAAGGTTTATCACATGATTATCCAGAATGCTGTTGACATCAACGGCCACTGGGTCTAAGGAAGGTGAATGGCTGTGGAGGATTTGTAAAAAAAAAAAAAAAAGAAAAAAAATATATTTGAGGGGTATTTTAATTTAATACTGTCATTAGTTATATAATAAATAATCATTGTTAATTGATGGATATCAATTAACTGAAAGGTGTAATGGATAGCGGAAATGAGAAATCGGAGAGCCGAGTTCGAATTCTAGTTGAGATTGTTACATTCACTTACGTGCAAATGCCATTGGGAATGATATGAATCAATCTCCCACCCCGGCTACGGATAAATAACAAAACAGACTATAGTCTTGGTTGGCAACCGGTCTAGGAGAAGTAGGAATGCTAATTCAAACCAGCCTGGAGAGAACTGGGTACAGTCAAGCTAGTTTGTCCACGACACAGCACTGCTGCCACGACTGCGGTACGTCTGATACTCCTACGACCCATAGAGTTTACGGGACTCGGGATCGTGGTTGTGAATCAACTGAAATTAAAGTTATATTAAATCAATAAATGTGTACCTCGTACGCTTCCCGCCAAAAGTTAAGAAGAAATGAATATGGCTAGAGGAAGTGAGGTTTATATAAGGCAATTTAAGTTTCTAGAAAACATAATATCTGAATGCAACGTCTGTTTGAATTTCTGGGATTAAGATTTATCATTATGTACATTATTTGCAGTAGGTCTATTGTCCTCATCTTTGTTGTTACTGTCACAACTTTTTGACCGTTGTGCGCCAACGTCTTCTTCAGGTGTCTGTCAACAACCCTAGACATGGTCAACAGAACGAGAACAACTAACAGAGGTGATGAAAATGAAGGGTTCAGTTCGAAATTCCTTGAAGGTTACCAGCATCGGTAGACAGCTGAAGAAGACCGGATGACATAACGTCCGAAACGCAGTGATAATAGCAACAAAATTCAGGACATTAGTCCAGATTTAAATAATGTAAATAACTCCTTGTTACTAGAGAAACTATAAAATATAAATAACATTTGGGCACTACTAAAAATCTGTTGACCTCCCCCCCACCTCAATAACTGCAACTAATAAATTAAGTACGTATAACGACAGTACAAGATATTTAATTAACCGATTATAGAATATAATCGACTTGTAAACAGATAACGTGTTAAATAAAAGTAATATGTTAGGTAGCGATTTTCAACCATTTTTTGCCGAATGCACCCTTTTTACTATAAATCAGAATGTCATTCCCTACCTCTCTCAAAAAGTGCATTCCAAATAGTCTGTCTGTCTGTATGACTGAAAATCTTCATTATTTTCCATAATGGTACATATACATTTACACGGATTATTATTTTTTTTATAGAGGAGTTTTTAAAACTCATAATGATCTCGGAATTCTTGTAAACAAAAAACAAGAAAGAGTAAAAGATTCCTTGCACTGAAACCCTGAACAGTGAAATCCCTCAACCTGCTAGAAAATAGGGCAAAAGAAAATTAGTGACAATTAGTGATAAATTTTTGCAGTAATGCAGATGATTTGAAAAAAAACAAAACAATGAAAATATTAAAAAGGAATACATCTCAATAAATTTCCTCAGAAAGAAGAAAAGATTTTTTTCGAATTTCAGTCAAATATACAAAGTACAAATTTATTAATGCACATGACTAATTTTTGTGTCTTTTTAAACATATTACACAAAAAGTTTTACTAGTGTGCGTCACGGTGAGTCTTACAGTTTCAGATAGGTTATCAGGAATTCGAAATGATTGACTTCCGATGGACATCTATAGACAACCCCTAATATCGAGGTGTCGTGAATTTTATAGCCTATATCAAGTTATCAACATAACACATGACAAATACCTTTCTTTCTTAGAGACATTTGGCGCGCGTTATGTTTTATTTTTTAGATACTCGCTAGTGATGACGTCATTGGTTCCAGTTAAGCAAAGCCAGGGAGTAAATTAATTTAGTATTATTTTAAAATAGACTGACTGTTTACTTGAATGGGGCACGACATCACAACTAGTTGGTTGACATAAATGTGTGATAAGTTAAAAGGTTTGAATGTTGTGTTGCCAATGGTGGAAGTATGAAACATGCCAAGTGTCCTTTTATTCAAAATAATTCGTCTGCTAATATATTTTTTAACAATTCATTTCTATTTTTGTGTTTAATTTAATTCAATTTTTCTGCAAGATATCTATTAAAAAATGTTGTTGCGATATGGCGGGGCTCAAATAGCTAGCTTTATTTCAGTCAGTCAGTTAAATGGCATACACGCTTGGGGCGATCATGTCTCTTTCGATTCATGACTGAACGAGGCAGACGATTTTCCCTTTCTTTCTACAGTAGATAGGACCAGTCTGTCCTGCTATTCAAACTATAGGTAGAAGAGATTGATCCAAAACTTTGCCAAGGTTAATTGTGCGTAAGTGAATGTAGCGAATCCGACTAGAATTCGAACTCGGATCTCCCATTTTTAATTCCGGGTGGCTGACTATCCATACCGGCCAAAATGTGGTTATAGAAATAACGAAGATAAAAATACGAGTTCGAAAATGTGTGAAATAATTTGTAGATTAAGGGAGATAACTCAAGATCGTTAAATGTAAAATTGTAAATTTTGATACCAGCTCTTGATTAAAAAAACTATTAGTTTGGTGCAAAAATAATGACGTAATAATGTCGTTTTTTGACGTATTTGTTAACGTCAAAAAACGACATTATTACGTCATTATTTTTGCACCAACCTAATAGTTAAGAAATGCTTTAATTTCAGTGTTAAACTTGATATAAAATTTATATAGACACGAAAATGGATAATATGAGACACTATAAAAATTGTGGGATACTTTTTAAAGTTTGCTCATATTTATTTAAGTACAAAAGTAGAAAATGTTCTTTTTTCTTGCGAAAAATCACAACTACACTAGAAAAGTTTTTAAGAACTGATTCTCTGTCCGCCATACACAATTTGTGTGTGAGTGCCCCCCACCACCTAAAAAACGCACAAAAAACCCCATTAATTTTATAAACCTTAAAAAAATCAAAAAATCAGATATTTAAAAGATTTTATTGAACTTTTCGGAAATTATTCGGTTATAAATAAAATTACTCTTTAAAGTTTTCACTTCATTCATTCATTCATTAATTCGGGTCCCTTTTACACTGAAGATGTTGAAGTTATTCCGTCCCTCCTCTGAGAGATGGATTTGTTTTTTTAAGTTAATTTCTAAAGAGACAGGACCTACAAGGCAGCAGGTGGTTTGAATTTTGAGTTTCCTTCTCCTAGACTGTTTTTTAATCGTTATCATCCCAAACAATACAGTAAAGCCACTAAAACACAAGGAGATACAGGGTGTGGAAGAATTAGGAACAGAAACATTACTAATGAGCAGAAAGAGAAGAGAGTAACTGGGAGGACAGTATATAGCAATTGACATTAAAAATATTTTGCAGATTAAAGTTGGCTGGAAAGTATGGAACTGGAAGGGAGTTCCACAAGCGAGAAGTGCGAGAGAAGAAACTGTTAGCATAGAAGTTACGGCTACATATAGCCAGCTTAACTGTAAAGGTTATATGGCCCAGTCTGTCCTGCTATTTTACCCATAGCTGGGCGAAGATAGATAGATTCATACCTTTCTCAAGAGTATTAGCATGTAATGAATTCGACTTGAATTCGAACTCGTCTCTCAGATTCCCCAATTAGAGCGGCTATAAATCCACCATGCCTCTTTCATTGAATTAAAATATGCATGCGGACGCACAAACGTACATACACAGAACTTGAAACTGAAATAGTCATCTATATCGCAAAGGCTAATTTCTCTTCTTGTCTGGCAACAATGTCTGGGTAACAGGAAAAGAGAATAAGCTGGCCCTTTGAAATATTTTTGTATTTAAGCTGAATATATTTCTTAATAAATGTAGTATTTCCAATGAACAAATGATTTAGATTTCATCTTGTTTCTAGCGAAGCGACAGGCAACGAAATAATGGCTAATATAAAATAAATTGATTTCATTAGGCGACTTTTTGTCATTTGGAGACGATAAACGTTGTAGCATACCTACAGATAATAATGAGTATGTCCCTATTCGCATAAATACAGTAGTAAATACTGTATGTTGGTCTGCAGTTGGAGATTCCTTTCCAGCTGTGCTGGTCAAACTCTCTGCCTCCGAGCTGAGAGGATCCCCAGACGAGGCTATGTCAAAGGGCAGAGTCTAGTCTCGGGGAAACAGCTACCCGACCCCGTTTTATACAGGGTCTACAGGGAATCTTTGGCCAACCCAAGGGCTCGGATACCCCATATTAAATTCGGCCTAGTGCCACATCTGACACATTTATCACGTGTGCCATAAAACAATTGTAACCTAAAAAATACACACACACACACACACATATATATACAAATGTATGAACTTTACGTACAATCTGTCATGCATTTATATTGTTATCTCTGTATGTTTTATTTCTGCGACGTATGTTTTTTTTTTTTTTTTTTTTTTTTTTTTAATCTCTGTGAGGCCAATTTCTGTTGCTTCATGTGAAGTTAGAACTACATCTGTGGCGTTAAGACTCATCTGTGAAGAGATTGTCCAGCATTCACTGCCATATAGAATACAACAGAATAGCAGTTCTGTTATTTTTCATTGTTTATAACATCATTTCTGTATCTCTTAAAACTTTGCTTAGTTTCTGAAAGACATCTTTTGGTATTAGAACATTTTCGTCGTCTTATAGAATTTCGACTACTCAGATAGTTGAAATTCTATACTTGCTTGATTTTGACAATACGGAGACATAATTCACACCTTGGTTTGTTTCTTTTGCTGAAAACCATGCATATTCTTTTCTTATATGTCATAGTCCTTTCTTCTTGCTTTCCTTTACTACCTCATCAATGATTCTTTCAGGTTTCCCTCAAAATCCGCAATCAATACACTGTCATCTGCATAAGATTATATAGTTTTTGTGAATAAATTCTGTCATGTCTTCGTTCTATTGAGATTGTTTTATTGTATGAGTTAAATAAATCGATCCGATGAGAAAACACATTAATTGTCTTACTTTGCTTTCTGCTTTTTTTGAATATTCACTGAATAAGTGCTCTATCCGTACGCAGGGATCTTTGTACTCTATTGACTTTGCGAATTACTTCAGTATATTTCCATATAAATCAAGCTTTCGTAGTACAGTGTAACCCGGATATAAGAGAGTCGTCGGGACATGATAAGTCTCTTATATCAGGGTTTCTCTTATATGCGGGTTTGGTCTATTTTGTTTACATTAACACAGGCTCTAATTTGGGACCAGATAAAATCTATCTTATATCCAGGTTTCTCTTATATCCAGGTTTCTCTTATATCCAGGTTTCTCTTATATCCAGGTTTCTCTTATATCCAGGTTTCTCTTATATCCAGGTTACATTGTATTTCAAGTATGTCAAGTTGTATTCTTGTGTAATAATCTATGAAATATAAGTATCGAGCTTTCTGCTTTTCTGATTCCCAAAATAGCATTTCTTGTTTTCGTGTCTTGAACTAAGCTGTCCCATTTCATTTATTAGAATCCTCATGATTTTAATTATGTGGTATATTAAGCTGATTGTCTATGGAGTAAACAATTAAAGGGAGGGAAATCTTTCTAATTGATGTATGTATCAAGGGAGGCAATTCAAATTAAACAATTATCAACACCAATTAATCATTATTTTTGCTAGTAAGCAGGCGGTGCAGTGGTTATAGCACGTAAACCTTTGTTTTCAGGAAAGAAACGTTTTGTTTGGAGATAAATTTGAAACCCTTATGGTCAGTTAATAAATATTAACGAAATGATACCGTTGAAGATTTTTTGGATATAAACAAAGCAAGTTGATTGGTTCTTGCTTATTGGGGGAAATGAGCTTTTTTTTTGCTGCTACTACTTGAGTAGATAGTAGTGTCCTCAAGTGCCGAGATATCTAACGATGGGACAGAACGCTGAACCTGGTTGATGTTTTTACCAAGGTCGTAAGGAAGGTAAACAGCCAAAGAGGAGGTGCTGGAAAATTATAGCCACCAACACTTATGGCAATGTTTTGGAAAGTGAGTCAAGCCGATAATTTTCAGCACTCTTTCATATATATTTTGGAAACGAGTTGGGATGATGACAAAAGTTATATTTCGGAAGTTGTTGGGCAGACACGTATATATTCGGGAAGTAAGTCGGGCCGATAGCTTTTCAGTACTGTTATAAAAATAAAATAAGTCATATCTCGGCTGATTGACAGGCAAATGCTCAAGAGCGAGAACAGGATGTGAACGGGACAAAGCCCCGTCACAAAATGAACATTATCTTCGTTTACAAATGTTCCCGACACTCGAGTTCCGGTCGAAAAATAAAATAATATTTAAAGTGCTCTATTTTTCGTCAAATAAAAATGCTTCCCTCCTAATTATACTCGCTTCGTTTTTCGAGCCTGTTAAGCCATAAAAAACGCTATAAAAGGGGTCACACGGAAGTTCAACGGGCAGTCAACAGGTGGCCACCGATGAGACCTGTTCACAGCAGGGGAGTGCCAGTGGCAACATGTGTGAACTACTATGAGAGATCGACCTAGATCCGAAGCCGGCTTATGAACTTTACCACAAGGGAGCTGTCCCAAACCCTCACGTTCATGTTGAAATAAACCACGTAAATCTATTTCTGCTGTTGTCGTATTTCTTTCTTGCAACCATACGCTTATCTATAACAGTGCCCTTTGCATATATTTGGGATGTGGGTTTTTCAGCACCCTCTCTTATATATTTTAGGAAGTGGGGCACACTGATATCTCTTCAGCGACCACCTGTATAAAACGTGTATGATATACAATTTAACTAGGTGGCAGTTTCTTTGACATCAAATGAATCTTGTTTACTTGATTGCAGGTGTGCACATTTTGTAAAAGAAGAATGCTGTCAGTTGCGGAAGAACCGATAGATACAGACGGCGATGGCATTCCAGACCATCTCGATGATGATGACGACGGTGATGGTATTCCTGATCATCTGGAAAAGGTAGACGCTGATGGAGATGGTATACCCGATCATCTTGATGACGATGATGATGGTGACGGTATTCCTGATCACCTTGAAGGAGACAGTGATGGCGATGGTATTCCAGATTATAAGGAAGATGCTGATGGCGACGGTATCCCAGACTACCTTGATGATGACGATGATGGCGATGGTATTCCTGATCACTTAGAAAAAGATTCTGATGGGGATGGTATACCTGATCACCTGGACAATGATGATGACGGCAATGGTATTCCTGACCAACATGAAAACAGCATTGGAGGCGATGGCATTAAAAAGCCAGGTGAACGGATTATTTACGAAGATGATGAAGGTGAATGCGTCCCCGAGGACAAAGATGGAGATGGAATACCAGACCATCTTGACGATGATGACGATGGTGACGGCATACCTGATAACAAAGAGGACGCTGACGGTGATGGTATCCCTGACCATCTCGAGGGAGACAGTGATGGTGACGGCATTCCAGATTACAAGGAAGACGCCGACGGTGATGGCATTCCAGATTATCTCGATGACGACGATGATGGCAATGGCATCCCTGACCATCTGGAAGGTGATAGCGATGGAGATGGTATTCCTGATTATAAGGAAGACGCTGATGGCGATGGTATTCCAGATTATCTTGATGATGATGATGATGGTGATGGTATCCCTGACCATCTCGAGGGAGACAGTGATGGTGACGGCATTCCAGATTACAAAGAAGACACCGATGGTGATGGCATTCCAGATTATCTCGATGACGACGATGACGGCGATGGCATCCCTGACCATTTGGAAGGGGATAGTGATGGTGATGGAATTCCAGATTATCTGGAAGATGCCGATGGAGATGGTATCCCAGATTACCTTGATGATGATGATGACGGTGATGGTATCCCTGACCATTTGGAAGGTGATAGCGATGGAGATGGTATTCCAGATTATCTGGAAGATGCTGATGGAGATGGTATCCCAGATTACCTGGATGATGATGATGACGGCGATGGTATCCCTGACCATTTGGAAGGTGATAGCGATGGAGATGGTATTCCAGATTATCTGGAAGATGCTGATGGAGATGGTATCCCAGATTACCTTGATGATGATGATGACGGCGATGGTATCCCTGACCATTTGGAAGGTGATAGCGATGGAGATGGTATTCCAGATTATCTGGAAGATACTGATGGAGATGGTATCCCAGATTACCTTGATGATGATGATGACGGCGATGGTATCCCTGACCATCTTGAAGGTGATAGCGATGGAGATGGTATTCCAGATTATCTGGAAGATGCTGATGGCGACGGTATTCCGGATTACCTTGATGATGATGATGATGGCGACGGTATCCCTGACCATTTGGAAGGTGATAGCGATGGAGACGGTATACCAGATTATAAGGAAGACGCTGATGGCGACGGAATTCCTGATTATCTAGATGATGATGATGATGGCGATGGTATCCCAGATCATTTAGAAGGCGATAGCGATGGAGATGGTATTCCTGATTATCTGGAAGACGCAGATGGCGACGGTATTCCAGATTACCTTGATGATGATGATGACGGCAATGGTATCCCTGACCATTTGGAAGGTGATAGCGATGGAGATGGCATTCCCGATTATAAGGAAGACGCAGATGGTGACGGAATTCCTGATTATCTTGATGATGATGATGATGGCGACGGTATACCTGACCATTTGGAAGGCGATAGCGATGGAGATGGTATTCCTGATTATCTGGAAGACGCCGATGGCGACGGTATTCCGGATTACCTGGATGATGATGATGATGGCAATGGTATCCCTGACCATTTGGAAGGTGATAGCGACGGAGACGGTATACCAGATTATAAGGAAGATGCTGATGGCGATGGTATTCCTGATTACCTTGATGATGATGATGACGGCGATGGTATCCCTGACCATTTGGAAGGCGACAGCGATGGAGATGGTATTCCTGATTATCTGGAAGACGCCGATGGCGACGGTATACCGGATTACCTGGATGATGATGATGATGGTGATGGTATCCCTGATCATTTGGAAGGGGATAGTGACGGTGACGGTATTCCAGATTATAAAGAAGACGCTGATGGCGATGGTATTCCTGATTACCTTGATGATGATGATGATGGTAATGGTATACCTGACCACTTAGAAGGTGATAGCGATGGCGATGGTATTCCAGATTATCAGGAAGACGCTGATGGCGATGGCATTCCTGATTATCTTGATGATGATGATGATGGCAATGGTATCCCTGACCATTTGGAAGGTGATAGCGATGGAGATGGTATACCAGATTATCAGGAAGACGCTGATGGCGATGGTATTCCTGATTACCTTGATGATGATGATGATGGTGATGGTATCCCGGATCATCTCGAGGGCGACAGTGATGGTGACGGCATTCCAGATTACAAGGAAGACGCCGATGGTGATGGCATTCCAGATTATCTCGATGACGATGATGATGGCGATGGCATCCCTGACCATTTGGAAGGTGACAGTGATGGCGATGGTATACCAGATTATAAGGAAGATGCTGATGGTGACGGAATCCCAGATTACCTTGATGATGACGATGATGGTGATGGTATCCCGGATCATCGTGAAGGTGACAGCGATGGTGATGGTATTCCTGATCATTTAGAGGACGCTGACGGTGATGGCATTCCTGATCACCTTGATGATGATGATGATGGCGATGGTATTCCCGATCATTTGGAAGATGCGGATGGTGATGGTATTCCAGATCATCTCGACGATGATGACGATGGGGATGGTATTCCTGATCACCTGGAAGGTGACAGCGATGGAGATGGTATTCCTGATCATCTAGAGGACGCTGACGGCGATGGCATTCCCGATTACCTTGATGATGATGATGACGGTGATGGTATCCCTGATCATTTAGAAGATGCCGACGGTGATGGTATTCCAGATCATCTTGATGATGACGATGATGGTGATGGTATTCCCGACCATTTGGAAGGTGACAGTGATAAAGATGGTATTCCTGATCATTTGGAAGATACAGATGGTGATGGCATTCCAGATCATCTAGATGATGACGATGATGGCGATGGTATTCCCGATCATTTGGAAGATGCAGATGGTGACGGTATTCCAGATCATCTAGATGATGATGATGACGGAGACGGTATCCCCGACCATCTTGAAGGTGACAGCGATGGAGATGGTATTCCAGATCATTTAGAAGATGCCGATGGTGATGGAATTCCAGATCATCTCGATGATGATGATGATGGTGATGGTATCCCCGACCATCTTGAAGGTGACAGCGATGGAGATGGTATTCCAGATCATTTAGAAGATGCCGATGGTGATGGAATTCCAGATTATCTCGATGATGATGATGATGGTGATGGTATCCCCGACCATCTTGAAGGTGACAGCGATGGAGATGGTATTCCAGATCATTTAGAAGATGCTGATGGTGATGGAATTCCAGATTATCTCGATGATGATGATGATGGTGATGGTATCCCCGACCATCTCGAGGGAGACAGTGATGGTGACGGCATTCCAGATTACAAAGAAGACGCCGATGGTGATGGCATTCCAGATTATCTCGATAACGACGATGATGGCGATGGCATCCCTGACCATTTGGAAGGGGATAGTGATGGTGATGGAATTCCAGATTATCAGGAAGATGCTGATGGAGATGGTATCCCAGATTACCTTGATGATGATGATGATGGTGATGGCATCCCCGACCATCTTGAAGGTGACAGCGATGGAGATGGTATTCCAGATCATTTAGAAGATGCCGATGGTGATGGAATTCCAGATCATCTCGATGATGATGATGATGGTGATGGCATCCCCGACCATCTTGAAGGTGACAGCGATGGAGATGGTATTCCAGATCATTTAGAAGATGCCGATGGTGATGGAATTCCAGATCATCTCGATGATGATGATGATGGTGATGGTATCCCCGACCATCTTGAAGGTGACAGCGATGGAGATGGTATTCCAGATCATTTAGAAGATGCTGATGGTGATGGAATTCCAGATCATCTCGATGATGATGATGATGGTGATGGTATCCCCGACCATCTCGAGGGAGACAGTGATGGTGACGGCATTCCAGATTACAAAGAAGACGCCGATGGTGATGGCATTCCAGATTATCTCGATAACGACGATGATGGCGATGGCATCCCTGACCATTTGGAAGGGGATAGTGATGGTGATGGAATTCCAGATTATCAGGAAGATGCTGATGGAGATGGTATTCCAGATTACCTTGATGATGATGATGACGGAGACGGTATCCCCGACCATCTTGAAGGTGACAGCGATGGAGATGGTATTCCAGATCATTTGGAAGATGCCGATGGTGACGGTATTCCAGATCATCTCGATGATGATGATGACGGAGACGGTATCCCCGACCATCTTGAAGGCGACAGCGATGGAGATGGTATCCCTGATCATTTAGAAGATGCTGATGGAGATGGTATTCCTGACTACTTAGATGATGATGATGATGGTGATGGTATTCCCGATCATTTAGAAGATGCTGATGGTGATGGCATTCCAGATCATCTCGATGACGATGATGACGGTGATGGTATCCCTGACCATTTGGAAGGTGATAGTGATGGAGATGGAATTCCTGATCATTTGGAAGATGCTGATGGCGATGGTATTCCAGATCATCTCGATGACGATGACGATGGTGATGGTATTCCTGACCATCTTGAAGGGGACACCGACGGCGATGGCATTCCTGACTATTTGGAAGATACCGATGGTGATGGCATTCCTGATCATTTAGATGATGATGATGATGGCGATGGCATTCCCGATCATTTAGAAGGTGATAGCGACGGAGATGGTATTCCTGATCATCTAGAGGATGCTGATGGTGATGGTATTCCTGATCATCTTGATGATGATGATGATGGTGATGGTATTCCAGATCACCTTGAAGGTGACAGCGATGGAGATGGTATTCCTGACTATTTGGAAGATGCTGATGGCGATGGCATTCCCGATCATCTTGACGATGATGACGATGGCGATGGTATTCCTGACCATCTAGAACTTGATAGTGACGCTGATGGTATTCCAGATTACCAAAAAGATACTGATGGTGACGGTATACCTGACTATCTCGATGAAGATGATGATGGTGATGGTATCCCTGATACATTAGATGACGATGATGACGGCGACGGCATTCCTGATCATCAAGATAAGGACACTGACGGCGATGGTATTCCAGACCATTTAGACACTGATGTTGACGGTGATGGGCAATCTGAAGAAATTATTGACTCTGACGGGGACGGTGTACCTGATCACCTTGATACTGATGACGATGGCGATGGTATTCCCGACGGTGATGAAGAAAAGGATTCAGATGGTGATGGAATCCCAGATCACCTCGACGAAGATGACGATGGTGATGGTATACCAGATAGTCTGGAGGGTGACTCTGACGGTGATGGCATTCCCGATTATGCAGAAGACGCTGATGGTGATGGTATTCCTGATTATCTTGACGAAGATGATGATGGTGACGGCATACCGGATCATTTGGAAAAAGAGGAAGCCACCGTAGAACAATGCGAGAAAGAGTCTTGCCCAGAAGAAGAAGAGGAGCCAGGTATGATATCTCGACTTCTGAGCTTAATACGAGAAACTAAAGATAATTTGCCGGCTTTAATTGTATTGGAAGACGACGATCATGAGGATGAGCAGGATTTACTGGCCGGCCTTCCAGAAATTGAACAGAAAGAACACGAAGAAAGCATCGAATTTTCGGACTTTATTTCAGATATTGCTTCCAAATCTTATCGCAGATTCATCAGCATTTTTAAGTCATCTGAAGAAAAAGAAGTTTAATCGATCTCTCGCTTTCATTTTTTTTTTTGTCATTTCACATTTTGTAAAGGTTGGGTGGGGTTTACTGTTTGTTTTCTTATCACAGATCAAAATAATATGGCGCATAAAATTTAAAAAAAAATTCTTAAAAAAGAGAAAAAATGAAAAATACAAAAAAAAAAAAAATGAAAATAGACTAAAAAAAAAAGAAAAATAAGAAAATTTCAAACTAGTAATTCTTTATATGAATATTCAAGATCAACGTAAAAACAACGATGTAAACCTGAGAAAATTGTAAAGATTGACGGAATAATATATATATATATATATATATATATATATATATATATATATAAGAGTGCCATAGCTAAATTGAAAGGAAAATGCCAATGTTGAGTTTTGAAGCTAGAAGCCTAAGAAATACAGCCAAAGCCCTGATAGAAATCAACAACAGAATAACACAAAGAAAATTTTAAAACAACCAGAAGAAAACCACAACAATGATGACGACGACGACCCTTGAAAAACAAGAAAGAATATCCGCCATGACAGACAACATTCTTTTGATTTCAATGGCCTCACGTTTCGAGTTACATATTTAGACGGAGATAGGTGGAAATTGTTGAGGGTTAGAACAAAAGAGCTTTATTTTTTTTTAATTTCTGGGGAGGGATGGATTTTTCATGTTTGGGCAGGGTTAACTTAATGGGTTCCGCCAAGTGTGGGGTGAATCCAAGCAGAACAATTTGGTGAACAATGCAAAACAAAACAAAATCAAATGTTAAAACCGAAGCAAAAATAAAAATACTGTTTCATTTATTGGGATTTTGGATGTTGTAGAAAGAAACAAAAAAAAAAAAAAAAAAAAAAAAAGAAGCTAAAATCACAAGTATTTTGATGTGTCCTTTTATGTTTAAACTTTACAAATTAATTTATGAATTTATGTTAAAAATATATGATAATATGCCTTTTAAGATAACGATCTTCTTACTTCGTTCACTTGCGAACTATGTAATTATCTTTTACAACATCCATCCCTACTCTGATCTCCGATGTCTAAAATAAAAACACAATAAACTTCAACACGCCATTGCGAACAACATCAACAGTAGTAATAACAACAACAACAGCCGAAACAGCGCCAACAGCAATAAACTTTTTTAATCTAAAAAGCTAAAACGATATCGACAAGAAATGAACGGCTGAAAAAAGGTGAGAGAAGAGAGAATCCATTTTACAAAATTTGTCTTCCCCAAATATTCAAAGACATTCTTCCATTTCGGAGAAATTGTTGCCTTTGATGAATTAGTTTGCTTTTTTTTTTTTTGGAACTGAAAAAAAACAAAAACAAAACAAAAAGAACAAAAACAAAAAACAAACAAACAACAACAACAATAAAACAGAAAAAAGAAGAAGCAAATAAGAAAAGAAATACTAAACGGAGAAAATGAATGCATTTTTTTTTTAATTGGAAGAATGTGCTGCGAGTGAATAATGCCTGTAAATATTTCTGCTGGACCCCCACCAACAGGTGGGGATTTTAGCCTTAACTTTCCTTGTGGAACGATAAAGACATTTTATTTATTTTTTTTTATAAATCAATAATTTTAAAATCTTATTTTTTGTCAACGTTTTTTTCCTTCTTAAATCGCCCAGCAAAAATATCTTTTGTATTTAAATCTGAAAAGATCAAAATATTTATTACGATGAAGATTTTTTCAAAAAACAAAAAAAAACAAAAAAAAAAAACACAAAACAAAAAACAAAAACAGAACAAAAATCGATGCTTTTGTCTTATTCTTTAAGACTTTTACACTTCATGTCTTTTCAGGAAAAGATCTTTGAAGAGAAGAATAGAAAAATTTCATTAGACCTTTCTACAGAAACGCACCTTTTCAAGCAATAATTCTCCTAATATGCAAAAACTAAAGAGATTTTTTTTTTAATTTTTAAGTGTTTAGTTCAGTTTGCTATGTTAATTTATTGTAAAGTAATACAATTACGTAATCCAAAAATAAATAAATAAATATGTAAATGATAAGTAAGAGAAATAATTAATAACTAGATGAACTCATAGAAATTCTACGGTTGACAGGTTAATACTTGAAAACTTGTCTCTAAGTGTGATAAATTGTAAGCATTTACCCATACAGTCATATAGTACATGTCGTGTTATAATCATTTTTTTCGAATAAGTTTTTATGGCATCTATTTTTAATCATATACAGCGGAACCGAAACTAATCATTGCGAGCTAGCATATGTCATACCATTTCAACGAAGCAGATGTTAAACGCATGACGGCCTTTTCCTTCCTTCCTTTCCTTCCCTTCCCTTCCCTTTCCTTCCTTCCTTCCTTCCTTCCTTCCTTCCTTCCTTCCTTCCTTCCTTCCTTCCTTCCTTCCTTCCTAACTACGGAACGAAGGTAGAAGCAGGATTTAAATACTAGAGGGAAAAAGTAAGTAAGGATATGCATTGAATTCATATTTCGCACCTGTTTTGAAATTTTGTATATAAACATTTAAGTGCAACGCTGGGAAAAGGTAAGTAAGAATATGCTTGAATAAATATTTACTTTTTATTTTTTGAAATAATTTCACCCCAAGTAAGGCGATAAAGGTTCAAAGATGCAACGATTACTGGTGATAGAACACAGTTGAGCAAAGGAAAGTGAGAAAAAGCTAGAGCAAGAACAATAAAGGGAACGGCATTCAGTGAGGCAGAAGATAACTGTTGACGTTACATTTAAATTATTGCAGATTGTAGTTGACAGCAAAATTAGAAGTAGAAAGAAAGTTCTATTGGCGCGAATAAAGTATTAGAACGGTTACACTTCTTAGCAATTTCTACCGTAAAATTGGGGCCTAGTTACCAAATCGGGTAAATATGGGTAAATAGCAGAACAGACTGGGTTCTATAGCCTTGGATGGCAACTGATCTAGGAGAAGGACAACTCTGAATTCAAAAAACCTGCGGAGGGTCGTTTGGGGACCTTGTGGCACGTAGTGCACCAGGTCACTATAATCAGCCCTTCAAAAAGTGTGGATAGTCCTGCACGAAACCTTCACCACTATAATCAAATCTCATGTGCTATACATGCGGGTTGGGTACCGCTTGTGAATTCCAAATTCCCATGAAACTCCAATATTGGAGCCGGCTCAACCCACCTCGGGTGAATGCCGTTACAAGAAGAAGAACAAGAGAAATCGATGGGAAAATGACTGGAGCCCAGATATCCGATCGGGACTAATAATATTTCAGATTCGGCGATGTTTAACCTTCGTGACCGCAGCCAACAACCCCTCCATCCCCCCCCAAAAAAAAACATGTGTCAAGAGGGACAATTATTATCTTGACACCACTATTACTATATAAACTTTTGTCTCCTTCGGAAATGTTTATTTACAAGATTATAAAAGTATGTGTATCAAGTACAATACGATATTTATTATTTATCTTTTATAAAGATTTATTTACCATTTTATAAAGAAATAAATTTGAAAAGAAATATTTTATTAAAAAATTTATCAGACATTACAAAATTATTAAAATATCTAAACCAACAACAATTCAATATTCATCCTTTACAATTTTCTAGTAAATAAATAACATTTAATATCTTTGTTTTCATTTCTTACGAATAAATAAAATGTATAAATCCATTTTTTATGTTTGGCTTAATTAAAATTCTAATCATGGCTTTGTAAAAACAATAAACAAGGGAGTCAAAAGTGTATACAGTTATAATAGTGATCTTAAGAAAATAACCATCCTTTTGAGTTTTGACACACTTTTTTTTTCGGGCACGAGGTAAAACATTGCTGCAGATTTCTTTTTTTTCTTTCTTTTGTCCAAAATCTCAAAGTACATTCTTGAAACACCAAAGTAGATGTGGCATTACTATTCAGTGCTCGGCGAATGGTAAACTTATAAAGGTGTAAAATAGATTCGGGTGAGAAAAGTCTCTCAACATTCTTAGAATCAGATTTAGCAATTGAATCGATATAATATTATAATCATTCCAATTCATAGGGATATCTCGTATAATTCTTAATTATTAGCTCGCTTCATCTCTCCTGAGGTCTATCGATATCTCGTTTAGTTTTACTGCGCCCCTCGTTTCCACTGAGGTTTTTATTAACATGAAATTATTTAAAATTTTACAAGTTATGTAAGAAACTTCTTTATCACGTGGTATGAGTATATTTGTGTGGGGGTCTTGTATGGTTTTCAATTTCAATGAAATTATATAACAAACTGGACTCCTCTCTTAAAATCGCCACTATCGAATCAATCTTCCATTAATTTTTAAAATTTTATTTATTTTGGTACCTACTAAAAACAACGCTTATAGCAAAAAGAAATATTGTCATCAGTACATTAAAAATACCAGTTACAGTTGAGTAAAAAACTACCATATACAGAAAATGGTAGGATTCTTATATGTGATGGCAGGTCGAATGTCATATTTTTATGACGGTACAAGTTTTCTTCCATCACATCAGCTATAATAATCGTTGACAATCTGTGTCTGGTAAAATATGACGGAGGAAGACTCATTTTTAGTGTTAAGAATTATTTCGACTCGGTTATGCAATGAGTTGAGGCTAAGTAACGAGAGCTTGATGACAGCTAATTTCGGTTCGACTGCAACTTTTAGCTCAGCTAAAAGTTGCAGTCGAACCGAAGAGATTAAAATTAAATAGAAGATAAAAAAATCAATTCGGAAGATAAACAGATTCGCGGCCATTTAAATGGACAAACAAAAAAACAAACAAACAAAAAAAAAAAATAGAAAAGATTAACAGAACTTGGAAAAGATTTCTCAGAAAATATTTGAAAGGAACCTGAATCCTTGATGTCGACCGAGAAACTAAACCAAGATACATACAAACAATCTAAACGAGGCGGAAACAGAAAACTGTCAATCATAAAGGAAGTTAGTACAGTAAATCTGACTGGGTAGTGAAAGGGAAGCTACTGGAAAGGTCCACTTGTTAGGGTGATTGTTTACTTTTCTTATGAACCTTTTTCGGGTTATTTAAAGCTAGAAATTATTTTTTATATTGTAAGAAATAAACGGAGATTAATTGTATTAAAAAATACAATTAATTCCTGTCTATTTTAAATATAAAATAAAAACATTAATCCACGTTTATTTTGAATATAAATCTCGTACGTTTTAAATACAATGTTTATCTCTATCTATAAAAGGCAGAGTGTGTGTGTGTGTGTGTGTGTGTGTGTGCGTGTGTGTGTGTGTAACGAATGCAGGGCCGCAATTTTTAACGGATTTGTACCACAATTTACATGCACATCCTCCAAATTAGTGGGAAGGCCAAGACCGACTTTGCATTTCCCAACAGTACACCCATCGATAGTGGAAATAATCGATTTTTTCATGCTTCTACGGCACTTTTCATGCAGTTTGCGGCCATTTTCTACTGGCCAGAGTGAGAGCCAATAGCTAATTGACACGAATGTTAACTAGCATGATAGAATGCAAAAAAAAAAAAAAAAAATCGATACCTGCATTCGTCATAATTTGGAAAAATTTAAATCTGTATGGCACTTTACTCCAATTGGCTCATTCGCTTGCTTAAACTCAATGTTGATTCTGATTCCGCAGAACTGGGTTCGGTGTGAAAAAGTATTTGTTGTTAAGATTCTTTTTTCATTCGGTTTTTCCAGTTACGAGTCCTTTTTTAAAGTTGATCGTTTTGTGTTCATTTTGTTTAGTTCTCTTTTCGTAACAGATTTAATGTTTGATATAGAGCTTAGAAAAAATTCGCATTGTGAGATAGGCAAGAAGTAAGGCATGTAGCAACATCAGCACTGCAAAGGGCACTCCTTTAAAGGCAAGGAAGGGCAAAAATATTTTAAGTCCGTGATAGCGATTGCTGTATGAGTCGTACGATTTTTGAATCAAGCACGGGCAACGCCGGGCCATGCTGCTAGCATTTGAATACAAACCAGTAATCCCCGTATAATATATAAACTGTGCCAACATTACGGTAACCAGATATGTTTTATTAAAATTTCAATCACGTAATGCGCGTCAGTAACAGACGCAAAAGAGGCCGCGGATCTCATGCGGACATGTTTGTCAACACCAGTTACATCCGGGTTTTTCTCGTTAGCAGCGGGACAGTTTGGCATCTCTAGCTAGATATGGGCCTCTCTGTCAAGATCCAGGTCTTTTTAAGATGTCTCATGCGAATAAAAGCTGGAGGAAAACAGCAGTCGGCCCCTAGCAAGACACGGTATATTGTGAAGTTAATCTCGTGGGCATTTTTGTTCCCCAAGTTACCGTGGTTTCTGAGGCAGTGTTATTTATTTGTTATCTCCCCTCTGTCCCTGTTATCCCCGCAGTTGTTGGGAGAGCAATCAGTTAAGTGAAAATCTCAGCAGACTCTTTGTTTATCTTACAACAAAAGTCAAACAGGGATGTTATGAAGTCAGTGCTCAATATAAAATATAAAAACAGAGCCAATATAAAAAAATATATACGTAAAACCATACTTATATGTTACTATTTTCTGCGACTAAAAGTTTCATGAGGACACTTAGATGTTGATACTGTTGTCACACAATTCTCAGTCGGTGTCACTGAGGAGATACTGAGTTCCTGATACTGAGTATATCGTCACCCTTACTGAAGGGAAATTCTTAAGATGCACGGACACTAATTTTAAAATTTCTGGCGTTCAAATTTCAAGAAAATCAGTCGATCTCATTCGGTTCGAAAACTCGTTACATTTTGACATTCAATTACCCAAGATTGTTCTGATATATACAAATTTATATTTACACTATTTATATTAGGACTCTTGTCCTCATCTTTGTTTAGGCCGTTGTGGACCCCGGTCTTTCACACGTGTATATCGATCTGGGTAACCTACAAGGAATGCGCTAAACTAAACTGAACCCTTTATTTAATCTATGGGCGTAGATTTCGTTCCCCTGCTCATGTCTAGGGATATTATTTAGTTATTTTTAGTTTGCTTATTTTTATTTAGTATTGTTCAGTTATTTCTCGCCCGTTTCCACTGAACTCACAATGACACCAAATTCACAACTCTTTTATCCACTAGGCTATTGTCCCGTAGTACAAATTGCTGTAGTGAACTTGTTGCTTTAAACTGATTGCTGATTAGTTTGCAACTGCTGCTGCTGCACGTGTTTTGATTGATGCTGCTGCGGTTGAAGATTTGCTGTCATTTGTATTTCTTTCTCTATTAGAGGCTCCAACATTATTTTTCTTTCTATGTCGGTACTACTAGCCTTAGGCACTCATAGCCTTAGCATATGTAGTGAATATTGCAAATATATTTGTCAATTCACTATCAGTTAATTTATACGCGACAACTGAAGTGGGAAAATAAAGGAAGAGAAGGAAACATGGGAAAGCACGAAAGAGGAAATATAGAATGTAAGAAAGAAATCTAGTGAAAAGTGAGAAGAAATTCAGTTGAAAGGATAGTTCGGAAATATAGACAAACTTGAATTTCATTGCTCCTTTACGCCGTTGATATTTTAAGTTGTGTGAAACCTTATTTAATTTTGTTGAGAGTGCTGCATATTTTACGTTTAGAAGGTAGGTAATTACCATTACATATATATATATATATATATATATATATATATATATATATATATATATATATATATGTATATATATATATATATATGTATGTATATATATATATATATATATATGTATGTATATATATATATATATATGTATATATATATATATATATGTATGTATATATATATATATATATATATGTATGTATATATATATATATATATGTATATATATATATATATATGTATGTATATATATATATATATATATATGTATGTATATATATATATATATATGTATATATATATATATATATGTATGTATATATATATATATATATATATGTATGTATATATATATATATATATGTATATATATATATATATATGTATGTATATATATATATATATATGTATATATATATATATATATATGTATATATATATATGTATATATATATATATATATGTATATATATATATATATATATGTATATATATATATATATATATGTATATATATATATATATATATGTATATATATATATATATATGTATATATATATATATATATATGTATATATATATATATATATATGTATATATATATATATATATGTATATATATATATATATATATATATATATATATATATATATATATATATATATATCCGAACATAAAGTTGGTATAGGTGGAATAAACTTCCAGTAACCAAAAACAGTATTTTAAAAAAAGTGCTCAACACAGAGTAGAGCGAATAATATTTATTTAAAAATTATAACATATGTATATTATAACATTACTACAAAAATAGCCATTTTGTTTTAACATTGTCAAGTGATGGTGTTGTAAGTAAGATAAAGATTTTTTTAAAAAACTCTTCATTTTATTTTCAACAAGTTTTTAAAAACTGTTTATTTTACTTACAACACCATCACTTGACAAGACATGTTGAAATAAAATGTAGTGACATTATAGCATACATCTGTTATAATTTTTAAATAAAATTTTTTTGTATATATATATATATATATATATATATGCGTGTGTGTGTGTGTGCAGGTATGTAGAAAAATAGGAAAGAACACGTTAGGTAAATAACATGGAGTTCTTTAGTATTTTTGTTTTTATTAAAAAAAAAAAAAAAAAAAAAAAAAAAAAACAGTGCTCCATACAGAAGTAGAGCTTAAATTATAATTATTTTTTAAAAGTATGATTCCTTCGCTACATAAGAGTTCTCATGTTTCAAAAACGAGAGCCGAAACCGTCAATATAATTATTAAAATTAAAATGAATTAAGGTATCTGGCCCTGTTTCATCCTCAAGCGAAAATTTAGGAATAAAGAATCTTGAAATTTACGCATCTTTATAAGCATGTTCGTTCGCAGAATTAAATAGACCCCTTATGAAAATCGTCGCCCCAGGTGTTACCACACTATTATCTTTCCCCAAAAGTCATAGCAATTCAGAGATAAAAATGAAAAGGTATTTGTGGAGAGCCATGATCTCCTATATCATAAGGAGACATGTCATTAAAAATATGTGACATCGTACTCACCATTATCGCGAAGAATCTTACAAAAAAAAAAAAAATTAGAATACTTGAAGATTCGAAGAATATTTGAAATTATCCAAACAAACTACCGAATTAAACGGAGATGGAGGCATATAAAATATAAATATTGTAAATAAAAAATGACATTCATTTAAAATTGCGGTGCATTTAAAGATATAATTTTCAAATCTCACGTGTGACTTCATTAACTCATGAAACGAATATCAAAGTTTTTTTGAGATTATGGGGAAATAACTCGTAACTTAATTCCTAATCTAAGCAAGTATTCTCCCTTGAATTGTAACTACGTTAAATTTAACTGAAGAAGAAATATCCCCGAGATTACTATAATTATGTTTGTACAACACGTAAAATGTCATGTAATGATTACACATAAGAAATTAATAGATGAAATTTTACAGGAGATTAATATTTTCAAATTATTATTTTTACCATAATTAACGATATTTAAAAAAAAAATGTTATAGTTAGCATCAGTCACCATTGTTAACGAAATTAAATTTCAGCTTGAATCCTCATAGTGTTCAAGTATGAAATCGTTTAAAAAAATATCTTATTTTGAAACAGTAGTTGTTGTTTTTTTTTATATTAAGCATGTCAAAACAAGGTTGGAGCAAGTAGATTGTTACTGTTTAAAAGCCTATTAATATAATCACTACCAGTTCATTGCAAAGGGAATGGTTGTTTTATCCAGGAAAGTAAATATTCACATTACAAGAAGGAAGCTTCGTGGACTGGATAGCGGCTCGGATTGAGGACTCGGAGAGTCGAATTCGATTCCAGTCACGATCATTAAATTACGTGCTAATACCCTTGGGAATGGTATGAATCAATCTATGGGTAAATAGCAGGATAGACTGGGCCCTATAAGAGAATTCGGTCTAGGAGAATATCAAACCAGCGTGTGTCAGGTTATTTTGTCCAGGAAACACTGTTTCTGTGTGTGGTGCTCCTCGGTATCGTAAACATTTCCAGCCTTGATAGTCTAAAAGCGTTTCCAAGCCCTTGTGGGTGACGAATTAGTCTCCACTCGGGATGTTGCAAGCCTCTCGCTACTCTATCACTAGCACGGAAAGTGCTCGAACGAACTATATTCCCTAGTTCCGCCAGTTCAGACCTTCATGGCAAGGACACGCCATGTCACTTACATTGTAGCAAACCACCCGCCTTCCTTCCGTATTCCATTGGTGTGAAATAAGTTCCACTCGAACAGCCTCTTCCCGCGAACCACTGATTACAGATTTTATTACGGATGTAAGGGAACCGACTCTATTACTTACAAACTTAACGGTTAACGCTAGCCTTGACCTGGTTATCTTCCCGTCTTATCTGTACAAATTGACTCCTAACGTAACCCTCGGGCCTTGTAAAGGGTGAACCTTACTGTTAAAAAAATATTATAAAATGAATCCTGGTACCGTTGATAAAGTAAGTTACCATTTATGCATAACTACTAAGCAGTTAATATCACGTTGAAACACCAGTTCTCGAAGTTGATCCTGATCAGTACCTAGATGTTGATTTTCCAAGCGTAGCTTAGATGTGGCACAAGGCTGAAAGTAAGGTGAGGATCGAACTCACTACTCAGTCGTAATCGTTCTAGCGTGACAAGCTTGCTAACCATTACACCACCTCAAGGTGCCAGCTCATTACCTAGATGGGTGAATGATATAATACCAGGTTGTGCTGTAAGCTTGGGGTGGTTTGACAGATAATTGTTCGGAATTCGAACTGGGAGAGCTGTGTTCGAATTCCAGTCGAGTTCATTACATTCACTTATGCCAGATTTTGTTAGGGAAGAAGTTAATGTTTTTACGATTAAATTGTTATTAAGTAAATCATTTTGATAATATTTTTAGGATATGCATACATTCACGGAAGTAATATAAATTCCATCTTATCATTATTACAGATATCGATAATAACCGATTATCAAAATTAGCGCAATATAAACTTTTATTTATGAATAAGTACAAAACGGAAAGAATGAAGAATAACAACTCAGACATGCGCAGGGATTCAAGATTTGTCTTGCCACTGTGTGTATCGAGAGAGAAAAGAAGAAAACATTTGCACAAAATAAAAAGTTGATGAATTCACGGAATTAATAAAAGACAGGAGGAATCCAATACCTTTTTTGGTTAAATAATTAATTAATAATAATTTAGTTTGATAAAGCTGTGCCGATATTAATATTAAAAAAAAAACGAATAAAAGGTTATCTGATAGGTTACAGGACAAAAAAGTCTAGAAGTACAGAAATGAATAAATTTGGAGTGAATATAACGCGAATTAAATAAAATTGGAAATAATCATGAAGTTATTATCCGTAAAGAAAACTCTTGCCTTCATCTAAAATATATCTTTTTAAAAATAAAATAAGGCAATTACAGAAATCCTCATCAATGAGTGTATATATGTGAATATTTATTCAGAAACGAATTTCAAGATATCTTTGCTACCGTAAATAATATAATCAATAAAATCTTGCCATTTTAAAATGAAAAATAATGAAATATACTCATTCAATTATGATTTTTTATTTTCTATGTGCTAGAGTGTTGTATCCTTAAAGAGGTTACAGACAGATAAAGGTGGTACTCGAGTGAGGGAACAGCAACACGCGCATAGATGAAAGAAAGACAGGTTTATTGTAAAAGAGAATACACTACTGAAAAACAGGGAATCGGGTAGTAGGCTAGTAATTCCCGAAGCAAGTTTATTTACCTTAACTCTACGCGAGACAGGATGTGGCACAAGGCCATGTTTTAATGCGGGGCGAAACCGAGCCCGTAGGCTCGAGCAAAAATTCCCCGTAGACCCCGTGTACACGGGGTCGGGTTGCTGTCTACCACCCCAGACGAGACTCTGCCCTTTGGCATAGACTCGTCTGGGTTCCTCTCTGCGCGAAAGCAGAGAGTTCGCCAACCACAGTTGGAGATGAATCTCCAACTAATTGCCGAAGCAAGGGTATTTGCCAACCGCCCCACGCGGTCAGTTGTGGTACAAGGCCGAATTTACCGTGGGGTATCCGACTCTGCCTTTCAGCATAGTCTCGTCTGGGTTCCTCTCTGCCCAAAGGTAGAGAGTTCGACTAGCCTAGCTGGAGACGAATCTCCAACTAATTGCCAAAGCTATATTTATTGTATATAAAAATACAATTATGGCACAAGACCATAAAAGGGGAGGGTTTGAGGCGGGTCTTCACTAACAATCTTATACCTCGCTAATCCGATTCACGACCCATTCACTCATTACAATTTCCCCATTCACTATAAAAACTCGTCCGTCACCAATCAATCCTCCATACACCATAATACCGCATCCTCTCAAGGGGAACCTACAAAACTCGCCCCATGCCATAAAAATTTAATGATAATAAATTATTATATATAAAAATCTAAAGATGAAGAATGAGAGGGAAGAGAGATGAACCCAATAACAAACTAAACATGAACACAAAGTAAAATAAACGTAACTGATATTAGTAGAGCCCATCCAACCCTCAAAAAAGAGAGGTCGCTGTATTCTGCCCATTGGACAGAATCAAGAAGGTCTCTTGCTAAGGGAGTGAGAAAGGAGACAAAATATATACGGACATGGGAAAGAAAAAGCTGACCCAGTCGAGATAAAAATATGTCGAGATATGGAGTGCCCGTACATATATAGTACAGGTAATAGATCCGTTGGTATACAATCCAGGTGGATCTTAGTAATATCAGATATTAAAACTGATTCTCAGACAGAGCTCAATGTATTTAATATAACAGAGCATATATTTTATACAGCAAAAAATCCAATATTACCACATGTGGATATACTCTATTTCAGACCAGTCAGTCAGTCTGGGGGCTGAGGAGGACTGTCATATGTCTGTGCTTATGTAAAATAGACTATGCTCACGTGAGGTGATTTTGGATTTTTTTCTGTATAAAATATATTTTGGGTTGGTGCATAATTATCAGGCGTTTTTGTAGGCGAGTAATTTGTTAATAAAAATTGCCGTTTTGTTTACTTTTTTTTAATAAAAATATTATTTTATTATCAGGTTATAAAAAGGTGTGTCGATAATCATATGCTGCGGAATAATCATTTAAAAATGTTATTGTTGAATTGTTATGCTTCTTTTTCCATAATAAATATTGTTTAAAAAACGCCTGATAATTATACACCAGCCTAACATATATAAAGTGTGGCTAGACGCCCGATTGCTTCAGGCCGAGATGTGTGTGTGTGTGTATTTACTTTATTCAATACAAGGTCAAAGATCCACTCAGTGTACTGACTGAGATTGTTGTAAGGGCGGTGGAATGATGTGGTATGAAGAGCATATTATGAGGATATGCAGGGTAGATAACGGTTGACCCTGGCTTGAAGACTTAAGATTATTATGGTTAAGGAAGCTTCCACTTGGGTATCTGTTCCACAATGTAACAGTTCGGGGGAAGAAGCTGTCTGATTGGAAGATGCCCCTTACCAAAAGAAACACGAAAGGAATGGGGATGATTTAACACCGTGAACATATCATGGAGGGTCATAGCCGTCAATATCTGAGATGAAAAATACAATAAAAATTAAATTGTCAATTGAATTTAATATGGAAAAATGGAATTCGCAAAAAAACAGTTGAAAGTTTAATTTATTTCATTGTTGACGTTTAGCACCTATCACGTAAATATTATTAAAATATACAAGGCAAAGTGTTTACAATAGCAACTCTGCTATTTAAAAGCCTTTCCTTAATTCTATATCATAATTCAATTCAATTAGATAAAAAATGTGTTTTTATAAATTATCACCTTTTCTAGTTAAAATAATACGAGGGTGGACTGAAACGTTTAGGCTGTCTATGAAGAAGCGATTCTATGAAGGAGTGTTGCTGTGAAGGTTACGTAAGTGCAAGAGACTGAAAATGGAGAGGATTGAGGAAAGGACAAAAAAGAACAGGGTTCAAGAAGACTGTGGCACCATTTAACGAGGCAGAAAGGGAAAAGAAAGGAGAGGCTAAGGACCGAATCGTGGTTGATAAGCAAGAACACACACACGGCTAAGAGAAAATGGATAAAAGGATATTTTGATAAGTAACAAATGGCGAAAGAGTGTCATTACAATGACAGGGAAATTCTGAGTAAAAAGAAAGGGAAAGAAGGAAAGAATCAGATATGTTTTGGCATCGGCTGTGTTATCTAAGGATATGAAAACAAACTATTGGTACGGGAAGACATCTTATTATCAACTACAGACCGGCTGGCCAAAGAAAAAAAATTCAAATGAAAATGTTATTTCGATAAGTGACGAAAAACAGGCAACTAAAGGGACTTTGGACAGATATAAAATTATGTTATCAGAAATATGTACCGAAGGAAAATGAATGGGAACCTAGAAGTGTTTTTTTTTCTTTCTTCGAGGCGACAGATTGACTGGAACTTTGGAGATGTTTCTTTTTGAGACCGTGTTAGGAAGACCACACATTCTGATAATTAGCGATAAAATACCTGACGTAAACCACGTGTAGAACAAGTGTTATGACCGCCATTGTCATATTGTCCCGTTCGCGGCCAGAGAAATGATAACACCATTAAGAGGAAGAAAAGGGAAAGAGAAGAGATAATTTTTTTTTAGTTAAGCAAGATATTTTTTTTATTCCTGAAACAAAGCCGCGGATTCGTCCACGCCCGACTAAGACATCATTGGTCGAGTGGTGATCACGTGACGCACGAGGGAGGCTGTTGCAGCCCATCTGGAGGATGAGTAAGAGAGGTTGCTACGAAGATGTGGGGAGGGCAGTTCACGCCCCTCTGAAGTATGATGAGAAGGTGGGAGTGAGGAAAGGTTCCCAAAAATGGAAAAAGGTGGAAATTCCTAACCAGAGAGGTGGATATGTATTTAGAATTATCGAGGAACCACCCGCCGCCGACAAACTCACCCCGGTTTTGGTCGGCGCCCATATAAACGAAGCCACAACGAGCAGAGTTGAGTTGAGTCCCAGCAGTTCCCAGAGTCAGTCTCCGGTTGAAGCAAGCCTCGCAGATAGCTGACCAAGATTCACGCACATTCCGGACCCCTCTTCAACAAGAACAATTATTTTGAAGAGCGACTTAGGTCCAGATCACCTAAATAAGTTTTTTTTTTTTGACTTTCGTCCAAAGACCCACCGAAACACCAATTTCTTAGAGAGCAGACAACTTGAAGTGTTAAAACTTGCCTAGCGGAAAACGACGTGTCACAATCTATAGAACGGGTCGGGAGATAGATGCAGTCCTATGTATCGAACAACTAGACATAAAGTTTGTTACCTTTTTCTTTGATACTTTGAACTTTTGAGTTTTCATTTTATTGTCTTTTATGCATATTTGTGTGGTATCACCCCCGTTGAACTCGGTTTGTAGTACGGCCCCAACCACTGTTTGATCTCGTCTGCCTAAGATCAATTCACAACGTGGGTAGGCGGACTGGGGGATCAGTGCAGTTACCTTGGTAACCGGGCGTTGGAAGCGAGTTGGGAAAGACGAGGCTGATATCAAATCTAACCAGATTCCCACCCGAATCACCAAAAGGTTAGAACGTCACATTTGGAGCAGCGACACCCGAACGGAGCAGCGAGGAGCGAACGGCTGGCGCCGCGGCGAGGACGTCACAATTGGTGCTGTTTAGGGACGTCACAGTTGGTGCCGTGGTAGACTAGGATAGAACGTTACGGTTGGCGCTGCGACCAGCGGACGACGTCACAAGACAGAAGATGGCGATTGACGTAGCATTTAAATTTTTGAAGATTGTAGTTATCAGGGAAGCAAGAAATGTTTCCCGACAGAATCCATCTTGCACATTTATAAATCTGAGTAAGAAATTGGAAGGGAGTTCCACAGGTAGGAAGTACGGGAAAAGAAACTCTTAGGACCTAATTGCCAATCTAGTAGTATGCATACGTTCATGTAGTCGGAGCACCAGAGAAAAAAGCTCATCAGAGCAGTTACCTTGAAAATATTTGTAGAAAAGACAGAGGGAAGCTACATCACGTCGAGATGCTAAGTCAGAATCGATTACATTACAGATCCTTCTTTGGATTTTGTTAAGAACCTCAGGATGAATAGCAGGAGCACCAGATATGGCAGCAGTATTCAATGTACAGACGAATGGTAGATATATAAATGTTGCCACTCGTTGCTGCTTGCTATAAATGCTGCCGAGAGAATGCGGTAACACATTATTCTATAGTTAATAGACTCTCCCACCTAATATAAGTAGGAGTAGTAATAGAAACGACGGTCAGTCGATGTCGGACGACAGTTAGTCGAATACGAAAGTATCAGCGACCACAAACCGATTACTCTGCGTAATACCTATTATATCAAGTTCCTAACGTTTTGTACGTCGAACCTATTTTAGGACCGATTTAGTACAAATACAAGTCTCCACTGCGAAATCACCCCACAACACACATAGAATTAAATAACTTTGGCCCTCACGATTACTGGCGGTTCTGTAATAGTGCATTAAATAAGTGTAAGGTCTCTATCCCTCCCTCTTCAATCAACATGAGGTGTTACCATCCTCTGCTGATAAAGATGAATACTTTGACCGTAAATTCTCCTCAAACCTTACTCTTGACTCATCCGGAATATCCATGTCTAACTTCCCTCCTAGAACTGTGTCTCTGTTGAGTAATATGTATATAACCCCTTCCATGGTTTCTACTATCATTTCTAACTTTGACCCGAACAAAGCATGTGGACCTGATGGTATCCCTGTAATAATCATTAAGAAGTGTGCTCCCGAACTGGCTCCTGTTCTCTCTAAACTATATAATAAATGCCTTGCTGCCTCTTGCTTACCTGCCTGTTGGAAGTCATCATCTGTTGTTCCAGTTTTTAAGAACGCGGGTGAACAGTCCGACCTTTCCAACTTTCAGCTTATTAGCCTTCTTCCTCTTTTGGGGAACACCCCAAGAAGCCCTAATCAATGCCGAATTGGTTAAGTATCTCTAAACGGAGGGCATTTTTTTTTTCTGACAAGCAATATGGCTTTCGTTTCTCCAAGTCAACTGCTGATTTACTGACGATATTTGCGGATAGAGTTTATGATGCTGGAGATAAAAACGTTGAATTCCGGGTGTTGCACTGGTCATCTCGAAAGCCTTTGACAGGGTATGACATTCAGGTCTTCATAAGCTGAAAAGTTACGGTGTCTCCGAACACTTTTTTGAACTGATCAAGTCTTTCCTTTCAAAATCGTGAAATGAGAGTTATCCTGAACAGTCACGTGTCTAGATCCTTTCGTACTAACGCAAGTGTCCTCGGGGCTCTATCCTTGGTCCTACTTTTTCATTTGATGACCTTCCCGATGACATCAGCGCTCAACTTGGTATTTACGCTGACGGAACAACAGTTTACTCCTGCCTCAATAATAAGGCTTATCACTCCGACAAGGTTAAAATGGCAGCCAATGCCCAAAACGACCCCAAATCCCTCGTTAAATGGGACAAAAGATGGCTTGTTAATTTGAAAGCCTCTAAACTAATGTTCTCTCCACTAATTAATTGAGTGACCGCTCGCTGTCTTCTATCGGACTTATGTTCTCTACTGATATGAAGTGCAAGGACTATATTGAATCCATTGCTAGGTCAGCTGCTAAGAAAGTCGGTTCATTATGTCGTACGATACAAGATTTCCCTCAAAGTCCGTGCTTAGAATATTGCTGCCACATATTGTCCGATGCACCTGCTATTTACCTTGAGCTCCTCAATAAAATCCAAAGAAGAATCTGCAGTATTATTGGTCCTGATCTGACAGCTCAACTCCAGTGAGTTTCCCATTGCCGAAAGTTTTCTCTCTATGTTTTTTCTATAAATACTTTCATTGTAATTGTTCAGATGAGCTCTTTGCTATGGTATCTAGAGTTCTTTTAAATTTAAGCGAAGCACTAGACTGGTGTTGAGATCTCATCAAATTACAGCTGGTTAGATGTAGTCACAAATTCTATGCTAACAGTTTCTTTTGTACTTCTCGCTTGTGGAACCTCCTTCCGGCTCAATGCATTCCAACCAATTTTAATCTGCATAAATTTAAATCGCTATCTAATCTCCTCCTGATTACTCTATTTTCTTCCTGCTCATCATACTTATTATAAAACCCAGGTTGTGTGTGTGTCTGTACGTTTATATATTGGATCGGATTTCCTACATTTTTCAACCGATTTCAACAAAACTTCACAGGACTACGTAAAATTACCTGGCGGTGGTTCTGACAGCGCCAAAATTTGGAAGAACACAATTGTTTTGCACGAAATCAATTTGAAAACACGATTAAGAGGCATCGCTGTCGCGTGAATGAAAGGGGGACAACTCATATCGAGTTATACTTATTATAAAACCCAGGTTGTTTGTGTATGTGTGTGTGTGTTCGTTTATATATGGGATCGGATTTCCTACATTTTTCAACCGATTTCAACAAAACTTCACTTTTTTTTTGGAAGGTAGTGTTTCTTATTGTCTTGCACACTTTTTTCTTTATTTCTACATTCAGAATGCTTTAAAAATTCCATTTACAAGACAATTGTTTATAATAAAATTCTATTCAATCGGTAGACTCATATCGATTGAAAACAATGTTTTTGTTTGAGTTTGGGTTTGACCATAAAAACAAAACAAAAAACAAAAAACAAAAAACTAATTAAGACATGCGTGTCCGTCAACCTTAAGCAATAATCTTTGTCAATTTTATTTTTCAGTCTTTATGATGGTCGATACTTGATCTATCTCTTACTGTTACATCCCCGGGCAACACCGGGCTCTCCTGCTAGTCATTAATGTTTCTGTTCCTAATTCTTCCACATCGTGTAACCTTTCTGTTTTAATGGCATTACTGCATTGCTTGGGGTGTTTTCGATTAAACAAAATGTACAAGATACAGTGAACCAACTTTCCTTGCAGTAGATGCAGCTATTGATTCGATATAGTGACTCCACTTTCTTTCAGTGTAAAACGTGGGGACAAGAATGCGTGGAGTGTTGCTCTCCTGGGGGTTAGCATCAGCCATACTGAGAGCAGGCAGAAAAGGTTCTTTGTGGTAGTTAAATGAAAGCAGTTTTGTTTTAGAGGCGTTGAAATTTACAAGCAACTTCTTGCCCCATTTAACCACTGATTGGAGGTCCTTTTCAACTGTAGTTGCCAACTTTACTTTGACAGATCTGTCGGATTTGTTACTGAGACAGGAATAAATGGTTGTGTCATCTGCATAAATACCTAGATGGGAACTGATGACATCGGGGAGATCATTGATGAGGATCAGAATCAGGGTAAGTTCTAGGATAGAGTCCTGGAGGACCCTTGCGTTCGTATGGAAAGATTTGGAAGTAAGCGCGTTCAGCACAATCCTCATTTCACGATTTATTGTTTTTGTTAAAGTATTTTGTTAGTATTTTCGACTGTCTCAGTTATTATCAAGAAACATGTATTAAGATTGCGGCAGTCAAAATTCTGCTGGTTACATGCTGGTATTTTATAGAAAGCCGAACATTTTGAATCAGTCCAAAGTGACGTTTTCTGTGACGATCAAAGAGAACCTGACCGTATTAGAAAGAATGCATCAATTCTTATGTGTTTGCTTCTTAAAAAATAAAAAATGAAATATTTTATAGACACTTCAAGATACCGTCTCCTGTGGGAAAATATATATTGTTTAATATGGGTTTTTTATTATAATGATAACTTCTAGTAATTTCAGTCTTTCCATGCATTGGGTTATGTATAGTATTTTGGTATTATCCATTAATATTTGTCTTATGTTGAGAGTTGCATTTTGGTTGTTTGTGATCGATAGGTGCACGGGTTGCACTAGGTTTCGACAAGTAACACGCCAACTTACGATAGAGTCTTAGGCATGTGAGGCCGATGTAAGAACAATGTTTTTTGATATCGGGAAAGGGCATGTGAATTCAGGCACAACATTATTATTATTATTTTTTTTTTTTTTACATAGGATGGATTTTTGGATTATTACACATTGTCCTAACACACCTTATAAGCACAAACACACATACACGCACGCTACTGTTTCAGCTTATACATGGCTTAAGTAGTTGTAAATTATTTTCATAGCAACCATGACTTATTAACTTACTATTTAAGTGCAAATAAATTGAGAGTGACGAATGCCGTTGTTATCGTTATGTCCTCACCGTCCTTTAAGACGGATAGTCCCAAATCGTCACACTACTTTTCCAAATATCAAAAACAAATGCAGGTGGTTAAAAACAAATATCTCAACAGGTAAAGGTATTAACTGACAAACTGGTCTTTGTTGTTCACGGAGAAATGTCACCGGGTCTTGTAAAAGCGGATTACAAACTGGCTTTGAAATCTACCCGCTAGCCCTACGAAATCGCAGCAGCCTATTACTGCTTCTTGCGTTAATCAAAGCGCAAAGATAAGTAACTAAATTTAAACAGTCTTCATGTCGCCAATCAACGAGTACACTCTTAATTAGTTGCATTCGTTTCGCATTGATATCTGTCTAGAGTCCGCCTGAAGTTATTATGGAAATCACATAAACCTCAATAACTTTGAAATTTGTTTTGTCAAAACAAAGCACGAGTTAAATTTTTAGTCAGTTTCAAGGTTATATTATTATTTTTTTTATTAAAGTTATTGAATTTATTATAAAAAACTGCAGTCTGAAGTTATAATGCAGATTAAACTAATATTAGTTTATGGCCTCTGAAATCTAATAATGTGCATGTGGCTAAACGAAGACAGCAAGGAGGCGGTGGTTTGATGCTATCGGCTGGAATTGTCAACCAAACCATTATTGGACCATTCGAAATCGACGAAGGAGTTAAAATGAACTGTGCTAACTATTGCGATTTCAGGGACATTTTTTTTGAATGATACAAATTCCATCCTCGTAATTTCAAAGTGAAGTGTGTATTTATGCCTGACAATATTTCTTTTCATGTATCTAAGGTTAACCATGATTTTTGAGCGTATAATGTTTACAAGGGAGAAAAATGAAATGGGCGCTACAAAGTGCCGAGCTGAATCCCATTGAAAATCTATGGCCACTTGAAAAGATGAAATTATATGATGGCAAAGCAAACGATTGGGAGGCAATTAAAACCACCATGTCGGAAGTTGAACCTGCTGAAATAAAATATTAAACAAAATCAATAGATAATAGATTGCTGACTGTTGGGAATAAGGGTCACTATATTAAAATGTAAATGCTTAAAAGACATCATATCTGTTTGTTATTTCTTCTATTATAGGTTTTGACCAATTGTTGATGAGTTTATTGCCTTGTTATTGAAGTAAAAAGTGATTTGCTGGTTTTGCATAATAACTTCAGACTTGAGTTTTTATAATAAATCCAATAACTTTAATAAAACTTGTTGAAACTGCGTAAGAATTTAACTCAACCTTTGTTTTGAAGTTTAGATTAAAATTTGACAAAAAGTTTTCAAAGCAAATTTGAGTTATCGAGGTTTATATGATTTGGATAATAGTTTCAGACAGATTGTATTTTAAAAGGCCTTTGACAATCTAGGCTGGCAGAGGTTAATTTCCTTGAAAATAGATCGGGATATCTATTCAAACACATGCACTAAATGTAAGTCACTCAGGATTAAGTGAAGCAGAAGAGGCAAAACTGGTCTTGAGTAATATATATATATATATATATATATATATATATATATATATATATATATATATATATATTGTAGACAATCTATATTCTACAATGTACATTCAACATCATCACTTGATAAGACACCAGAGGTGTTGAAACAAAATGGCTATTTTTGTAGTGATTTTATAACATATTTATATTATAATTTTTGAATAAATAATTATATATATATATATATATATATATATATATATATATATATATATATATATTAGCCGGAAGTTCTCTGTGGCTGAACACTCATAGTACGCCAAGCTTAATGGGAACTCCATATATATATATATATATATATATATATATATATATATATATATATATATTGGGTGTACCAATATACTTTTACAAACTTTGAGGGCGGGTTCCTTTCACTAAAACAAGGACAAAAGTCCATGCAAACATATGTTCGCAAATCCTTAGTTTTTGAGTTTTAAGTTTAAAGAAAGATTACGGTTGATGGCGCCGTATTGCCATATAGACTAGGTTACATTTGTCATTCGTGGACATTTTTGGCTAGTCTGTTCTCAACGTTTAGCGTGTGTAGTAGCGAGTTAAATGGGAAATGTTCCGTTTAACAATGACAGAATATTCGTATATAATTTTGGGTTACGGTCGAGCGAATGACAATGGAAGTGAGGCAGCACGACTGTATTAGATTGCGTTTCCTGACTGAAGACAGTTGAGTCAGTCAACCTTTGCTGCTGTTTACTGTTGTGTTGCTGAGACAGTATCCGTGGCACCACAAATTATGGTAATTAATACAGGGTGGGGCGGAAATGTTGCCCCGATTTCAAAGGTTAATAAAAAAACAAGCACATGATCATAAGAGAAAAAAAAAACTTTGTATTTATAATAAGTATATTACATACCTTTGTGGTTCAAGTGATTTTGAAAATTGTATCACTTAAGTGTCGACCGCCAATGTCGATGCAGTTTTAGAGTCTGTCTCGAAAGTTCACCATAGCCATTTGAAACATGTATTGATTTCCTGCCTTTAGATCTACAGTTGCTTGTCTGTGTTGATACATTCGTGTTTTGAGATGACCTCATAGAAAAAATCACAAGGGTCTAAATCCGGGGAACGTGGTGGTGGTGGTGGTGGTATTGTGGTGGTGGGGGGGCACCCAATATCACCCCGCAGAGAAAAAAGATGACCCGTAAACATGTCACAGAGAATTCCGAATGAACAACGAGACTTATGCGATGTGGCATCATCTTGTTGGCGCTATACATCATCCGGATTATGAGCGGCGAGTAACTGGACGACTTTAGGACGGTGAAACCTATCGAGGAGTTTACAATAACGGTCCGATGTAACAGTTACTGTAACACCTTCCTCTTTGAAAAAAAAATAAGGACCTCACATTACACACCAGACAGTAACCTTCACACTGTGGAGTGGTCGTTCGTGGAGTTTACGAGGTTTATTGACTGACCAGTACCAAATGTTCTGTTTATTAACCATCCCCAATAAATGGAAGTGCGCACCATCACTGCAGATAAGAATAACTGTTGGGAGGATGTTCTGGAGAATGTCCTGATACAAAGTTGGGCGGGTTTATTGTATCTTGGGTTGTGCATTTAAAAACGTCTACAGTAAACTTTAAACGTAATAACTCAAAAACGAAAGATATGCAGACATATGTTCATGTAGTCTTTTGTCGTGCGCCGACGGCTTGGTGGTAGAATCTCCGGCTGATACCAATTCAGTCGGGTTTCGATCCGAGCTAGAGGCAACCGGATGTCTAGCCACACTGATGAGCTGCGAAACAGTCTGTCTGTGGATGACGTTATATGTATCGGGTTTTTGCATGCTTCAACGGCAGTTTTCATGTAGTTTGCGGTCATTTTCTACTGGCCAGAGTGAGAGCCAATAGCTGCCTGCCACGAATAGACAGGAAGATTCTATTGACCAGCGTGAGAGCCAACAGCTGACTGACACGAATGTTAACTAGCATGCAAAAAAAATCGATAGCTACATTCGTCACAAGTGGGAAAAATTTAAATCTGCATAGCACTTTACTCCAATTATCTCATTCGCTTGCTTAAACTCAACGTTGATTCTGATTCCACAGAACTGGGTTGGGTGTGAAAAAGTATTTGCTGTTAACATTCTTTTTTCATTCGGTTTTTCCAGTTACGAGTCCTTTTTTAAAGCTGATCGTTTTGTGTTCATTTTGTTTAGTTCTTTTTTCGTAACAGATTTAATGTTTAGTATAGAGCTTAGAAAAAATTCGCATTGTGAGATAGGCAAGAAGTAAGGCATGTAGCAACACCAGCACGGCAAAGGGCACTCCTTTAAAGGTAAGGAAGGGTAAAAATATTTTAAGTCAAGTGATAGCGATTGCTGTATGAGTCGTACGATTTTTGAATCAAGCACGGGCAACGCCGGGCCATGCTGCTAGTAAGTTCTAAAAATGATCACGTTAACTACAACTTCGCAACGAAGCACGCGGGGGCATAAGTCTATATATTAATTACAGGCAAATCTCCAGATACGCAATATTCACATGTCTTCTGAAAATGTTTCTTTTAAATTGAAAATCGTTTATTTTGCAATCTTCCATCCAATCTAAATTTTATATTTTTTTTTTCTCTAAAAGCAATGTTACATAACAAGTAAAACTTGGAAAATTCAGTGGTTTCTATGTTTTGGTTAAAATGTCATTTAGCATATACAAATCCAACAAATTTAGAATTTAAAAATGAAGTAATATAGCAGAAAAACAGCTGTATCAATTTCGTATTTTAAAAGCTATTTTTTCATTTCTCTCGTCTGAGGTTTCTTTAATGTTAGTCTCCTTTGTTCTTTTCACCTTTCACCCTTCTTCACATTCTCATGCATTATACTTTCACCGTCTTGTGGGTACCTCGAGGTGGTGTAATTGTTAGCAAGCTTGTCCCGCCAAAAGAATTACGAACGAGTAGTGAGTTCGATCTTCACTGGGTGCCCCTCACTTTCTGCCTTGTGCGACATCCAAGCTACGCTTGGAAAATCATTGGGCCACCTCGTCGTGGACTTCACGTTAAATCATGAAAGAACTTTTTGCCCGTGTCTACAACGGTGGTGATGAAAGGAATTCTAATCAAACTCTACGACAAAAGGGTATTCAGTGTTAATTACAACACTGACAGTGAAAAAAAGAAACTCCTCAAAACAATAAAATTTCTACAAGTTCAATTCCCTGGTTGGGAAGAAGGTTGGTGAACCTTGTTTTTTTTTTCTATTCCAAAAAGTCAGTAAAAGAACTGTACAAGTCAAACAGACTTATTGTTTTCGCTAATAGGGTAAAGTGAAAATTTACCCCCTCTCCTGCTTTTAAATTTTTCAGTAAAAGAATCTTACAAGTCAAACAGACTTATTGTCGGTTAAGAGGGTAAAGAGAAAAAAAGATTTTCCCCTCTCATTTCTTAATTTGACGTACCACCGCAGTAAAATGGACGAATTTAAAAGTGCAATGCTAGAGTTGATGAAGCACCAACAGGAAGAACAACTGTTGTTGGAACAGAAATATCAAGGAAGACAAGATAAATTCCAACGAGAACAAGCAGAATATCAGAAGAAATTTGATGAACTGCACCGAGAAATTCAGGTTAGACAACAGAAACTTGAAGAAATGCTCCTTCAAACACAGAATGAGCAAAGGCACTTGTATAATATATCCATCAAAAGTCAAAATGAGGATAGAGAAAACGCGTTCTCTCAAAATGCTATATGGAGTGCTACTGAAAACTTTACGTTAGCTTCGTATTTTAAACATTAAGAGGACTTATACAGTACGGATTGTGCAAGTTGGACTGACCATAAAAAAAGTTCGCCTACTCCTCAGAAAATTAGGCACAGCAGAATAATACTAAGTTTGTTAACTATATCTTGCCTAAGAAAACCAGCAACTTCAAATATAAAAAGGTGGTTCAATCATTAACATAATTCTTCTGTCCAAAAACAACACTGTTCCACAAGCGTTGGAAATGCATGAATCTCACCCGCAAAGAAGACGAAGATTATACTACTTTTGCGAGTGTAGTCAATAAACACTGCGATGACTTCAAATTGGCAAAGTTAAGCGCCAATAATTTGAAATGCCTGATTTTCGTCCAGGGTTTGATTCCAGCGAAAGACGTCGAAATACGTCGTAGGGTACTCAATAAGCTTGAAAAACATCGAACAGAGTGGCGTGGCTCACATTAAAAAAGGTCAACCAAAAAAATAATAAAGTTACCTTGCCGTCACGACCATGTTTCAGTTGTGGCCAATTACATTGGTATAGAGATTGTTCTTTTAAAGATAAAAATGTTTTAATTGCGATAAATTGGGAGACAAAAGTTCCCACTGCAGGATTAAGAGCAAGACAAAAATAGTTTTGTAAAAATTACCAAGTCTGATGAACCAGAAAGTCGTGATATCAGTGAATTTAAGGATTTTTGTAAGTCATTCCTGATCGAATATATTACCACGGTGCCATATCACCCAAGAAGTAATGGACATGCAGAGGGTTTTGTGGACACTTTCAAGAGAGCACTGAGGAAGGCTAGAGGTACTCCTGCCAATACGGCTACACAGCAGTTTTTGAAGGTCTATCGTGTAACCCCTAATAGCAGTGTTCCATCTGCCAAGGCGCCAGCGGAGGTCATGTTTGCCAGGGAAATAAAATCAGCATTTGACAAATTCCTTCTGAGTGAAACGAAAGCGGGAAATAAGAATAAATTGATTAAAAAGCGCTTTAAGATCGGTGAAAAGGTTCATTTTCGTGTATTTGAGAAATAATAAATTTCACTGGGAGATAAGGAACAATAGACAGACAAATTGTTAACAGGATTTACATGGTTCAGGGGCCGAACTTTATACACAAACGTCATGTAAACAAAATTAGAAAACGGAATGAAAGCGTAGTCGACAGGGATCCCATAGAAGATGACACTACAGCCATCGTCTTTGACACGTTTGAGGTTCCAATACTGCAATCAGTGCCAGAGCTCAGAAGGCCCAAAAGAAAAAGGAAATTTATGGAACCTTTAGAAATTAACCTGAGAAAGAAAAGATATTGAACATCTTTCATTTCAGAAAAAGGAAAAGAATTAGTAAAAAACACATCTCCTCACTTATGAACTTTGAATTACCAAAAAAGCACAATACACATTGGATTATTGGTAATTATTAACATCATAAATTACCATTAAACTTATCCAATTTTACATTATTTAGGAATAATGAATAGAGACCTTGATAAAAATGGAGTGTTTTTACTACGTAAAACTAAAAAAAAATGTGAACGTAATTCCTGTATATAGCTTTTCAAAGTGGTTGTTTCTGTTTTTTTTTGTGTGCATATGAAGGTCTCGATCTGACGAAGCTGTTTAAGTGATTTGCAAAGAGTAGGAGACTAAAAAATGAGTCAAGATGACGCACGCAAGAAGTCTACCATTCATCTGGGCATTGAACATGTACCAGGTAACTGGTTTGGTGCTTCTGCGACACAACAGTACAAAAACCCGTCACTTTTGGGCTGTGCAGTGGTCTTTCGTGTAGTTCTTTCTGATTTTCAAGAGCCCAATAACGCCAATTCTGTTGATTCACCATGCCATCACTCATAAAGAAAATGATTGTCATTTACCTCAAAAATTGCTTCCATCTGCCATGCGAAGTTAAGCCTCTGTGTATAGCTGGTGGGAACAGCATGATTTCGCTGAATGTTAAATCGGTGAGGAAACTCAAACTGACCTGCTGTGACAGACTCGTTATTCTTCATAAAACTATCGTAGGCGAACACGCGGTGCGCTATCGGCCACAAAGCCATAATTTCAATTGAAAAGAAACAAGAATGCTAAGACACCACAGACCGAATTGTACCTGTTGGACATATGTCCCTCCCCCTAGGGCTGAGGAATAGCCATTTCAAAAACGTCCGTCCTCTCTACTTCACACTATACATTCCATTTATAGAACTCCAAATACAAACGAAAGTTGTATGTAATGGCACCCCCAGACAAAGATTTCAAGAGTTGTACCTGTAAGTCTTGAGCGATATACCTTGAGACATGTCGCTGCTGAGGTGTACGTCACACGCGCAATCGACCATCACTTCGATGAAGGTAGAATCTACTCTCATCACTGGATACAATAAAGAGCGCCATTCGACCTCTGAACTGATCCCCTCTAGCAAGACGAGCACAACGATGTTCAGCGAAATATCAGGCGAGAGGCAAACTTGCCAGTAGTTCCGCTGCAAGCAAATGATTTACAAACAATTATGACGATAACAACCAAAATGAGGACACTCGTTCGAATAAAGTAGTGTGTTTATATTGTAAAAGAAGAGCCAATTTTCGGTTCATTACACACAATATCTGCCTGTGTTTTGGCATGCTCGTATGCATGGGTGACTTACATGTACATGTGCCATTTTATGTACGCACACACGTACACACACGTACACACACACACACACACAGAGTTTATTTGAAATAAGTCACTGGAATAACACGTTCCTTTTCCACTCAGTCTGGACAACACCTATCCTGAGCTGAGCAATAAAATCGTAAATTATGAGACAAGGCCAAAGAAAAAAATAACTTAAATAACACTAAAAATATAACAGGCACATCAAGTTGAAACCTCGGTTCCCGTACGATCACCGAAGTTAAGGAGCATCGAGCCTGGTCAATACCCAGATGGGTGATCGCTGTAAGCTTGGGTGTGCGGGTGGTGTAATGGATAATGGCTCGGAATTGTTAATCGGAAAGCCGAGTTCCAATTCAAGTCGAGTTCGTTATATTCACTTACACGCAAATGCATGGCTTCCTCCCCAGCTATGGGTTTAATAAGTAAGATTTGTGTCAATCATTATTATTTAATTACAATCTGTTTTACAAAGTGATTTCTAGTAAAAAAAACAAAAAACGAATCAATCAAAATCCAAAATATCAGATAGTTATACGATTCTATTTTACTTTTAAAAATTATTCGGTAATAAACAGAATTATTTTGAAAGTTTAAAACGTATTATTAGGTCTGTTATTGATTTAAAATGGATATCCATACACACACGCAAACGTATATACACACACAATTTGAATATGTGACGCGAGGGTTAACCTCTTTGTACCAGGAAAATCTGGAAGCCCTTTGAAGTCATTTTTCTAAATCCTTCTGTATTTGCAATTAAACTGTTTTCAAATACATTTATTTTAAATGGATAAGCAATTTAGATTTGAAATCTTTCCATTATCCAACAGACAGGTAAGCAACTAGTGAAAATAAAACATTACTTTTCAAAGGTGATCAGGTAAGAGATATCGATTCGGTTTATGGCGAGGGCGACCAATTCGAGTTCGTATTCATTAGGAAAAAATACTCAGTAACCAAAAACAGAATCCTGTCAATTTTTCATTTATTTCGTTTTATAAAATGAAGAGGATTGGACGCATCTGTAAAGATCTGTTTAGTGCTGATAAGAAATCTTCAGACAAGTCTGAAATTTAAGAAAATGTGATTGCCTTTATATTGTTAAGTATACATTATATATATATATATATATATATATATATATATATATATATATATATATATATATATATATATGGTGCGATGGATAAATTGTAGTCTAAATTACGCAAAAATGAAAATAACACTGAAATCTCATTTTAACAGATGTATTTGCCAAAACTACACAAAAATATCTTGAAATACTAAAGAGTAAATTTATTCAATAAAATTGCCATAGGCTTCAGCCACGGCCTCCAGATGACTTCGCAATCTGCTGCAACTCTTCTGGACGGACTCCTTGTTAAAGTTGGTGAATATTTCCATAATCCTTGCCTTCAGTTAATCTTTGGTGTTACAAGAAGCTTTGTTGGCCTCTCGTTCAACTGCGTTCCACATATAATAATCACGGGTGTTGCAGTCTGGGGAAGTGGTTGGTTAGATGTAAGGGGTGATGTGGTCGCAGAAATTTTCTGACAGCCATGACTGGGTTCACCTACTTGTGTGGCATGGTGCAGAGTCCTGTTACCAGACATAAAGTCTTGTAGCAGCCACCCTTTTCACCCAGGACAGTACTCTCTCCTCAAGGTAGTTGATGTAGGCCTCTGGGTTGAGTCTGTCCTCACCACCAAATTCGGAAGTTCTTTTCTGATCAGAACGATCAGAGTTCCAAGCTGCCGTATTTTCGTAATTACAATTAAACTCATCAAAATCTTTCCGAATCCTCTGCACTGTCATCAGATTGACACTCAAACACTTGGAAATGTTCGTATTGGAGCTTACGGTTCAAATGCCAAGCAGTGCAACCATTTCCCAATTTCTGGCGGAATGAATTGCCTCATGGTGGTCTTTTTTTCACAAACGTTGCCCAACAAACCCTACTGTATTATGCACTTGACAAAATCAAAAACAAACAACGCGCATGCGCGAAATAAAAAAAAATAGAAAATGGCGACAATTTACCTATAATAGCTTATATATATATATATATATATATATATATATATATATGTATTATGAAATGGACAAAGTCCGACAATTATTTTAAGACATTTTTATGTTTATACATTCTTTTTATAGATAGAAATATTTAAGTAAATGCTCTGTTTTATAATAAACAATATTAAACAACATTTACCGGCCTGAATGTTCGAGAAATTTTCATAGAAAATTTTTGTCCTCCGACAAGAATCGAACCTGTATCCTATACGGAACCGTCATGTAGCCTGACGTGTCTTAACAACACACGTCAAAATCATCACTTGATAAGACACCAGAGGTGTTGAAACAAAATGGCTATCTTTGTAGTGGTTTTATAACATATTTATATTATAGTTTTCGAATAAATAATTATATTCGCTCTACTCTGTATTGAGCACTCTTTTAAGAATAGTAATTGTTGGTTATTGGAATTTATTCCGTATACACCAATCCTATACTTGGGTATATATATATATATATATATATATATATATATATATATATATATATATATATATATATATATATGCGCATGTGAGTATAGGCTTGTATATAAGAGAATGCGCCTTTACATATCAAAAACACACACGCAGAACACTCACACCGACAGAAAGAGAGAGAGAGAGAGAAATAGAGAGAAGGAAATTGCGAGAAAGATAAAGCGAACAAGAGGGATAGAGAGAAAGAAGGAGAGAAAGAGAATAATGGGGAAGATGAAGAGGGAGCGATAGAGTGTGAGAAAGAGAGAAGGAGGGAGAGAGAGAAAGAACGAAAGAGAAAGAGGAATAAAGAGAGAAAAAATAGATATAGCTGGAGAGAGAAAAAGAAAGGTAGAGAGAGATGGATGTAAACTCTTAAAATCACATCATTAAGTTGGCAGGCTGTCAAAAAGACTCTTTTCAGGTTTGGCAGGCGAAAAGTGTTCCCCGCCAAAGCCACGCAGCATGTAAATACATAAATTTTCTCTCCCTAATTCGTTGCTCGAAGACAATCAGAAAATAAACACATTTAACGATGTGAAAATAAAATGGAATCAACAACGATGGGGATATTATTATTATTAATAATAATAATGATAATAATAATAATAATAATAATGATAATGATAATAATAATAATGATAATAAAAATATCTCGATTGTGTTAAAAGATTTAACTAACTTACGGATATCATTAATATTTGAAAAACAAGATTCCAAAAGTAAAAGTGAATTTGAAGATGGCATTTTTTTTTTATTATCAATCGTTACAAATTAGTAATTTCTTTTTTATGCTCGTGTTTTCCCTTTTCCTTGTGTTCCAGTTAAAATTCTGCTTTCAAAGAAATTTCTTTTCAAAGTAAAGAATTATAATCCAAAATACAACATACTTTCCACGCATACATCTTACTTATTATAAAACGCAGATTGTGTGTGTGTGTGTGTGTGTCTGTACATTTATATATTGGATTGGATTTCCTACATTTTTCAACCGATTTCGACAAAACTTCACAGGACTACGTAAAATAACCTTGCGGTGGTTCTAAGAGCGCCAAAATTTGGAAAAACACAATTGTTTTGCACGAAATCAATTTGAAAACACGATTAAGAGGCATCGCTGTCGCGTGAATGAAAGGGGGACAACTCATATCGAGTTATACTTATTATAAAACCCAGGTTGTTTTTGTGTGTGTGTGTGTTCGTTTATATATGGGATCGGATTTCCTACGTTTTTCAACCGATTTCAACAAAACCTTTTTGGGCAGGTAGTGTTTCTTATAGTCTTGCACACTTTTTTCTTTATTTTTACATTCAGAATGCTTTAAAAATTCCATTTACAAGACAATTGTTTATAATAAAATTCTATTCAATCGGTAGACTCATAATGATTGAAAACAATGTTTTTGTTTGAGTTTGGGTTTGACCAATTCATAAAAACAAAACAAAAAAAAACTAATTAAGACATGCGTGTCCGTCAACCTTAAACAATAATCTTTGTCAATTTTATTTTTCAGTATTTATGATGGTCGATACTTGATCTATCTCTTACTCTTACATCCCCGGGCAACGCCGGGCTCTACTGCTAGTATAATATAAATTGATATTTTTGACATTACTCCATTAGCTCGGAATGAATCATCTCAAAGAGTATGCTATTTAAATCAGTAGTAGACCTTGGAGGCACGGTGGAGTAATGGATAACGGCTTAGATTGAAGAATCGGAGAGCCGAGTTCGAATTCCAGTCGAATTCGTTGCATTCACTTACGTGCTAATGCCCTTGGGAAACGTGCGAATCCTTTTCTTCCAGCTATTGGTAAATAGCAGGATAGACCGAATTCTATAGCCTTGGATAGTAACTAGCAGAAATGGCAATCTACCGCGGGGAAAAAATCTGCCTCGTCAGTCATGTATCGAAAGATTCATGATCAGCTAAGTGTGTATCACGCATGACACAAAACTTACGGAGTAGACATATTCAGTTAGAACCTAGAGAGTATAAAAATAATGCAGGGTTCCAGTTTGTCATTCTTGTAGAAACTGTCATATCTATCCATTAAGCGATCACGGCTCTCCACAGGTTCCTTTTTTCTTTAATTACCTGTAAATTGCCATACTTTCCTGTAAGTAGTGTCCTGTTACCTTCTAAGCGATTTTTAATTTAGAATTGTCCTTTTCAACTTACTAGTTGCCACCCAAGTCAAGAAAACCGAATCTACTCTGCTATTAAACACATAATGGACGGAAAAAAATGATGGATACATGTCTTTTTCAAAGAAAATTTCCAAAATGAACGCGGCAGTAGGATAATCCTTCAGGAGTGAGACCGTAACAGATTTTTTTTTTTAATTTTGAATAAATGTTCATGCAATACAAACCCCAAGTGTCACGAAAAGTAGAAGGTTACTAAATGAGGTTGTTATATGAGCGTAGAACGGGGAAGAGGGAAGTAAGTGTAGATTACGAGGATACGTGCGATAGGTAACAGTTGACGCTAGGCTTGAAGAGGCTAAGATATTTGTGGTCGAGGAAGCATCCCCTTGGAACTCTGTCACACAAACCAGTGGCTCTAGGGAAGAAGCTATCAGGATCAAATATTATGCTTCACTCAGATGTACATATCATGGTGGGTCGTAGCTGTAAATGTCTGAACTGGTAGAACATTTTCTACGGAAACAGCGATCGAGAAGCTATAGGCTTGCGGCATTGCGTCTGTGGTAATGCGGTTGTTGGGTGAAAAATAATTCATCGCCTACAAGGCCGCGTAAACGCTTTTGAACTTTGAATATATAGATAGATAGATATATACCGAGACAGATATAACGATAGACAGATAGACAGAAACGGAAATAGATAGAAATAGACTTAGAACGATAGAGAGAAACACAATGAGATAGATAGATAGTCAGAAAGAGACTGAGGTAGATATATAAATAGAAACAGACTAAAAACCAAACTGACTGAGATAGGGCGGTAGTTGAATAGACTGATAGATAGATACTGAGACACATAGAACGATAGATAAATATTAGGTTGGTGCAAAAATAATTTCGTTTTCTCACATAGTAACATATGTTAGAAAACGAAATTATTTTTGCACCAACCTAATAGAAACAGACTGAGATAGAACGATAGCTATTAGGTTGGTGCAAAATAATGTCGTTTTCTCATATATTAACATATGTGAGAAAACGACATTATTTTTGCACCAACCTAATAGAAACAGACTGTGATAGATAGAAAGAAAGGTGTATATATATATATATATATATATATATATATATATATATATCAGTCAGTTATGTGCCATGCGTGATAGACACTTAGGCGATCATGTATCTTTCGATACATGACTGAGGAGGCAGATATTTTTTCCGCAATAAGTTGCCATTTCTTTGTGCGGTAGACCAGTTGCCATCCAAGGCTATAGAACCCGGTCTGTCCTGCAATTTACCCATAGCTGGGAAAAGAAGAAGATTCATACCTTTCCAAGGGTATCAGCACGTACGTGAATATAGTGGATTCAACTTGAATCCGAACTCGGCTCTCCGATTCCTCAATCCGAGCCGCTGTCCATTACTCTACCGTACAGATGAGATACGCAACAGGCGAAGTAAGATTTCGCTTTACGCATTTGTTACTGTGACGCAATCCGTACTTCCTAATGGGTCTAGATGTTTCAATTAACAAAGAAAACAAGAGAGAAAAAGAGATTGAATACAATAGACGAAAATAGATAGACACTGACTGAAATAGATAAATAGATAGACACTGAGACATATATCATAGGTGCGGACTGAGATAGGTAGATGGATACATAGAAACAGACTGAGATTGATAGAACGATAGATAAATAAATAAAAACAGACTGGGATAGAACGATATATAAAAGATGATTGAAAAGTAACTTCCCATTTTAAAATATTAGGTTGGTGCAAAAATAATGACGTAATAATGTCGTTTTTTGACGTTAAAAAATACGTCAAAAAACGACATGATTACGTCATTATTTTTGCACCAACCTAATACTTATGATTTATTTATTAAATCTAATTTTTACAACGATATATATATATATATATATATATATATATATATATATATATATATATATATATATATATATATATATATATATATATATATATATATATATGCTTAGCATGAGGTTCTATTTAAATTCTACATCGGCGCCAGATTTCGCTACTAGCTTCCCGAGCTGCCCGGGAATCGGCTCAACTGATTTCACCAGGGACACTTGTGGTATGGAAGACATCTTGTATTCACCTTTAAAGTTCTTCCAAAGTCTTGGTTTGGGTATAGCAGACTTGTTCCTTTAACCAACTCCAAAGAAAAAAGTCACACGGTGTTAAGTTAGGACTGACCACTCATACTTAAAATAGAGAGTTACTTTTCAAACATCCTGTAGATAGATACATAGATAAAATAAGACTGAGAGATATAGAATCAATCACAGATATCTAGAGAGATCGAAACAGACGGAAATAGGTAGATAGAAACAGACTAAAATAAATACAGTGGGGGAAATAAATATTCGTACACTTGAAAAATTGTATTTTTTATAAATGTAAAAGCCTTAACTAAAACAAATTTTGATACATTTTATGTGTAAAGATACATTTTATTAAAAAATAATAATAAACTTAATTCATATTCTAACAGAAATTAATGCATTTTTTCATTTTAACTGATAAAAAAAGTATTCGTACAAAACAAAAAAAGCATATTAACTTAATTTAATACTTTGTGGAATATCCTTTGAGTTCAACAGCTATCAGTCTATTCCTGTACGTCTCAACTAATAATTTGTACACATTGAGTGGTATTTTGTCCCATTCTTCTTGGCATATTCTTCAAATTCTTGATATTTGTTGGTGCTCTTTTCCCAATTTGAATTTTCAAATATCGCCATAAATTCTCGATTGGGTTCAAGTCTGGAGACAGACTTGGCCATTGCAAGACGTCAACGTTATTTTCAGCTAACTATTTCCTTGTAGATCTAGCGGTATGCTTAGGATCATTATCCAGTTGGAAAACCCAATCAGGAGGCAGCCGAAGTTTCTCAACAGAACGCATTAAATTGTCTTGCAGGATTTTCTGGTAGTTTTCGGCATTCATCTTGCTATCTATTATTGATATTCTGCCAACACCTTTTGGAGAAAAACGTGTTCTTTGGTAAGTAGGCTTCACCGTCCTTCCTCCACACATAATTTCGATAATTATGACTAAAAAACTATATTTTAGTTTCATCTGTCCATAGTACTTTTTCCCAAAACGAATATTCTTTATCCTTATGCTCTCTAACGAATTTTAGCCTAGCATCTCTGTGTCGTTTCAAGAGGAGTGGAGTCTTCCTTGGGATGCGTGATTTCAGACTGTTTTTGTGTAGTTCATTACTTATTGTACGCTTGGTTATTTTAATCCCTAATGCACGCAGATGTTCCTGCAGCTTTTCTCGAGTAACCTGTGGATTTTGATGGATCTGGTGTCCTAATATCCTTGCTGATCTTAGAGAAATCTTCCTCGGAGCACCTGTTCGTCTTTGGTTTTCGACGCTGATACGAGTTTTAAACCTTGCAATGAACGAAGTAATTGTAGTAAAAGGAATATTCAGGTTGTTAGAAATCGTTCTGTAACTGTTCGCATCTTTCCAAAGAGACAAAATGTGTTGTTTTTGTGAAATAGTCAATTCTTTACCTTTAGGCATTATTAGAAACTTCTCGTAAGACTAGAAATTGCAGAATGCTCTGATAATGGTTAATAGCGTTAACTATAATTACTGATAACATTACTGGAACATTCTAGAATATACTTTTTCCATAATTAATTGATTATTTTATTCTAATAATTGATTTGTACGAATACTTTTTTCACCAGTTAGAATTAAAAAAAAATGCATTAATTTCTGTTAGAATAAGAATTAATTAAGTTTATTATTATTTTTTAATAGTATGTGTCTTTATACATAAAATGTGCCGAGATTTGTTTTATTTAAGGCTTTTTTATAAAAATACAACTTTTCAAGTATACGAATATTTATTTCCGCCCACTGTAGATAAATAGAAAAAATTGTCTGAAGAAAGTTAAAATAAAAATACTTAGTGTATAAACAACTCGTAAATCCTTATGTGTCGGACGGACGCACTACACAAGCACGCACGCAATCACAGACTTTTATTATTAGATAGATAGATAGACAACAACAGATTTTATAACAATATAGAACACTGATATTGTTACGGAAACTATGTTGTTTCCATAGCAGCCATTTGTAATTTTCTTGCGTAAAGAACGCATTGTCGTTTAAAGTTGAAAACTTATGGCTATAATTTAACAATAAGCTTTAATAAATCACAATATTTGGAAACTAGAACAACATCTATTGTTACCTGGTAGTGCTGTGAATAGCCGCATAACTATTTATCAGATATCTAAGAGGCTTATTTATATGCAGCTTCTTTCGTCTGTTTATTACATTCTCCATAGATCAAACATTAAACGGTGAAGATGTTAGATCAACATTTCATTCCAAAATTCCGGGGATAGTAGTATATTAAGGTAGCAGTAGACAGCGCCACCTATCTTGCCGGTATAGGAATACCCAGATCTACATCAGTTGGTGAGTCAATGTGAAAACCTGAGAAGTTGCTCATGCTTAAGTAACGTGAATTATATGAGATCAAACGGGGTATGATAGTGGGTGGCAGATCAATGGAACATTCCATTTCTGTAATTGTAAGAATATTTGACAACCGAAGAATTACGGTGTCACGTGTGAACCGGATTTGCCGGATAGAAGTCATTATTGCCCACCGTTGGCTGCGCAGTAGCTGACTAGATCTCCGTAATGATCGTAACCAGAGGCGTCTAACTGGAATTGTCTGTGTTAATAGACAAGTGACTATCGCTCAAATTACGACAACATTCAATGCAGATGATACTAGACGTAGTAGGTCTGCGTTGTTTAGCTTCCATGAGATATGGGAAAAGATGACCGACCTAGGTGGTCCTGCTATCACCACGACACTGACTACAGCATCTAACTGGCAGCATCTAATGAAGGCCCATATCACGGTTCTTATTGTTCCGGGTAGGTGGTATGTTTTGAGTGTGGCACAGACACCATGTTCCCATGGATCCCAATTATCAGCAAGGCATATTGTGGGCTGCTGGTTGATCAATAAAATGGATGTCATCATGGGGCTATCCGCTGATCTGCCAAAATACGTCTTGAGCCGTAATTGGTATGGTTCAGGTTTCGTGATGATTTGCACCCATTCATATAGCATGTATTTTTACAATACTCCAGCACAATAATGCAGAGTGGTATAGGGCCAAATTGACTTCTTCATCTTTCTCACGCTTCTCTTAATTTCGGATTCTCTAAGCGACGCACGTTTAGTCTCTCCTCATTAGCTTCCATCCTTCTCACTATTTTCTCTCTTCTCTAACCGACGAATTTTAATCTCTCCTCGCCACGCTCCTTCTTTTTCGCATTTCGTCCTCTCTCTTGACCGTCTCTCTTTCTCTCCATTCGCTTACAATCTTCTTCTCTAACCAACGCACGTTTCGCCTCTCCTCACCACTCTCTTTATTTTTTGCAGTTCTATCTCCCTCTTGACCTTCTCTCTTCATCATTCTCTTACATTCTCCCGCTTTTCTAACCGACGGCCGTTTCGCCTCTCCTCACCACTCTCTTTATTTTTTACATTTCTATCTCCCTCTTGACCTTCTCTCTTCATCATTCTCTTACATTCTCCCGCTTTTCTAACCGACGGCCGTTTCGCCTCTCCTCACCACTCTCTTTATTTTTTGCAGTTCTATCTCCCTCTTGACCTTCTCTCTTCATCATTCTCTTACATTCTCCCGCTTTTCTAACCGACGGCCGTTTCGCCTCTCCTCACCAATCTCTTTATTTTTTACATTTCTATCTCCCTCTTGACCTTCTCTCTTCATCATTCTCTTACATTCTCCCGCTTTTCTAACCGACGGCCGTTTCGCCTCTCCTCACCAATCTCTTTATTTTTTACATTTCTATCTCCCTCTTGACCTCTCTTCATCATTCTCTTACATTCTCCCGCTTTTCTAACCGACGGCCGTTTCGCCTCTCCTCACCATTCTCATTATTTTTTGCATTTCTATCTCCCTCTTGACCTTCTCTTTTCATCATTCTCTTACATTCTCCCGCTTTTCTAACCGACAGCCGTTTCGCCTCTCCTCACCACTCTCTTTATTTTTTACATTTCTTTCTCCCCCAACCTTCTCTCTTCATCATTCTCTTACATTCTCCCGCTTTTCTAAACGACGGCCGTTTCGCCTCTCCTCACCACTCTCTTTATTTTTTGCATTTCTATCTCCCTCTTGACCTTCTCTCTTCATCATTCTCTTACATTCTCCCGCTTTTCTAACCGACGGCCGTTTCGCCTCTCCCCACCACTCTCATTATTTTTTGCATTTCTATCTCCCTCTTGACCTTCTCTCTTCATCATTCTCTTACATTCTCCCGCCTCTCTAACCGACGGCCGTTTCGCCTCTCCTCACCACTCTCTTTATTTTTTACATTTCTTTCTCCCTCTTGACCTTTTCTCTTCATCATTCTCTTACATTCTCCCGCTTTTCTAACCGACGGCCGTTTCGCCTCTCCTCACCACTGTCTTTATTTTTTGCATTTCTATCTCCCTCTTGACCTTCTCTCTTCACCATTCTCTTACATTCTCCCGCTTTTCTAACCGACGGCCGTTTCGCCTCTCCTCACCACTCTCTTTATTTTTTACATTTCTATCTCCCTCTTGACCTTCTCTCTTCATCATTCTCTTACATTCTCCCGCTTTTCTAACCGACGGCTGTTTAGTCTCACCTCATCATACGCTTTTCTTTCAAACACTTGGTCTTCTCTCTTCCTATTTCTCGCCCTTCCATCATTCTCTACTCTTTCTTGAACCGACACACGTTTAATCTATCCTTATCACTCTCCTCCCTTTTCGCTTTTCTCCCCCCTTTATCTTCTCTCATCATCTTTCTCACCATTCTCTTACTTTCCCTGTGTGACGATACTCATAGCACGTAGGGCTGATTTACGAGTGTAATTTCCCAGTAATTCCGGATATAGTGTTAATGAAGGGTGTTATCAGTGACTCTCCTATCAAATCGACTGAGTGTAAACGCTTTACCGTTCAACGTCTAGTACTACTGAAACGTGGCAGCCATTCGATCTCTCTAGAGGGCGACTTGAATAACAGAATAATACTTTCAAGATAAGCGTTTTCGGTGCTAACAGTTTCGCTTCGTTTCCAGGAACCTTTCAGAATTTTATTGCACATTTTTAAGTGTCCCTTGTTTCGCTATTCTTGTGTTGCACGATTTGCTCAGAGCTGAAAAGTCCAACCTTGATAAGAGTTTTACTTTATTACCCACAATGAAGCGAAGCGGAATAGTGAAGTCGTATTATTTTGAAGAATTTGATCCTGCTACCATTTTGTACTATCCAACGAAAATTTGTCTGTCGACAATGCAGTGACCTAGTGAACATTTGGCCGATTATAACCCACTGTTCTTAAATAATAATGAGCTTTGAGGAAACAGAATTGTTAATACTTATTGCGTAAAATACACAATTGTGGCACAAGGCCGAAAAGGGAGAAATAGGGTTGAGGCTGGTCGTCACTTAGTATCCTATACGTAACTAATCCGATTCACGACCCATTCATTTATTACAATTGACACATTCACCACAAAAAAACTCATCCATCACCAATCAAACTTCCATATACCATAATACCGTATAATCTTGGGGGTGGTGGTGGCTAAAAGACGTACCCCATGACATAAAAATTTAATTTCATGATCATAAAATAATATACATAAAAATTTGTACGTGATATAAAATGGAAGGGAAGAGGATGAACCCAAAAAACCAAACTAAAATATCAAAACAAGCAAATTAAAGATAACCGATGTTAGTTGGACCCGTCCAGCCCTCAAAAAAGAGAGGCTCCTGTATTCTGCCCTACGACAGAATACATAGTTGTTAGCTAAAGAGACAGCCCAAGACGTGTACTACGTATTGGTGACGTTAAAATCAAGCAGCAACCTACATTTAAATATTTGCTTAGACGTTGGAAAATGTGACACAAAAACTCGAAGGTGCATACAGATACCTAAAGATGTCTTCCAGAAACTAAGAAAAGTATCATGAAATATAAATGTGTTGTTAAAAACAAAGAAAAGAACGATAGGCTGTGATGTAATATCTATGTGGTATTGAATACTTGAAAGTCTCGTCACAGATGAAAGACTGACTTGCAGCGACAGATATGTGGTTCCACCAAGGAATGGTAAAAATACTATGGATAGAATATGTGAACAATTTGGAAGCATTGAAGAAAATATGAATCAGAAGGACACTTATACTTGAAATCAGAAAGAAATAGATGAAATTTCTGGGATATATTATAAGGAAATCAAGTCAGTGAGATCAAATCCAATCACCCACCAAGCGAGTGAAAAAAAAGTGTAGATTTGCTCAAGTACAGAAAGGAATATCAATAAACATATATAAATAATTTTTCTTTAACTTGCACATATGGAATCTTGTCTAAGTAGAGAATTCCTTTTCTTAAGAGACCCCGTTCAAAATCAAAATGACCAGTTGGACAGGCTTGCATCCACAAACGTGAATGACGGCAAGTATAAAACTAAAATTAACAACGATAAAAGATTAATTAAGGTAAAGAGAACCAAAATAATAAATGACTGATCTGGCATCAGTCGTTTTCCCGCCGCCATAATGTAGATTCCTTGTGCCATTTTTATAAATACTTTCATGGTATTTGTTTGGATGAACTTTGCTCTACGGTATCGAGACTTTCTGAATTTAAGCGCAGTACTAGTTTGGCGGCGTGGTCTCATCAATTTACAGTTCAATTGTCTTTATATAACATTATGTTCTTATGTTTCTTGACAGTTTGTTTTCTCTCCTGTAGAATTCTCTTTTGGCTTGTTGCTTTCCAGTCAACTTTGATCGTCAATAATTTAAATACAATATCAATCGTTATTTACAGTTTTCATGATTGCTATTTTTTTTTATTGTTCTCGGTACTTAACAAGGTTTTTTCTTCTTATTTTTTCACAGTCAGTAAACCCTTGTGTCTCAGTAACTTTATTGACTTGCTTGGATAGAATGAATGAAGAAAGAAAGAAAGAAACAAACAAAACCATGTAATATGCAAATACAAAATGTTTCTTTTTAACGAAGTAAAAGAAAAGAGAAAGAAATTATGCCAGCATCTACGAATCTGTGTGGAGAGCATTTTACCGCGTAAATCCCTCCTTGGAGGGATTTCGCATTATTTATCATCTCTCAGTTGCGTCTCTGTCTTTGGACAGAGTGCGTTCAGGGGCTTCTCTGTCTAAGGACAGAGGGGCAACTGAGGAAAATTATACTGAAGAGGTGCCCAGCCCTGGCGAACAGCTGCCCGAGGCCGCGTCAACCCATTGCACAAGAGGGAGGGATAGGTGCTCGCACCGAGCCCAGCGCAACAGACGGTTGCCGGGGCTGAGGGGAATTTTTGTCGCTGCCCCAGTGTACGCGCTCAGGTCTCCACATTAATCCGACCTTGTGTCGCATCTCATTCTCGTGGGGGAATGAGTAAACACCGTGTGGAGAGCATTTTTCCATTTGTCCAAAAGTTCATTATTTTGGTTGGTCAGCGCCTATTAAGAAACTACTTGATGAGTTTTTGTGAATGCATTGTAGAACAGAAAGATGGTAAAAGATAAAAATTGTTTAGGGCAACAAAAGAGAGGAAGATGTGGCGAGCCATGGTCACTTAAAAAGTTTGTGTTAAAGGGTGGCAGAACAGGGACATAGAGGGGTGGTAAAAGATAAAAACCTACTAAGAGCAACAAAAGAGAGGAAGATGTGGAGTGTCATGATCAAGTAATGAGTTTGTGAGAATGGATGGCAGAACCGGGACAAAGGACAGTGGTAAAAGATAAAAATTACTTCGAGCGACAAAAAGTAGGAAGATGTGGAGAGCCATGATCAAGTAATGAATCTGTGTGAATGGATGACAAAACAGGAACAAAGCGGGATTGTAAAAGAAAAAAAACTTAGAGCAACAAAAGAGAGGAAGATGTGGAGAGTCATGATCACTTAATGAGTTTGTGAGAATGGATGCCATTACAGGGACAAAGAGGTATGGTAAAAGATAAAAACTTACTTAAAGCAACAAAAAACGAGAATGGGTGGAGAACCATAGTCACCACTTTCTAAAAGAGGAAGTTCCTCCTGACTTTTGAACTGAAACGTTGAACAAGCAAATGATACCCAAAATTAATTCGCAATTGTAATGTTTAAAACGACTTGACAATTTCGCTATTCTTCATCGTATATTTTTCTACGACTTTCTATAAAGTAGCAAGTCCATGAATACTGACAAGTATTACAATATTGCTAGAAAATAATTAAATAAACTTAAATCATATTTGTTTTTATATCCTTTCTCGTAAAACGAAATTACTTTTTGTATACCTTAATATAATAAAAGATATTTACAATATTACCGAACTTATTCCTGAAACTTCCTTGCTTGCTGGTTCTTATGTTGCTTAAAAAAATTTAGGCGAACACATTTACATACAAAAGTTAATTGATCTCCTTTCGGTTGATATAAAACAATTCTGTTATAACTATTTGTAGATTTCTTCACCGTCTCTTCTCTCACAGTTAAAACTTGTTGATTTATCTTTTGCTGACATGTTTTTAACCCCTTATAACTCTTTTACGCTTCTTGGTGTTCTGCCGCCATATCTGAATAATTTACATTACTACAACTTACCAATTAGTAAAAGGGGGTTAAATATTAATTCCTAATTACAGAAATTATATCTAAGAGTTAACAAGACTCCAAATAGAAACATATATTCAAGCAAAGAAGAATTTCTCGCAAAAGAAATCGGTTTAGATGTCCGTAATATAATCAGTCGACACTAAACAAAATAGCAACAATAAATCTGAAGGAATATATAAAATAGATTCCAAGAATTTTCCCATTAAATACAATGCTGTTCGATAAAAATGACTGATTTTTTTTACTAAAAATATTTTTAGTCTTGTTTTTGGGGTTAAAATAATTTTTAATCTTACTAATTAGAGACCCCTTCCAGACCACTTAGGAAAAAGTTTATTCACCCTAAGGTATTCTATTGATAATTATAAATTTGGATGTAAATGAGATTCAGGAAAAAATTCTGTGCAAAAAAGTGACTCAGATATCGCATTCTAATGATTAAACTGGTAAATTTAAAGAACTTTTGACAAAATATTGAAAACTATTTTACAATACACTCAGAACAATATTCTAGAGAATTCTAGAACAGCTTAAATTAAATCTAGAGTAATCCAGAATATTCCAGAAAGCCTCATACAGTATAAAAACGGCTTGAAATAGCCACTCAAGTCACTAACCAGATAAAAGGGTACAAACACGCATCAGAACCACTTAAGGCATCTATTATTGCCCTCTTAAAAGCAGGCAAGTCTACGAGAGAAATTGCAGAAATTCCTATAACCTCGCAATTAACTGTCTCCCAAGTTCTTAGGGCACATCATGATGCCACTCCTGCTCCAAGGAAGGAAGGAAGGGAACGAAAGAAAAAGATTGATGATAGAACTGGCAGGGTAATCAAGATTGAAGTTGCGAAGAATAGGACTTTAACTAGCCAGTCTAAGCGTCTTGCCTTTTCAACAGTCCGTCGGTGGCTGTTAGAACAAGGTTACAAATCTTGTACACGAAGGTTTAAGCCGCTAATAAGCAAAGCCAACAAAGCCAAGAGACTTGAATGGGCTCACTATTACAAAGATTTCACCGTAGAAGACAGGAAGAACGTTCTCTTTTCCGATGAAAAGAAAGTTGAGCTAAATTCAAAGGATAAGATGAGTCACTTTTATCGAATAGCACTGTACATAGGAGAGATATCTAATTGATTGATTCGTTTTTTTTTTTACAGTTTACCAGCATTTTTAAGGTTATTTAAAACGGAAACATATTTTTTGATTATAAGAATTTGTTTGAGATAATAATGATTTTCTAACACAAGTTTTACAATTTAACTCATAGATGGTAGGGGAAGAGGTAGATTCATACCTTTCCCATGTGTATTAGCACGTAAGTGAATATAACGAACCCAACTGGAATTCGAACTCGGCTCTCCGATTTCTTATTTCTAGTTCTTATCCATTAAACCACTCGCACACCCAAGCTTATAGCTTGGTATTCCCGAGCGGTCATCCATCTAAGTATTGACCAGTTTCATCAGTAACGGTGAACGGATGAGAATCTGTGTTACAACGTAATATGGCCGTAAGCTGAGAGACAACAGAAATGTAGTTCTACAGAAGGATGCTGAGAATTCTATGAACGAAGCGCGTAGGAAACGAACAGTCTTCAGGAATATAGAAACAAAAACAAATCAGAACCAGAGATACATTTCTGGGATACATAATGAGAAAGGAGGGCTTGGAAAATTCGACATAGTACATACTGAAAGCTGTAGGGAAAGAGGGAGCGGGCTAGCTACCTAGTTTATGTGAATAGATTGCAGGGCGGGGTGCCGGTCGGGTCGTAAATAGACACATATTGCTAAAAGGTGCATGGGATAGAATGTCGTGAAGAGAGACGACAGAAGGAGCTAGAGGAGGAGGAGGAGGAGGAGGAGGAGAAGTACAGAAGAGAGACATCTAAGAATTTCAGTAACACATTATAGTGATTTTACAAGCGTAGCTTAGATGTGGGCACAAGGCCGAAAGTAGAGGCCACCCAGTGAGGATCGAACTCACTACTCAGTCGTAATTGTTCTAAGCTTGCTAGAGTTGCCCTCAGTAACACATTATATGAACACAAAAGAAGAAGAATATTCAGCTGAATATATTTTCATGCAAAAAAAGTTATTTGAATTCTTTTGGTTGATATATTTGCGATATATTTCTAAGAAGAAGAATAAGAATTTATTAAGGCAAAATCTATTGAAAGTACGCTAATTTCGGAATCATTTATAGTAAATTCACATCTAGGATCATACAACATAATTTCCTTTCCTTACAAAGTTACTGTTAACCTGGGAGGATTAATAAAAGTAACGAGAGAAACAAAAAATAAAAGCAATAAAACACTGGACGAGATGGGCTAAGTTTAGCATCTCGATACATCGGACGTTAAAATTAAAACTTAAAGACAGAGCGTCTCTGCGTCTTTAACGTTTCGACGTAAGCATTTGTTGTATTTCACCCTACTCATCTCATGAAATCGTTATTAGCGTGAAGAAGTTCCTTCCAGGAATGAAACACCCACTAAAACTTATCCCATCTTGTCATTCACTTACCTGTCAGTAGTATATCTCTCTCTTTCTCTCTCACACACATACATATATATATATTAGGTTGGTGCAAAAATAATGACGTAATAATGTCGTTTATTGACGTATTTTTTAACGTCAAAAAACGACATTATTACGTCATTATTTTTGCACCAACCTAATATATCTGCCATCCATGGCAATATAAACTTATATATATATATATATATATATATATATATATATATATATATATATATATATTAGGTTGGTGCAAAAATACTGACGTAATAATGTCGTTTTTTGACGTTACGTCAAAAAACGACATTATTACGTCATTATTTTTGCACCAACCTAATATATATATATATATATATATATATATATATATATATAGAGAGAGAGAGAGTTTATATTGCCATGGACGGCAGATAGTGATAAATATGGTGGCCTTTTCTCTTTCTCCTCAAATCTCATGAAAAGCACGAAAAGAAATACAAGTAAACCAGTAAAAACAAACAAACAAAAAACAAAAAAAAAAACCCAAAAACAAACAAACAACAAAACAAAAACAAAACAAAAACAATTACCCACCTAAACTTTCTTTTTCCAATAATCGTGGAATTTGCTCCAACTTCTGCAGCGCAGAATCTTCTCTTGAAAGATCGTCGGATATCCTTGCCCTTTGTGAAACCAATTTAATTTCTTCCATTGCTACCAATAAATTCTTGGTGCAGGTCTATCTTCCCCTTTGCCGAAAAGATTCTAGCATTTACATGAATGAACTTGGTGTTTACATCTGGAATAATCTTCCGATGGTCAGGGAATTTTCTCCTAAGGCCCCAGACAACTCCTTCGTGTGCTTCTGTCTTTCATTACTAAACTCTGTTTGCTATCTCTTTTTCCTTTGTCGCTCTCCCTCTTCTCAGAACTGTAGTATATTAGACATAACAATAGTATAGAAAAAGGCTCTTTCTCTCTCTCTCTCTCTCTTTCCAGTCATCTGCGAACATCTTTGTCTTCGGTGATTTTAATGCGCACCACAACACGTGGCTGATGTTAACGGTATTCACACATTAAATCTTTCCATTACCCACTCCCTTACTCAAATTATGGATTTCCCTACTCGTTTTCCTAGCAAAACCAGGCGACAGTCCTCTCTACTTGATTTATTTCTTACCCCCTCTCCTCGCTCTTGCCGAGATTCACAGAACTGCCCTCTTGGTAACTCGAACAACTCCTCTGTGGGTATTTATCGATATTTTGTTCCAATTGTCTATTAAACAGGAACCCCCTATTCATAAGACCTCTTTCCGTTACCAGCATGCTAATTGGGACTCACTTTGTGATTTTCTTCGTGACATCCCTTGGACTGAGAATTTTAGCCTTCCAACTGAGAATTGCGCCACTGAGGTTTCTTTCATGCCTTCTCGGAAATACCATGTGAAAGCTCAATCCTCCCCAGGGTACAAAGCAGCGTTCTCGGCCGCTATAGTCCACAGGAACAAGTATTTTCTGCTATACCTGTGTGGCAACTCTCGTCGTTGCTTTTCGTAATAAATGTAAACGAGTTCTTGAAACCCCTGTTTACCGAGATAATGAGGCACCGCTTTGCATCTTGCAACTTAGGCTCTCGTGATTATTGGTGGTGTTGCGGACCCGGTGGCGATGCAGTGCCGGCCTACGAAAAGGCGGCCTTGTGCCAGACACTACACACAACTACCGGATCCACAAAGTAAAAAGAGGGAGAAGAATATGCAAACATATAGCGTGTTCTTTCTCATTCAATATATCACAATTTCCTAGATGAGGAAAAAGGAAAAAAGGGGTCGTTTAATTCGACTGTGTTCAATACGTGCATAAAAGGGGAAAAATAAGTAGACAGGAAGAACGACTAAAGCAAGTCTGATAAAAACACAAATATGGAATTTTATTAAATGTCCTTAAAACAAGTAAATTTTGTCTCAGCAGTGGAGACATTCAGTAAGTTACTGCACTTGCGAAGAAATGGAATAAAGTGTTACGACAAAAGGTTTAATGATGTTCCGCGCCAAAATGAAAACCAAAATGTCTGAGGCGGGAAAAGTTCTTCAGGAAGAAAGTTCTGGAATGCAGTCCACTTGAACAAAAATGTATGCGAATACAACAAGAAATAAATACTCACTGCGAAATTTTGTTAGTGTGAGTGTAATGTAATATTTTTAAAGTAACTGGTTCAAAACGGTTAGAAAAGAAATATGAGAAGTTCTCATTCTTAGTTGTTGAAGGTTTAGAAAAGTTCATCAATAGCCTTCTGCCTCTTTTTGGGAAGCCCCCTTAGAAGCCCTAATCAATAGCGAATTGGTTAAGTATCTCTCAAGGCAGGCCGGTTTTTAGACAAACAATAACAACTGCTTTAGACAACAATAACAATGTGCTAACGATCATTGCGGAAAGAGTCTATCATGCACGAGATAAAAACGGTTAAACCCGGGGTGTAGCTTTAGACATCTTAGAAAGCTTTTGACAGGGTTTAGCTTAAAGGTTTTGCCCACAAGCTGGAAAGTTACGGTGTAATAGGAAACATTTTGGAACTGATCCAGTCTTTCCTACCAAACCATGAAATGAAATTTATCTTGAACGTTCACTCGTCTAGATCCTTTTGTACCAATGCGGGTGTCCTCCCGGGGTCTATCCTTGGTCCTACTTTGCTTTTAATTTTCATTAATGACATTCCCGATGACACCAGCTCTCAACTTAGTACCTACACTGATGGCACAGCCATTTACTCCTGTCTCGATAGTAAGGCTGACCAGCTCGACAAGGTGAAAATGGAAGCCAATGTCCAAAACAACCTCAAGTCCATTGTTAATTGGGGCAAAAGATGCCTTGTTAATTTTAACGCCTCCGAAACTAACCCTCTCACCATTAATCATCTGAGAGCTCGCTCTCTGCCTTCCATTAGCATTGCTGATGTTAACCTCCAGGAAAGTGACTCGTTGCGTCTTCTCGCGCTAACGTTTTCAGCTGGCATGAAGTGGAAAGACTATATTGAATCTATTGCTTGGTCAGCTGCTAAGAAAATTGGTTTGCGAGACAATTTTTCTCTACAGATTCTATCATACATATTTATAAGTCTGCCATTTACCAATGCTTAGAATATTGCTGCTACATCTAGTCCTTTGGCCCTGCCACGGCCGTAAATTTGCCCCGCTGTCTTTTCTATTAATACTTTCATGGTAATTGTTCGGATGAGCTCTTCGCTATTGTATCCAGACCTTTTGAATTTAAGCGCAGTATTAGACTGGCGTCGAGATCTCATCAATTTACATTTGAACTAGCTAGATGCAGAACTTCCTAAGAGCTCCATGCTTTCCAGCCAACTTTAACCATCAAAAATTGAAATGCAATATCAATCGCTATCTAGTGTCCCCCTGATTACTCTTTTCTCTTCCCGCTCATTAGTAATGTTTCTCTTCCAAATCCTTCCACACCCAGTAACACCTTGGGTCTTAGTTGATTTTCTGCTCCTTAAAAACCAGTGAAACCGATAATATATATATATATATATATATATATATATATATATATATATATATATATGTGAGTGTGTGTCTGGCAAAAGTCTTTTTCATCTGCTTTCATAAAAACATATGACACTTTTATATATATATATATATATATGTGTGTGTGTGTGTGAAAACAACGTGTGTAGCGGATGGTAAACACTTCTGCCAGACACGCGTGCGTGAAAATTTATATCAGCGGAAGTAAACCCATTTCAGCTTTTGGAAAGTATCTGTGCTGTGGTCCTGTTCTCTTTCACTTCGGGTCAGCATCACAACAGGACGGAAAAAGTGCCTCGAATCATAAACGCAACATGGCGTATGCATTACACCTCACGCGCTCGCTGCTTCACAACCAGAGCAAGTTCAATTTTCCTTTCGTTATTTACCGAGACACTTAATTTCCTTAAAATTTTCACTACGCAAAAGATGTTCCCGATAGAATAAATATTTCTTTCTTGTTTTGTTTCACAGTTTTCTTTATTTTCTCAGCAACTAACTAGGGTTTTGTTCAACATTCGACCCCCCGACCCTAGAGGCAACAATTTGATAAAACTTGTACTACCTTGAAAGCCTCAGAGAGACAAAAAGAAAAAAAAAACTGCATTCATTTATTTCCCAGTGATTAGACTTCCGAACAGCCGTGGTGTTCAAAATTCTTGTTCGTAGCACTGAAAGTTCGTAAGTTCAAATTTTGTAAACAGGAGACCAACCGTATTAGATTAAAAAATGGCCTGATCATATGGCAGTTTGTGACCGTGAAAATTTCACTGTTTATAAAGAAAATTGTTTGCATTTCTATATTTTATAAATACCATTATTACTTTTAGATGATGATTAAGGAATTGATTGATATTCATTGCCTTTTTATTATGCCGAACAACGCTAGAAATAAACGATCAGAAAAAAAATGATATTAGGAGATAAATGAATATAGTCAGATGAATCACCTCAAATCAACAAAGATTTTAGGATTTTCAAACTAAATAATTTGTTGCAAAGAATTTTATCATTATTTAGCGACATTTTCAGCAAGGTTTCTACGACTTAAAATTATTAAGCAGATTGAATTATTAGGCTAAGGTATTTAGAAGAATCTGCAATGTTATCTGTCCTGATCTGGCATCTCGGCTTCAGTCACTTTCTCATCGTTATAATGTCGGTTCCCTGTGTCTTTTTTATAAATATTTTCATGGTAATTGTTCTGATAAACTTTCCTATACGGTATTTAGACTTTATGGATTTAAGTGCAGTACTAGATTAGCAGCAATTTTACAGTTAAAATGGCGAGATGTAACCGCAAGTTCTTTGTTAAAAATTTCTTCTCTTGCACTTCTTGATTGTGGAACTCTCTTCAATATTCTTGCTTTCCTGTCAACTTTGATCTTCAAAAATTTAAATGCTATGTCAATCGTTATCTTCTGTCTTCTTAGTTCCTGTTCTTTTATTGTTCTCTATCCTTAATAATGATTTTTTTCTTTTCTCATTATTTCACACTCAGTAACCCCTTGCGTCTTAGTGGCTTTATTGCCTTGCCTGGGGTGAAATGATTAAGGAAAAATTTAGAGCCTAAAATTTGTTATCAAGGAATGTTTTAAAAGTATTTTCCTTCTGAATCTCTTTGTCTTGAACGGGATTCTGTCTTGTTACTCCAAACTTATTGTTTCATTTCTTTTCTAAAGAAAAAAAAATACTCCCCTCCAATAAAGATAAATAAATGAAATAAAAAACATCAATTCATCATTTAAGCAAAAATTAGCTGTGTGCTACCGGCGGGCTATCAAATTCTCCAAGTGATTGTCAAAACATTGAATTTCAAAAAGCAACCCACAAAACAAAACAGAACCCCACCCACCTTAAGTAAAAAAAAAAAAAAAGAAAAAAAAAAAGAAAAAAAAAAGGAAGAAAAGAAATCATTCTACGTTTACTCTTGAAACTGAACCAGAAAATTACAAAATAATTATTTAACAAATTAACTTTTAACATTATACACATCATCCATTAGAACAGTTACGTTTGAGTAATGTTCGAACCTTATCGGGTGCTCCATACTTTCAGCCTTGTGCCACGTCTAAGCTGCGGTTAGCAAATCACTATACACATCATCCTACCATGGTACAATGGTAAACAAGTTTATTCCAGTGTGCAATTTCTTTATATCACGAGTTTGGTCCAAACGCCCGCCTCTGTATCTTTGTCTTGTTTCAGCCAAAGCAGCTAAATAACCAACATAGCCTGTGAGATAGTTCGAATTGTTGTATATTTCTCGCCGGTTCATGAAGTCGATGTTCTAATGTAGGTAAAGGCTAGGAGTTGAAATAATGACGTACTACACTTATTATCATTTGAATAGGTTTTCATAAATATCTCTCACCTTTTCAAATTCATTAACAAGTCTCGGCGAGTAGCGAAATTCAAGCTCGTGTCTCACTTTTGTAAAATATTGCTAAAGACACAGATGCTATTCAGGCGTGCATGTCTGGCCGTAAGATAACATATAATATACGCCCTGTACTTGTAACGGCATTCACCCGAGGTGGGTTGAGTCGGCTCCAATATTGGAGTTTCATGGGAACCCGCATGTATAGCACATGAGAATTGATTATAGTGGTGAAGGTTTCGTGCAGGACCATCCACACTTTTTGAAGGGCCGATTACAGAGACCTGGTGCACTACGTATCACAAGGTCCCCAAACGACCCTCCGCAGGTTTTGAATTCAGAGTTGTCCTTCTCCTAGACCAGTTGCCATCCAATGCTATAGGACCCAGTAGGTCCTGCTATTTACCCATAGCTGGAGGGGGAAGAAGAGGATTCACACTTTTCCCAAGGGTATTAGCACGTAAGTGAATCTAATGGATTCGACTAGAATTCGAACTCGGCTCTCCGATTCCTCAATCCAAGCCATCCATAACTCCACCGTGTCTCCTAATATGTCAATACTTGAGCAATCTGTGTGCTAACTGCGCTCACAGTGCAGCAATTAGCTTCTGGCGAGACAAACACAGCTGAAAAGCCCCAAGGCACGTATCACTAATATAGATTACACCTGTATCTCTTGAATGAATGTAAGTTAACACACAAACGCACACACGCACCTATCCATCCATCAGTCTATAAATAAGTGAATCCAAATATTTGTATAATCTTTCGGGAGGCAGCTGGGTCTGTTGTTATGTAGAATCTATTAATGGAGACATGAACCACAAAATCTCTCGATTTGGCGCTAGGAAGTCACTGTTGAATTTGAAAAAAAAAAAAAAAATAAATAATGATGCCTATACTGTAAGGGTCGACCGTGTTGTAATTTCTTCAATTTTTTGTTCTCTGCAGCAGAAAGAGATCTCCGTTGAAGCTTGCAAATAAATGCGAAAAGATCATCCATGAAAGAATAAATGAGAATGGAAGTTGTAAAAAAAGAGCAAACAAAGTTCTCATAAACAAACAGGAAATTGAAATTCAGAGAAACAATGAAAAAAGAAACAAACAAATAATGGCACCCTGGAGAATATAATTCAGGACAACATTGGCGCCAACGAAGATAAAGCGCATGCGCATATTCACACAGACATTCTTGCATACATGCATAAAATAGAAGCATATATGCCCATGTGTGTGTGTGTTTATATATATATATGTATGCGTGCATATATATATATATATGCGTATATATATATATACGAATATATATATATGCGTATATATATACGTATATATATATATACGTATATATATATATATATATATATATATATATATACATATACGCATATATATATATACCTATATATATACGCATATATATGTATATCTATATATATACATATATATATGTATATATATATATATATATATGCGTATATATATATACATATATATATATATATACGTATATATATACGCATATATATACATATATATATACGCATATATATGTATACATATATATGTGTATATATAAATATACGTAAATATATATACGTATATATATATATATATACGTATATATATATATATATGCGTATATATATATATATACGTATATATATATATATACGTATATATATACGTATATTTATATATACGCATATATATACGTATATATATATACGCATATATATGTATGCATATATATGCGTATATATATATGCGTATATATATGCGTATATATACGTATATATATATATATGTATATATATATGCATATATATATATGTATATATATATAACGCATATATATACGCATTATATATATATATACGTATATATATATACGCATATATATATACTTAGATATATATACGCATACATATACGCATATATATATATATATATATATATATATATATATATATATATGCACGGACACACTAGCAGATATACAGGTTGCTAAGGGTAAATTGTCATTTTATATTTTTAATTTCGCGAATGTGCGTTTTTTTTTTGATTTTGTCGATTGTAAGTATAGTAGGGTCAGTTGGGCACCGACTGTGAGAAAAAGAGCACCATGACGCAATCCACTCCACCAGAAATTTGGAAACCTCATGCTGTACTGCTTGGCATTCGCGACAGAAGCTCCAGTAAGAACATTTCAGAGAGTTTGGGTGTGAAACTTTGTAGAGGATTCGGAAAGAGTTTGATTGAGTCGAATGGTGATTACGAAGGTACGGCAACAGGGAAAACTCAGCCTGATTATTCTGATAAGAAAAGAACTCCCGAATTTGTTGGTGAGATCCAGGCCATGATTGAAAACGATCGCTCAAGTCAATCAGGTCCATAGCCAAGGTAGTGTTGCCCTGGGTCAAGAGTGTGGCTGCTGGAAGACCCTAATGTCTAGCAACTGGACGCTGCACCATGTCACACAAACAGGAGAACCCAGTTATGGCCGTCAAACATTTTCGGCGACCACATCACCTCTTCATATTGGCCCCCTAACTCCTCAGGCTGCAGCCCTTATGTGTGGGGCGCAGCTGAAAGAGTGACCAACAAAATTCTTTATAACACCAAAGATGAAATTAAGGCAAGGATTATGGCAGCATTTACCAACTTAAAGAAACCGCCCAGAAGAGATGCAGCAGATTCTGAAGTCGTCTGGAAGCCGTGGTTGAAAGCCAATAGCGATTTTATTGAATAAATTTACTCTTTAGTATTTCAAGATATTTTTTGTGTATTTTTAGTAAATATATCTGTTAAAATGTGATGTCAGTGTTATTTTAATTTCTGCGTAATTTAGACGACAATTTATCCATCGCAAGCTGCACATGTTGCTACATACATGCAGAAAATTATACACAAGAAAGTACATATATATGCATAAAAAGAGCAATGTGTATAGAGACGCATTAAGATGGTCATTAACCCGCGCATATACAAAAATCTACACACACGCAGACTTTCTCCTAAGACTATATACATATATATATATATTTAAAAATTGTGTATTTGGGCAGTAATCATTCTTTTATGTAAGTTTTGTTAAAAAGCACTGACGAGGTGTTAAGTTTTTTTTATTTAATTTTTCATGTGTATTTTTTTCTTTTCAGGAGATAAATTATATAAAAATTGTCCGAATGTTTTATATATCCAAGCGCTTTCGGCAATATTTTTAGCCATTATCAAGAATTAATTTTATTTTACTTTTAACTGAATATATGGATTGCTTTATGTGTGTATCTAGAATTATAAGAATTGTTTTTATTTTCCAAACACGGTCAGCACAATATGAACAACTTTAATTAGACTTGAGAATTAACTGATAAATTTTATTTATTCCAACAGCTTTTGTTATGATATATTGAAATGCTGTATGAATATATAAAAACAATAACAAAAATATCAGGTAAGTTAAAGAGGCTAGCGATCTTAGATCAAAAGGAAAACATGGACATTGATTTTTTTGATCTTGAAAACATTTCGTGGAAATGAACAGATTACGTATGATCGAGCAAAGCATACTAATAAGAATAAAACGTATGCAATTATCCTTGGAATTTCATATAGAAATCATTAAAATGCGTGTGTGCAGGTCTGTACCATCAGAGAGAAATAGATAGATAGATAGATAGATAGATAGATAGTGGGAGAGATACAGAGATAAAAAGAGAAAGAGAGACAAAGGAGGAGAGAAAGAGAGTGAGAAAGATAAAGAGATGGAAAGAATCGTTTATTGTTTTATTTTTTTCTATCTTTATTGTCCATTTATACGAAATTAGCATATAGAAACAAATAACCTGCTAAATTTTAGAAACAAATAACCTGCTAAATTTTAGAAACAAATAACCTGCTAAATTTTAGAAACAAATAACCTGCTAAATTTTAGAAACAAATAACCTGCTAAATTTTAGAAACAAATAACATAGTGAAATTTCACTGAAATGCTTTCGAAAAGAACCACATGATATGCATTCTCATCAATTACCTGTTATATTGCAGATTGTTAGTGTTAAAGGAACAGACATATTTTAAGCTGATATATCAGCATGAGAGGAAACGAAATTGTTTGATTGCGCAGATAGTGCCATATTTCCCATTGGAAATAGCAGTAATATATCTTTGAAAGTCAGCTTTATCATGCATCGTGGCCTTTCAGAACGTGGGCGATCAGGTATCTCCATAGCTTCCTATTTTTTATAGCACGAAAAAATATCTATCCCCTTACTCTCGTTCCCAGGTTCTGTTCTGCCGTCTATTTACACAAGCTTATCACTTTGGCTACTCAGTTTCCTTCTGTTCCGTTTGAATGACTTGAGTGTGTCAAATTCTCCAAGCCCTCTTTCTTCTGTCTCTTTCTGATTCAAATGTTATTTTTGTTTCGATTTTTTTAAAAACTTTCTCGTTACTTATAAATTCCGTCTATGGTTTTCTCAGCACCCTTCTTGCCTCAAGTTGCTTCTCCATCTGTGAGGAAATCATCCGGTATTCACTGTCATATAGAATGATTTATGTTAAATAGAAATTTAGTATTCTTTTCTTTGTTTCTAAGGAAATTTTCCTGTTTCTTAATACACTGTGTTGCTTTTGGAAGGCATCTTTCGCTAGTCCAATACGCGTTCGAACGTCGATAAAACAAAGACAAATTTTTAAATGCTGAGTTTCTACGTAACCCCGGTTGGAATATTATCACAGCAGTCTTTCTCTTCTGATTTGCTGGTCATGTGAGAAAGTAAATTAAGCCTAGTAAATATTTATCAAATGTACGCATAATTATTTAGCAGAAGATCACATAAAAATATAAAGCTATAGAATATGGCAGACTGGAAAGTTGAATCAGGCCACAAAATTCAATTGGAAGTTGAGAAAGAAAACAAAACATGGTGGTAACATTAGTAAAAGGGAGAAAATTAAAACCAAGGAATTAATAAAGGAGTATGAAAAGAAAAGGAAGATAAAGGAAACAGTAGTAGAAGGAAGGAGAAAGAAAGAAAGAAAGAAAGAAAGAAAGAAAGAAAGAAAGAAAGAAAGAAGGAATCTAAATAAAAGAAAGTAAAAGAGGGAAAATTAAGCCGGGAAGAAAAAGGCAGACTAATTATTCAGTCTCGGCATGCGGCATTACCATTTTGTTTGGTAAAAATAAATAAATAAGCGCAGTGTCATCTAGCGATGAATAAATAAACCAGATTTCGTTATTTGCATTCTTTGTCATCTTTTAAGAAAAAGAAATAAAAGGGCCATTTTGTTGCCTGTAAAACAACGAGTACAATGTTGATACGAAATTAAATGTGAAAATGATGAATGAGAAAAGAACACCACCCACACACATACGCACACACTAGAACACACACACATAAGCACATACATGCAGAATAACGCACATACACAAACACATAAAACACTAACACAAAGACATACACGCACAATAATGCGCGTGCGCGCACACACACACATATATGCTGTAGGACATATAAAATCTACTGGCGGATATAAAAGCAAAAAAAACAAAATTCTGAATGCACAATCCAAGTTGTTTTTTTAATCATTTGCTTGTTGCTTTTATTCCACTTCGCCATGATTAGACGTTTGGTGAGTCTGGTTATGCTTACTTGGAAAATAAAATTGTCGTGTGGAACATTCATTTAAAAGACGGCCATGTTTGTTTTGAGAGAGGGAGAAAAAGAAGATGGCGGGAAGAATAAAAGACAAAAATAGGGTAGAAGGGACAGTAAAGCAAAAAGGGAGATGACGAAATGCTCAACCTCTCTCTCTCTCTCTTTCACACACACACACACACATATATATATTTAAATGAAAGAATAGATGGAATAAAATTCCGCTGTTCGTAGCATTTACTTTTAAGACAGTGCTCAATACAAAGTAGACCAATATATTATAATTATTTTCATTATAATCTTTTATAATAAAAATAACACACACACACACACACACACACACATATATATATATATATATATAGGTGGATGAGCATTTTCTTATATATATATATATATATATATATATATATATATATATATATATAGGTGGATGAGCATTTCTTATATATATATAACACACATGACCTGAAGATTCTGTTCACGCATGAAACGTGCTGTCGCTGCATGATGTTGACCTTTTTATTATATATTTCTTTTCTAGACTTAATGACTAGATATATTGTTCAAATGTTTCTTGATTCCGAGTGCTTTCGGTTAATCTATTAATCATTTTCAAAGATTTTATCTATGCCATTATAATAAATGTTCGCATAAAAAAAAATATAATAAAAATATTAAACTATCTTATCAGTTTTCTCTTTAACAAAACTGATATATATATATATATATATATATATATATATATATATATATATATATAAATTGTACATTTAGGTAGCAGATTCCTTTTTAGGCATGTCTGATTGAATAAATTACAGACATTATGTCCGCTAATTTTAAACAATATCCATTCATACTCACGAATAATCTTCCGTGTATTGATAAGGATGAGACAAATGTGCTATAACTGTTTAAATTTCTTTTATTTTCATTTCCCAAGTACTTTCGATTTTCTTCCACGATCATCTTCAGGGGTGCAAGTACTACAAAAATATATGTTGTTCAGGGGTACAAGTACTTATACAAAGCTGTGTGTTGCTATCCAATACCGTAATTTTTTATTATGCTTTTAAAAGCATAATGAAAAATTTGAAGATGATCTTCGAAGAAGATCGAAAGTACTTTGGAAATAAAAATAATATATACATACATATATATATATATATATGTGTGTGTGTGTGTGTGTGTGTGTGTGTGTATGTGTGCGCGTATATGTGTGTGCGTGTGTGTGTGCGTGTGTGTATGCGCGCGCGGGCCTGTGTTGCAGAGCTGAAAATTTGTTAGTCTGATCCATTTCCTAAAATCTGATTAAATCATGAAATACGTAATTATTGTAGTCTAGGGCATCTGATAAATTTTAAGCCCTATATGTATAAAGTGGGAAGAGAATTGGTTGAAGACAACGACCCGTCTTCCTTGTCATATGTTCTACGCACCTCAGTTGAGTCTTTTTAGAGCATAGTTTTTTATGGTTGCGACCTTAAAGACATGGATGGATTCTTTCAAGTTTGACGCCGACAGCAGGTAAAATTATTTTTTTACTGTTAATACTGTATAAGCAGGTATTGTAGTTATGCAAAAGTTGTTAACCAAAATGCTCATGATATCACTCACTTCTTGAAAAAACGTATCATGTCTGTGAAGAAGTATTTTTTCAGAATTTCTAATTAGATTGAGTGTACGAACCTTCTTAAGAACTTGAGTCATGTTCTTAAATAACCATGTCAAAAAAACAACCAATTCGTTCATATATAAACTGTGCACAATATTTTTCTCAGATCAATAATTAAAAATGGATTCAAGTGAACAGACTGCGGATTTTAAAGTGCACTATTCTTCGTCGGATCCTGCAGATTGGTTCTACAGAATCACAAAGAACTTTAGGGATACAAAAGACGATTTAGTAGAGATGAAGCCACGTAGGTCACGTCACGGCCAGTTAGTTATGTAACTTCATAGAGTGATAAAAGTGGCTAGTTCGTCAGTCAGCTTCCAGGAGTCAAACTATATTTCCTATGGAAATATATTTTCCCCAGATATAGAAACTAACTATGGCTTGCAGTCTTCAGTAGTGACATAGCCAATAAATCCGATACACTCGAATCTGGAATCCTAAATATAGTTTCTTGAGAAACACAGAAAAATCATCGACTGTTCCAATTTCCGTTGGGAATTAGTAAGACTCTCTCTTTTCGTACTCTTTTCACTCTGCTTGTTGTTACATACATGTTATAGTTTCTCTGCGGTGGGCAAAGATAAATATGTGGATATAAATTTGTGCATGACTTAGCAGTATAAAACTCTTTCTGAGAACAAAGCATGTTTGTAATTCCTTTTCTTTCAGCCATTCAGTTCCGCTCGTGAAATAAAGTATTATATCAGATATATGATAATGCCCATAATGGTCGAAATACCACCTTGGAATAAAACTTTCCATTATGTCGTGATTTACTCGGCTTGATGTAATGTGATATTATTTAACCTCTATTAGAACTTAATAACCCCCCCCAGAAAACACAACACTTGAAGATTTTTATCTGCAGCAACAACTAAAATGGGTCATAAATATATGGAACTCGAAGAGAAAATAATAATATAATCAACACGTTGACTTTCTACACTACCTTAAACAATAGTTTAGGAAGAAAACCCCAATCAACATTAGAAAGAGCGATAACATTTAGTGGACTCAAGAAACCTATTTTTCTGAAATAATTGTTTTAAGAGAAAAAAAATTATACATTTCATCCTACAGTGGCACATGAATTCCAAATGTTTCCTTATAAGGCGACGTGTAATCCTATCATTACCATAACAATAACTTTTTTTTTCTAACGGAGTATTTCTGTCTCTTAATACATTTTTTTTAGTTTCCAGGAATCATATTTCGTTATTTCTATGTCTCTTCGGATTTCTGTATCACCTTTTCCGTCATCCGTTACTACATTACCCAGATAGTTGAATATCTGTAGCTGCTTCCTATCTCTTAATACTTTGTTTTGTTTTCACGATCATAATCACGAGTCCCGTAACCCCTGTGGATCATAGGGTCACTTCATGTACTGTATCCGTGTCTTGGGCAAGATAGGCTGAGAAAGCTATTCCCTCTTTAGGCTGGTTTGAATTCAAAGATATCTTTTCTTAGGCGGGTTGCTAAATAATCACGATCACGATTCCCGTATTCCTTTGAGACGTACGGGCACAACTTTGTAAAGCCATTGGCCTATAAAGAAAGATATTGATTTAAAACACAAAAGTAACACTAGTTAATGGCAAAAAAAAACTACTAATTAGTGTCTATATATTAAGTTTTTATAAATTTGCTCGTGCCTATACACACCAATAAATCTAATAATGAAAACGATATTTTAAACAACAAATATTTTTTTAAATAATCTGACTTGTATCAATGCAGTTAATTCAGTTATGAATATTAATAAGATACTGAATTACCTCCCTTACTAGTAACCCCTGAGAGTCGTTGGAGCACCACATGTACTGCAGCCGTAGCAGCAGTAGTGGTGTGTCTTGGTCGATATAAGCAATTTCTCATTTCGAGTTGCTATCCATTGCCCCACCACGCCTGCTATTGTTTTACCTTTTTACATATTCTTCAATGTTCTCGAATGTTTGACATTATCAGCAGGCGAACGCTTTCACTTTCAGTGAGGTTCTAGGCTTTGAACGACTCTGGAGTCTCATTTTAATTCTCCAGACCTCAAGAGGAGCTCACATGTACAATCCATTGTTAAAGGTGCTGGAAAAATGGACGGGTCATTCTATCTTTCCAGGAAGTGTCTGGTTCCTTCTCCCATGCTTTCTCTTTGCAATAGTTTTCGAATGTTGCCATAGAAGGGAACGATTTATCTCACCATTATTATAGCCATACACAAAAGACTTTTATAATCTTTCAGTATTGTAGCATTCGTTCGTACTCTCTCTCTCTCTCTCTCACACACACATACATACACACACAGAAGATAAAGTGATGAATAATGTATCCATACATACGTGGCAGAAAAATTCTCGGCCCAACTCATTACCCAAAATCAACATTTCAATGACCAAATATCAGAATACTGATTTTGAAATGTGGGTCAGTACAAAAGCTTTTCAGCTTCCTATCATATCACTACAGATGAATTTCAAGATATTCACCACTTTATGGAGATACGAACAAAACATGAATAGATTTATTTATAAGAAGGCATTGATATTTATATACGAGCACGTAAGTTTCTGAATATTAAAACATGTAGCATAGTCCATACATACATACATACATACATACATACATACATACATACATATTGACTTAGGAATAGAGCCTGAAGTACATTTTCTCTACCTGGCCACATACTCTAATTTTATTTTACCAACTTTTCCCTCACTCCGCCACTATACTAAACACCGCCATCTCTTTCCATCCGCTTCTCTTCCTATTTTCCCGCCTTTTTCTTTTCGACATTTTCCTGCTTGACGCCCAAACCTGGCTAGGCAATGCAAACATTTATCGATTCAACAAGACTTCCTGACGAAAAAAATCTGCTTCGGTCTTCGAAAAAATTTCATCAGTTACTTTTTTCTCCCTTTTTTTTTTAATGTTTGATTATTTGTTTACTTATTGATTTGTTTATTTTTTTTCCTATCCTTATCTTTCTTATCTGGTATTTTACATAGACATTTTGACAACACACACACACACACACACACACACACACATATATATATATATATATATATATATATATATATATATATATAGAGAGAGAGAGAGATAGATAGATAGATATACACATACATAGAGGATTGCAACCCCAACATTAAATATATATAGATGCAAAAGAAGGGAAACTGAAAATATTTTGGCCCGACCAAGAAGAAATTCCTTCCCCACCGCGAAATTTTGTTGTTTGGGAAGTAGGGCAGACTGAGAATTTTTGGGACTATCAGCACCTCCTCAAATATATTAGGAAAACATAGAAAAAAATTTGAGCGATACGTTTCGTCTTTTAGGATTTCATCGGAGTAAAGTGATGTTTATGTGGATATGGTTACATATGCGCATGGATGAGAGGGGACGCTGAAATTTAAATTTTAGCATCCGTAATTTACCTTGATTTTATTAGCCTGATGAATATTTATGAGCGTTCTTAAATTTAAAAAATCTGTTAAAACTGACAGAATTTTTAGTTTTGTTTATAAATATTTGCTGAAATGAAATCCTTACGTTTGCGTTAATAAAGTCTATCAGTAGACGAAACGCTATGGCTAAGAAAAGTTTTTCTATTGTCTTTATTCATGTTGTCCTTTTACGGATGTGTTTTTTTAGTTTTAGGCGAAATTTTACCTACACTCACACGTGCACACACACGACATGTCCTGAAGATTGCGTTTAAGCATAAAAAAGACTGTCAGCGCTGGGTGTTGATTCCAATGTCCACTTTTATATTTACAAAACCGTTATCCCTGATATTGAGCACTGACCCATAAATATAGCATACATTAAAACTATATTTTAATCCTGTATATATATATATATATATATATATATATATATATATATATATATGATATTCATAAGTTATCCAACATCGCCTGAGGAGTGAACAATTTTTAAGTTCCCAAACATAGGAATTTTTGTGTAGCGATGTATTATATATATATATATATATATATATATATATATATATATATATATATATCAATGATAGAAATTAAGAGGATTCGAGATAATCATAATTAATTCATAGGGCCTAGAAGAAACTTCAACAGAATACAGAAACCACAGGACGGCCGTTTCGTCCTATATTTGGGACTTCATCAGCAGTGTGCATCCACTACCGAGAATTGAAACCCGGACTATTACGATATGAGACAAACGTAATGACAACTGTATCAACGGGCCTAATTTCTATCCCTTGTATATCCTTGCTTGAACCGGCTTTAATGCTCCAGTTAGAGAGGCTTGGTGTTAGTAGGCGTGGGTCGTGGGGGAACAGTCCTATGGGTAAGGGAAACTCGGATGAGTTCCATCACGGAAAATGTGATCGAGCGGCGCTATATCGAGTCTAATTCGTTACCTCTTCGTCACCGAGGCCCGTTGGTACAGTTGATATGACGTTTGTCTCATATCGTAAAGCACTGAACGGCTATTTCGTCGTTTTGGGGACTCATCAGAAGTGCGCACTCACTATCGAGAATCGAACCCGAACCGTTATGATACAACGCAGACATCATACCACTAGGCCATCGAGGCACGAAAAGGAAACTAACTTGACTTAATATTGCGTAGCTACTCCTAATTCTGGTGGTGACATGTACATAACGCGCAGGAACCGGGCCCAAGAGCAACGCGTCTTCTTTCACTCCATCCAGATGAGTAGAAGCTGGATCAAACATAGGTTTATAAATGATAGAATTTTTTGCAGATTTGAATAATTTCTCATAATAGACCATTGAGTTTTGGTTATGAATGCGAACCCGATGGTATGAGGCTCGCGTTTTATCGTAACGGTTTGGGTTCGATACTCGGTAGTGGATGTGCACTGCTGATGAGTCCCAAAAAGGACGAAACGACCGTCATGTGCTTTCTTTATTCTGTTCTAGACTCAATGAATTATTATGAGAAATTATTCAAATCTCCAAATATTTCTATCACACACACACACACACACACACACACATATATATATATATATAGCCATATGAAATGAAAACGAATCGAATATAAATTTCAACATTCATAACATTAATTTAAAAGAGGGCACAAGACAAAAGTAGATCAAAATCCTAAAATAAAGTATATATATATATATATATATATATATATTGGAATCGAGCCCTCGTTTGGATTAATGCTGTGAACGTTGGAATTTATATATTACTTTCGTTCTCATCGCATCGGATATCTATCTATCTATCTATCTATCTATATGTGTGTGTGTGTGTCTATGTGTGTGTGTCTCTGTGCGTGTGTGTGTCTGTGTCTCTGTGTGTGTGTGTGCGTGTGTGTATGTGCCCGCGTGCGTGCGTAGGCGCCTAGTGTTTCGCGATAATTATCAGTCAAATCTAAAAAAAAAATACTGTGGTGAGTTCAATTCTAACTGATTACATCATGTGTCTGCAATGAAGACAAATTTAATAAGTACGAGGAGCCGAATATAATATATAATGTTTATCATCCGCAATAGTATCTCGCTTCATTACTGAAATTGTTCAGCATTCTTTGCACATATGTTTGTAAATATGTACTAAGCATGCACACATATACAAAGTGTGTGTATATATATATATATATATATATATATATATATATATATATATATACACACACACACAAGTATATAATTGGTGTATACGGAATGAATTCCAATAGCCAACAGTTACTATTCTTAAAAGAGTGCTCAATACAGAGTAGAGCAGATATAATTATTTATTTAAAAAAATTATAACATAAGTATGTTATAAAATCACTACAAAAATAGCCATTTTGTTTCAACACCCCCGGTGTCTTATCAAGTGATGATGCTGAATGTAAAATAAATGCTTTTAAATGTTTCAAATTAATTAACGATCTTTCGCAATATATATATATATATATATATATATATATATATATATATATATATATATATATATATATATAGTGGGTAGCAAAAGTATTTGACACATTGGTTTTTCTTACATATCTCAAAAAATAACAGATTAATTTCAACGAAACTTATAGGAAATATTTAAACGAACATTGTCGATGAAAACATAGAAGGAAAATTTAAAACCACTGTTTTGAGAAACATTTATTAACAATAAATAAAATAATCTATATATAATATATAAATCGAAAAGTAAAAATGAAAAATAAAAAAATAAAGTAAAATAAAAATTAAATTAAAAAATACATAAGAAAAATAAAATAATCCAAGTCAGTAAAGAAGTAAACAAAGTAAATAAATAATTAATTAGTTTGTCTATTATTTAATTAATTTAAGTAAATTATAAACAAATTAATAAACTATGAATATGCGCATATACACAAGTAAGCATAATAATAACATTCAACAATAAATAATAAAATAATGACAAATAATATAGTAAAGAAGTTAACAAGCAAAACTCTAAAAAAACCACAAAACTGGCTACACAATTATTTCCATTTAATAATTAATTTGAAACATAAACTGTTACCACCCAGCCAATAACCGTTAGAATAATACAATAGACCTACACCTACGCGTAATGAACTATTAACACCCATATATAAAGAGTCGAGCCAAAACACAACGCACATGGCCTGACGATTGCATTTAAGCATGAAATAAACTGTTGCCGCTGGGTATTGACCACAATGCCCACTTTATGTACACACGTACGCACACACGCACACACACACACACACACATATATATATATATATATATATATATATATATATATATATATATATATATATATTGTTTTATACTAAACGTAATCCTCAGGCCTGAGGGTTGCGTTTAGCATAAAACAGACTTTCGCCTTTTGGGGTTGATTTCAATGTTCACTATATATATATATATATATATATATATATATATATATATATATATATGTGTGTGTGTGTGTGTGTGGGGGGTGAGTGTGCGTGCGTGTGTGTGTGTATGTGCGTGTGTGTGTATGTATATATCTATATACGCAGTCACCAGACCGTATAAGCATGAAACAAACTGTCGTTCATGGGTGCTGACCTCAATTTCCACTTTTATATTTACATACGCTCTGTTCCTGATATTGACCACGTTAAGCCATAAATATAGCCTGCCTTAAAAATATATTTTTTATCATATATTTTATCATATATATACATATATATTAGGTTGGTGCAAAAATAATGACGTAATAATGTCGTTTTTTGACGTAATGTCGTTTTTTGACGTTACGTCAAAAAACGACATTATTACGACATTATTTTTGCACCAACCTAATATATATATCTATATATGTGTGTGTGTCTGTGTGTATATATATATACTCATCTAGTACAGGTTTAAGCCTTCCCAAATATCTGTAAGATATGGGGAACAACGATGAGGAACCTATTATTCTGGCACATCTGTCTGTTTTCAGAGTTTTCTTACCCGATGAGTTGCTATACCAGTATGTCATTTTGGGCTACTGTTTTCTTTTTTCGCATTGAACACATGAGAAAAGACGCGTTCATGCCTTTTACAAAGGCATTAGCACGAAAGGAACGTAAGCGGCCACAGCTGGAATTTTTAATTATTTTTTATACCATTTTTTTGATGTTTATTATTCTGTGTCAACGTAACCCCAATCACTGAAAGCAGCGCGTCAATTCAGAAAAGATTTTTGTCATGTGTGTTGTAGAAGGTGACAATTGGCCTCCATTCTGATTTAGTGGATCTGGGAGAAAGTATCAATGTTTGGCATTGCGCAAAGAAAAAAAAAATGCGCATCCTTGAGTAACAGGAAACATGACATTGAAAAGTTCCCCTTAGGAGGAAAAAATTAATAAGATTGGATATTTTCCGTCTTTTTCTATACTCACCAGTTTATCATTTTTTTCATTTCAGCATGTTTTTCAATAACTGGAACATTTTCTTCGCGCTAGAACACTCAACAGTCACATAAAACACCGGTTCTCTTCAGATCACCGACGTTAAGCAATGCTGAGCTGGATCAATACTCAGATGGGTGACCGCTGGGGAATACCAGGTATTATAAACTACGTGACAGATCTAGCAAGTTGGCGATATATAGAATCTCACTACTTATATTAACAGAAAATCTCGATATGTTTTTCGAGACTGACAGGTCAGAAGATATGCCTGGAGTTGGGCGAGAAGAGAAATGGTAATTAGCCATTTCCTTATAAGGAAACATTCGGCATTGATTAACCGAGCAGATTCTACTAATATCGGTTGAAATTTAGAAAATCTTTTTTGTAAAACAGATTTTTTAGAAAAATAAGTTCCTCGTGTCCAGTAGCTGTTTACATGTGACTCGGAGAGAAAATAATGACATAATAATATCCAGTTAATGACAAAAATATCTAGTTAATGACATAATAATATCTAGTTAATGACATAATAATATCCAGTTAATGACATAATAATATCTAGTTAATGACATAATAATATCCAGTTTAGCTGTTGCTACTGTTGAAAGTTCTCAAGTGATGTAGTCTCCGTTATTTAGTACAGCTCTTTGCTAAGATCCATAGGCTTAATGCACGTTGCAATTTATTAGGTTGGTGCAAAAATAATGACGTAATAATGTCGTTTTTTGACCTATTTTTAACGTCAAAAAACGACATTATTACGTCATTATTTTTGCACCAACCTAATATATCGGTATATATGTGTCAGGACAACGTGGAAAACATCGGCATTAAGATGTTGGTTGTGGCCAATGGCAGAATCTAAAAGATAAGAAGTATGAAACTATACGGTAATGGCGTCATTCAGAAAAGATCCTTGATACTGGATCATGAATGATGCCTAATTATTCTAAGTCAGATGGAAACTGTGGAAACACATAGAGTAGCACATTGTGCATCCTAATATATATATATATGAGTGTATATATATATATATATATATATATATATATATATATATATATATATATATATATCTCCGAAGCCACTACGATGACACATAAGCAGCACCAAGAAGGGTGTGGATGCTCTGGGGTATCCCAACGAACAACCTAATTAGTTTTAAATCTATATTGAAGTGCGTACATATAATTGAATACCTACATATTATATACATGGTGGCTCCAAATCGACTTTATTGTAATAATATTCTATATATACAGGTATATTTTAGCACGAACGTATTTGTTTTTCAGCTGTTAGTTGCATTTTAGTTTTAAATTTTTAAATGAATGTATTATTAATTTTTATTTAAACTTTTTTTTAGTAACTTTTGGCTCACCCTGTACATGCTATAATATATATCTTGAAGTCTTGTGTGAAATTATTTAAAGTCTTGTCAGAAGTTATTTTTGTAGGAGCTGTTTACTTATTCATTTCAAGATTTGTACTGTTTTCTGCAGCAGGCAATTTGTTGACTGAAAGTGCAGCGTTAAAAAGCATAAGTTATATTTAATATATGTGGACACAAAATGGCCCGGCTTTGTGTGTGGGGCAAACAATGTGACCGCCACTCGTGGATCTAAATTAAAACTTAAGGGCGGACATGTATATCGTAGCTTCTCTCCGAATTTCCTTTGTCGATAACGAGTGTCAGAACCATATGGTAATCTTGCCGCTGTTGAGTGAAAATGAATAAAGAATTTCAGCATGAGTTTTTAAATCTTCACAATCATGGAAAACATTGCAAAGACAGAATGCAAATTCAAATAAATAACTGTTAAGAAATGCTTGGACTTACTTTTTGGCCGATTCAGTCGCAGACTGCGCATTGTAAATAAATCGGATATCAAATGCTGAATTTTAGGGCACTCAGACTTTTTCAGTTGGAAGTTTAAAGCAACACAACCTTTCTCCTCTTGGGTGATATAACAAACTAAACTAGACCTAGTAAATATATACCAGAATATATAACAGAAAAAAAAAATGAAAGGATAGCGACATAGTTACGAAATATGGCTGTGTATTAACTATATTAATTTTCTGATGATTCTTAAGTTAATGACTGAATAAGCTCCTAGCGAGTTCCATGACTATAAAATACCCATGGAATTTTCATGCATTGTTAAATATTTGAGCTTAACAACTTTAACAAAATATTACAATAACAATTATAAATATCAATACAGGTCATTATTTAAAGAAGTAAGAGGGTACAAATTAAAAGATTAAACATCAACAAGACTTTCCATTTCCCTGAAGCAGACGTTAAGCGCATTATAGTCTTATCGCCTCCTTTATCTTATCTTTTCTTTCTTTCCTTCTTTTCCTTAAACCAAACAGCGTCTTTGGTATATGTTTTTATCCTCGCAATCACACAGGAATGGTCCATTGTTTATCAGACAGGTTGTAATGTACATACTAATTAAGTAAGGAAGAAGGTGACTTATGACATGGTAGATTATTAGTCAAATTTCAGAAGCCGTTCCAGTTTAGCAGTAGTGAATGAAGTCAATATGGAGTATAGTTATTACAGCCATTATGGGAACTCTGAATATTTATTGTATAGAAACGGCTAATTTCCCCCTTATTATAAGTGCGAGGCAAAAACAAACGACCGCAGCCGGAAGTTGATTTTCTATGCCATTAACTGTTAGGCTAAGACTTAAAAAAATAACTCTGACCCTACCTTAATTACGAAACACTGCATACGATTCGAGTGTATAACGTTCTAGAAATAGGATCAATTTTTTATGTATAGACCCTTTCTTATTGGTTGAATAAAGCATAGCAAATAAACTCTCCGTGGTTATGTATCCTGAATCAACATCATCATGGTAAAATTCTTTTTATTTTCTCCAGTTACACTGATGATTTAATTAAAAAACAAAAAAACCATTCATATGTGTGCAGATAATTCTATGTTCAGGTTTACCCTCCTTTCGGCGTTGTTGGAGTTTTCAGGCGAAGAAATTCTTATAATCTTTGGCGAGTTATTTTCTGTGTACGTTGTGCTCATCTCCGGAGTTTGGCATCAGAGTAGTAATTGGACTGACCCCCAAGTGAACGGGGTCAGTGAAATTTGCTGCGTTCTTCCGCTCGTTAAGGCAGTAAACAGTTATAAATCTGTCAAAGCAACCTTCCAATGTTGGAGTGAGTCCCAGATCGATATGTTGACTGTCTTAACGCACTCCACCACCACCAACAACAACAACACCTTTACATTCTATCGCTGCCATTCGCTCTGTTACCGCCTTTTCTAACGTTGGCAAGTTATCTTGATTTGTTCCGTTATTTTTCTTTTGTTTTGCTCTGGGTAAGCTCCGTTCTCTATCTCTTTCTTTCTTTGTTTCTTTAATCATTTCACTCCAAGCAAGGCAATAAAGCCACTAAGACGTAAGAGGTTACTGAGTATTAGAGAATATGAGAAAAACACTGTTAATGAGAGAGAACACTATCATTTTTCTTTCTTTTGGTTTTGTAGCTTGTTTACTTTTTTCTTTCATTCTTTCGTCTGTTTCTTCATTTTATTTTTTCTTTCTAACTTTTTTTGGTTTTCTGGCTTAGTATTGTTTTTTTATATCTTATTTTCTTTCTTTCTACCGTTTTTCTTTTCGTTTTCTAGCTTATATGATTTCTTTCTTTTCGTTTTCTAGCTTATATGATTTCTTTCTTTTCGTTTTCTAGCTTATATGATTTCTTTCTTTTCGTTTTCTAGTTTATTTGCTTTCTTTCTTTCTTTCTTTTTTTCTTTCTTTTGATTTTCTAGTTTATTTCCTTTTTTTCTTTCTTTCTTTGTATTGGTTTTTATCTTATTTTCTTTCTATCTTTCTTTCTTTTGGTTTTCTAGTTTATTTTCTGTCTTTCCTTCATTCCTTCTTTAGTTCTTTTTTTTCTTTCTTTTTTCTTTCTTTCTTTCTTCAAATATCGTTGCTTTTAAGATTTCCATTAATTTTCTCTTATCTTTTATTCCTTCTTTAATTTTCTCATTCCTCTATAATAGTCTCTATTCGTTAATTCAATGTTCTTCTCTTTCTTTTTTTTTATAACTATTCCTTTTCATTCATTCATTGATTGAATTTTCTTATCTTACTTTTTTCCTTAACTACAATTTCCCCTTTATTCATTCATTCATTATTTCCTTTTTTCTTTAACTATCCTTTGTTCATTCATTCATTCATTTAGTACTACACACCTTTCTTTTTCCCTTTGCATTCAGAAAAGAGAAATGTGAATGTTTTTTTATTGCCACTGGTCGTCACTGTTCATTTTGATGTTTTCGAGCTCATGATTCTCGTGGAAAAAAGACGATGAGCCCGTCACTTCCTCCTTACTGAAAACGCTTCTAACCCTAATTTCATTAACTGGAAATTTTACTTGATACCAGTGACCAGAACAGTCTTCGTTTTGACTTCTGGTGTATGTAATCTTGACCAACCGACCAAGAAGTCGGATCAGTATGTGAGCCGGTCAGCATTTGGAGTCAGGGTTGCATTTGGAGTCAGGGTTGCATTTGAATAGCAACAACTTTGAAAACGAATACACAGATCTCCGCCTGCACATGACAATAATAGAACAAAATGCATACACGTGAAGAACAAAACAATAAATTATTTTCGACTTTTTAGCCGTTTGAGTATTTCAGATTTTCCAATAAATAAAAAAATAATCTGCTTAAAAGAAAGAAATGTTCATTTAAGATATTCATTGATGTCTTGGATATTTGACTCTTTATATTGTAAACTTACACTTCATCGCTTAATTTTTCATCGACTGGAAAACTTCACACAACGATTTGCCTCGATTCTCGGCGTGAAAAAAAAAAAAAAAAAGAAAAAGGGAAAGGCCCAGTGTGAGTTCGAGAAAAGAATGGAAGGTGTCTAATTCCACGGCGATCAAAGTAAACACGAACCCTATTTCGATATACTGCATTCTTCATTCATAGATTTATCTGACACGGTTACATAACTGATACTTGGGATATTATCGGACAGCCAGAACTCCAACTGCTCCTCTGATAATTTCTTACTGCCCCTATCTTAATATTATAACAAATGGCTTACATCACAGCTCTGACTACCAACTCTTGTCACACCCATTCTGGAATGCGATAACACTATACAAGCCCACGACCGGAATTTTCTAATTTCCACTCGAGTTGCACTTGACTCTGAAAGTTTTAATTAATTATTTTCTATTTGGGTATAGCGGTTGCTTATTTTTCTCTATTTGTGATCAGTGGTTCCTTTGAAATTCTCGCATCTCGAATTTACTGACTGTGATAAAAAGATATGTTGGTTCAGCTTCACAATAAAATAATTTACAATCCATTTGACGATGTAGGTCTTCTAAGCCAATCGAACAGGGATCTATTATGTCCTATATAATGCTATCTACGTTTTTGCTAGGATTACCATTTAAAATTGACTTTATTTATTACATTTATCAAATTGTAAAGAATGACGCTAATGTTAATCATCTGTACTGGTTTTATCTTTTGTTCATTGTCTCATGCGACACGTTTCATTTTTTTTTACAGAAATTAGAAAATAATTGTAGAAATAACGTTTCATTTTTTTTTTTTACAGAAATTAGAAAATAATTGTAGAAATAACGCCATTGAGAATAATTTAATTACTGTTAACTATTTATATTGACTTAAGAGGCAAATATATAAAACAATTTAGAAAGCTTCTATCTTGATATGTTTCCCTGATGTTTCAACGATATACATATATATATATATATATAACACAATAGGAATTAAGATTACATAAGGTTAATGATATTTTCACTTTGTAAATTGAAATAAAATTTACAAGGATTTTTCAAACCAGTCAATAGATGATAAATTATTGAAATAAAAAATGCCCAGGTCTAGAAAAGAAAGTAATTTTAAGTAAATTTTGAGTAATTTTAAAGGCAGATGTGGTCTATGCCTACAAGAGAATATTAGAATTATGAAAGTGGGAAATTCAAACATACTTTTAAACAGAAGGAATGAATTAATTTCTAAATATCGTCACCGAAGTAGATTTAAACTTGTCTAAACTCTTATTGAACTTGCGTGACTGTGAATTCAGCTTCACCCCTTTCCTGACTGAACTTGCGTGAATTGTTATCATTTGACAAATGCACTGTATATTTTCCTTCTCCACCCTTTCTATATCTTTCCAAAATTTCTCATCACTTACCCATTAAAAAATATAATTTCTCTATCACTAAATTACTATTAATACCTTGGTGACCATCAGTCATATTTTTAATATTACTCTTACTGTCATTTTTTTCCCTATTTTCTTACTATAAGGTATCTTTATTGAATTATCCATTATTATATGTTTATTTTATTTTATTTAATATATAGGTATATTGTAATTAGTTTTGTTAATTTCTTTGGATTTCGTTTTATTTTATTTATTATCTCTTTTTTTTTCTTTTTTCCACTTTTTCTCCTTTTTTCCGTTCTTATTATATATTCTAATTTTAAATAGATTTCCATATATTTTTAAATAGTTTTTAGTAGGTATGTATATGTATATATATGTTCGTGTATATATTGTGTATATATGTGGTGATGTGTAAGTATATATATACATATAGATATATGTGTGTGCATGTATGTGTGTATATATATTTATATTTATAATTAATTGATATATCCCTTTTTCAATATTATTATATACAGGTGTTTATGTAATAATTCATAATTACATAATAATTATTATAATTTTACAACAATGTTACATAATAATAATATACTAGAATATAACTTTTATGATGATTTGTTGTTATATAATAATACATTATGATATTTATATGGGCTCAATTTTATATATGTATTTTAATCAACTGGTATGATTATTTATGAAGTATGTAGATATTTATTATTATAGGTTTATTTAATATATTAATATGTGGTGTATATATTAATCTATGATATTGATAGGGGTTATTGAAGTCTATTTTATTGATATACATATTTTATTATTTGGTTTGATGAAGTAATACTTGAAAATTTACCTTAGTATAATATTTAAAGAGTTTATATATTTTTTGTATTTTTTATTATTTTTATTAATATTTATTATTTATGTTTTTTTATGTAATATTTAATATATTATTTAAACATTTTTTTTTTACTATTAATCAATTAATTAATTAATTAAATTAATATACTTATATTTATTTATTATATAGTGTTATAATATTTATTCTAAAGGAACTTCTAATTTCTTTTCTAATTTTAAGACTAGATTTTTAGTTTTTGTTTATTGGTTCATTATATTATATGTTACGTGATAAATATTAACTATTTTTCCTTGTATATGTCAATTATTGAATATAGGTTTAATTTGAATGTAGATGTTAAATTAGATACTTCTTCCTAAGATAATATAATCATTTCAATATATTCATTTTTATATTTTTTTTATTTTTTCTGATATATTCTTTATTTTAATATATCTTTAATTCTGAATTATCTCTCTTTCATATAAATGGATTTATCTCTTTATTTAAATTAATATTATTTTTGTTTTCTTTAAGTCTAAACTACCTTCTGATTGCTACTGTGTCTAAAATAAATAGGTCACTTCTTATCTGTTTTTTGCACCTTTTTTCTCTTCCTTTCTCCTCTAACCACCCCTCATATCCAGATTTACACCACCTCCTCGTTTTTATTTGCTCCTTTTTTCTCTTTTTCCTTTCTTTCTTTCATTTTTCTTTCTTTTGTTCTTTTGTCTGGCCATTTTTTATTTCAATAATTTATCATCTATTCACTGGTTTGAAAAATCCTTGTAAATTGAAATAAAATTTACAAGGTGAAAATAATCATTAACCTAATGTAATCTTAATTCCTATTGTATGAAATATGTTGCTCTGTTTAATTAAAAAGTTAAGCTCTATGTGTGACTCATTTTTAATATTTAAAATTTTATATTGCATTAATAGAATTCACTTGGATTATATACCGACGGATTATTACCTATATATATATATATATATATATATATATATATATATATATATATATATATATATAAAGTACATTGTATATGTGTATACTTGTGCGTGTGTGTGTGTGTGTTCAGGCAACTCCTTCTCTTCCACTGGTTCGGCTTCAATGATTCATAGCTCATTCAAAAGCCCTAGAAAAGGAAACGATTTTCGTTGAGCTCAGAGACAGGGTTACCAGATTATGCGAGGTTAAAAATATATATATCAATATGTTATACTGGCCATTATCGTTGCTTTCATGGCTCAAGGGGAGTAACTCTTATTTTGTATTCAAAATTGCAGTACACGTTTTATAACTAAGCTAGCTCTCGCGGAGGACTCTTGGAGTGACAAATCATCACAATAGTTAGGTAAAGTAGATGCGATGGGCATCTATAAACTACAGAAAAACTCACAATTGATCGCCGCATTTAAGTATTGAATTAATGTTTAAGCTTACCTTTTAAAAGTTCAACGATAATTCTTCTGCTGCCACTTAATTTAAAGACGATTTGATGTACGTAGGTCCTTATTTTCTATACAAAGAATTATTTTTATTTCATGTGTGAGAGAACAGGGAGCAATTTATAAGTTAGTATAGTGTGAAGATGAGAAAATAGAAATTTGTATGAGCTATACATTCAACATTTGAAGAGTTAGCGAAAGTGGATGCGCGATCCTTCCACGAAGATTAAAAAGCCCAAGCTCTACTTTATAATAATTTACACGCAGTATTAACTCCCCCGCCACTTGGAGCTTAACTTTTAAAAAGTTCAAAGATAATTCTTCTGCTACCACTTAATTTAAAGACAATTTGATGTACGTAGATCCTTATTTTCCATGCAAACAATTATTTTTATTTCATCGGTGACAGAATAGGGACAATTTATAAAGATAAAATTAATATAGTGTAAAGATGGGAAATAGAAATTAAAATTAGTTATACATTCAACATATGAAGAGTTAGAGAAACATAGCAGCTACTTAAGTAAAACCTATATTATGGAATCTATATGAATAAATGCGAAATTGGAGCTTAATTCTCCCATGAATTTTGAGATTAAGAAGCCCAAACTCTACTGTATAGTAATTTACACACTAGGTATTTACTCTGTCTCCCCAGTAAGACGAGGTCTTTTTTTAAGGTGGGCACCCGAGCGCGTACATACGGGCCAAGCACAAAAATTTCCCGCAGCCCCCGCAACTATTGGTTGCGCTGGCCTCGGTGCGAACACCAACCCTTCTCTCTGGTCAACGAGAGGGCGCGGTCTCGGTCAGCTGTTCCCCAGGGCTAAGGCATCTCTCATAATTTTTCTCTGTTGCGACTCTGATGGAGTCGCCTCTGAGTGCGCTCTGCCCAAAGATAGAGACACAACTAAGAGATGATAAATAGATGTGTTACAACCCCACCAACGAGGGGTTAATTTACTTGCCTCCCCACTGAGTAAGGTTGTGACATAAGGCCAGTTTTTAACGTGGGGGCTCGGGCCGCTGGTCTTAGCTTGTCCAAGCTGGTCTAAGTTGGTCTAAGCTAGTCATAGCTGGTCTTCGCTGGTCATAGCTGGTCTAAGCCGGTCAAAGCTAGTCATAGCTGTGATACTACCAGCGCAGCGACGGATCCCTGTGAACGGCAAGTATCAGAATGTGTATACCCCTTCAAGGGTGGGGGGTTGGTTTATTTGATTCCCCACTGAGTCAGGTTGTGACACGTCATTTTTTAACGTGGGGACCCGAGTGTTTTCACTCGGGCCGTTGGTCTTAGCTGGTCATAGCTGCTCAAGGAGGTATTTACACACGGTATTTACTGTGTCCCCACCCCACTAGGACGAGATGTAACCCAAAGTCTTTTTTTTTAGGTGGGAACCTAAGAATGTAACACAAGGTCTTTTTTTAGGTGCGTACACCTGGGTAAAGGAGAAAAATTGCCCACAGCCCATCTCTCTGCCCTCGGGCAGCTGTTCCCCAGGACAGAGGGGCAACTGAGGAAAAGTATACTAATTTTCCTCAGTTGCCCCTCTGTCCTTTGACAGAGTATCCAATGAGCGCACTCTGCCCAAAGACAGAGACTCAACTGAGAGATGATAAATAGATGTTTGACAAACCCCTTGAGGGAGTGGTTGATTTACTTGACTCCCCACTGAGTCAGGTTGTGACACAAGGTCGGTTTTTAAGGTGGGGATCTGAGTGTCTTCACTCTGGCCGCTGGTCAGAGCTGGTCTAAGCTAGTCGTAGCTGGTGAGAGCCTGTCCAAGCTAGTCATACCTGTGATACTATCAGATTGTGACACAAGGCCGGATTTTAACGTGTCTTCACTCGGGCCGCTGGTCTTAGCTGATCATAACTTGTCCAAGCTGGTCAGAGCTCGTCTAAGCCTGTCCAAGCTGGTCTTAGATGGTCCAAGCTGGTCAGAGCCGGTACAAGCTAGTCCTAGATGTGATACTACCAGTACAAGGACGGATCCCTGTGACCGGTAAGTGAGATTTACTTAACTCCCCACCCCCCACTGATTCAGGTTGTGACTAAAGATCAGTTTTTAACGTGGGGAGCCGATTGTTTTCACTCGGGCCGCTGGTCTAAACTGGTCTATGCTGGTCATAGATTGTCCAAGCTGGTCATAGCTGGACTAAGCTAGTCATAGCTGGTCTAAGCTGGTCATAGCTGGTTTTGCCTTGTCATAGCTGGTCCAAGCTGGGCAGAGACGGTCCAAGCTAGTTGTAGCTGTAATGCCACAAGTAGTGAATATATCTTACTATATATATATATATATCTTACTATATATATATATATATATATATATATATATATATATATATATATATAATTCCATCGGATTCCCATCTAAACTTTTTTCACATTGCTTTAAGTCCTCGGAATGGATGCCCATGTGCATCGGAGGCAACACGCAACAATCCACAAACACGGATATGCGGCGTGTGGCAGGAAACGTTTGAAAATCTCTTTGGCAACACTCAATATTTTCATACATTTCTGCAACTCCCGAATAAAATGAGGAAGGTCAGAAGAAGATTAACGCTTTGGGGCGCTAAATTTCCCGTGCATTGACAGATGAAGTCCCAGAAATGTGTTTTCTTTTTGATAGCCCTTATTGATCAGCCGCGGGCTATAATGCAGACGAAATTGGAAAACGCTAAGATCGTGGTTATTGATTAGAGAGATAATTCCCCGATATTTAAGATTGCTTTCACGTTTACGAAGAGGAAGAATATTTGTTAAAGGATGATATCTTTTATAGGAATTAAATCCAGATTTTAAGTGAAAACTACTGATAGACCATCAAACAGAACAAAACAACAAAAACAAGAATTATATATTACAAGGTAGTTAAGCAATCTACTACATGAAGATAGTTAAGCAATAATGAGTTTGGTTATTTACGTTGGTTGCTAATAGTGGGTAACCGAATAACTATGGAAAAATTATTATGTGACACGTTTCGTTCCGAGAAGGGACTTCAGACTAATAATGGTTTTCTCGATGAAGTCAGTCTTAAATGGCGAGGAAGCTGGGGAGAGAAATGTAAGAAATGCCAGCTAATATTTTACATCAAAAACGTTAAATAAACTGTGGCGTTTAGATTAAAATTTTTAACGTCTGGTGTATCTAGATGTTTCACGTAGCCGATCTCATTTCAGCATTTCAAGGCTTTTTATTTTTGGATAAAATAAAAAGTTAAAATGTAGAATAAAAAGTTAAAAAAGTAGTTTTGTGACAAAAGGAGTTATATTGTATGATTCTGGGTGTAAATTTACCGTAGAAAATTCCGAAATTAGTGCACTTTCAATATATTTTCGCCTTCAATTATTTTGTCTTTATATTAAAACGGCATTATTTGCTGAATATAGATTTCGATTTATCGCAATATCACAATATAGATTGAATTTTAAACAATGAATATTTGAAATCAATGTTTAACGGAATATTGATCTCAAATGTTCATTGTATAATGATCAATCTATGTGATTGATATTCACTACTGGAGTAAGTGAACTGGTAAGAATGGAGATTTTATTGAAAGAGAAATATGTTTTTGTGTGCGACTATTGTTTACCGGATACACTTAGTAAAGATGTAGTGAGTTATCGACCGCCCAAGGAAAAGAAAAACTTGAGTATTTCAATTTTCTATTTCACCAAAACAAATCAATTATCATCAGATCATTATTTTTTTTTTACACGAAACAAATGAATTAAATTTCTTAACTCTAGACCTAAAAATTGAATTAAATTTCTTAGCTGTTGCGTTCCATGTTGTCATTGGATCCCAATAGCTACTGAATAAATGCATATCAACGGAAAACGGTTTCTTTTCCTTTCTTGTTTTATTAGAGGAGAGGAACAGGCATAGAAGCATGGATTCTAGGAGGCAGCAAGCGGAAGTAATTCAAGGGAACGCATGCCACTCGTTGGCTTAGCGTCCCACAGCGTGTGGTCTTAACCTGCCTGTCTCACGAACCTGGGTGTAGGAAGCGTATCGACGCTTCAAAATTCCTTTGCGCAGTTTTGGTCTTATATCAAAGACTTAGACAAAGGCGATCCATCACTGTCAGAATACCACGCCGATGACATATTCTGACCAATCGCTGACCATCCCGGCCCAGCCTCAGCATTCTGTAATACAACCCTAACAATTAAATTAAATTTCCTAAATGTCAATGATGAAATTAACATCATGCTTGAATAAAAAAAAAGCCCCCCAAAAAAAACTTTAACTTTGCAGTAAGGAATTTAATTTAATTATTTCGTTTAAAAAAGTTACTTAGTAAGCGGACAATAAATTGCTACTGCTTTTCCTAAGCGGGCCCATTAAACGGTAGTCGAATCATGATTTGAATGTTTTTTAATGATTAGGCTGCATATTTATTGATATACCTATGTGCATAAAAACGTAGTGCCAAAGCATTAGATATACCTACATAATAGCTTCTCTCTTTACCCGAATAACGGCAGCTATGTGATATAGTATAATGTCAACAAGGTATTGGAGTTGCTGCGTGTGTATATGTATTCAGTTGCATTCCACGGCTGTGCACAACTGAGTCGTATTTATTGGTTGTGCCTGCAAGACATTTCTTGTGGTCTGTAACATATCCCGAGAGAACAATAGAAAAATATCCAAGAATTGACATTGACTCAAGATTGACAATGAATTTAAATTTTTGACGGTCAATATTGACCGGAAAAACATGGGACTGGAAGAAAATTCCACAAGCGAAAAAAGAAACTTTTAGCATAGAACTTACGGTAACATCTAGGCAATTAAAATCTGAATGGATTTGTTTAGATCGGTGTATGTAATTGTATTGAGATGTAAGGTTTTAGGTATATATGTTTATGTGCACGTATGTGTATGTCCGTATATATATATGCATGTGTATGTATGTGCATATATGTGAAAAGTGTGTGTATATGGATATGGATGGATATATATATACATGTGTGTGTGTAATTATTTGTATATTATATGCGCGGTACTTATTAGAAAGCGCTCAATATCAGAGATAGAGCTAACATATTGAACCAAATATATATATATATATATATATATATATATATATATATATATATATATATATATATATGTGTGTGTGTGTGTGTGTGTGTCTATTGGTGTGTATATGTGGATATATGTGTATGTGTGTACATGGATATATGTATGTGCGTATGTGGGTACACGCCTATATGCATGTATATACGTGTATATGTTATTGTGTATGTGTGCATTTGCATGTGTTTTTGAACATAAAAATATAGATTAGATAATCGTTATATTTGTTTATTTATATGTTTATATTTGATTTGTAACATGGAGTCGATATTAATTTTGTCAAATTTTCTTAATTACACAGCAGCCCTTTTATAAATGCCCTTCGGTTTTATTTACCCAGCCCATCTCTCTCCCACACCCCTTTTTCTTTTCTTTTCCTCTCCCTCCTTCTTATTCTGATCTTTAACATTAGATCGTCTATGGAGTGTGTATGTCACCACGAAATGTATCTTTAATGTATTAGACATCCGACAACATTCATATTTCTCTCACTTAAACCTCTTCCACTCACCTCTCCTAAACTCCTCTCTGTTGAGGTTTAATCTCCCTCTTTCTCTCGTCTGTTACCCCTCTCTTTAGCTCTAAGATTCGTCCCACACTCTCATACTTGCATTCTCTCTAAATTCTATTTTTATTTCGGGAGTTGTTTTTTCTGTTTTCTTTTTGAATTTATAGGTCTGATGAATTGTATCGTATTTACGATTCCAATGGAATAAATTATGACCATGGAATATTAGTGTTTAAGCCTTTTTATTATATCCTTACTCTGTCCTGGACATTGAGTTCTACCTGGATTCTATCCTCTTGGAATTTTTTATTCAAAAAATATACATGTATGTGTATGCACCTATGTATATATATTTATATATTTTGCATATGTATGTGTATATTTACCACTAATATTAGCTATATATATATATATATATATATATATATATATATATATATATATATATATATATATATATACAGGGTGCAATGGGTAATTGTCGCCATTTTATATTTTTAATTTTGCACATGCGCGTTGTTTGTTTTTGAGTTTGTCGACTGAGCATTATAGTTCAGTCAGTTGGGCACCATCTCTGGGAAAAAGAGCACCATGACGCAATTCACTCTGCCAGAAATTTAGATACTCTATTCTGTTGTTTGCTATTCGCACCGGATGCTCTACGAATATTTCAGAGGGTTTAGGTGTCAATCTGAGGTCAGTGCAAAGGATTCGGTAAGAATTGGATTAGTCTAATAGTCATTACGAAGGTACGGAAGCTTGGAAAACTCATTTTGATCGTTCTGATAAGAAAAGAACTTCCGAAATTGTTGGTGAGGGTTTCAGATTCAACATGGAAGCCTACATCGTGCATTGAAGAGGTAGTGCTGTCCTGGGTCAAGAGGTGGCTGCTGGAAGATCCTACGTCTGGCAATGCGACTCTGGCCTATTCCACATAAGCAGGAGAACCCAGTCATGGCTGTCAGACAATTTCTGCAACCACATTACCCCTTACATGTAGCCACAAAACTCCCAAAACTGCAACACATTTGATTATTATGTGCGGGCTCAGTTGAGCGAGAGACCAACAAAACTCCTCCTAACACCAAAGATGAGCTGAAGGCAAGGATTATTGGAGAATTCACCAACTTAAACAAGGAGACCTTCCAGCAGAAGATTCCGAATGCTGTTGTTGAAGCCAACAGTGATTTTATTGAATACATTTGCTCTTTACTATTTCAAGATATTTCGTGTAATTTTAGTAAATATATCTGTTAAAATGTCAGTGTTATTTTCATGTTTGCGTAATTTAGACGACTATTTATTCCTCGCACCCTGTATGTTTGTATGTGTGTGTTGTTTATATCTAACCGAGTTCATCTCCGTATGTCTCAATCTATATTTATCCACTATATGTATATCTTGGTCTATATATATATACACTATAATGACGTTCGAAGTAATAGGTGTTTAGATCGAGTTGCACAGACTGATTGTATAGATTGAGATAGATTGAGACAGGCATATATGAACAAAAAATTGATAGAAATATAGTATTGAACAGACTGGGATAGATATGAATAGACAAACAGATATATAGGAATAGACTGAAACAGGTCGACGGATAGCTCACTCAGCCAGGTAAATAACGTCTGTGATATATTCAGCTACTATTTCTCAAATAAGTAAAAAAAAAAAATCAACTTAGGATTGTACTGATTTCATCATTTACGCAATCTCTCTTTAAAATAACGCTCAAAGGCAGTCTACGAAATCTCTTAATGAAAGTGCCGGGAGATTATCTTGTTTTTAATGCAAAGTTCTGGTGGACATCCAACAAACACAGATTCTGTTAATCATTGCGATCAGACAAAATAAATTCAACTGAATGTTATCAAGTTATAAAGATATAAAGTTACTGAGATTAAAAACAACTTCAGTAGCAGCTGGAATCAAAGTCATAACTATAAAGAAAACAACAAATTTTTATCAGAATTTTCACATTTAATAAGTGAAGATTTTTTTTTATCCTAGAAGGCTTGTCAACAATTTTAACCTATAGACGTCAAGTGAAAGACAGTCTGACTTCCGGTAACGGTCACTGAATAAAAGTGTATGTGTGTGTGTGCCGGGTGTGTCTGTGTATAACTGAAAAGATCATCTACAAATAATAAATTAATCAATAATAAATAATGGGTAAAAAAAAAGCTAACAAACAACACAATGGCCACAAATAACCGCATCCAGATTCACAATTATTTCTACTCAAGAGTTTCTGGAATAATTTGATTCATAACTGCTACCGGCCACCTAATAACCTTCAGGATGATACAATAGACCTTACTACTCATAATGCACCATTGTCTCGCGTATATAAATAGTCGAGTCAAAACACAGACATGGTTTTTGATAAAAGCAGCGCAATAATTTTGCAGGAAGACCCAACTTGAAATACTTTCCTGTTGGGTGTTCCGGTTTGCCTAGACGGTCCCCGATTGTGGGTCTTTCAGAATAACTAGATGTGACTCCCAAGTCGCGTTGGCTGCCATATCCTACAAACTTAAAAAATCTCTCTCAGCACTCAGCCATGATTCTCCATTACTAATCCCGCCCACGAACAGAAATACGCAGTATCTCAGTCCCTAATGATTAAGGTGAGCCAACTGACAAATCTGTGTTACTGAACTAGATGTAGACTCTAGTCCATGTTAATTCGCCAAAATTCACTATCTTGATTGATTAACATGTACATGTTAATCAATCAAGATAGAAAGCCATGCGAACCATGTTTGATGCATTATTATTACTACTAGTGTCGTTAAAAATGGCGGCAATTGTTAGAAAGTTTTAACAGTGAGATGCAATGAAACAAATGTCTTAAAATAATGTTTTGAGAGTCAATTAAGCGGAGATAATTGTTATGGGACCGTACCTATAATAACATGATGGACTATTCCATACGTAATAAATACTGCGCCTCAAGAGGAAGCAGGGGGTTCAGTCCGAAGTCGGGCGACCGGCTGATCGGCTGATCGGTTGAACTCTCTGCATTCGGGCGGGGAGGAACCCGAAGGAGGCTACGCCGAAGAGCGGAGTCTCTTTCTGGGTGGTAGACCGACCCTGAACCCGTTTATAAGGGTTCAAAGGGCATATTTTTGCCCGAGCCCACGGGCTCGGAAACCCCACGGGCTCGGAAACCCCACGGACTCGGAAACCCCACGTTAAACCGGCCTTGTGCCACATGATGCCCTCGTGGGGAGGTGGGGTGACTAAATACCGTTCAGTCCGAAGTCGGGCGGCCGGCTGACCGGCTGATTGGTTGAACTCTCTGCCTTCGGGCGGGGAGGAACCCGAACGAGGCTACGCCGAAGGGCGGAGTCTCTTTCGGGGAGGTAAACCGACCCTGAACCCGTATATACGGGTTCAAAGGGCATGTTTTTGGCCGAACCCACGGGCACAGAGATCCCACGTTAAACCGGCCTTGTGCCACATGATGGCCTCGGGAGTAGGGGGTGACTAAATATAGTTCCGTTTGAAGTCTAGAGTTCAGTCTGAAGTCTGGAGTGAAGTCCGTCAGAAATCCGTTCGTCAGTCAGAGCGAGAGAGTCAGTCAGTCAAGTCAGAGGCAGTCCGAAACAGAGTCGCGTTCAGACAATTACTACTAAACCTGATTGTTCGTACTAACACTTCTACTTCTCTGTATATATTCCTGTTTGTAATACATCTGTGTTATTCCATATCCGTGTTCGAGTTCTTCTTTATTGGTTCTACCAATTTGGTTCTTCACTTCTCTGTATATATTCCTGTTTGTAATATGGAATAACACAGATATATTACAAACAGGAATATATACAGAGAAGTGTTAGTACGAACAATCAGGTTTAGTAGCAATCGTCTGAACGCGACTCTGTTTTGAAATGCCTCTGACTTGACTGACTGACTCGCTCGTTCTGACTGACTAACGGATTTCTGACGGACTTCACTATCTATCACCGTGATACAAGGAACCGGATCATAACAATAAGATAATTCACAACTAAGATAGAGACCAATGAACCGTTTAATTGATCTGTGCTTTTTATATTTTTTTAGGCGTTCAGTGGTATAACTGTGAAATGCAAATATCTCCCGGAAGAAAAAGATTAACAGAATGACAAAGAAGGAAACCATAAAGCCTATTTCAAGTCCAAGTTAAAGCAAGATCCCTTAGTAGACAAAGGTATATGAGTGACCCACATTGAAAAGCTTGAATAAATAAGTCTGCAATCTAAACAGTTAATTTTGCTCGGAAATAATTTTGTCTAAACGCAGATAAATATTTTATTTGTATAGATTATTAAACCGACTAAAGGAAGTAATCACTCATAAATTTACTAACTTAATTTGATTTACCTCCCTTCTCACTACAGACGGGACAGGAAATATATAAATAAATGGAGAAGAGTTATATAAATAAATACAAATTGATAATTATTATATGGTTTGATTATTATTATTGTAGTAGTATTGTTTAGGTTCTTATATTTCTAGTTTATTTTCATTGTTGACAAAAGTCTCCCTTGGTATATACGTAACAGCACTTATAGTAGCCCGTAAATCAGTTACGCGAACCAAGTCACTAACGTTGTGCGTCAATTTGTGGTCATTTGCCAAATTAAATTATGCTTACTAAATAAATATACGAAGACCTTGACACGTTCTTAAAATGCCTTTTATTTCTGGAAGAATTTTTATCATTAGATAGAAGATGCTTAATATGTTTTAAACGGTTAGTTTCCATAAGACCCCCGAAAATATTTTAGTATGCAAATTCTCTGGTCTGTCTGCAAAGTTTGAGAACCAATTGATGTAACTTGGAAAGAGGAAACTTACAGCCATGCGTGAACAGAGACCCTTTCATGAGATTACTTAGTCATTAGTGAGACGACATTGAGTGAGTTTGTGTTTTTGTGCGGTCGTTAAATTCACAGAGAATATGCATAAAATTTTGCATGAAACTTAAACGTTCGTTCACAGAAATTTCTCGAATGAGTGAATGAGTGAAGCCCGATAAAATGTTGATATTGGCGCATTACACTTGAGCGCGAAGCCTTTGAAATCTATCCATGTACTCAGAACACCGTACAACGTCGAAGGCGTGCCGACTTCAAAGGGAATCGACGACTAGCTCTCTGGGAATTAAAAAAAAAAAAGATGTGATTCACGTAGACTGTTCGGAACGTTGCCAGTCATCTTATATATAAAGTACAGTGTATGTGTGTTTGTGCATGTGCGTGTCCAAGCAACTACTTCGCTCCCACTGGTCCGATTTCAATGATTCATAGCGCATTCAAATTCCGGCAGGCGCAGGGAACAATTTTCGTTGAGCTCAGATTCAGGGTTGCCAGATTATGCGAGGTTAAAAATATATATTAATATATTATACTCGCCATTATCGTTGCTTTCATAGTTCAAGCTATCTTATTAGGTTGGTGCAAAAATAATGACGTAATAATGTCGTTTTTGACGTATTTTTTAACGTCAAAAAAACGACATTATTACGTCATTATTTTTGCACCAACCTAATATTTTCCTTTTGTAGCCAAAATTGCAGCTAGCTTAAAATTAAAGTTAGCTTAAAAGCCGCCCGATAGCTAGGTATGAGTAGATGCCATAGACATCTATAAACTACAGAATCGTTGCTCGCTACATTTAAGTATTGAATTAATGTTTAAGCTTACCTTTTAAAAGTTCATCGATAATTCTTCTGCTGCCATTTAATTTAAAGACGATTTGATGTACGTAGGTCCTTATTTTCTATACAAAGAATTATTTTTATTTCATGTGTGAGAGAACAGGGAGCAATTTATAAGTTAGTATAGTGTGAAGATGAGAAAATAGAAATTTGTATGAGCTATATATTCAACATTTGAAGAGTTAGCGAAAGTGGATGCGCGATCCTTCCACGAAGATTAAAAAGCCCAAGCTCTACTTTATAATAATTTACACGTAGTATTAACTCCCCCGACTTGGACGAGACACAAAGTCTTTTATGTGGGGACCCAGGTGCATACGCCCGAGACAAGCACAAAAATTGCCCTCAGCCCCCGCAATTGCCGTCGGTTGCGCTTGCCTCAGTTCGAGCACCGATCCCTCCCTCTGGTGCAATGGGAGGTCGCGGACTCGGGCTGCTGTTCCCCAGGGTTGGGCACCTCTTTGTATTATTTTCTCAGTTGTCCCTCTGTCCTTTCACTGAGAAGCCCCTGAGAGCACTCTGGCCAAAGATAAAAATCCCACCAAAGAAGAATTTTTTACAGTCATTCCACCACGAGAATGAGATGTGACACAAGGCCGGATTAATGTGGAGACCCGAGCGCGTGCACTCGGGCAGGGTTAAAGAATTTCCTTCCTCTGGTGCAATGGGAGGGCGCGGACTCGGGAAGCAGTTCCCCAGGGTTAGACACCTCTCAGTATAATTCTCTCAGTTGTCTCTCTGTTCTTTGACTGAGAAGCCCCTGAGCGCACTCTGCCCAAAGACAGAGACGCAACTGAGAGATGATAAGCCTGCGTTAAAATCCCTCCAAAGAGGAATTTTTACACCAAATGCTCAATATCAGTATTATATCTTATCTACTTCTGGGCAATATCACTCTTCAGGTTTAACTAATTTGCATATTGATTTAAAAAAAAAGGTTTATTTCATTAATTAACTGTCCTTTATTACTGTTCTTTTATTCGAGGATTGTTTTGATTTTGATATAAAAAATAGTTCTGTTTAGGAATATCATCTTATATAGTGCAGATAAGTGTTTGAAATTTGTGCATTTTACTGACCTTCAACAAGTTGGCATCTATTTGTAAGACTTTCCTTAACTATGACAAGCCAATTCATGAATGAAATGTTCATTTAAAATTTTTGTTTCAAATATTTCAAATATTGAATATATCTTACTTTGCAAAGCGATAGCGAGCGGGTGAAGCCTGTTAGTTTCCAATATAATTTAATGCCTTCTAATTCTTCAAGATTTTTGCTTGGAATTTTGGCAAAACACCACATCGACTCAGGTGTGTTATCCTCCCTAAAACTATGTATTTTCCCAAAGTTAAAATCGCTTGGAAAGGTGGAACATTCCGATTACAGACGTGATTAAGGAAACCGTGTGGATGCAGAGATCCTGAAAGATGGTTTTATAGATCCCTTTAGAAAAATGGAAGAGAACACTGGAATAAATGTTTGAGGACCAAACGAGAGTATTTTAAAGTAGACCAAGGCAAGATTTCCCTCTGTAGATAAGATAATTTCTGAACAGTTGTATATTTATCTGAATTTATCATTGCGTTTTTTGCAAGCTTTTATTTAATTTTTATGACGTTAAATTTGAACTTTTCATTTTAAAGACTCAGTTCGGCAAACAGTTGATGGTTATTTTATTTTTATCTTTTTAAGAGGTGACTTTAGGGAAAGTATTGCTGAAACAGAACGGAAAAAAGATTTGAAATTGAAGCAAAACACATGTCAAGAAGTTCGAATCCTGTGAAAGTAAAAAAACAAAAAAACCCCAAAAAACCCCGAAAAATAGAGTAGCAACGCAACTGCTTTTGTATACAGAATATACTTTACATTGCAACCCTCCGGCATGAATGGTTGTTACTTAAAAAAAGTTTAATGAATAGTTTATTTTTTCCTCAGGTTGACGTTTTATTTCATATCAAGATACTTTTCGAACTTTAATTCTTTTATGAAAATTCTTAAAATTCAATCCTACGCCATTACATATGTAACTATATCATCTCATATATATATATATATATATGTCAGATAGATCCCTCATAGTAAATGCTGTATTATTGCGTGAGTATCATCAGAATTTTATCAGAGTGAGGAATACGAATTCAGAGAGACATATACCAATGATTTCATTTGATAAACGTCTGATATGGTACGACACAAAGATCTATTTGAACTATTAGGGAAACTTGATTTATTTGGGAAAGATAATAGAATAATCCAGAAAATTTACTGTGAGCTAACCGTCTGTATGCCGATATAAAATGAATTGATCAAGTACACAAAAATAGAAAAGGGCCTGAGACAAGGATGCCTCTTCTCACTAGATTTATTTAACTTTTACAGCAAGGCTATATTAAGAGAACTAGAAGTCCTACTATTATTTATCGGCACAATATTAACAATACGTGTTGATGGAAGATGCAGAAAAAAAAAACAAAAAAAAAAAAAACGCAGAAAATCCTAGATAAGGCAATAAAGGAAAATTACTAGCCGCATTTTTAACAACATAAGATATGCAGATGACACAGTGTTGATAACAGTTACGGAAAGGAAGCAACAATAACTCTTACAGAAGATAGTGAATAAAGGCGAGAATAAAGGATTAACATCAATTATAAGAAGATTAAATAGATGGTTGTTAGCAAAAGAAACAGTCGAACAAGCATATTATGAATTGGAGATACCGAAAACAAACAGATGCATTAATTTAGATGTGTGGAAGCGGATTAATAGGAGATAGAAAGTGAGACACTGAAATCCGAAGGCGCATTGGCATAGCAAAAATTCCTTCTAAAAGCTAAGTAATAAGAAATAGAAAAATATCGTTAGAAATACAGGGAAGATCACTTAACTGTTATGTAATATCAGTCCTCCTATAGGGCAGTGAAAACTGGGCAATCTTCACAGAGGATCAAGAGACTTAAGGCTACAGAAATGTGGTTCTACAGAAGGATGCTGAGAATACCATGGACTGAACACGTGAGAAACGACGAAGTTTTAGAGAAAATTAAAGAAAAGGAACACATACTGAACATTCGGAAGAGAGTTGAAATTTCTATGGCAGATAATGAGGAAAGACGGCTTAGAAAATTTGATACTCACGGGACATATTGAAGGCAAGCGGGACAGAGGAAAACAACGCGTAACCTACTTACCGAGCATGAGTAAGTGGAGGGCGGAATAAAATTTAGGAGAGATAAATAACAATAAAGGACAAGAAATTGTGGGGAGCCATGATCGCCAACACCCTGAAGGAACGTGGCAAATAGAAGAAGAAGAAGAAGAAAGGACTGACTGTCAATAGTAAGAAGACTGAATGTATGGTCGCTAACAAAAGGGATAGCCCAAGTTGCGATCTACGAATCGGAGACGTCAAAATCAAACAATTACAGAAATTTAACTAACTGGGAAGTGTTATAACAGATGACGGAAAGTGTGATACAGGAATTCGAAGGCGCATAAGAATACAAAAAGATGTTTTCCAGAAAATAAGCGAAGTATTAAGATACGAAAATTTCGTTAGAAACAAAAAAATAGCGCTAAACTGCGATGTAATATCAATCCTCCTATATAGCAGTGAACTAGCAGCAAAAGAAGGTTATTTTTCACGTTGAAGAACCAACTCGAAGTTTTTATATATATATATATATATATATATATATATATATATACTAGCAGCATGGCCCGGCGTTGCCCGTGCTTGATTCAAAAATCGTACGACTCATACACCAATCGCTATCACTTGACTTAAAATATTTTTGCCCTTCCTTGCCTTTAAAGGAGTGCCCTTTGCCGTGCTGATGTTGCTACATGCCTTACTTCTTGCCAATCTCACACTGCGAATTTTTTCGAAGCTCTATACTAAACATTAAATCTGTTACGAAAAAAGAACTAAATAAAATGAACACAAAACGATCAGCTTTAAAAAAGGACTTGTAACTGGAAAAACCGAATGAAAAAAGAATCTTAACGACAAATACTTTTTCCCACCCAACCCAGTTCTGCGGAATCAGAATCAACTGGAGCCAATTGGAGTAAAGTGCCATGCAGATTTATCCTGCCTTTTATAGATAGAGATAATAGATAGTGTCCTCACAGATGAAGGCGAGACTTGAGGCAACAGAGATGTGGCTATACACAAGTATGATGAGAGTACAGTGCATGAAGCATGTGAGCAAGGAGGAAATTTTAAAGAAGATAGGAACAAAAGAGACACTTGAACTGAAACTTCTGAAGAAAGATCGATTAGAGAATTTGAGACTTACACGACATATTGAAAGTAAGGTCAAAGAGAAACATTGTGTTTGCTTAAGCTTGTGTTAAGAGATTGACAAAATGGGACTGATAGTGATAGTCAAGAGAAAGGATTGCATAGAGATACAATGTACAGGACATAGTGGAGAGCCATGATCACTCAGATCCTGATTGGAGACGACACGTAAAAGAAAACTTGTGGTTTTTTTATCGGTCGGTTAGCTATCCCGACAGCCAAGTTGGACTGACTTCAATGGCTTCATCTAGCCCTCCATTTGTTTATTAGTTGAGGAGCGATGTGAATTCATGTTTTCCCAGGGGCGAAAGTAAACAACTTAAAGCAATTGGTTCCATTTCTCGTGCTATTAACCTTTAGGCCATTCGTATCTCTAAAGCTGGTCACCCCCAGAACGTTTGTGAGTGAGTGATGCGTGCCTAGATTAGTGCAGAAGAGGGGAGTAAGCATATGGTTTATCTTTGCCCCAGTCGCTTCACTGTCTTGTGTGCCTCATTCTTATGTTTACAGTTACAACAAAAAATAATTATAGCAAGTTCGTTCAGCAAATCTATTCTAAATACCATCTAACTTCAGAATGTAGACAAATTTCATTTTTCTTTGTTATATGGGAATTACTATGGGTTCTTGAGAAATGTATACAATGGTTCACTTTGCCGTCTTCACTTATTATAGGCTTACGGCCAAAACCATCCTGGGTATGTCGATAAACTACATCCGTATCCTGGGTAAGACGATAAACTACGTCCGACAGCCAGGCCACTGATCAGGAGGTTTTGAGGATCATAAAACCACCTCTTAATTGCTGATGTTCTCAGGTCCACCCAGACCCTGGGTAGTAACACCTGTTAGGGTCCCAGTTATGGACAAATAGTTAACCCCCAAACTGGGGTCAAAACACTATGAAAGTGTAAAAATCGGTTTTAATACTAGAAATACTTCGTACATATTATTACCAGCAATAAATTTTTGAAGAAAAATTATAACCAGCGATACATTTTGAAGAAAAAATATTACCAGCAATAAAAATTTTGTCGGCAAAAGGTTGATAAAACGTAAAAATCAAATCAATCGTTTTTTTAAATTCAGAATTTTCTTTCTCCGAGATTGGCTACCACCCACAGCTAGAGAGTTTAGTCTACACTGTTATTTAACTCTTAGTTGAAAGGAGAATAGATAGATTCATGTTTTCCCGAACATTAAAAGACTTGTCTTGAATTTTTTATCAGAATTTGAACTTGGTTCGCCGATTCCATTCTGTGCACCGGTAAAAAATTAAGCTTGCCACAGATCCCAAGCCAACCTGAACAACTAATCAGTAAAGTTTTGATGTTTTTTGCTAGATCAGTTGATTTATACGAAATTACGTCTGGTTGAAACTTGAATGGACGATTCTCTTGAAACACCAGAATTTGAAATTGAAAACACCACTTAAAGAATCTCTGAATTTAAGCCCAAAAGAATTTTCCTGTGGGTGTAGGTATTATCCGTGCAGAAAGAGTTGGCATTATTTTGGTTACGAGTTGGGTACACTAGCTAATCAGAAGAAAGTAGAACTAGATCTCTTTTTTTTTTTTTTTTTACTCTCTCTACATAGCTTTTGAAAGCCATAATGACAAGACAGGCTCCGTTTCCCTTCAGGGGGAACTTCTTAGTCCTCAGATTACGTCTATCATGAAAACATCACAGCATACAAATGATCTAATCTACTACCTCTAACAACACAATAAGAAACTCTTAATCAACGTAATTGATATTTTTACGGTGTTTTTATCAAACCTAGCGCGAAAATCCCTCCTTGGAGGGGTTTCACATTATTTATCATCTCTCAGTTGCGTCTCTGTCCATGGACAGAGTGCGCTCAGGGGCTTCTCTGTCTGAGGACAGAGGGGCAACTGAGGAAAATTATACTGAAGAGGTGCTCAGCCCTGGAGAACAGCTGCCCGAGGCCGCGCCCTCCCATTGCACAAGAGGGAGGGATCGGTGCTCGCACCGAGCCCAGCGCAACCGACGGTTGCGGGGGCTGAGGGGAATTTTTGACCATGCCCGAGTGCACGCGCTTGAGTCCCCACATTAAGCCGACCTTGTGTCACATCTCATTCTCGTGGGGGAATGAGTAAACACCGCGTTTTTAACAAACCGTTGTGCGTTATTTAAAGCTGAATCAAGAACAATATTTTTTTGCTAATGAATATTGCATTAACACTTTTTTCAAAGTAACAATGCTTTTTTTAAATACATTTTCTGCTATTTAAATTATATCTGATGGGAGACACTCTCAAATCTTTAGGCTTACGACCACATCACATAGAAAAACAGCAGTTCCTGTTAAGCAACGTCTAACCTGGTCAGAAACTAGAAGGGTGATCGCTTGGCTACACCAGGTGCTGTAAACTTGGATGTGCGGGTGGTGTAATGGATAATTGTTCGGAATTGTTAATCGAAGAGCTGAGTTCCAATTCCCGTTGGGTTTGCTATATTAATTTACGTGCAAATACACTTGGGAACGATATAAATCTACTTATTCAGCCCCATCTATCTATGGGTTAATTATCAAGGTTTATATCATTAAAATAATTATTAGACATCCCCCCCCGCAAATTCTTACAATCTACAGAAATATTTTCTGGCTTTAAATAATCTGCAAAGGTTTGATAAGCCGTAGAAAACGAAGCTATCAATTAATCAACCGATCAGATCTTCCACAGTACATTAAACACAGAGGTAAATTAGGTGCATATGCGCATATATATATATATATATATATATATATATATATATATATATATATATATATATATATATATATATATTAAAGACATTTTTTATGTTTAACGTTCTTTTTATAGATACAAGTATTTAAGTAAATGCTCTGTTTATAATAAACAGTATTAAATAACATTTACCGCCCTGAATGTCCGAGAAATTTTCATAGAAAATATTCGTCCTTTGACAGGATTCGAACCTGCATCCTATACGGAACCGCCATTTGCAGGTTCGAATCCTGTCACAGGACGAATATTTTCTATGAAAATTTCTCGGACATTCAGGGCGGTAAATGTTATTTAATACTGTTTATTATAAACAGAGCATTTACTTAAATACTTGTATCTATAAAAAGAACGTTAAACATAAAAATGTCTTTAATAAATAAATTGTCGGACTTTGTCCATTTTATTTTTATATTATATATATATATATATATATATATATATATATATATATATATATATATATATATATATATATATATATATATATATATATATATATATATATATATATATATATATATATATATATATACTCACATTCACTTGCCTCTTTTTATATCCGTCCTAATTAGTTTTGATAAGACAAAACAATGATATTGTTATAATTACAATATTATTTATAATTTAATTCCTATCGTCTCTCATATTTCCCTTAAAATATATCCCGACAATAAATAGAAAAATAAAAGTAAAATATAAAATAATAACGATAATGAAAGTTATAAATGAAATAAAATAAAGCAGTAACATAAAAACTTTCTATTAAAATAAATTAAACAAAAAATAAAGATAATAAAATTCTCCCAGCATGCAACAAAAACTGTACCTGCAGGAAAACGGATATCCCGCCAAAAGACGTTGAACTCAATCTCTTCGCTTTGAACGTTCGGACAGTTAACACGTCCCAACTTCTCTTTCTGGCACGTTGCCTGTGATAATATGAAATAACTTTTCCTTTTATTACGTTCAACCATAAAACGCTTGTAACCAAAATTACACACAATAGTACACAAAAGAAAAAAAATGTCTGATATTAATTTTCAATTTAATTAGGTTGGTGCAAAATATTGTCGTTTTCTCACATAATAACATGTTTAAGAAAACGACATTATTTTTGCATCAACCTAATAATATGCCTTTACTGTTATCTCAGTATATGTTTTTGTTCCTGTGATGTATATTTTTATTAGGTTGGTGCAAAAATAATGACGTAATAATGTCGTTTTTTGACGTATTTTCTAACGTCAAAAAACGACATTATTACGTCATTATTTTTGCACCAACCTAATATTTCCTGTCAACACGCGGCTATTTCTGCTGCTATGATGTGAGTGGCCCTCACATCATTTAGTAAACAACAACGTGCATAAGAAAAACAACCTATTCTTCCACAAACTTAGGAAATTTGTCAATATTTTATTTTTTAAGCATTAATTTAAATAAATTCTCAGTGAAATAAAAAAAAAACAAAACAGTTCCGGTTTGACGGTAGTAACAAGAATTTACCTTATAAAATTTATTAATATAATTCTTACTGCCATTATAGTGGAAAGTAATGGTCGCAGATGCTGTGAGGAAATTGTTTCTTTTTCTAACACACCCAAAGGCCATCGAGATGGGTCTGCTTTCTTCGACAAATGCTATGAAGTTTCTTTGAATCCACAACAGACAAAACATTTCCGACATGTTCTTAGCAAGAATTAATTTCCCTGGCGCGAAAACGGCCGCGGGCGGTTTCCTTTAATTACACGAAGAGCTTGAAGAATTGGAACTTGTTGAGCTGAGCAGGTCGCAGTGATCTGTTTTCCCGCTGTAGATCACTATAAAGAATTATGTTTGAGCCATTTGTACTAAAGACATTCCGAATAGGCATACTGAATTGCCAAATGATGATGATGATGATGCGGAGAATGGAGAAGATGAAGAAGAAAACAGAACAGTTCAAGGAGCTGAGGACTGGTGCGATGCTTACTTGACAATAATAATAGTACCTTACATTCTTGCAATACTTCACGCTCTTTACCTGGATCCATTGTGCGTTAGGCTCATTACGTATTTGTGAGTGTGTGTTTATGTGCGTGTAAGAGACGTGTACAGGTACACACACACACACATGCAAATACACAATGTGTTTGAGTGTATTCGGTTTTAAGTTTAAAAGACTTTTGAATTTTTATTGTTTTTACTGATTGACTCGTTTTCTATGGCTTATCAAAGCCTTGTGGACCATTTAAACTCAGAAAATATTTTTAGATTGTAAGAATTTGGTTGGGAGGAGATAATAATGATTTAGTGATAGGAGACGTACTAATTAACCCATAGCTGGGGCAGAAGAGGGGGATTCATACCTTTACCAAGGCTATCTGCTCTTATCTGGCTATAACGAATCCAACGGGAACTTGTTTCTCTGATTAACATTTCCGAGCCACTATTCATTACACCACCCGAACACTCAATTACAGTACCTGCTATTCACAGGCTGTCACTCATCTCGGTAGTGACCAAATACGACATTACTTAATTTAGGTGATCTTACGGGAACCTGTATTTCATCGTGATATGGCCGTAAGACCTGAATTTTTATGGGTCCTTCTAGAATGTGTGCATGAGCCCAATTTACTCTTCGCTGTTTTACTAGTTTTCGAAAGTCATTAAAAATTGTTTCAGTTTTCAGTAGTAGTCCCTACAGTACGCCGTCTCTAAACAGATTCTACGACCTGCCATAAACGTTATTTTATTCTGTTTGCTGTGACATAACGAAATGGAAAGGTGGGCGCATAATTTGTGAAAGTACAATGTACACAAGGAATATACATGTAAACAGTGTACATCAGACATTATTACAATATCCATTCGCTAGCACAAAGTTCTTGCTATATTAATGTCATGACAGTCCATATAAAGAAATGTTCTGCGAAAATAAAAAGCAAGTTAAGATAAGAAACGCATGAGCCGTCTAATATGACGCCCAGACATGGTTTGATTTGGTAAATCTGGTACTGTTGGAGATAGGGTTGTGACTGGAGTATCCACATTTACCCATGCTGGCTTCAGCCTGTCCAAAGAAATATTTTCGGTTGCGTTAATGTATATCAAAAAACTTTAGATGTCTCTTCAGTATCTGTCATGGCGGGGTATAGGGGTATAGCGGCGTAGTAGTGTGAATGGATCTTAATGGATTTAATATTTGCATCAGGATCGATCAGACAACGTCTGTTGATATCAATAAGAAATCCATATTTATGTAAAAATTCGGCATCCAGTATACCTTTTTATACATCCACTATAATAAAGAAATATGTGAAATTCCTTCTTAGGCCAAAGTTCGATGTGAGGCCCCTATGGCCATAAGTCTGAATAAGCGACTTGCTGAAGGCTCCTTTTAACCTGTTCTCTTTTAGTAGCAGGAATTAATTAAATTTGTGCGCCAAAATCAAAACTGAACTTGAAGGAGAAGAAGGTAGCCATGTTGGATATTTTTTTAGTGCCAAACCCACACGATGAAAAATATAAAAAAACAATTCTCAGTAATAAATATATGTGCCATGGCAAAAATACCGTTAATGTTCGTCGTTCATGTAGGTACTAACATATATATACCTGAAATTCTTTACTGTTACGCCAAAAGAGCAGAACATAACAAAGGGTGTCCGATATACTTAACCAGTTTAATATTAGAAAACGTGTTGAAAAATACCCATGTGATTTCCAAAATATGGGAAACGCAACAATATAATATGCTATTAAAATAGCGAAAAAGCAGCAAGTAGAAAATGTTAGTAGACTAGGGATCCATAAATTTAAATCTGATATAGTTTTCTCTAACTAAAATAGGAGAGGCAACAAGAAACCAGCAGAGGAGGACGAATTTATCCTTCTATACGACCTTTGAATGAACAGGTGGATGAAGAAAAATCCTCAAGTAAAAACTTGGCCGACTGAAACGTGTTTAATACATAGGTCGTGAAGCCTCCAGTTAAAATGCTAAGAAGAGGTGATTATTTACCAAGAAAGAAAAGGAATAACAGACATGTATTATTCTCAAAGAGAATATATATACATCTATGTCACACAAGAAATTATATAAAAATATATAAATACTTGTAACCAATTTGTACCACACAGAAATTATAACGTATGCATACAAAAAGCAGCGTGAGAGTGTCTTGTAATTTTTGATGAAGGGAAAACCGGCAGGCCAGTGTTGTCCTCTATGTACCTGGTACGACTATATGGTTTCCTCTGTTCTCTTTACTACCGTGGGTAGTTATGTCTTGCTTCTCTGCTATCTACAGAGCAACTGACGTGGGCAGAAACGTCTTGCGTCTACGCGTGCTAAATGGTAACTCAAATTTTGTCACCTCACGTACTGACGTCACTTACCGGCCGTCACTTAACCCTTGTGACTTCGTCTTACCCAGAGGGAGATTAATTGCTCCATTGCATAACTATTATGAAGATGCACCCTTTTCAGACTTCTTTTAGAGGAATCTATAAATAGTCCCTCTCCTTCTGCATTGTAAGGATAGTAACTCGGAGTGAGAAATCAAAGAGCCGATTTTGGATTCCTGTTCGGTTCGTTACATTCGCTTACGCACAAAATACCCCTGGTAAATGTATTAACAGTTCTCGTCCTCTCAGCTATGGGTTAAACTATTGGACTTGTATCTGGAAAAATATATGCTATTCTCAAAAAACTGCAATATTCACTCGTAAAAAATGAATTATTCTTTTAGTTCAAAATAAGCTCATAAGCTGTAAACAAATCCAACAGTTAATCTGTATTGTAATCTACGCCAAAAGATTACAAATCTTTTGGAAATATTGTGGGAGTGATTTTTTTTTCATTATACTCTACTCATTTAAATGAATAGGTAAATCGGAATGATTCATCACTGTGTCGTGTTCCAGACATATTTTAGCTTATTGGTGAAATAGATGCTGTTTTCATTGTTTTAAACCAGAATTTAAGACGAAGAAGTACCAGGAAAAAATAGCTATATGTATTGTGCGAAATGTTTTATAAAAAAAAAAGTTACATGAAAAGAAAAAAGGGTTTTCATTTTTTAATTCGCCGCTCCAAAATATATAAAAACTACTTAAAACAACCAAAAGAATTTCTTCAACCTATTCCTGTGTCATATGTCTATTTAAAGACACATGTATATGAAAATCATTATAGAGTGTGGCGCAGATAAATCCGGAATTTTAACTGGTCAACAGCGCCGTGAGGTCACAGCATAGCGATGTTTTGAGAGCGTAATTACAAAGTACTACACCTGACCATTGACTCACGAGGTGTTTCGTAATCGACATTTCAGATCATTGAGCTGCTTGCTGTGGAGAGCCTTCGTGTCGGCCACAAAACCAAAGAAGTCATTGAATGGTTTAAATACCCTGAAACTATGGTCTACGACCTTGCAAAGTCATATGGGCCCTCAAACAACAAGTGCAATTTCGGACCCGAACACAAGATTCATAACAAGCGATTTCGTTGCCGACGTTGTCAAGGAGAACCCCAGCAAAAGCATGAGGAAAATCGACAAGTAAATGGGAAACAGTAGTCGAACAATTGGACGTATAATAAGAGGACCCAAAAGTACTATGAAGAAAACGCAAAATAAGAAAGACTGCATTTAATTGCTGAAACCTTCTGAAGAGTGGATTGAACAATTACAAAATAGTTTATCTCCGAAACTCTAGAGCTGAGGTGCTAAATATAGCACACACACACACACACACACACGCATATATATATAGAGAGAGAGATTGAGTCTATATTAATTTTTTAAAGGCAATTCACCATAAGCAAGGCGGGAGTGCCACTAGCACGCAAGGGGTTACAGAGGATTGAGAACAAGAGTAAAGATGCGTGTTTGAGGAAAGGATGCACAATGTCAGATGTTGATTGACATTACACTTGAATATTAATTATGATTATAGTTAGCAGGGAAGCAAGCAAGAGGAAGAGAGTTCCACAGACGGGAAGTGCGAGAGAAGAAGCTGTTTGAGTAGAAGAGACGGTTACATTTAGCCATTTTGACAGTGAAAGGGTAGGAACGAGATGCCAGCTTGGTAGCTCGCTTAAATTCATGCAGTCTGGGAACCAGCGAAAGTAGCTCGTCAGAACAATTGCCGTGAAAATACTTGTAGAAGAGACAGAGGGAGGCCGCGGCACGTCTGTGGGATGGCGATTGTAAACTAGATGCCAGATCAGGACCTATTATCTTCCATACTCGTCTCTGGATTTTGTCGAGGACCTCGAGTTGTGTGTATGTGTCTTGTCTTGTCTTGTATCGACATTCACTCGGGGTGGGTTGAGCCGGCTCCAATTGAATTAACCGCATCGCGCATCAAGGCCATCCACCCCCGTCGATCGGCAGCAGAATTGACGGCATGATCGAGCCATTCGCGATTCCAGCGTCGGACCCCGAAAATGCGAGGAGCGGACATGTTCCATATCTGCTTTGACCGTTGCGAGCCACGTCTTGAGTTGACCACCTCGGCGCTTCCTCCAACCAGTGGGTGTGTTTGGCGCCACAAGTTTATGGACGAACTCATCACCAGGCCACCGCAGCACGTGGCCGAACCACCGGAGTCTCCTGTTAAGCAGAGTTTCTTCCAGGCCCAGAATATTGCATCTGGCGCGGATGGACGAGTTGGGGATCCGGTCGGAGAGGCGCACGCGCAGGATAGGGCGGAGACAGTAGTGATCGAAGACCTCAAGCTTATGAAGATCCTCTCTGCGCAGTGGCCAGGTCTCACAACCATAGAGAAGAATTGTTCTGACCATGGCTTCGTAGATTCGCAACTTTGTGGATCGTCTTATCGCCTGGCGAAACCAAAGTCGTTTTTGAAGACGGACAAAGGCAGCTCTAGCCAAATTTATATGGGTGGTGATTTCGTCCTTCGCTTGACCAGTGGCTGTAAAATTGGTGCCAAGATATTTGAAGCTTTCGACCTCTTCCACAGCTACAGTCACTCGATCAGGTAGGGGGAAATTCGCAGAGAGAATTTTCGTCTTGGAAGCGTTAATTTTCATCCCCACCATTTTGGCCATACGACTGACCTTGTCGAGTGCATGCTGGACCTCCGCGTAGGACTCGCTAAGGATTGTAACGTCGTCGGCATAATCGAGATCGGTGATGGCGCAGTCGTGGCCAACTCTGACACCCGTGAGGCCAACCATACTATTCTCCAGGATCCAGTCAATAATGTAGTTGAACGGGATGGGGGAGAGCACACATCCTTGGCGGACGCCTGTTCGGACGACGAAGGAATCGGATTCTTCCCCGTAGCACCTCACTCTAGTTCGAGTGTGAGCGTAGTAGGCCCTTGATGAGGTTGAGAAGCTTGGACGGGAAGCCATCCTGACGCATTATGATCATGTCCTGATATGTATGTGGGCGTGATTGTGTTTTAATTAGCGCGAATATGAACTTATTTTCAAGTGCATTATCATCTGTATTTCGATGTGGTTTTGATCTCAAATGCGCATGCACGCACACGAACGTATACATATGTGCATTGCATGACAGCGACACTTAACACAAGGACTTGGGGATATTTAACAATTGAATTTATTTCGTTTTAATTAAAATGTTTAAAACATTTACGATTCAAAGACATTTTCTAGCTTTCATAATTTACACTCATTTTCACTTGAATGATTTAAAATTTTATCAATTATATTCATTATTCCTATCTAATTTATGTTAAATAAAATCATGACTCCGCCACAACGTTCTGAAATAATATCTTGCTAAATATAACTGCACAATGACATGTCATAAAACGTGCATACACTGTACTGTTACCACAGTACAGAAACTGTATTGTTTTACTTTCACTTTGTTCCATTTTAAGTATATTGATGAGAGTTCTTATTTTGAAAAAAAATCCAGAAAAACTAACAAAGTTTTTACTTCAGTATATAAATACATATAGCAAAATGAAATCTTTAGATTACCTTGCCAGCCAGAGAACAAAATGCATCGGATTAGTTAAGTCTTCCTTTAGTTATAAGTTATGGAAGATGTATTTTCCCTATAATATTATTTCTTGTTTTACTCATTGCTATTTCTCTCATTTTTATCATTGTTACTTTCTGAGAGATGTATTTTCACCATTATTATTGTTATGCTGTGGCAAACGAAAAATTTTTTTTTTCTTCTACCGAATGAGTTCGAATCCTCGTCGCCACTGTTATGGTCCGGTTCCTTGTACCATGGTGATACTGCAAGGTAGAACCAATAAAGAAGAAATCGAAGGCGGATATGCAATAACACAGATATATTACAAACAGGAATATATACAGAGAGGTAGAAAAGTGTTAGTACGGACAATCAGGTTTAGTAGTATTTGTCTGAACGCGACTCTGTTCCGGTCACGCTCTGACTCGACTGACAGACTCCTGACGGACCTCACTCCAGACTTCAGACTGAACGGTATTTAGTCACGAGGGCATCATGTGGCACAAGGCCGGTTTAACGTGGGATCTCTGAGCCCATGGGCTCGGGCAAAAATATGCCCTTTGAACCGGTATAAACGGGTTCAGAGTCGGTCTACCTCCCCGAAAGAGACTCCGCCCTTCGTCGTAGCCTCCTTCGGGTTCCTCCCCGCCCGTAGGCAGAGAGTTCAACCGATCAGCCGATCAGCCGGTTGCCCGACTTCGGACTGAACGGTATTTAGTCACCCCCACCCCTACGAGGGCATCATGTGGCACAAGGCTGGTTTAACGTGGGGTTTCCGAGCCTGTGTGCTCGGGAAAAAATAGGCCCTTTGAACCCGTATAAACGGGTTCAGGGTCGGTCTACCTCCCCGAAAGAGACTCCGCCCTTCGGCGTAGCGTCCTTCGGGTTCCTCCCCGCCCGTAGGCAGAGAGTTCAACCGATCAGCCGATCAGACGGTCGCCCGACATCGGTCTGAACTCCCTGCTTCCTCTTCAGGCGCTGTATTTATTACGTATGGAATAGTCCATTATGTTATTATGGGTAAGGTCCCATAACAATTATATTACTTATTTTACTCCGTATTATTATTGTTACATTTTGAGTTGTGAATTTTCCCTATTATTTAATTACTTGTGTTACAGCCTGTTATTATTGTTACATTTTGGGATATGTATTTACTCTATTATTTTATTACTTGTGTTACAGCCTGTTATTATTGTTACATTTTGGGTGTTGTATTTTCTGTACAATTTTCTTCCTTTTGTTACTGCCTTATATTATTGTTACCTATCTAATATTTTATTACATGTGTTTTCTCTTTTATTATTGTTACATTTTGGGAGTTGTATTTTCTCTATTATTTTCTCACTTGTTTTACTTACTTTAACTATTGTTGGATTTTGGTACATATATTTTCTCTTTTATTTTATTGCTTGTTTTACTCCCTGTTATTATGGTTACATTTCAGGAGATGTATTTTCTCTATTATTTTATTACTTGTGTTACTCACTGTTATTATTGTTACATTTTGTTAAATGTATTTTCTCTAATATTTTTTTTACTTGTCTTACTCCCTTTTATTGTTGTTACATTTTGTGAGATGTATATTCTCGATTTTTTTATTACTTGTGTTTTCTCTTTTATTATTGTTATATTTTGTGAGATGTATTTTATATATGATTTTATTACTTCTTTTACTCCCTGTTATAATTATTATAATTATTATATATTTAGTCTGTTAGTTCAATATTTGTGTTACTCTCTGTTATTATTGTTTCATTTTGGAAGATACATTTTGTTCCTTATGTTATTATTTGTCTTACTCCCTGTTACTATTGTTACATATTGGGAGATATATTTTCTCAATGTTTTTATTACTTGTTTTACTCACTCTTTTTATTGTTACATTTTGGGAGATGTATTTTCACTATTATTTCATGACATATATTACTCCCTATTATTATTATTACATTTAATGAGATGTATTTTCTTTATTATTTTATTACATGTTTTACTCTAAGTCATTATTGGTAAATTTCCGGAGATATATTTTCTCTATTATTTTATTACTTGTTTTGCTCACTGTTATTATTGTTACATTTTGGAAGATGTATTTTCTGTGTCTTTTTATTACTCGTCATAATCGATGTTATTATTGTTACATTTTGGGAGATTATTTTCCGATTTTTCTATTACTTGTGTTAATTCCTGTTATTATTGTTACATGGTAGGAAATATATTTTTTCTATTATTTTATTACTTGCGTGACTTCCTTTTATTATTCTTATGTTTTGGGAGATGTAATTTCTCTATTATTTGTTACTTGTGTGACTAACTTTTATTATTGTTACATTTTGGAGGAGTATTTTCTCTATTACTTTATTATTTGTCGTAATGCATTTTATTATTGTTACATTTTAGCAGATGTATATTCTCTATTATTTTATTACTTGTCTGACTCCCTTTTGTTAATGTTATATTTTAGGAGATGTAATTACTCTCTTATTTATTACTTATGTTAGTAACTTTTATTATTGTTACATTTTCGCTGATGTATTTTCTCTGTTACTTTATTACTTGTGGCAATCCATTTTATTAGTGTTACGTTTTAGGAGATGTATTTTCTTTCTTTTTTTATTACTTGTGTTACTCCCTGTTATTATTGTTACATTTTGGGAGATGAATTTTCTCTATTATTTTATTAATTGCTTTGCTGCAAGTCATTATTGTTAAATTTCCTGAGATGTATTTTCGCTATTATTTTAGTACTTGTTTTATTCACTGTTATTATTGTTACATTTTGCGAGATGTATTTTTTCTCTTATTTTATTACATTGTTTTTTTTGCTCCCGGTTATTATTGTTACATTGGGAGATGTATTTTCTCTCTTATTTTATTACTTGTCTTACTCCCTTTTTATTGTTGTTACATTTTAGGACATGCATTTTCTCTGTTATTTTGTTACTTGTGCTACTCTATGTTATTATTGTTACATTTTTGGAGATGTATTTTCTCAATTATTTCTTTACTTGTGCCACACACTTTTATTATTATTACATTTTGGGTGATGAATCTTCTCTATTATTTTATTACTTGCTTTACTCAAGTTATTATTCTTAAATTACCGGAGACGCATTTTCAGTATTTTTTTTATTACTTGTGTTATTCCCTGTTATTATTGTTACATTTTGGGATATGTATTTTCTCTATTATTTTATTATGGTTTTACTTCTTGTTATCATTGTTACAATTTAAGAGGTGTATTTTCTCTATTATATTTTTACTCTCCGTTATAATTCTTGCCTTTCGAGTAATGTATTTTTTCCATTATTTCATGACTTTTTCGTCCCTGTTATTATTGTTAACTTTTGCTTCCTATTACTTTATTACGTGTTGTATTCCACTATATTATCGTTACATATTGGGAGATGTATTTTCCCTATTGTTTTTTTACTTGGCATTGTTAGATTTTGGGAGAAGTATTTTATACTATTTGTTATTTCCTGTTATTATTGTTACATCTTGGGAGATATATTTTCTCTATTATTTTATTACTTGTGTTACACACTTTTATTATTGTTATATTTTGGGAAATGTATTTTTTCTATTATTTTATTACTATTTCACTATTATTTAATTACTTGTGTAACTCCCTGTTGTTATTGTTACGTTATAGGAGATATGTTTTCTCTATTATTTCATTAATTATTTTAGTCCAATTTTTGATTGTTAAATTTCCGGAGATGTATTTTCTCTATTATTTTATACTTGCATTACGTCCTTTTATTATTGTTACATTTTGGGACATGTATATTCTCTATTATTTTATTATTGTGTTATTACCTGTTATTATTTTGATATTTTCGGAGATTTATTACCCCTATTATTTTATTACGTGTATTACTCCCTTTTAGTATTGTTAATTTTCCGAGAAGTATTTTCTATATTATTTCATTACTTGTTTAACTACCTGTTATTATTGCTATATTTCGGGAGGTATATTTTCTCTATTATTTTTTTTTTACTTGTGTTAATGCCCGTTATTATTTTTACATTTTGGGAGATGTATTTTTTCTATTATTTCATTGTTGGTTTTACTCCATATTATTATTGTTAAATTTTAGGTGATGTAAATTCTCTATGATTTTATTACTTATTTCCTTAATTTTTTTACAGTTATATTTTGGGATATATAATATCTCTATTATTGTGTTACTTGTTCTACCCCCTGTCATTTTGGGGGATGTATTTTCTGTACAATTTTCTTCCTTTTGTTACTGCCTTATTACCTATCTAATATTTTATTACATGTGTTTTCTCTTTTATTATTCTTACATTTTGGGACATGTATTTTCTCTATTATTTTATTACTTGTATTACATTATTTTCTTACTTACATTTTGGTAGATGTATTTTCATTATTATTTCAATACTTGTATTACTCTCTGTTATTATTGTTACATTTAAGGGGATGTAAATTCTCTATTATTTTATTACTTATTTCCTCAACGTTTTTAATGTTATATTTTGGGATATATATTTTCTCTATTATGTTGTTACTTGTTCTACCCCCTGTCATTTTTGGAGATGAATTTCCTCTATTATTCTATTGCTTTCGTTATTCTCTGTTAATATTGTTACATTTTGGGAGATGTATTTTCTCTGTTAGTTTGTTATTTGTGTTACACCCTGTTATTATTGTTACACTTAAGCAGACGTATTTTCTCTATTATTTTGTTACTTGTGTTACTCTCTTTTATTGTTACATTTTGGGCGATGTATTTTCTCAAGTATTTTATTACCTGTTTTACTGCCTGTTATTATTGTTACATTCTGGGTGATGTATTCGTTATTATTTTATCACTTGCTTTACTCCTTGTTGTTATTGTTACATTTTAGGAGATGCATTTTCTTGAATATTTTATTACTTATTCTACTTCCTGCTATTGTTGTTGCATTTTAGGGGATATATTTTCTCTATTACTTTAAGACTTGTTTTACTCCAAGTTATTGTTGTTAAATTTCCCGAGATATTTTTTCTCTATTATTTTATTACTTGTTTTATTCACTGTTATTTTGGTACTTTCTCTATTATTTTATTCTGTTACTTCTTGTTACTCTTGTTACATTTTGGAAGATATATTTAGTCTGTTTGTTCAATATTTGTGCTACTCTCTGTTATTATTGTTTCATTTTGGAAGATGCATTTTGTTCCTTATGTTATTATTTGTCTTACTCCCTGTTACTATTGTTACATATTGGGAGATATATTTTCTCAATGTTTTTATTACTTGTTTTACTCACTCTTTTTATTGTTACATATTGGGAGATGTATTTTCTCCATTTTATTACTTACGTTATTAATTTTCAATTTTGGGAGATGTATTTTTTCTATCATATTATTATTTCTGTAATTCACTATTATTATTTTTACATTTTGGGAGATGTATCTTCGCTATTATTTCATTATTTTTGTTACTCCTTGTTATTATTGTTACATTTTGGCAGATGTATTTTCTCTATTATTTTATTACTTGTTTTATTCCCTGTTATTATTGATTGATCAATTGATTGAGCGATTGTTTCGTTTTTTACGGCTTATCAACCGTTTCTATTATGTAAACCCAGCGAATACTGTAATAACATTTTCGGCGGAGATAATAACCTGTTAGTGATATAAACCTTATTAATTAACCCATCGCCGGGTGGATAAGTGATGGATTCATACTTTATTATAATTGTTGCTTTTTCGTATTTTTATCGCTTGTTTTTTACCTTCTCTTTTGTTTTCCCTAATATTTTATGAGTAGTTGTATGCATTATTTTAGTAATTCTTTTTAAACAAAGAATTTTTAATTTTAAATTTTAATTTATTCCATTTTATTGCTTTTAGATTAAAGATTTTTCATTATTAATCTTCGATCACTTTTTTATTTCATTTTTCAGGTGAGGTATTTTCACAATTTTTGTTTCTATTAGATTTACTTCATCTTATTGCTGTTGCTTTTGGCTCAATCATTGTCATTATTATTATTTTATTATTAATTTTACTCAAACTGACTTTTTAATTTTATATTAAACCTTTCTCATTGCTGTCATTATAATACATTACAAGATTTTCTTCATTTTATAATTGGTTATTTTTAGTTGAAAGATTTTCTCTATTATTATTTCATTAATATTTACTAACTGATGCCGCTGAGATGCACTTTTCATTATTATTATTATTATTATTATTATTATTATTATTATTATTATTATTGTTGTTGTTGTTGTTGTTGTTTGTTTTCTTTTTTTATTTTTTATCCAAACACATTGAATCTACAAACTCTTTGTTGTCTCTGGAAATAACAGATAATTTGGAAACATCCTCCCAGAAGAATTTACTTTTTCATGGCTGTCTCGAGAAAGAATTTGACCTTGAGAAAACCTATATTTAAAGAGAGCAAAATTCCTGTGTCATTCTGTCAATCTCTTCTTTTGGATTACTGAAGCTTATTTATATTTTGATAATAATTAATAATTAAGCATTTAATTTCAATTTTTTTTCAGTGTATCATTTTTCCTTTTAATTGCGTCTATCCGTAAAAGATTCACTCCATATTATTAATTGTTGCTTTTGATCAGAACTGATTTTTTGTTTTTAGTTTTAGTATTCACATTCTTACTATCTTTATATTTCGGTCGATACCTTCTTCAGCTTTCCTCATTGTCATAAGTTGTGATTTCTGAGATGTTTGCCATTATTGTTGTCAGGTTGTTCAGATAAATATTCTCATCTTTGCTTTTCTTATTGCTACGTCTTTTTTTTTTCAGTGGATGCGTTTGTCAGCCTTTCTTAATTGCACAATTCATTCGGTAAGAATGGTTCATGTGTTTGGAAACACAGAGTAGATTTTAAGCAAAGATACGATATTAAGTAAGAGGGGAATTTCACATTGTTTTGAATTGGATGAAAATGTTCTGATTTTTTTTATACCATAGGAAGGAACGAGAGCTTTTCTTTGCTTTTGATTATGTTTTTTTCTCTCTATATCTCAGTGGGCTATTCTGAATTATATGTCTCTCAATTTAGTACCGAAATAAGATCTTATAATGTTTCCATCTATCATTATACAGGCTTAATAGCTACATCATTGTGTGTACAAAGTTGAGAATTTCTAAACATTTTCATGTAAGAAGTCTTTGCGCATAAGAAGCCATGCAATAAGATATTCAAATATACAATGAATGTATTGATTTTATTGGAGTGTCGGCCATTGATTTTGGTGAAGAATTCTTTTGGCCCTGTATTTAAGACAATCCCACCTGAAAGTATAAAATAAAAAGAGTTAGAGTATTTCTTGATGTCATAAGGTTGTTGCCAACTTGTCATAAATGTTTTTTAAAACAAATACCTACTGTTAAATTAAATAATCACACCTACCCAATAACTTGACAGAAGATATAAATAGGGCAACAGTTGAGAATGTGAGCGTGAAAGAGAGAGAGAGAGAGAGAGAGAGAGAGAGAGAGAGAGAGATTAAGAAAGAGAAAGAGAGATCAAGAAAGAGAGAGAGAGAGAGGGAGCAATAGAGAGAAAGAGAGAGACACACACACAGGGAGACAGACAGACAGAAAGAGAGATAGAGAAAGAGAGAGACAGATAGAGACAGAGAGACAGAGACAGAAAAACAGAGAGGAAAGAGAGAAAATAAAAAAGAAAGAGCTGAGAGTGACGGAGAAAATAATGAAAATGTCTAAATGGGAGAGACAAAGAGATGAAGAGAGAGAGAGAGAGAGAGAGAGAGGGGGGGGAAGTGAACAACAGAGAGGGAACAAAAACATAAGTGACAAAGAAAAGTAAGGTTGGGTTTAAAGAAGAAGATACGGAGAGAGAAGGTGAGAAAGCGCGAGTGTGCAAGAGAAAGAGAGAGAAAGAGAGAGAAATCAAGAAAGAGAGAGAGAGAGGGGAAGCAAGAGAGAGAGAGAGAGAGAAATGGAAATAACAGAGAGTAACAGGGCAAAGAAAGTAATATCTAAATGGAGAAAGAAGAAGAATGGAAAGTGGCGAAAAGAAAAGATATGCCTAAATGGGAGGCGAAAGAAGTAGATAGCGCAAGTAAGCAAGAAAGAACGAGTGAACAAGAGAGAGGAGACACAAACATAAGTGACAAGGAAAAGAAAGGATATGTTTAAAGGAGAGAAAAATAGCGATCAAGAGGACAAAAGAAAGAAAAGCACTGAGAGTGACAGAAAAGAAAAAAAAAGACATGTGTAAATGGGAAAGAGAAAGCGAGAGTGAGATATAGAGAGAAAGCAAGAGAGAGAGAGAGGGAGGAAAAGAACGGAAAAGCTGTAAGTGACAGAGAAAAAAGGTGAGAGAATGTGAGAGAGAATATGCGAGTGACCGATAGAAAGCAAAGGAAAGAGATGAGAGTGACAGATAAAAGAAAGAAAACACCTATATATATATATATATATATATATAGTTAAGTTATGAAGAACTTGGTAATCCGTATGGGTAATCCCAAGGAGGATGAAATCCTGAGAGCTCAATGTAAATCCATATATATATATATATATATATATAACGTTTATATATATATATATATATATGTATGTATATATAACCTTTATATATATATATATATATATATATATATATATATATATATATATATATATATATATATATATATATATATATATACCCAAGTATAGGATTGGTGTATACGGAATAAATTCCAATAACCAACAATAACTATTCTTAAAAATAATTTATTCCATTGGAATCGTAAATACGATCCAATTCATCAGACCTACAAATTCAAAAAGAAAACTGTAAAAAACCTACTCCGGAAATAAAAATAGAATTTAGAGAGAGTGTAAGTATGAGAGTGTGGGACGAATGTTAGTTCATAAGAGAGGGGTAATATAGGATTGAATTTAACAGAGAGGTATTTTTTTTATAAAACTAGGTGTGAGTAGAAGGGGGAAAAATGATTGTTGTCGGATGTCTAATACAATAAAGATACATTTCGTGGTGACATACACACACCATGGCCGATCAAATCTTAAAGAAGGAAGGAGAGGTAAGGAAAGAAGTGGTGGGGAAGAAAGATGGGGCGGGTGAAATTAAAATTGAAAGGGACGCTGTGTAATTGAGAAAAATTGACAAAAATAATATCGACTGCAGGTTACAAATCAAATATAAACAATAAATATGACGATTATCTAATCTAGCGAGGACCTATATTTTTATGTTCAAAACACATGCAAATACACACATACACAATAACTTATACACGTATATACATACACATCGCCGTGTACCTACATACACACATACATATACTCATGTACACATACACATATATCCACATATTCACACAAATACACACATACACACATATACATACACACACACATATACACATATACATATATCTGATTCAATATCTTAGCTCTATCTCTGATACTAAGCGCGTTCTAATAATTACCGCGCATATGATATACAAATAATTACACCTACATATATACACATACACATATACACATACACACTTGTAGGTCTGATGAATTGGATCGTATTTACAATTCCAATGGAATAAATTATGACCATGGAATATTAGTGTTTAAGCATTTTTATTATATCCTTACTCTGACCTAGACATTGAGTTCTACCTGGATTCTATCCTCTCGGAATTTTTTATTCAAAAAAATATACATGTGTGTATATGCACCTGTGGATTTCGCATATATATGTATATTTACCACTAATATTATATCTCTCTCTCTCTCTCTCTCTATATATATATATATATATATATATATATATATAGGGGAAGAAGATCATTATTCAAACATCTATTTTTAAATATAACGGACAACCACTGTCTATTATGTTTGATCATGTACCGTTTTGTATAGTGGCTTTAGTAATGACCATATAACAATTCTGATGATTGCTCATGTGAGTCGAAAGCTTAGATTGATGAACAGCATAATAAAAACTATCCAAGTATTGGACAGTTTTTGTCTTAATTTTCTCCGGAGCCTAAAGCTACCATACTTAGTTGTTGCTGTTGAAAGTTCTCAAGTTATGTGGTTTCTGTTATTTGGTATAGCTCTTTGTTTTGCGATTCTGTAGCACCAGTTCAGAATATTCAAAGAAAGATGATCTTTACCAAAAATCCATGCTCAATGCATTTTTTACGATTCATCTTACGAAGCGGGTTATATACGGCTGACAGTTTAGATATTTCTGACTTTGTTTGGCGTCATGCATGACATCCATATAAAAGTCTTGGTCTGATGGGGTTGTTTAAGAACATGACTCAAGTTTTCAGGTTAATGTTTTAGTTTTGTAGCAATTTCTGGTTTGGGGTGAAACTACCACAAACACATCCTATTCTAGGCTCAATTTCCTTTACTCCTATACTTTATTATAACTGATCCATACATCGATGTATCTGAAGAGTTTAGCATTTACTAATTCCACATCCTGTATTTTATGATGGATTCATGGTAGGTGTCATCAATGCTTTCATTCCAATTCCAGATCATATTTTCTGTCTTGGAAAGGTTTATCTTGAGTCTTATTTCTTGGAACACTTGATACAGGATGCTGATTTTCTGTTTAAGATCACTTTTATCCCAACTATGAACACTTATGTCATCAGCATAGCACCCTACTCCTCCCATTATTAGTAGATTAGCCTCGGGAGGGAAAGCAGGATCGTTGTCTTCTATTGGTAGACTCGTTCGGGATGTGGTATGGAATGTTTAAATGGTCAGTGCCCATCTCATCCCATCTCTCTTTGTAAATGCACAGGGCATAGTCTAGAAGATTAAATAGACTGGGGTTCTCATTTCCTCCTTATCGTACTCCTGATGAAGTCTGAAATGTTTCCGTATTGGGGTTCTCGCCAGACAATGTGAGCTTCTGTAGATCGATACAGTTCCTTTATTAGATCTATGCCTTCGGTGGAATCGGATCTTGGAAGCGGTTTGTAATGAATGAGAAGAGGAAGTATCTACTGATGTGATTATGTGCTGCTGTAAGGTCGACAAATCAGGTATACAGTTTCCTATTAGAGAGGTAAGCAACTTTTTGGAGTTGTTTGATGATATATAATATGCCATCGTTACATCCCTTTCCAGAACGAAAAACATGCAGTGTCGTGAAGAGTCGACTTTCATAAAAACGATGAAAGCCCAGTGAATAAAATGTTCATTAATACTTTCACCCTGATGGATCAAATTGAGATACTGCTGAATGTGTGTTGGTCTTGAGAGTTACCTTTCCGTTCTCATAATGGATTAATTTTTTGATAGGCACCATCTCAATGGATTTTTGATTCCAGACTTCTTTCATAAAATAGAGGAACTTGTTATTGAATTCAAGGAGAAAGTAAGATATTTTTAAAAAATCAGCTACGATGTCGAGTGATACTTTATTATTTTTTTGTTAGCTTTCTTAATTTACTCATCCCGAGGTTCGTTATTGTTTATGTTTGGAGACAGGTTTTGTAATGGTTGGATGAATATTGGTATATGTTCTATTTCTGCGAGCATCTCAAGTTTAGTCTGATTAGGGTTGAAATGCAACTCAAAGTGTTTTTTGAAATAAGGACATTTTCTCTGTGGGGATTTTGATTGTATAATATAATCATGGTTTTTCGTTTTTCTCCGCATTTTAACATTTCTGTGCGGTTTGCTTTCATTAATTTCTTATTCACTTTTCCGGGGATACTGTTTTCTCAAAGAATTAACGAGTTATTTTATTTTTTAATTGTTTGGTATTTTCCCTTTCATTTTTTTTTTTTTTTTACTTCTGTTTGTTTCTTTTTTCTACCATTTTTTTCATTTGAAAGATATCGTCCCATGGGGGTATATTTTTCCTTCTATGTCTTTGGATGGTCTCACGTGTTTCAGCTAACGACGAGATAATAACATTATTAGATGACTCTATGTTTTGATCTAGATTTACTGGCATCATTTTGGACACTAATCTCTATCTATAAAAGGCAGGATGTTTGTGTGTGTGTAACGAATGCATGACCACAATTTTCGACGGATTTACACCAAAATTAAATGCACATGCTCCAAGTTAGCGGGAAGGCCAAGGCCGACTTTGCATTTCCCAACTCCCATCGATAGGGGAAATAATGGATTTTTTCATGCTTCTAAGGCAGTTTTCATGCAGTTTGCGGCCATTTTCTACAGGCCAGAGTGAGAGCCTATACCTGGCTGCCACGAATAGGCAGGAAGATTATATTGGCCAGCGTGAGAGCCAACAGCTGACTGACACGAATGTTAACTAGCATGCAAAAAAATCGATAGCTGCATTCGTCACAAGTGGGTAAAATTTAAATCTGCATGGCACTTTACTCCAATTGGTTCATTCGCTTGCTTAAACTCAACGTTGATTCTGATTCCGCAGAACTGGGCTGTGTGTGAAAAAGTATTTGTTGTTGACTTTCTTTTTTCATTCGGTTTTTCCAGTTACGAGTCCTTTTTTAAAGCTGATCGTTTTGTGTTCATTTTGTTTAGTTCTTTTTTCGTAACAGATTTAATGTTTAGTATAGAGCTTAGAAAAAATTCGCAGTGTGAGATAGGCAAGAAGTAAGGCATGTAGCAACATCAGCACGGCAAAGGGCACTCCTTTAAAGGCAAGGAAGGGCAAAAATATTTTAAGTCAAGTGATAGCGATTGGTGTATGAGTCGTACGATTTTTGAATCAAGCACGGGCAACGCCGGGCCATGCTGCTAGTTTATTACTAAATGCTAGAAATATTCTTTCATTTTTATGTTATATGTCGGGGGTATTCCTTGGTTCAAGTGGGCGGAAGCGAGCTATTTTGTTGGTTGGTATTGTCAGTTTAGTCACAAGTAATCTGTGATCTGATTCAAAGTAGGGAGTTGTATACCGTAATATCTTTTAGGAACTATCTAAACCATGAGTCCAAAATGCTGACGTCAATAAGCTTTTTCGTTACATTATTTGGGCTATGTCATCAGATGGATGTGCCTTGTGGTACAATGAGTATCGGCTCGGAGTGAGAACTCGGAGAGCCCAGTTCGAATTCCAGTCGAGTTTATTAGATTTACTTACGCGCAAGTACCCTTGGCAAAGGTATGAATCCATCTCTTTTTCCCACCACCTATGAGCAGGACAGAATGGGTTGTTTAACCTTGGTTGGCAACCAGTTTACCGCAGAAAGAAATGGCAACCTACTGCGAGAGAAAATCTGCCTCGTCAATCATGTATCGAAAGATACATGATCGCTCAAGCGTGTATCACGTATGGCACTTAACTGACTGACTGGCATATATGCCAAATATTGTTGTAAGATTTTTGTTTTTCATTTCCCTGTTTGCTGTACAGAATTATCTCCCTTGTTTTGGTAACGCCAAGTGGCAGTGTCTTTTTTGACAAAGACGAACTGTTCCAATATCTTCATGAAACTGATAGAATAAAAGACTGTCTCTGAAAAAGCAGAATACAATATTAATAACTTGAAAAGCTAGACTGAAAGAAACTCATGTAACAACCTCATAATAATAATGACTTAAAATAAATTTAGGAATTGATTTTATCTTGGTTCTAAGCAAAACACTGATCCTCTAGGAATTTTTAGATTTTATAATTCGAAAATATATTTAAAAAATATCGTATTTTCTAAAATTTCTCTCATTTTTTTAATATTCACCCAAGAGCCAATCAAGGTAGAGCGTTACTGAATGGTTTGGTTTGGTTTGTTTTACAGCATATCAACCTGAATGGATTATTTAATGCCGATAAGATTTTTATTGCTGGTGATATTTTTTCAAAAATATATTGTTGGTAATATTTTTTTTTCAAAAATGTATTGCTGGTAATATTTTTTTTAAAAATGTATTGTTAGTTTTAATGTATTGCTGGTAATAATTTTTTTTCTCAAAAATTCATTGCTAGTAATAATTTGTTTACAAAAATATATTGCTGGTATTAACACCTATTTTTACAATATCATAGTGTTTTGACCCTAGTTTAGGGGTTAACTATTTGCCCATAGCTAGGACCCTAACAGGTGCTATCAACTGGGATCAGGGTGTACTTGGGAACATCAGCAAGTAAGAGGAGGTTCCACACTCCACAGAAACCTCCTGGTTATAGGCCTTGCTGTTGGATGTAGTTTATCGTCATACCCGGGACGCGGATGTAGTTTTTTCGTCTTACCCAGGAAGCGGAGGCAGTTTATCGTCATACCCAGGACGCGGATGTAGTTTATCGTCATACCCAGGACGCAGATGCAGTCCATCGTCATACCCAGGTCTCGGACGTAGTTTATCGTCTTACCCAGGTCGTTGATGTAGTTTATCATCTTACCCAGGTCGCGGATGCAGTTTATCGTCATACGCAGGACGCAGATGTAGTTTATCATCTTACCCAGGTCGCGGATGCGGTTTATCGTCATACCCAGGTCGCGGATGTAGTTTATCGTCATACCCAGGACGCGGATGCAGTTTATCGTCTTACACAGGACGCGGATGCAGTTTATCGTCATACCCAGGTCGCGGATGTAGTTTATCTTCTTAACCAGGTCTCGGATGCAGTTTATCGTCATACCCAGGTCGCGGATGTAGTTTATCTTCTTAACCAGGTCTCGGATGCAGTTTATCGTCATACCCAGGTCTCGGATGTAGTTTATTGTCTTACCCGGGATGCGGATGCAGTTTATCGTCTTACACAGGTCGCGAGTGCAGTTTATCGTCTTACCCAGGTCGCGGATGTAGTTTATCGTCTTAACCAGGACGGGGATGCAGTTTATCGTCATACAAAATTCGCGTATGCAGTTTATCGTCATACTCAGGTCGCGGATGCGGTTTATCGTCATACCCAGGACGCTGCTGTAGTTTACTGTCATAACCAGGACGATATTTCTGAATGAGTTTGTTGTATGAGCGGTAAGAATAAACGGTAAGAAGAGTATTGTCTTTATTAAATTATGATTAATTTTTCTTTCGTCTTGTTTTTGCCACTTGTAGTACAACGTAATCACAATATATGTGTGTGAGTATGCGAGAGAGAGAGAGAGAGATAAAGAAAGAGATAGAGAGACAAGAGATTGTGAAAGATGGTTTGTGCAAGAGAGAGAGAGAGAGAGAGAGAAAGAGAGAAGGCGGAGATACTGTATACTGGAAAAAGAAAAGTAGATAGCAGTCAAGACTAGATGCGAGAAAAAGAGATCGAGAAAGGCAGGCAGATCTTGAGAAAATAAGAGGACAAGAAAGATAAATAGGTAGAGAGACTGTGGTAGGTATAGAGAGAGGTAATGAGCGGGAAAAATCTGTGTTCGCGGAAGAGAGAGAGAGAGAGAGAAAGAGAAAGAGAAAGAGAGAGAAAAAGAGAGAGAGAGAAAGATACATATAGGCAGAAATCGGGAAGATAGTTTGTACCTATGTATGTGTGTGTGTGAGACAGAAAGCAGAAAAAAAAACTATGTGTGAGAGAAAGATAGACAGAGGCAGAGAGTGGGAAGAATATATGTCTATATTTATATGTCTGTATTTATATGTATGTGAGAGAAAGCGAACGAGCGAGAAAGAGAGAGAGAGAGAGAGAGAGAAAGAGAGAAAAAGAAAGAGAGAGAGAACGTCTAAAAGGCAATGAAAGAAAATGCAAGATATATTAAAGCGAAAGTAAAAATATCGATAACTGTATTGTCTTAGGTAAGAAAACCCACTTCTTTGACCTTGCATCACACTTTTCATCAGCACCTTCCCATGAGACATTTTGATAATAAAATAAACTCCTTTGTTTGACGACACTATTTCGGCTCATTGTATTCTTTCTAGTCCCATGTTATCTGCCCAACGGTCTCTGGCCATTGGCGCCCGGAAACTATCTCTCTCTCTTCACTTGTCTTTCAATTTTCTTTAGCTATCTTTGTGAACACACAATAAACACTGCCACTAAATAATTTTACTTCTCTGAAACCTATCAGATTCCGAATCACATATACTTACACATTTTTTTAATTGTTACACCACAAGCAAGTCGATAACGCCACTGGAACGCAGGTGAAAAGGAAAGTCAAAGAGAAGACTGTGAATGGGGAGGATTGAGGAAAGGATAAAAAAGTATAGGGTTCAAAAAGACTGAAGATGGCGATTGGCGATGCATTTAAATTTTTGTACATTGTAGTTATCAAGAAAGTAAGAAATCAGAAGCTAGTTCCACAGGTGAGAAGTGTGAGAAAAGAAAATCTTGCATCTACCTTGTTCATCAGTAAAACGGTGGGACTTAGTTTCCAATCTAGAAGCACGCTTAAATTCATGTAGTCAGGGTAGAAGGGAAAAAGCTCATCAGAGGAAGATTGAGGAAAGCGACGTCATGTCGGTGTGAAAGTGACTGAAGTCGAGATGTGTGGCCAGGATCGATTACATTACAGTATTTACTCGTTCCCCCACGAGGACGAGATGTGACACGAAGTCTTTTTAAAGTGGCGAACCGAGCGTGTGGACCCGGGCAAGGGACAAAAATTGCCCACAGCCCCCGCAACCATCGGTGCAATGGGAGGGAGCGGCACATCTCAGTATAATTTTCTCAGTTGCCCCTCTGTCCTTTGACAGAGAAGCTCCTGTGCGCACCCTGTCCAAGGACAGAGACGCATCTGAGAGATGATAAGCCTGCGTTAGAAACTCCAAGGAGGAATTTATACGCTGGATCGATTAAATTACAGAACCTATGAGTATCGAAATTTCCAAGTCATCTTTCCTCATTATGTGCCCTATAAATTTAAACTGTTTCTTTCTGATGTCACGTGCAATTAAAACCGTAGAGGATTTTATGTGTATGTAAGTTGGTGAAGATTCTTGTATGTCTAACTGGGCATGGGATGATAATGTGTATTTGTAATTGTGTATGTGTGTCTGTCTAGTTGGTGTTCTGATGTCTTCACCTTTGTGCGGTCACATGGTTCTAATACATGGCTGACCTCTTTAAGCATGTATAAAGCAGAAACACTAGATCAGATGTGATAGCAATATTCAATGCAGTGACGAATGGTAAACATATAAATAAATATGTAAGATAGGTCCTGATGAGAAAAGTTGTCTAGTATACACAGTGAACCAACTTTCCTAGCAGCAGACCTAGCAATTAATCCAATATAATCTTTAAACTTCATGTCAGTGGAAAACGTGGGCCCTAGAAGGCTCAGTGAGTCACTGACTTAGAGTGACAATGACCAGGCATAAGCATCGGCCATGACGATGGAAGGCAAACAAGGTTCCTCAAGAGAGCGGTTTCATTTTGCAAGCCATTCGTTGCCCCATTTAACAACACACTGTAGGTAATTTTTTAGATCAGCTGCCAATTTGACCTTATCGGACCGATCAGTCTTACCATTAAGACAGGATTAAATCTGATCTGGCCTCTCGTCTACACTCGCTTTCGCACAGGTGCCGCGGCTCCCTTCTGTCTCTTCTACAGGCATTTTCACGGCAACTGTTCCGACGAGCTACTTTCGCTGGTTCCCAGACTGCATGAATCTAAGCAATCTACTAAGCTGGCATCTCGCTCCCATCCTTTCACTGTCAAGACGGTTAAATGTAACCGTCTCTTCTACTCAAACAGCTTCTTCTCTCGCACTTCCCGTCTGTGGAACTCCCTTCCCTTTACTTGCTTTCCCGACGACTGTAATCTTCAAAATTCAAGTGTAATATCAATCGACATCTTCTGATACTTTAATCTTGTTCCCCATCCTTCTCTATATCCTTTCTTCAAACACGCCTCTTTAGTCTTGTTCTCAATCCTCTGTAACCCCTTGCGTGCTGGTGAATTGCTTAAAAAATAGTTATGCCATCAGTATAGATATCGGATAAATAGAAGTTATATAAATACCCGGTGCTGTAGGGGGAAGCTATAGTCTCTCTCATCCTCGCGTCAAGATTCGAAGTATCTGAAAAATCACATAGCCTCACGACCGACGTTAATTGGACGGAGTTCAGAAGTGAATAAGTAATAATTTTACGTATAAAAGATCTAGTCTTTTGTTTTAGTTAGATGTTACTGACAAAAGGTTACACAAGATCGCTCAATGGTGTCTCGTTGCCGACTGCATCACTCCATGGGAGAGTCTCTGTTCACGCATACGAGATAAGATTCTATCTGTTAAATTAGATGACCGCTGCACAACGAGTTCTCAAGATGTTCAAAATTGTTGGATATTTTCCGGACTCACTTCGTACACATTAGTCATATATTTGCTATTCAAATATTTTTGGAATCGCCAACAGACGCGTCCCCTCTCACACACGTACACTCTTCCCCAAATATCTCTTTCTATTTATCTACAGGAGGGCGTGTGCCCACCACAGAATATTGCTCCATAGCAATATTTAAAGGAGGACAAGTGTACCGACTGCATTTTTATAACTGTCCATTGTTCAAACATCGATTATGTCTTTCCCTTCTAACTCTCCGCATTATTCTCCCAAATATTTTCTCACGCTTTTTCTCCCATCTTCTTTCTTTTATTTGACCTCCCTCTCTCTCTGTTTCATTCACTTTCTTTCAGCTATTTCTCTCTCTCTCTCTCTCTCTCGTTTTCACTCTGTCACTTCTTTACAATTCACACTTTGTTTTTACGTTGTTTCATTTATCTTTTTATATCTTTCGGGAATTGTATTAAGTTGGTGCAAAAATAATGACGTAATAATGTCGTTTTTTGACGTATTTTTTAACGTCAAAAAACGACATTACTACGTCATTATTTTTGCACCAACGTAATATTTATTTGTTAAATTTATTTTCTCTTTATATATGTTTTATTCTGACCCCCCCCCCTCCGACCGGCATTATTCGTCCTCTTAGTTTAAGCAGGGACTTTTTTTTTTTTCTTTTTACTGATTTCCTTTTTTCTCCATCTTCTTTCTCAAATGCCCTATTCTAGACTTTTATATTATAAATTCAACACCTAAACCTTTTCGATCTAGGCACCACATTTTGTTTTAATTCCCATTTTTATTATTTTTATTTTTTACTTTGGAGAATCCTTTTTCTGCATAGACTCACGTATTTCGTTCTTAAATTTTTCTATTCAAATCTTAGTCTTCCTTTTCTGTCATTATTTTTATGATTCTTTTTGGCCTTCAATTTTAGCCAGTCTTCTCGCCCCGATTTCTTTTCTTGACATTGGCTGATGTTTTTATATTTTGCTGTGTATTTTCTCTTCATAACTTCGGCTGAATTCTTTCTTGCCTCAGTGAGGAAAAATTGAAAAGAAAAAGAAAAGGAGAACGAAGAGGAAAAAGTTTTGATTTGTCCTTCATTTTCTCTTCTTTCTTGTTCTTTTTTTTTTTGCTTCTTTCTTTCTTTCTTTCTTTCTTTCTTTTCTACTTATTTCTTTCTCTCTTCTCTTGTTTTTCTGCATCTCTCTTTTATTTGTTTGGCACCTTTCTGTCATTTTTATTTCTTTTTTCGTTTTCTCAACTTTTTCATTCATTCATTCTTTGTTTCTTTCTTTGTTTCTTTCTTTGTTTCTTTCTTTGTTTCTTTAGCATCTTATTTCTATTTTTCCTACTACTCTTTTTCCACACTGCATCACGCATGATACAATTTCTTTGAGTGCGCGTGTGTGCGCGCTCCCCACCCCCAACACAAAAACTCTCTGTGTCCCTTCTCTCTCTTTTTCTATTTCTGTTTTTTATTGATTCTTAAAAGTCGTTTCGAAACCGGACTGAAAAAGACGTTGCTTTATGTGCAAACTTAACAAGAAAAGACGGTGTCAAAATGACATAGCTTTTTAAAACATCGTGGACGTTAATATTGAGTTCACTTCCAATAATAATAAAAAAAAAACATCAGCAATAATTGTTAGAATACAAAGAATCGATGGTCTTCAATGAATAATATTAGAGATTTTTCGTACGACTTCAAAATGCTCACACATGTACAAACAGAAATCAGTTCATATGTACTGCAACGGTATCTCCATAAGACCAAAAATGAGTAATATGGTCGGCTTCTTGTACCGTTCCAGTAAGCACCTGACTCCTCCTGATATCCTCTACATTTACAAAAGCCAGATCAGGGCGAAAATGGAGTACAGTTGGGCGGAAGCTGCTCCGTCCTCACTTTCCAATCTCGATAGAGTCCGAAAGTGTCTCCGAGTCCTTGTGGGTGACAAATTATTACCCACCCTCTAACCTCTCTCTCACAGGCGGGATGTGGTAAGCCTTTCATTGCGTTATCACTACTTTCATGAAAATTGCTCGGACGAACTATATTTCTCACTTCCGCCAGTTCTAACTTTCACGAATAGGACCCGTCATGCCACTCACATTGTAACACCCACCCTATTTTCTCCATATTCCACTGGTGAGAAGTAAGTTTCACTCGAACAGTTTTTTTTCCCGCTAACGACTGCTCCGTGGAAGCATCTCCTCGTTCACTACAATCTTAGTCTGTTCAAGTCTAGGGTTAACACTGCCTCTTAATGTAACTCGAGTGACCCCCGGGCCTTCTACACGGAGAACCTTACACTGTAAAAAGGTTTTAATGTATGCCACCTCAGAATATGATGACAAGTTTTGAGTCTGTACATTATTTACATTATCCGGACTATTGTCCTCATCTTTGTCGCCATATTTATTACAACGTTTCGGTCGTTGTGCGCTCCGGCCTTCTTCAGGTGGTTGGAATGTCGAACTGAACCCTTTATTTCACTCACTGGGGTAGACTGTTCTACTGTGCCATGTTTGATGGATGTCAGTTATCAGTTATCTTCTGTTAATTTCCCTCTGAAAATACTCCACTGCCTTAACCGGGTATTGAACTCACACACTTTGGATCCTGTCACTGGACTATTTCAAAAAATAGCCTATAAGGTTCAATGGGCTATTTTTTTGGTCGAGCCTACGGGCTCGGAATACCCACGTTAAAAAGGCCTTGTGCCACATGACACCCACGTGGGGGGGTGACTGAATATCGTCAGTCGCTCAACTTTTGGCCGACTGCACGGTTGTACTCTCTTCCTACGGACGAGAGGAACCCGAAGGAGGCTACGCCGAAGGGCGGAGTCTCCTTTGGGGAGGTAGAACGGCCCTGAACCCGTTTATTCGGGTTCAATGGGCTATTTTTTGGCCGAACCTACGGGCTCGGAATGCCCACGTTAAAAAGGCCTTGTGCCACATGACACCCTCGTGGGGGGTGACTGAATATCGTCAGTCGCTCAACTTTTGAACGACAGATCGGTTATACTCTCATCCTACGGACGGGAGGAACCCGAAGGAGGCTACGCCGAAGGGCGGAGTCTCCTTTGGGGAGGTAGAACGGCCCTGAACCCGTTTATTCGGGTTCAATTGGCATATTTTTGGCCGAGCCTACGGGCTCGGAATGCCCACGTTAAAAAGGCCTTGTGCCACATGACGCCCTCGTGGGGGGGTGACTGAATATCGTCAGTCGCTCAAGTTTTGACGAACAACTGTTCGGTTATACTCTCATCCTACGGACGGGAGGAACCCGAAGGAGACTCCGCCCTTCGGCGTAGCCTCCTTCGGGGAGGTAGACCGGACCTGAACCCGTTTATGCAGGTTCAATGGGCTATTTTTTGGCCGAGACTACGGGCTCGGAATACCCACGTTAAAAAGGCCTTGTGCCACATGACGCCCTCGTGGCGGGGGGGGGGGCTGACTGAATATCGTCAGTAGTTCAAGTCGAGTCAATAGTCGTCAGAGGCAATCCGAGTCGCGTTCAGACCCACTGGTTATAGTCCGGTTCCTTGTACCACAGTGATAGTCCAAGGTAGAACCAATAAAGGAGAACTCGCACCCAGGTATGGAATAACAGATATATTACAAACAGGAATATGTACAGAGAAGTAGAAGTGTTAGTATGAACAATCAGGTTTAGTAGAGAGAACAATGTAGTCTCGATCAGTATCACTATTCCAAATACTAACTTCGACTTGAACTACTCACTCCCTGCCTACTCCTGAAGCGCATTATTTATTAAGTATGGAATAGTCTATTATTATTATTATGGATAAGATCCCATAACAATATATTTCCCAAGATTATTAGCATGTAAGGGATTCGACTGGAATTCGAACTCGGCTCTCCGATTCCTCAATCCGAGCCGCCATCCATTACTCTACCGTGCAGATGAGATAGGGAGAAGAAATTGGTCCGTAAGAGTAAGTTGAACGCAAGAGGCGAAGCAAGATTTCATTTTCCGCATTTGTAACTGTTAGGCAATCTGCACTTCCTAATGTATCTAGATGTTTCAATTAACAAAGAAAACAAGAGAGAAAATAAAAGCGAGCTTGAATACCAGAGAAAAAGTCGCGCGAACTTTTTAAGTTCCACTCAATGAGCTTCTTACCCCGAGAACTGTTACGTTGTGGAACAGACTCCTGTAAGGATTCCTCTTCGATCATTACAATCTTAACCCTTTCAAGTCTATATCCTACATGTCTTCATATACACCAGCTAGTCCTTCCTTGTATGTCTTTACAACAACCTCTTGACTGGGTCAACAATAGTAAATGCTAAAAGAAGATAGAAAAGTCACGTACGGATAAGAAGCAAGAAATGGCTAGAAAATTTTGAAGGATGTAGGAAGAGAAAGCTTTTGAGAGGCGCGAAAGTAAGGGAGAAATGAAAGGAGGAATAAGACCGGATAATGAATAAGCGGGAAATAAGGGGAGACGAGCGTGGGGAAAGAGAAGAAGACGCAGTAAAATTATAAAAAAGTGGAACGATAAATAATGCTTTCATTTTCATTTTTATTTATTTATTTGAATTGACAAAGGAAATTCTATTCAAAGTTATTCCAGGCGAACAGAACGTGAAAAACAGCCCGGGGCCTCGTCCCCACTATAGCGATATCTCTCTCTCTTTCTCTTTCTCTCTCTCTCTCTCTCACACACACGCACACTCATACATACACACATTCTCAACGCTTCCACATCAATTGATTTTTCTCTCAGTCATTCACCCGAAAGAACGTAACGATTAAAAAATGTTTTTTTTTTTTCATTTTACCGCCTTTATTTCTTCATAACGGATGAGTGTATTGGTTAACGAGCGTTTCTGTTCTCGGGTCTTTACGTACTCCTAGTGCTACTTGCTATTTTAGCTTTCTTTTATTTGGGTGGGGGCGCTAGAATATTTAGTCGTGTTACTTTTCGACTTCTTCACCAGATTGGTATTCCGTTCAGAGGCATCAGCCAAGAGTTTGGGTGGCGGGGTGGTGCTAATGGGTTGAGGGGTGGCAGTTTGAAGTAGGCAGCGTATCCCAGTGACACCGACTTGCAATTCTAACACATTATTCATCTTTGGCAACTGCTTTTCTTTTTCGGTTTTGCATTATTCAGGACAGACTGAAAGTATTATAATCTCCCTTTTTCTATTTCAATGACTATAAAATTAGCCAGAAGAAAGAAAAGAAAGAAAGGAAAGAAAAGAAAGAAAGCAAGACAGGAAGAAAGGAAATCTACCGATCAAAACAGATAGCATTGTAAGAGAGAGAAAAAAAGAGAGAAATAACAAGAGAGAGGGCGAAAGAAAAAAGAGTAAGAAAGAAAAAGGAAAAGGAAGAGAGGAGAAGTATTTGGGAAAGAAATGAAGAAAAGAGATCGAGAGAAATAAAGAAAGGGGGAGTTTGAAATAAAAAAAGAAGAAAAGAAACAGAAAAAGGAAAAGAGAAAGAAAGTAAAGAAGTAGGGATTCTGCTTCGTAATTAGGATACATTTAAGTTACCCCCTAAATCTAAAATGAGGTCTCTGAATGCTGATTTTCAGGGACGTCATTGGGGTAACAACATTTTCTTTTGTCCCATTTGGTAATTACACAGATATGAATAGCTACATAGATAAATACATAGAGCGATAGAAAAAGAATAACTAAGAGAGAGAAACAAGATTTTATTTTGCGGTGCATGCCTGAGTGTGCATGTGTGTGTGTGTATGTGTGTGTGTGTGTGTGTCTATGTGTGATAGATAGATAGATATATAGAGAGAGAGATAGAGAGCAGTTACCATGGAAGTATTTAAAAGTTACAGGGAAGCAACGTTACGGGGGTGGGGAAATGACTGAAGTCGGGATGCCAGGTCCAGACCGATAACATTACAGATTCTTCTTTGGATTCTTTCATGAATTTTTTGATGCATATCAGACGTACCAAACCAGCTGTAGCAGCAATAATGTTGAAAATGTTGAAATTTTTTTTTTAAAGCTTTACCCCCCCCAAGCAAGGTGGGAAGCCACTAGGACGCAAGCGGTTACAGAAGATTTGGAGCAAGATCAGATAGGAGTGATAGAGGGAAGGATAGTGGATAGATCAAGGCAACTGGAGATGTCGATTGACATTACATTTGAATAGTTGGAGATTATAGTTCTCAAGGAAACTGGAATAGGGAAGGGAGTTCCACAGGCGAGAGGTGCGAGACATGAACCTATTGGAGTAGAAGAGACGGCTACATTTAGTAGTTTCGACAGTGAAAGGGTGAGAGCGGGATGCCAGCCTCGTAGGGCGCTTGAATTCATGAAGTCTGGGAACCAGCAAATGCAGCTCCTCGGAGCAATTATCATGGAATATAATATGTTCTCATTGGCGTCATCATTTTGAATAAAAGAAAGACATGTCTTAGGAGAATGTATTGGGATCTCTGAGGATAAGTTGGTTGTCATAAATCACCTTAATTACTCTAGCTTATCAGTTCCTGGTTTGAGACTTGAAGAGAGTCTGTATGTCTCTGTGGTTGTTTGTTTTATTTATATCTGTATCAGAACCACTCAACGTAGATTGGTACTGAATGGGATTTTGTTTTATGAACATAAGAATTGTAGATTATGAAGATATTTAGGCTGGAAACTAATTAATCACCTACATCAACATCACTTATTTAGCTAGCGTATTTTGAGCAGCTATGGTCACCACTCCACTGTGGTTCATAGTGACATTAAAGGCGAAATAGTTCAATGGCTTACCGGTTCCTTTTTTACCCGGCATGTTAAAGTTTCTCCGCCCATTGGTACAGACTGACGACCGGCCGCTTGGCACAGGTGGGTTGAGGAGAGGCATTCTCTTTCACTGGGTGGATCGGGAAACCCATCCGATTACCCTCACACAGTTTATCTGGCAGGCCGATGCCGTTGTCTAAGGTGTGGCCGTCGCAGTGAAGATGACAAGACAAAATGGAAAATTTTTTTTATCGAAGACGCGTTTTGCAGGAGAAAGATTATGTTTTCTCTGGCGTCATCAGTTTGAATAAAAGAAAGTCTTAGGGGAGTGACTTGGGAGCTCTGGCCATTAGTTGGTTGTCATAAATCACATTAATTACTCTAGCTTATCAGTTCCTGGTTTGAGACTTGAAGAGAGTCTGTATGTCTCTGTGGTTGTTTGTTTTATTTATATCTGTATCAGAACCACTCAACGTAGATTGGTACTGAATGGGATTTTGTTTTATGAACATAAGAATTGTAGATTATGAAGATATTTAGGCTGGAAACTAATTAATCACCTACATCAACATCACTTATTTAGCTAGCGTATTTTGAGCAGCTATGGTCACCACTCCATTGTGGTTCATAGTGACATTCAAGGCGAAATAGTTCAATGGCTTACCGGTTCTTTTTTCACCGGGCATGTTAAAGTTTCTCCGCCCATTGGTACAGACTGACGACCGGCCGCTTGGCACAGGTGGGTTGAGGAGAGGCATTCTCTTTCACTGGGTGGATCGGGAAACCCATCCGATTACCCTCACACAGTTTATCTGGCAGGCCGATGCCGTTGTCTAAGATGTGGCCGTCGCAGTGAAGTTGCCAAGACAAAATGGAAATTTTTTTTTATCGAAGACGCGTTTTGCAGGAGAAAGATTATGTTCTCTCTGGTGTCATCAGTTTGAATAAAAGAAAGTCTTAGGGGAGTGACTTGGGAGCTCTGGCCATTAGTTGGTTGTCATAAATCACCTTAATTACTCTAGCTTATCAGTTCCTGGTTTGAGACTTGAAGAGAGTCTGTATGTCTCTGTGGTTGTTTGTTTTATTTATATCTGTATCAGAACCACTCAACGTAGATTGGTACTGAATGGGATTTTGTTTTATGAACATAAGAATTGTAGATTATGAAGATATTTAGGCTGGAAACTAATTAATCACCTACATCAACATCACTTATTTAGCTAGCGTATTTTGAGCAGCTATGGTCACCACTCCATTGTGGTTCATAGTGACATTCAAGGCGAAATAGTTCAATGGCTTACCGGTTCCTTTTTTACCCGGCATGTTAAAGTTTCTCCGCCCATTGGTACAGACTGACGACCGGCCGCTTGGCACAGGTGGGTTGAGGAGAGGCATTCTCTTTCACTGGGTGGATCGGGAAACCCATCCGATTACCCTCACACAGTTTATCTGGCAGGCCGATGCCGTTGTCTAAGATGTGGCCGTCGCAGTGAAGTTGCCAAGACAAAATGGAAATTTTTTTTTATCGAAGACGCGTTTTGCAGGAGAAAGATTATGTTTTCTCTGGCGTCATCAGTTTGAATAAAAGAAAGTCTTAGGGGAGTGACTTGGGAGCTCTGGCCATTAGTTGGTTGTCATAAATCACCTTAATTACTCTAGCTTATCAGTTCCTGGCTTGAGACTTGAAGAGAGTCTGTATGTCTCTGTGGTTGTTTGTTTTATTTATATCTGTATCAGAACCACTCAACGTAGATTGGTACTGAATGGGATTTTGTTTTATGAACATAAGAATTGTAGATTATGAAGATATTTAGGCTGGAAACTAATTAATCACCTACATCAACATCACTTATTTAGCTAGCGTATTTTGAGCAGCTGTGGTCACCACTCCATTGTGGTTCATAGTGACATTCAAGGCGAAATAGTTCAATGGCTTACCGGTTCTTTTTTTCACTGGAGAGATAAAATAGAGATATAGGCAAAAACAAACAAGATGGCAATATCTTAATTTGCAGTGCATTCATCTCTCTCTCTCTCCCTCTGTAGTTGTGAAAGGGAAATAGATAAATAGATGGAGAGATAGATAGAGAGAGAGAGATAGATAGAGAGAGAGAGAGTAAGAGAAGAGGGAGAGATATGCAAAAGAAATAAGATAACAAGCTCTTCTTTTATTGTACAATTCTGAGAGTGTGTGTGTGTGTATGTGCGTATGAGAGAGAGAGAGAGAGAGAGAGAGAGAGAGAGAGAGAGAGAGAGAAAATTCCTGGGATGAATTATGAGAAGTGATCGTGTTATAGTAAAACAGGTTGAAGAAAACAGTTCAGGACGGAAGCAGGTGAAACATGGCCGCGATAAATATAAAGTTAAAAATACAAAGATAAGTTGACAGATAAATGATTATTGTTAATACAGAGACGTTGGTGAAGCCACTGAGCTGGATTGAGGGTAGCAGACTGAGACAGGATTATAATAAAGTTATGAATTATGCTATGAATTAATTACGAATTACTCATAATTTGATTATTTCGTCTGATCTATTCATATCTATGTGGATGTCTGGGTATAGTGTAGCCGTTAGCAGCAAGGTAGGAGAAATCAGCGAGTTCATGAGTACACTTTCGCACAAATATCCTTGGTAAAAGTATTAATTCATTTCTTCTTAACTCAGCTTTAGGTTAAATAGCAAGACAGAGTTGGCTCTTTAGCTTTGGTTGGCAGTCACTCTTGGAGAATGATAATTCTGAATTCGAAAAACGTTTGGGAAGAGAATAGAAACTCATTCACGTTTCTTCCTATAGAAACCGGGGTGAGGCCTTATTCTCCACAAAGAGAGATAGATAGATAGAGAGACAGATAGATAGAGAGATAGAGAGAAAGAAAGAAAGAGAGAGAGAGAGAGGGAGAGAGGGAGGGTATATTCATATTTTGCTGAAAAATTCTGGGATTGACGCACTTTTCAAAATTTGATCGAACATTGAAAACCGTTTCTATATATATATTTAATTTAAATGTTATGGGGAGAGTTTCTTGCTCGAACCGGGAATTTTTGATTACACCATCTGGCACCCAGCTATTAATTCATCTGACATGGATATGTGACTTTTCCAAGGGCGTTAGTGCGAAACAAAAAAAACTCAATTTGAATTCTGATAACATTTTACGTCTTATATATATATATATATATATATATATATATATATATATATATATACCAGTAAAGAATTGGTGTATATTGAATAAATTCCAATAACTAAAAAATACTATTCTTAAAAGAGTGCTCAATACAGAGTAGAGCAAATATGATGCTAACCACCAGCATATATAAATATGCTGGTGGTTTTGCATCAGCTATACTGATGGCGGCAGAAAGAAGTCCCATATATATATATATATATATATATATATATATATATATATATATATATGAGACTTTCTGACTACCATCAGTATGTCTGATACTAACCACCAGAAAAGTGATACGTTGCACCTTCTCGGGCTGACATGAAGCAGAAAGATTATTGAATCAATTGTTAGGGCTGCTGCTAGGAATGTTGGTTCACTGTGTCATGACAGACAGTTTTTCTTATAAGCCCTAATGTAACATCCCTGTGTCGTTTCTGCAAATACTTTCGTAGTAATTGTTCTGTTGAACTTTGTTCTATAGTACCTAGACTTTATGAATTTAAGTGCAGCATTAGATTGACACCACGGCCTCATCTATTTACAGTTGAAATGACCTGGTGTAACCGTATGTTCTATGCTAACACTTCTCGCTTGTGAAATTCTCCTCTGGATTATCGGCCATCTTTTACATTCAAAAATTTAAATGCAATATTAGTCGTTATCTACTGTTTTTTTTATTGTTCCCGCTTCTTCATAATTATTCTTTCACACTCAGTAACTCCTCTTTCTTAAAGGCTTTATTGCCTTGCTTGGGGTGAAATGATTTAAAAATACACACATACACACACATATCTATCTATCTATCTATCTATCTATCTATCTATCTATCTATCTATCTATCTATCTAGTCAGCACCCTATTGCATCCCAGCAGTGGGATTGTTATCCTCGAAAATTTTGCTCTCCTCCACGCCAGGAAAGCAGATTCACACCAAGCGTTTTCCAGACATTGACTTGTGTCAGAGATGTGTTCAACTGATCTTCGGAGCGTCGTTTTGGGCTTCCGCGTAGCCTCTTGCCGTTGGCGAACTCTCCAAACAGAAACAGTCTGGGATGCATTCTGGACACGTGGCCTACCCAGCGGAGGCGATGTTGAATGATGGTAGCCTCGATGCTGGGGGCGGGGAGGGAAGTACAAGAGAGGACCTCGTTGTTGGTGATACGGTCCTCTCAAATGATGCCTCGTTTGGTTTAACCACTTTAGACGTTTGATGTCCCGACGTTACATGGCCCACGTTTCCTAAGCGTACAGAAGGATGGAGAGGAAGGAATACGGCCCAGAAGATCATTATAATAGTTCTTATGGTCAGGTCGTGATTGCTGAAGACTAGGTGGCAGACCCTTTTGTAAGCAGCATGAGTTGCTTTGATTCTTTTGTTAATATCTCTTTCCCGGGTGATACTATTCGAGAAGATGATGCCAAGTTAAGGAAATTCTACCGACTGGATGTCGATGTTTATCAGTGTTGCGTGTCCGGGGGTAGGCTGTATGAGGATCTTCGACTTTTTTGACCTGCATACTGATACGTTTGTAGAATTCATTATACTGGAGGTTAATGGCAGTCTGGTTTGCAGTCGCATTGTCGTCAGCATACTTGCGAATGATGGTACTTTTTGTGTGAGAACTAAGTCGGGCGAAGCTGAAGAGTCCGCTGTTGAGTCTGTCTCGGATGTCAACGCTAATGCTGCCAGGTGTATCTCGTTGATCATGGCGGCGAGGTACAGACGGAAGAGTGTCGGAGCTAACACACAGCTCTGTTTAAGGCCACTGGCGATTGGAAACGGGCTCGAGAGGTCACCCTGATTCCATCGTAGAACATACTGATCAGAGACACGAAGCGGTCCGTACAGCCAAAGCGAGAAATTTTGACCCACATTGCAGGTCTTGGGACTTTTTAAAGGCCTTCTGGATATCCCAGAATATGATCATTAGTGTTTTTGTTGCTCCCAACTCTACTCCTGGAGATGTCGCTCACAGAAGACAATATCGGCAATACCTCTCGAAGCCCAGAAACCACATTGGGATTCCGGAAGGGCCTCTTTTGCGACAGGGAGGACTACTGATGCGAATATCTTGTTAGCGATGATTAAGAAGGAGATGCCACGATCTTTAAAGTCATCGGGGACTGTTTCGTCTTCTCAGATTTTCTGTATCAGGAACATTAGCTGGGTGTTCAGTCTGAGGCCGCCACGGGAGAAATATTCCAGTGGAGCTTATCTAGCTTTTGTGGAGCGGAGTGCTCTTTCAATTCCTGGAAATTTGGAGGGGAGTGACATCCAATGCCGGGTAGGGACTTGGCGGGTGTTCAGTGAGAGATCTTCAAGCATAGTAGCGTGGACGTTGAAAAGGCCCTGGAAGTGGTTTTTATAGCGGTCGAGGATGGACTCAGTAAGGATGGTTAACCTTAAAGCCTGCCACTGTTGACTTGATGGGACCAAATATTACATTCGTGTGCGCATACAATTAACGATCCCAAACCCACCTTTTCTTGGGGCTCATTTGCTCCCAGAACCAGGAAAATTAATCTTATCAGTACCCTTACTTATTGTGCTTTGACGTTGTGTTCTGAGTACAGGCTTGAGGCCGGGTTAAGAAAATTTAAACAACTGTTTTGAAGAAAGGTTATCCAGAATGTGCTATCACAGCTACCACTGAACGTAGAATTGTTAAGTTCAATGGAGTTAAGGTATATATTCTCTCCAAATGTTTTGTATATGTTAGATTACCGTGGATTGGCCCCATAAGTCAGGCATACGCTGATAAAATATCCTCTTCAATCAAACGGTGTTTTAATACCTAATTGGTCCGGAGCATTTTTTCATTTAGAAGGGCTTTCCCCTCTGGCTGTAAGGATGTCTTACTTGCCCATCAACAAAGCTTGTATATCAGTATAAATATCGATATGAGATCGACTATGTGGGCAAGACTATCCAGAGGTTAGAGGTTAGGTTTGCCTAGCATGTTCTGGGCTAAGTGCGTATACATGAGCCTGTAACAACTGGGCGTTCACAGTCTCATGACTCTACTATCGGCGAGAATTTATTGAATCCTATTACTTACAGGACGGACTGTTTTCCTGAGTTTTTCTCTGTCTTGCACAGGTCATGAACCAAACTTCACTTAGACATCTTGGAGTCGGTTGTTATTAACATACTACGTCCTACCCTCTGTAGGCAGAGAGAGTTAAAGCATGTTGGCCTTATTCGGGGAGCCGGTCGTTAATTCAATGCCTTACTAGGAAGATGTTTTTTCCTCTCCTTCCCCTAGTACTGGTATATTTCTTTAACATCTGTAGTTGAAAATAATTTTTCTTTTCACCTTATTAGTTTTTGCCGACAATTTTATTTATTCTGAAGATGTGACGGCCGAAAGGTTGCTAAAATTTTAATCGCTGTGATACTTTTTTATCTTGTTTTATTAATAAAATATGATTCCTTTTCTAAAGATCATTTGTCCCGGTGTGGCAATAGCAATCTGTTTATATATATATATATATATATATATATATATATATATATATATATATATATATATATATATATATATATATAACAGATTGCTTATATATATATATATATATATATATATATTAGCAGTAGAGCCCGGCGTTGCCCGGGGATGTAACAGTAAGAGATAGATCAAGTATCGACCATCATAAAGATTGAAAAATAAAATTGACAAAGATTATTGTTTAAGGTTGACTGACACGCATGTCTTAATTATTTATTTATTTTTTTTTTACGAATTGGTCAAACCCAAACTCAAACAAAAACATTGTTTTCAATCGTTATGAGTCTACCGATTGAACAGAATTTTATTATAAACAATTGTCTTGTAAATGGAATTTTTAAAGCATTCTGAATGTAAAAATAAAGAAAAAAGTGTGCAAGATAATAAGAAACACTACCTGCCCCCAAAAAGTGAAGTTTTGTTGAAATCGGTTGAAAAATGTAGGAAATCCGATCCCATATATAAACGAACACACACACACGCACAAACAACCTGGGTTTTATAATAAGTATAACTCGATATGAGTTGTCCCCCTTTCATTCTCGTGATGACTCTTAATAGTGTTTTCAAATTGATTTCGTGCAAAAACAATTGTGCTTTCCCCATTTTTGGCGCAAGGTAATTTTACGTATTCCTGTGAAGTTTTGTTGAAATGGGTTGAAAAATGTAGGAAATCCGATCCAACACACACACACACACACACACACACACACACACACACACACAATCTGCGTTTTATAATAAGTAAGATATATATATATATATATAGTGTATTGGATAATAGATCATTATTCAAACATATATTGTTAAATATAGTAGACAACGAATGTCTATTATGTTTGATCATGAGCTGTTCTAAGTATGCTTCGTATATTTGCTTTAATTTTGTGAGAAAATAAAGAAAAAAAAATTGTCCAACATTTAGATATTTTTTATTCCTCGATCTAAGTTTTCGGATCACATGAGCCATCGTCGGAGTGGTTATATGGAAATTTCAACAAAGATATTCACCATCAAAGATGATATCCTGTTATGTTTATATAGAAGTTGCTATACGGTGATAACGGTCTCGGAATAGCAGACGCAGGTCGCAAATTCATGATGCGGTTCTATGACATCGTATCACGTGAGAAAGCGAAATATTAACAGCAGAACCATATGTTTAGATGCAAAGTAATGTGTTGTGACTAGTTTGAAATGTAAAATTGCCTTATGGAGCATCAAAAACGGAGGACTACACACCCCGTGTAAATTGGGTATTCATGACCCAAACCAAACCATTTTCCGGCAAAGGGGGAGAGGAGATGCTATTTGAAAAGATATCCTGAAAAAATATTGACAAAGTAGTTAATAAGCGGAACGAACTCATGATAGCTTGCACGCATACAAAATCGTTTCTCTTAAAATATTGGAAAGCCGGCCAGTTTCTTATTCATTATATTTTGCTTTTATTATTTTTTTTCCTTTCATTTAGCTGTAGGGTCCCTCACTTATTTACTTCACTTTAAACCCCTCCACGTTAATATACTAGCGTTCTCGACTTTAAATTTGAAATTTTTACTATTTGAAAATAAATACTATCTGCAATTCATTTTTCTGCTCTTTTGCACTATTATATTTTTGGACTATACATTATCTATCTATCTATCTATCTATCTATCTATCTATCTATCTATCTATCTATCTATCTATCTATCTATCTATCTCAGTCTGTTCATTATCTATCTATCTATCTATCTATCTATCTATCTATCTATCTATCTATCTGAATATTTTCATATCTATCTATCTATCTATCTATCTATCTATCTATCTATCTATCTATCTCAGTCTGTTCATTATCTATCTATCTATCTATCTATCTATCTATCTATCTATCTATCTATCTGAATATTTTCATATCTATCTATCTATCTATCTATCTATCTATCTATCTATCTATCTCAGTCTGTTCATTATCTATCTATCTATCTATCTATCTGAATATTTTCATATCTATCTATCTATCTATCTATCTATCTATCTATCTATCTATCTATCTATCTATCTATCTATCTATCTCAGTCTGTTCATTATCTATCTATCTATCTATCTATCTATCTATCTATCTATCTATCTATCTCAGTCTGTTCATTATCTATCTATCTATCTATCTATCTATCTATCTGAATATTTTCCTATCTATCTATCTATCTATCTATCTATCTATCTATCTATCTATCTATCTATCTATCTATCTATCTATCTCAGTCTGTTCATTATCTATCTATCTATCTATCTATCTATCTATCTATCTATCTATCTATCTATCTATGGTATGGATTTCTGTGTGTGCGTATTAAAAAATCATCATCATCATCATCATCATCATCATCATCATCATCATCATCATCAGTTCTCCTATCCTTAACGACTTGACTACTATAACGAGAAAAGTTGCCTTGAGCCTTGATAGTAAAAATTGTTGTTGATTTTGTTAATATTGTGCCTTGCCTTCGAACGTCAGATTAACTAGCGTAAAATAGTCCTAACAGAAACAGTAGGTTCCCACCGTTTTATAGTACCATATCAATTGCCAAAGGAGCTATTTCTTCAGACACAGCTTTTACAATGGGCAGTGAATAGCGCTATGAAACATAATAGTATTAATGAAAAGGAAATAATGAATATGGAAAACAAATTGATTCTTTTTTCGTTCCTTTTTTTCCATAATTCACATTTTCATTTTTCTTTCTTTTTTCTTTGTTCTTGAATCCTTTTTTCTTTTTTTTATATATTCAATCTATTTCTATCTTAATTTCACTTTTCTTTCTTTTATTTTTATCTTTATTTATCTGCAAGTGTTTTTCTTTCTTGATTTTGTTTGTTTCTTTCTTTTACCCTTTTATTTTCTCTTAATTTTTTGTTTGTTCTTTCTTTTTATTCATTCTGGTGTTATTTTTTTCTTTCTTTATCTACAGTTCTCTCTGTATTTGTTTGTTTCTTTCTTTCGCTATTTTATTTTCTCTTTTTGTTTCTTTGTACTTTCCTGAATATTTTTCTTTCTTTCTTTCTTTCTTTCTTTCTTTCTTTCTTTCTTTCTTTCTTTAACAGTATCAGGAATTATGAAATCAACAATAATTCGGTACTGACCCGACACATCGAATTTCAGTGTCGATACGAGGATTCATTTTACTACAATGTTATGTTCGGACGCAAAGCACTCTATCACAACCTTGCTGCCTCAAAGACTACCTCCTTCACCATCACAAGCATTACCCTTTATAAACAGCTCCATCGTTTACTCCACCAACCATCAACGTTAGCCAAAAGTAATTCTTCCCATGAGTCATTAAATGCTGCTGCGAATTATCAAAGAGCTTATCTGGAATGAATTGTCATAAATTAGAATAATGGCAATGAGAGATTTTCTTGCAAACATTGTCCGGATGTGACAGTTGGGGGTCGGGGTTAGAAAATAGGTCTCAGAACCCTCGTGAAGATCTTTGCCTAAAGAAGATGCATCCATAAAACAGGTACTGTTCATCCAAAATCCATTTCGGCAGGGATATATTGTAATTGGGTATGGCCGATGAGTCAAGGTTTGTATTTTCTTGAAACCGTATTTCAGGAAGCAGAATTGTTCAGAATTGACGCGAAATCCCTTTAAGGCAGCAGCAGGGGTTTTATTAGAAGATGGAATGAAATCATCGAAAGAGAATTATTGCTTGGTGGTGAAGGAGAAACAAAAAAAAAATACAAAAAAAATACGTTTATTAAAGTAAGAGTGTAGAAAGAAAAGAAGGAAGAAAAATGAAGAAAAGGAATTCAAGAAAGAAAATGAACGACAGTTACACACACAGACAGACACACGCAGACACACACACACGGACACAGACAGACAGTCAGACACAGACACACACAGACAGACAGAGAGACACACAGACACTTACAGACAGAGAGATACACAGACACACACAGACACATACAGACACACAGACAGACATACACACAGACAGACACACACACACATAGACAGACAGACACACACAGACACACAGACAGACACACAGACACAGACACACAGACAGACACAGACACACACACACACACACACACACACACATATATGTTTTTATTACTTCAAATTTTATTTTTAGTAGATACCCGTATTTGAGTTGACGCTCCGATTTTTAAACAGCGTTTATTTCGTCCACTCGCTTCTGCATTCACACACACACACACACACATATAATATATATATACACATTAAATCGACATTTTCATTACTTCAAACATTATTATAGTAGATCGTATTTGAAATAGACATCCGATTTCTATTTATTAAACAGTGTGTATTACCGTTATCGTCTAATTATATATATATATATATATATATATATATATATATATATATATATATATATATATATATGTGTGTGTGTGTGTAGATATATACTAATACTATAAATTTTAGCCTTGTTGTTATAAATTCGAGCACAGTTTCATTACCCCCAGCACTCAATGTGCGATTCTATCTATCTATCTATCTATCTATCTATCTATCTATCTATCTATCTATCTGTATAAGTTCTCCTTGAAGTCAACAGCCAGAGGCAACAGTCTTTTTCATGTTAAGCACAATCGTCGTCTCCTGGTATTGGCAGATAAGTGAATATAACGAACCCAAATAGAATTGGAACCTCGGTTTTCCGATTAACAATTCCGAGCCATTATCCATTACGCCACCCGCACATCCAAGCTTACAGGACCTGGTATTTCAAAGCGGTCACTCATCTAGGTACAACCAGGATCGATGTTTCTTAACTTCAGTGAATGGACGGGAACTGATGTTTCAACGTGGTATAGCCGTAAGCCCAAAAAGAAATTATAAAAGCCAAAAAAAAAAAAAAAAAAAGAAAAAAGAAAAAAGTGAAAGGGACTTAGAGCAAGAAAAGACGTGGATGATGTGGAGAGTTATGAACGCCTACATTCTAAAGGGACATTGCACATAAAAGAAGAAGAGTCTTCCTCATCTAGACAAGTCTGCATAGGAAAAAAATGTATCCTAGATATATACTAGTCTTAATTTAGTGTTACATATGGCTGACTGTTGGGCAGCGAGGTAATAAGATTTTATTCCGTCAAACCATCAAATGGGTATGATAGGCATATATCGAAAAATCAACTTTTGAAAGCCAAATACGACGTATAACTTTGACAGAAGCTAAAATCGCCTTTGAAACGTAGTAGATGAAATTAAGGAGAATGCGATGAGGCAATCCCGAAAGAATTCACAGAAAAGTGGACGGGTAGGATAAATGTGTGAAGTTCCAAGATTTTTAATGGTCTAAGGAACCATTGATTTAGGTAGCTTAATTCTCTCTCTCTCTCTTTTTCGCTGACATGAAATGATTGAATATTTTCCGCGCAGACCTGTACACGTGGTTGATAAGTTGCTATCATCCATAGGCTTGTAAATATCATTTGCTTGGGGAATCTTACCTGTGTCAGCGGAGTCTTGGTTGCTTGCAGCTATTTATTCAAGAATCGGAACGGAAGGTGACTTTAATAGCAGTGTTAAGATCGAATGCTTTGCACGTGACCTGTCCGAAAGCAAAGACACTTAGAGCGCTCTTTCACGCTGGTCCATCTATAACGGTGAATTTTATCACTTTATCTAGCCGGTGTCAAATAAACACGGTTTTTTTTTCTATGCGGTTAAAATCTTGCCTTGTCTTATCGCTGGAGATAAATATTAACAACGTTAACACACAGAAGAAACATTTGAGAACATGCTTTCATAAAAATGCACACAGAAAAAAAATAATTATAGTAGGCGAAGGGGAAGAAAATAAATTTGGTTTCACTGAGAGAGACACCTTGGATAAACAGCCAACTGATTCCAGTTGCAAAATTCAGTCTGGATTTTGAATCTCAGTATCAGAAAACATAAACTCTGTTAAACCTCCAAACGCAAAGAAACACCGGAAGTGAAATAGAAGGAACCGGAAACCCAATCCTGAACAGAAAACAAACGATAAACCTCTACTCCTGTTAAAAAAAAACTGAGGAGGAGTGAAAATCGGATGATAGGAGAACCTATTTATCCCTATTGAGGAAAAAAGTAAATAAATAGTAAATTTGTTTCGAATTTGTATTTGGAAAATGAGGACAAAAGTCAAACAAATCAGTATATAATAATTATAATTCTTTATCTCAAAAGTGAAACATACTCAGCATAAGGGTATCTGCAAAAACACACACAGCTAAGTGTATTTGCAAAAAATATACACAGCATAAGTTTTGGAAATCATTTTGCATACTTAATTTGTTCTTAGTCAATATGAACCCATTCCTACCCAAACATGGAGTGTTTGGCACATGCAAAAAGTTACAAACAGCGCAGCGAAGAAAAAAAGAAATAAAAAAGAGCATAAATTTTCAAAATCAATTCTGAGTCACAAAGAATGGGATAGCATTAGAGTATTTGTATAAAAAAATAGACAGCATAAGTATATTTGCAAAAACATACATAGCATAAGTTTATCTGCAAAAAATACACTGCATACGTGTTTCTGCACCCCCCCAAAAAATACACAGCACAAGTGTATCTGCAAAAAATATATAGCATAAGTGTTTCTGCCAAAAAATACACAGCATAAGTGTATCTGCAAAAAATACACAGCATAAGTGTATCTGCAAAAAAAACACAGCATAAGTGTATCTGCAAAAAAAAAAAAATAATAAATAAATAAAAAATAAATAATAAATCTCTCTATATATTTGTTCGCTGTATTTTTCAGATATAAATCTATTTTTTTCGACATTTCATTTAATATATATATAATATATCTTGCTGACGCGAACGAAGATTTAGTTGAGATTTCCACGTTTTTTGCCAGACCTTCGAGAGGCCAACAAGGTCCACGTAAAAGAAGCAGGCTTTTTAGCATCGGCAACCGAAAGATCTTTTTAAGAACTCTTTGTATTGATTCTGTGGGTCTCTCTACTCTGATATCTAGATACGATTACACCGAACAAGAATGATTTTCGAAGACGACATACTTTCATCCATGATTTGAGATTTTTTTTAAAAGATAAAGCTTCAATGCTTGTCAGCTTCACTAATTTAAGTAACTGTATTGACGTCTTTACTAAGTGATGACATCACTCCAGTACACTGTAAGAATTGCAGGCGGACATGACGCTGGTACATGATCCCGGACTCGGCATCATACAGAAAAGTAGGCAGTGGACGGACACATGTTTTAGTATATTTCATGAGGTTCTTGTTTCTCTAGAGACTTATGTGTAATCTAGTAAAGACTTTCCTTCGCTGGATTGATATCTATCACCCTCCTCAATTTGATGTTCGATGATATGGCATAGACGTGATAGAAAACAAAGAGCACTTTCTCACAGACGAAGCGTTGATAACCACTTGACACTCTATCGCTATTTTCATGGCAGATGTTCAGGCGAGCTACTCTCCTCAGTATTGAACTCACACTCTTCGGGTAATGTCACTGGATCTAACTAACGCCTTTATCCACTGTACCATGTGCCCTTTTCCCGGTTAAGGCAGTGGAGAACTTGGAGAGGGTAATTAACAGAAGATAACTGATAACTGACATCCATTAAACATGGCACGTGGAACTAGAACAGTCTACCCAAGTGAGCGAAATAAATGATTCAATTCGACTTTCTAACTACCTGAAGGAGGCCGGAGCGTATAACGGCCGAAACCTTGTAATAAATATGGCGACAAAGATGAGGACAATAGTCCGAATAATGTAAATAATGTACTCTCCTTAGTTGCAGCATTGCAGACTTTCACAGTTAGGACCCGCCATAACACATACACAGTGTCATCTCACTTTCATTCCTTTTGTATTCCATTGTTAAAGTGGAAATTACATACAGGCAGCTTCTTCCCCAAAACTGTTGCTTTTTTGGGACAGATTCCCGAGAGAATGCGTCCCCTATCATTATGACCTTAAGCTCTTCAAGTTTATGGTCAGCCGTTTGTTTAAAATGGGCGAATTCAATCACTTTTGAATGTAATGTCTTTGTCATAATTTAATTTTTTTTCTCTTGATTCTCTTCAAAGCTTTCCTGCCTTTGCTTGAACATTTATTGGGTTGGTGCAAAAATAATGACCTAATAATGTCATTTTTTTGACGTATTTTCTAACGTCAAAAACGATATTATTACGTCATTATTTTTGCACCAACCTAATATTTATGTTAACGTAATTTTAACTGATTGTGGTCGTAGTATTTAATTAGGTTTTTCATTCTGGTGCTTACTGATAGGGGGGGGGATTTGCAAAGGCAATTTGAAAGAGTTAGTATTTCGCTTTTTTAAAAGAAAAAAGGAAAAAAAAAGGCTTCAACGTAGGACCGACATATCCAAACAACCTCCACCCCCATCCAAAAAAGAAAAGGATAGAAAATCGTTGCTGCCCATCACCGTCTTCCCTGTTTCCGTTTGCAACTCTATGGCGTGTAGTGGTTATCCAAGAATTCTCACTTTGGTCAAAAGTCGCCGCTAATAGAAACTTGCTGGTCTTAAAATTGGCGAATACAATCATTTTTTTAATGTAATGTATGTTTTAATTTTAATATTTTTTCCTCTTTATTCTCTGCAATATCTAACTTTGATCGAACGTTTATTTATGTTTACATATCTATATATATATATATATATATATATATATATATATATATATATATATATATATATATATATATATACAAGTATGGGATATATATATATATATCCCATACTTGTATATATATATATATATTGTATACGCAATAAATTCCAATAATCCAATAACCAACAATTACTATTCTTAAAAGAGTGATTAATACAGAGTAGAGCGAATATAATTATTTATTCGAAAATTATAACATAAATATGTTATAAAATCACTACAAAAATAGCCATTTTGTTTCGACAACTTGTATTTTGATTGGTCATTCCAGCTTATGTAATAGCGTTTCCCCTTGCGAAGGGTGGTTAATTGATTTGAGCCTTTTAAAACCTTTATTCTACATTCAAGATTATCACTTTATAAGACACCAGAGGTGTTGAAACAAAATGGCTATTTTTGTAGTGATTTTATAACATATTTCTGTTATAATTTTCGAAAAAATTATTATTATGATATATATATATATATATATATATATATATAATATGTTTATATACATAATAAATAATTAATTATATATATATATATATATATATATATATATATATATATATATATATATATATATATATATAATATGTTTATCTATCTATCTATCTATCTATCTATCTATCTATCTATCTATCTATCTATCTATCTATACACGTCTGTACTAAATGGTGTTAACGTAATGTTCCATTGGGTCGCATTGTTGCATTTAATAAAATTTTTTCGTTTTCATGGCTATTGACTGGAGATTTGCAAAAGCAGTTTGAATGAGTTGGTTTTCAGACTTATACTAAGTTAAAACTTAATTATTTTATTTCATTTTAATTATTTTTTAACATCTCCCCTCCATCTGGTGCAGAGGTATGTGTACATTTTTGTGCTCGGGCATCCGTGGACCATAGCTCGACTCTTCAAATAAGTTATCTGAAAACTCATTGAAATAATTTATCTGTAAACCAAACTCGGGATTTTTTCAGTTTTTTTTTTTTGTAAGTAGGAATAAGGAAGCCCTCCTTTTGCCCAGTTCATGCCCCTCTCCATTCTCTTGAACAGGAGAAGTGGTTCATCCCTTGTTTCCTGCTTTAGAGGGGGTTTCCTGGTTCCTTACCTTTTCTCAGGCCTTAATAGTAGTCTTGTCATAGATTTTTTGTGATATCCGTGCTGGCCACGTTTGTTCATACTGAGGGTACCGGGTTGGCGGTTTTCTGGTTGTTGTTCCCTACTGATAGTTAGGAACTCTTGCGAAGCGTCTTGAGAGGCTGCGCTGATCAACAGTTGCATAATATCGGGTTTCTTTCAGTGCCATGTCGGGCATGGACGATAGAAAATATTACAGTGTATTTATAGGTTCAGAAAGCGTCCTCTAGCAGCGTTTTTTAGGAAAGTAAGTGGAGTAACTCCACAGTTGTTACTTTTTTTTTTTAATGATTTCACCCCTAGCAAAGCAATAAAGCCACTAAGACACAAGGGGTTACTGAGGGTGAAAGGATATGAAAAAGAAAAAGATTATTAAGGAACGAGTATATTAAAAGAAAAGTAACAGTAATATAATGAGACCTTATTTGCTAGTCTAGCAGTACACATTTATAAAATCTAGATACGATAGAACGAAGTTCATCAGAACAATTAACATGTAACTATTTATAGAAAAATGCACAGAGAAGCTATATTACTGTGGTGGGAAAGTGGTTGAAGCCGAGATGTCAGGTCAGGACCAATAACAGTGCAGATTCTTCTTTGGATTTTATCAAGACCCTATAAATATATATGTGGCAGCCATATTCGAATCACGGACGAATGATAGACTTATAAATATGTAACATAGAAAAAAATGTCCGACTCGAAAACATTGAACCAATATAATCTTTCTATTTCATGTCAGCAGATAACATTAGCCCGAGAAGGCTCAACAAGTTACTTTTCTGGAGGTTAGCATCAGCCATTTTAATGGAAGGCAAAAAAAAGTCTCTCAGATGGTTAATAGAGAGCAGTTTTGTTTTGTAGTCGTTAACATTTTACAAACCATTCCTTGTCGCAGTTAAGAGCAGATTTTAGGTCACTTTTGAGATTAGCTGCCAATTTGACCTTATCGAACCGATTAGACTTACTATTAAGACAGGATTAAATTTCTTTTGAAATATAATTTATTTATTTTTTTATTGTATCTTCTAACAGTACAAAAGGAACAATACTAAAAATATTAACTAATTCTTACTCACACGAAAATTGCCACTGATTAATTAAATACAAGAATATAAACGAGAAACAGCTGCCTGCATTTCAAGCTGTTTAGTAAACAGTGTTTACTGTTCAGGTTTTGTGTCACAATTTGCTCGCTCTAGAAGGTCAGACTAACTTTGACCTCATTAGATTTTGTTCATAAAATTAATATGAACCGCAACATTTATTAAAATCAATTACGAAGTTTTAGCAAGCTCTATACATTGGGAAAAAAGTAAATTAAAACCATTCAAATGTTTAATGTTTTATTCTTGACGCAATTATTTGTTAGCCCGACTCATGTTAGAACGATGAACGAAAGTTTGTTTATTAATTCTACTGGGATGAATGAAATTTGGTCGAGCTAGCCTCAACAATTTTTTGTTCATATCAAATTGTTACAGTTTATGAACAGTAAATTTCAAGTTACGACCTTCAAACGAAGATATAGTGTTTCAAAGAAATCGTAAATATAAGAAATAGGGACTTAAAACCATCAGGAATATTTTTATTCTTAATAATTGGGACCGATATTTGTTAGCCTGACTCACGATTTAGACAAGAACGAACGAACATTTTAGACATTACTTGTTGGCCTATTCGCGCTGGGTTTCCGTGCTGGAGTCACCACGACCATCTATCTATCTATCTATCTATCTATCTATCTATCTATCACAATCCGCCCCCTTTTTTTAACATGAGTCAAAGTTTAGTCTTTGTTTCCTTTATAGGATTAAGTTCCTTCTAAGTCTATTTCAAATCTATACTTCTAACGTCTCCGCATAAATCTCTGAACTTTTAGTTACTCTTTATTTACTTTTTTCCTCAATAGGAGTAGATAGGTTCTCCCATTGTCCGGTTCACACTCCTCCCAGGTTTTTGAAAAGAAGTTGACTTTTAGCCCTTGTTTCCTCTTTCGGATTGGGTTCCCAGTTACCTTTAAAATATTTTACTTCTCTTTCCCTTCAGGTGGCCTTGCGTCTTGGTGGTATTACCATCTTCCTTGGATTGCCTCTTACTATGTAACCCTTTACTTTGAATGGCTCTTGGGCCTTATACAGAACGAAAATCTATCTATCAATCTGTTATCTTTATATGTCCATAGGTCACTCTCTCTCTTTTTCTGTTTCTATCTCTATCTGCCCCTATCTCTCTCTTTTTCTCTTTCTATCACTATTTGTTTTTTCTCCTATGCCTATATCTCTCCCTCATTTTGTTAGTATTGTCTCCGCCTCTCTCTCTTTCTCTCTCTCTCCCTATCTCTGTGTTGTCTGAGAGATCTTGTATTCATTTCGATGTCGGCTTGAGGAGGAAAAGAAAGATGGACAGAGGTCAGAACGAAGGTCACGGTTTTCCTTATTTCAAGTCATTTGGATCAAATAAAAGAATAAAAGAAAAGAAAAGAAAAGAATTTATAATTCCAAAGCATTTGTGCAAAGTAAGGGACAAACTTTATTTCAAATAAGTCTAACTTAACTTTCGCACTGTCTTTGAGAATGGCGTGGATCCATTGAATCCACCTATGATTCAAACAGCAAGTTAGACTGGCTTCTCTATTATTGCGTGACGGTTACACTAGAACAACTCTGAATTCTAAGGCGATCCAATATATTTTCCAAGACGCCGTGGCAATTTATGGCTAATAAAGAAAAGGATAGTGTAAAGAGCAGTGATGTCTTATGTTCTAATGGGAGACCGTATTAAAAATAATTGGTTGGGTGATCCAATAATTGTGGTAAATCATTTATAAAACACGTACTCCCTTCAATCCTCTTGCCTTTCAATCAAATTTGATCTTGAAAACGTTAAATACAATGGCAAGTTTAATCTTTCGTTTTCTTCATTCTACTTTTATTGTTTCCTCGTCTTAATAAAGTTTTTTTCTTTTTCTCATATTCTTTCACTCATTAACCCCTTGCCTCTGAGTAGCTTATTGCCTTTCTTGGTGAAATGATTAAAAAACAAACAATCAAAAACAATGTCATATATAATTAGGAAAGTAAAATCTGTTATATTAACTATCTCTCATCGGTTATTGGTTCTATGCTTTTCAAACGTCAAGGAAAGCGACAAGAAACGACTAAACATCAACTGCAAAAAGAAGTTGGCAAAAGCAACAGCCTAACACCCAAATTACAAATTGGAGATAGCCTAATAAAACAAGTACGAAAATTTAAATATCTGGGAAGTGTTTTAACAGAATAAAAAAAGGGGAAACATTGGAATAGCTAAAGAGGCCTTCCAAAAGCTGAGCAGGGTAATAAGAAACAGAAAAATCATTAGAAACAAAGAAAATAGTACAGAAATGTTACGCATTATCCGTTGTCCTATATGACGGTGAATGATGAACAATCTTCTCCCAGATGAAGAAGAGACCTGAAGCAAAAGAAAAGTGGCCTTAGCAAATAACGCCGAAGATACAATGAACCAAAAATGTGAACAACAACTGAGTTTTAGAGAAAATAGAAATAAAAAGTTAACTTATACTTAACACCAGGAAGAGACTGTTGAAATCTCTAGTGAACATAATGAGGAAAGAGAGCATGGAAAATTTGACACTCGCAAGACAGATTGAAGACAAGAGAGACTGAGGAACCTAGTGAGCTTGAATAAATAGATGGCGGGACTTGTGGAGAGCCATGATTTTCTACATTTTAAACGGACACGACACAAAGAAGAAGAAGAAGAGGAAGAAGAAAGAAGCAAACTATTACCGATCTTGGGTCATCAGTGGTGAGAGGGGATTGACTGTAGATTTGTGATAGTTATTCTTGCTTCGTTTAACTTAAAATTGAAGATACTGAGAATCCCATGGACCGAACATGTGAGCAACGACAATGTTTTAGAGGTAAAACAAACACAAAGGACATTCATACTTAACAAAAAGAGACTGTTGAAATTTCTAGGGAATATAATGAGGAAAGAAGGCTTGAAAAATTTGATACTCACAGGACAGTCTGAAGGCAAGAGGAACAGAGGAAAACAACGAATAAACTACCTTGCGAGCTTGAGTAAAAATGGCTGCATGAACAAGTTTTAGGAGAGATAACAAAAAGACAAAATTTATAAAGTGCTACAAAGGAGAGTAAATTGTTGAGAGCCATGATCCCCAACGCCCTAAAGGGATATGGCACATAGAAAGAGAAGAAGAAGAATGAGCTTTAGTAAGTGGCTGGCTGAACAAGGTTTAAGAGAGATAACAAAAAGACAAAATTTATTAAGAGCTACAAATGAGAAGCAACTGTGGAGAGTTATGCTTTGGAAGGTTTAACCGGTAAAAAAAAAGGAAAAACTATTTGGGAGTCGAATACATATGAGTGCATTTGTGTAAATATGAATTTTATTCAAATGTCTACGAATAACTTCGTACCGTCTCCTTGCAATTGGTCTATTGTCTGATTTTTGTAGACTAGCATATAAAAGGTTACTCTTCTCGATGGGTACCGGTAAACGCCTGCGGTATATACAACACATGCTTGCTGTTCAAAATCTTCGAAAAACACGTACCGTGTCGATCATCATCATCATCATCATCATCATACATGTGTCGTTTCATTTTAGAACATGGACGGTCACAATTTCCGCTCTGTTGTCGCTCTGAGCATCGTTTAGCTGTTTATTACCCTCCCCCCTGTCCCTGCTCAGCCATCGATTCAGGCTCATTATCTAAGCTGCTTGTTGTTTTTTTCTCTGTCCATCCTTCTTTTAGTACGTCCTGCGCGTATGTCATTTTCCAAGCCGATCTTCCTCATAACTGATGTGAGTGCCAAAGTTGGGCCCACAGAAGTAAAACACAGAACACGGATTAGATGTAAGAAAGATATATTAACAACAGGTTACAGAGATAGGGTAAGCAGAGCTTACTATAAGTTAGTGTCCAACACTGGTAGTCGTACTAGACTCTCTATCACTCTCTATAGAGTGCTATGTCGCCTACTTAATATAGGCCTGGAAGAGTCTATTGTGTAGGTAGTTTCCGGTCTCACAATACCCCACTTCCAAAGAGTTTTCTTTTTTGAAAAGGAGAAAAAAAATAAAACTGTTAATACTTTTCCCTCTTGGGATTTATTGTTTCTCAGCTGGAAGTAGAGATCTTGATGCGTGAGCCACAGCTTTTCGCGGACCGTCTGGCAGTTTATGTAATATGCAAGGGTCTATGCCGTACGAGCTTGCATCACTTGCGACTATGATTTCGAGACTAGGGTCGAAATGTGTGAAGGAGAGGTCTGAAGTAAGAGTTTTCTTGATCTTCTCGAATGCGTCTTGGCATTCCGGAGTCCATGACCATGGTTTGTCCTTTTTTAAAAGTTGGTTTAGAGGCCCTCTCAAATTTTGCATGTTCTTAATGAACCCTTGGTAAAAATTAGCTAGGCCGAGGAAGCTTTGTAACGCTTGAACGTTATCTGGGGCCGGCATGTTTCTGATCGCGTTGGCTCTTTCTGGATCCGGCCGACGACCATCTTTATTTATGATGTGTCCTAAGTATTTAATCTCTGGTAAGAAAAAGTCACACTTTTCCTCCGTAACCGTAAATCCGTATTCTTGTATCTTTTCGAATACGTTTATTATATGGTTTTACTGGTAACCAGTATATCATCCTAATAGGCAGTTGCGTAGTCAAGATCGCCCAGCATGGCGTCCATGACCTGCTGGAAAATTGCAGGCGCAACCTTTACTCCAAAAGCAAGCCTGTTGTATTTGTACAACCCTCTATGGGTGTTTATGCAGAGCAATTTGGAACTTTCTTCTTCCACCTCTATCTGAAGGTATGCGCCCGAGAGGTCAATTTTAGAAAAAAATTTTCCACCATTGAGTTTATTGAAAATTTCTTCAGGGCTTGGGAGAGGATAGTGGTGATCTTGCAAGGCATCGTTTAACCCTGTGGAAAAATTTGCGCATACTCGTATTTGATTGGACTTCTTTTTTACGTAGACCGTAGGTGCTGCCCACTCGCTGAAATCTGTTTTTGACAGAATACCTGCTTGTTCGAGTCTATCTAACTCTTTATTGATTTGTTCTAGAGCAGCGAAAGGGACATTCCGTTTCTTTATAAATACCGGTTGTGCACCGTCCTTCACCTTGAACTTAGCTTTCATTTTAGTACATTTCCCAAGGGCGCCAGAAAAAAACCTGTGGAAATTTTTGTTTGAGTTCCTTTTTTAGATTTACCAAATTGGACGTTATACTTTGTATCTTGCGACAAAATGTACTCATTGGGCAATCCCAAAGATTGAATTTTTCTATCCAATCAGTTCCAAATAAGTTGTCTGAAGTTTTTAATACGTAGGCTTTGAGCTTTTTGGTAACTCCATTTAGTGTTACTGTAAGTATTACCTCGCCTAAAATGTTAATATTTTCGCCAGTTACGGATTTTGCTGTTTTATCCGTTTTTAATAAGGTCGGCTTGTTCAATTTTCGCCAAGTACGCCGGTTAATGGTTGAAATATCAGAACCCGAGTCAAGCTGGAATTTAATGGACTTATTGAAAATATCCACTGTTACATATTTTCTTAAATTCCTATCGAGAAGATTGTCAGATTGAGCTCGCCTAATTTTATTTTGGGGTTTTCTCGTTCTGTTGGCGTACCAGCACGAAGTTAAAGTATGCCTACTTTTATTGCAATTTTTTTGTTCTTAACTGGACAGAATTTCATCCAATGCCATTTACCACAATGGTAACATGGTCCGGGCGGTTTCTTTAACCGATTTGAGTTTTGGTTACTGCGTAATTTAGGACATGAGATTTGCCTTTTGTCTTTTTGAGGGGAATAGGAGGTAGACTTACTTCTGATTTTATTAATCTGAGTCACACCTGATTCCTCGGTAGCGTTTGAGTCACGCTTTACAGATATTACTCTTTGACAGTCCTCTGCCAGTTTTTGGAGAGTCAATCCTTGTTCGTTCTCAAGCTTAGTCAGTACCCGTCGTCTGACTTCGGCTTCTTCTGCTGATACTAGACCTTGTGCGAAAATTAAGCACTTAAAATCATAGGCAGTCAGTTCGGCTAGTTTAAAATAATTACATAGCTTGTTCACCGATGCTTCAAACGTTAGAAAATCTTGCTGGTTGTCTTTGACTGTGTTCAGACATTTCCAACGTTTGTGGAACAAGGTTGTGTTAGGCCCGAATAGTTCTGAAAGGAGCTTAATCGTCTCTGAAAAATCCAAGTCAGTCGTTTTCTTGGGTAGTATGAAGTCTACGAACCTACTATGTTCTGTAGTTCCCAGTTTTCTCAATAGAAGACGTACCTTATTTTTACTGGACTATTGTTCACAGTCTACGTTGAAAATATCTTCGTAGCGCCTGTAAAAAGCCTGGAACGTTTTTCCGTTCTCTGGTACGTATTCAAAGTTTTCCATTGAATTGTAAATTATACTCTGGGAGAATATTGTATCTTTTTTAGAGTTTGAGCCTTGTAATGCATTTACGAGTAATTCTTTAAGTTGTTTCTGTTGTAGTTCAGCGTTCTGAAGCGTAATTTTTTGGAATTCCATTTGCTGTTTATGTAAATCCAAAAATAGTTGTTGTCTTTCTTCTGATTTTTGTTGCTAGTCCAAATTTAGTTTTAACATTTGGGCAACTACTTTTTGCAAATATTCCATATTTAAAAATGACAGCGCTTTTTTGTTGCTTTAAAGCACGTGTACTAAGAGGAGGTACACAAAAAATCTTGATAGATTTGTTCTTTTTTTTTCTTTTATAGAAAAAAAATATGGACAGACAATAGTTAAACTAAACTAATTATGTGTGTTTAGCTTTTTTTTCCGTGGTTCCGTTAATTTTAACGTAATTGAATAATTTTTCACCACACTTATGTATTTTTTTTTGTAGAGGCACAAAAAGAAGAGAAAACTCAGAGGGGAGAATAATTTTATGCCCGAGTTCAACTCAGTTACATAAAAAAAGTTTCGATAGTTTTTTCCGAAAACTTGAGTACAATGGTAGTACTTGATCTTGTGTTGTTAGTTTTTTTTTACGAACAACTGTTTTTTTTCTGTGTGTGCGGGTGTGTAGCAATCGTTCTCGTATTGGACAGACTTTAATATTCCGTAGATGTCGAATCGCTAGTTTGTCAATGGCGTTTGGTATTGGAATATATGTAGACGCTGGGTGTTTAGCTTTTAAATCGCTAAAATTATTAATACCAGCTTAATTTCTCGTTCAACACTGCTGTTGGAACGCTTGGAGTTTCTGTGTATTTTTCGAGTACTGTCGCTATTGATACGGTGAGAACGAAATTCTCGAATCTTCTCTGTAGCCACTGTTGTGGGACTGGCAAGGTATTGCGGTTTTTCGACGTGAATGCGTTTCTAGAATTCTTCGTCGACCCAGATGTAGGATTGGTAAGGTATTTAGGTTTCGCCGTGAATGCGTTTCTAGAATCCTCGTCGCCACTGATGTGGGTGCCAAAGTTGGGCCCACAGAAGTAAAACACGGAACACGGATTAGATGTAACCTGTTGTTAATATATCTTTCATATATTAACAACAGGTTACAGAGATAGTGTAAGCAGAGCTTACTATAAGTTAGTGCCCAACACTGGTAGTCGTACTAGACTCTCACTGTCACTCTCTATCACTCTCTGTAGAGTGCTATGTCGCCTACTTAATATAGTCCTGGAAGAGTCTATTGGGTAGGTAGTTTCCGGTCTCACAATAATAACATACCATAGTAATTCCAGCCGCCTCTTTTTGATTGTACGCATTAGTGTCTTTATTGTTCCCACTTTATTCAGAACTTTCGAGATTGCACATGATGTTCGGTTTATGCAATTCCCGGCGTCTGTTTGTAGAAGTATATCTCCCGCTTTAAGTTTCTTCTTCATTTGTAACGAAATTCTTCAGCATTCACCAGCATACAGGAAAAGAGATATGACATAAGACTTCAGCAATATTTTCTTTATTTCTAACGAAATATTCTAATATTTTGGTTATTTTCTGGAATGTTTCTTTCGCAAATCTGATGCGTTTTCTGATATCTGTGCTATAGTTTTTGTCTTCTGTTATTACACTACCCAGATAGTTACATTTCTGTACCAGATTGATTCTGATGTCTCCAATTCGGAGCTCACACCTTTGACTCTAACTCATGTTGACGACCATACATTTTGTCTTGTACTTAATCGTTAATTCTTTCTTCTCGTTTTCCGTTGCTACATTCCCTCAGAGCTTTTGCAGTTTTCTTTCTGAGTCTGCCGTCATCCGAATACCTCATGCTGTTAAGATTATGGCCGCCGATAGTAAATCCTGGACCACGACTATAGGATGGGTTAAAACACTTTGGCCATTGCTTTTTGTTGTCGGTTATCGATTTCTTTTGTTTTTAACCTTCCTTCGGAGTTGCAAATGTAAAGAAGCATAAATCGAAAATGGTGCCCGACATGATGGCTCCTTAAGAGAAATTGTGTTTCCCGCCAATCAAAATCAGCTTTCCCCCAATCACAATTCTTCTTTCTTTTGGAGTCATTAGTATCTATTTTTATTCAAACTGCTTCTGGTTGATATTATAGACAGTTCTTCGAGATTCGATTTTGACAGCCTTGTCTTTATTTTCATTTTAAAGATTTTTCTAGCTTTATTTTTACACATTTTATTATATTCACTCAGTCTTTCTTTTTATTTATTTTTCTTTCTATTCTCTTCATTTATTTTTAATCTTGTCTTTTATTTCCAATCTTTCGTCATCTATTTATTCCACCGATGCAATATTCATTCATTGATTTTCGTTTTCATTAATTTTTCATTCATTCACATATTTTCTTTATCTAATAAATTTACTATCTTTTTGTTTACTTTGTGTTATATACCGTACGTATGAACACTAATGGGTATGTCCCAATCCTCATAAATACATTGGACACTATTGTAAGTGGAGGTAATATGCTGTCTATCTAGTCAAACACTAGCAGTGGTTTACCTACTTCATGCTGCTGGCGAGTATTGTATTTTGCTGATGTTATAAAGATTACCATTTCATTTCCAACCTCCATTTTGGTTATTCCTCATTCAGTAACCTTTCCTAGATTACAACAGATAGATAGATAGTTAGATAAATAGACAGATAGATAGAAATGAACAAATATACGCAACAATGAACAGAGAGAGAGAGAGAGAGAGAGAGAGAGAGAGACGGACAGACAGACAGAAAAAGATGAAGATAGATAGAAATGAACAAAGCCCAAACTAAGAGAGAGACAGACAGAAAGAGATAAACACACGGAGATAGATAGATATGAGTAGACTTAGATAGATAGATAGATAGATAGATAGATTTGAAGAAAGATACACCAAAGCCAACAAAGAGACAGAAACAGAAAAAGATGAATATAGTGAGATAATGTTATATACCGTACCTATGAATACTAATGGGTATGTCCCAATCCTCATAAATACATTGGAGACTATTGTAAGTGGAGGTGATATGCTGTCTAATTAGTTCACTGCTAGCAGAAATGAAAATGGTAATCTTTATAACATATTAGTAAATATAGTTTTACTTAATAACAATAGTTCCTAAAAGTTTCACCACTAATCTAATAACTGCTCCATTAAAACACATATCAAACAAGAGAAAGGAAAACAACAAGAGATCAAACAAATCCTTAACATAGACTGAAAAGTGCTATACAACGTAAAATGAGTGAAATTTATGGAAGCATTGAACATAAAAAAACAAGCAGGCAAAGATCAGGAAAATTACATCAAGCGTCGAATCCACTATACTAAATATATTTCATTAAAAAGAAAAAAAAATGTAGAAGACACGATCTCCCACGCGAAGTACGATATTCAAAAAAAATTTACTGACGATATGACAAACAACAAATAAAGTAATTGAAAAATGGCTTGTGTTAGTCGAGAATGCTTAGCGATGTGAATGTGTATTTACTAGTACAAACCAGAAATAAAATTAGAAATTAAAAAAAAATCAAAATGGAACATGCTTCCGTTGTTTTTTAATCAAACATGCATAGATGAACAATTTCTGCCCTAATAAACCATATATATATATATATATATATATATATATATATATATATATGGGCGGGTTCCTCACATCAAAACAAGGAGAAAAGTCCATATAAACATATGTTCTCAAATTCTTCGTTTTTGAATTATTAATTTTAAAAAGGTTTATAGTAAATGAAACCGTCTTGCTATGTAGATTAGGTAACATTTGTTATTCGTGTACATTTGTGGCTAGTCTTTATTCACCGTTTAACCTGTGTAGTTGTGAAAGGTCAATGGATTGTAGAGTAGCACGCAAGGCCGTTCGACACTCGTGGAAGAATTCGGTCTGTTTCCGGGGATTAAGACGGCATTCACCCTCAGAACTGGGAGGAGTGATGGGAACGGCGTCCTTCACATTCCTCTTTCAGAGCGAATCTTGTCAACGCTCGGCGTAAAAAAAAAAAAAAAAACAACAACCCGGGGGCGTGTTGATGACACGCCATGTGTAGTATTCTTCTTCGCTGTCTTCATACTCCCTCCCCCTTTTCAAGAAATAGGACTGACATGGTGGCATTTCCAACTGCACCTGTTGTTTCGGCAGCTGTTATTGCTGCTGCGTTTACCGCTGTTGTTGATGCTGGTGCTGTTTTTGTCGGTGTTTCTGCTGCTGTTGTAGTTTCTGTTGCTGATGCTGTTGTTGTTGTTGCTTCTGGTGAGGCTGCTACACCTGCTCCTGCTCCTGCTCCTGCTCCTGCTCCTTCTGTCCCTGCTTCAGTGATGTTGCTTCTGCATCTTGGTCTGTAGGACATCCCGCGAATCACCGTGGCCTGTTCTTTTTGGGAGTGGAAGTCATTTCACCTGTTCCTCTGGTGACTGTGGAGAATTTTCCAACATAGTGGTCGGGGACCCACCACGGCAAACACAATAAATAGTCTATATAAAAAAAGAAATGTGTGTGCATTTTTTTAGAAAATTTTAGTTATTGCTGTTTTTCTTTATGTTGCTATTGGTTACCTCAGAAAGAAAAAAAAAAATCTAACCTGGTGATCTATAAGACAGTTTGGAAAACCGTTATCAACTAGAGTTTGTTTCAAGTTGCTAGCACAATTAACGTGGCAAGAATTTTACTTGTGGTATTTTTTATATAACGAATTAGTGAATGCATTGTTACTAGACTCCACAGGAACATACACGAATGGGAGTTTATTTTTTGAGGGCTAAGTTCATAGTTAAATTTGAGGACGGATTTTTTTCAAATGTAGTTTTGAGATTATCAGTTTCGTTTTCAGCTAAAATAAAAAGTATCATCCATATAGTAACTTTTTTAAATACCTTGTTTTCTACGTGGGACATGTAATAAAGAAACACAGACTGAGTGAATTTCCCATACTTACTCCATTAGTTTCAGTGTAAATGTTGCCATTATGATCGAAGAAGGGGACTTTAGTTGCACAGTCATACCCTAATTTTTGAGAATATTAGATTTGGTGGATGGAGGCCGAATTGAATTATTTCTCACATATAGAGTTAAGGATTATTTCGATGGCTTCATCGACAGGGAAATTTGTAAGTAAATCTTCTACGTCAAGTTTGGTTGTGTACTTTTTCTACGTCTTTGGTTGCGTTATTTTAAGAATTTGGTGAAATTTATGAGTTGATTTGACATTATAATTGGTAGATAGATATGGAGTAATTATATCATTGCGAAATTTTAATAATTGAAAAATAGGTGCCGGAATCTGTGAAATAATGGACCGTAACAGATATTTCCATATAGGTATCCTGGTTGGTAATCTTCAATAATTTTGTTGATTTTCAAGGAATCTACATCAGCATTTTCTGCTGTAATAAGTTTGTTAACAGATTGTTTTTAGAGTACCCGTGTGGTTTTTATCTAATTTTCTAAATTTAGACAGATCATCAAGTCCTCTCATTTTTTTTTTATTAATAATCGAAATTGTTCAAAATTACATATTTATTGGCTTTATCGACTCTTCTGTGGCAGTTTTGAGATTTTTATCAGAATATTATTATAGCTATTGCGAGGAGAACAATCTTTCCAAGCGTCTACATTGAGAAGATCTCTGAGGTTTGGATGGAGATTTATTAATTTAATAGTTTCCAGTTGGGATAATAATTGGTGTAGGATTTCAATTTCAGTCTTCTTCATGAGGAGGTCAAAATCAGTCTGGAGATGGCAATTTGGTCCTAGATGTAAGAATTCCTTCTTGTTATCTTTGCTGTTGAAAACCGAGCAAACTGGAGACACACCTGCTACCGAGGAATAACTGACTTTGAAAAGAATCGCCTCAACCATCTGGGGGGATTAAGAATTAACACTAAATCTCGGGATAATACATCAGCCCGTATGACGATCAACCCTTCAGTATGCCCTTCGTGCGGATTTGTTTGCAAATCCCGTGCAGGATTGTTCTCCTCGTACGAAACATAAACATAAAAACTGAAGTGAAAGACAGTCATTCGTCGAAAACGACGGGAGAGTCCGTCGTGTATATATATATATATATATATATATATATATATATATATATATATATATATATATATATATATATGTAAACATAAACATAAAAACTGAAACGTCCTGGGTATGACGGTAAACTACATCCGCGTCCTGGGTATGGCGATAAACTACATCCAACAGCAAGGTCTCAGATAATGTTTTCAGAAAAATAATGTTGCCAGCTCTACGTTTTTGAAACAATAATGTTGCCAGCTCTAAGTTTTTTTTTTTTTTTTTTTGAAACAATAATGTTGCCAGCTATACGTTTTTTATTCTATACAAAATAGGCATTTAAAATTCATAAAAACTGGATTTGGCATTAAATAACCCACAGTGGTTGATATGCCATAAAACCCAAACAAACAAACAAACATAAAAACTGAAGTGAAAGACACTCATACGTCGAAAACAACGAGAGAGTCCGTCGTGTAGGTTGGTGCAAAAATAATGACGTAATAATGTCATTTTTTGACGTATTTTTTAACGTCAAAAAACGACATTATTACGTCATTAATTTTGCACCAGCCTAATATATATATATATATATATATATATATATATATATATATATATATAGGTAAACATAAACATAAAAACTGAAGTGAAAGACACTAATATTCTAATAAAATTAATATAAATAGCATAAATATATATATATTTTTAAATAAATAATTATATATATATATATATATATATATATATATATATATATATATATATATATAATGGACTCTCCCGTCGTTTTCGACGTATGAGTGTCTTTCAGTTCAGTTTTTATGTTTATGTTTCGTATGAGACAACAATCCTTCACGAGACTGGATAGGTTTATATATTAATCAAAGTTGTTAGAAAGTATATTTATATGTAGAATATTTCCTTGGTATAAGTTGCAAAGCTTTTTCGTAATTATTTGTCAGTGTTTAAATTCGTCATAATTAATACATAGGGTGGTATCCTGCTTCGTTATATTCGGGTTTGGTCAAAGTGTTTATTAGAATCGCATTATTGAATCCAAATTCGTAAATAATTCTATTGGATTTACTACAATATGTATAACAAGAAGACTCACGTTACATATCGCCGACTATAGCTCACTTAGGCCTTATTTAAATACACATGGTGACCTAACAAACTCTACCCGCAGCATATTCATTGATAAAACAAATATAATAGCGTTATCATCATGTGAACAATATAAAAATAATGGAAGCATTATTAATAAAAGGAAAAAGTCAACACTTGATAATATCAAGTATGAACATGGTCATAATGTATCGACTGTGTTTGGAAAATAAAGCATTCTTATAACTCTAGATACAGTCATAAAACTATCCCTAGATTCATAACTGATAATGGTTAAAAATATAGCCAAATGTGCTCGGATACACACAAATATTTGAACAATTTCTATATAATTTACGTCCAGAAAAGAAGAAAATTATAAGAACATGAAAAATTAAATATAAAAAACTTAGCCGCAGTACCAGAGGGATTGCTGACTAAATCTACAATTATATATATATATATATATATATATATATATATATATATATATATATATATATATATATATATATATATATATATATATAAATAAATAAAAACAAGAACAGTAACATATATAATCCGGTGTTCTTATAGATATTTTTATTTTTACAAAATAGTGCTCAATGTAAATTTACAGAGCATTAATATTATAAATTAATTGATTTAAAACATGGTTTTTCCGCTACACAGTTCTAACCATGTTTCAAAAATGGAAGGTCCGAATTTAATTTTGTAGTTAAATTAAAGACATTAGTTCCATTTCATCCTCAAGCGAATTTTGGAGTATATATATATATATATATATATATATATATATATATATAGTGTTGAGTACTTTTTCTTTCCGGTATGCATTCACGGTAGACTCATTTAAAGAGCTGTTTATTTCTACTAATATTAGAAAGCTTTGCCGTTTGTGTATTTGTGGCAATGAGCACCTTTTTTACCGCATCGGCAAGGTATTTCTGGTTTTTTTTTTGGTGGTGGGGGGACAATTGTGTATTTATGGCTTTATTTGATCTTGCCCGGATGGGTGCTTTTCCCCACTTAAGTTACGATTGGTTGGTATATATATATATATATATATATATATATATATATATATATATATATAAATAAATATATATTTTTAAATAAGTAATATAACTATTATATATATATATTTTTAAAAATAAATAATATAAATATATATATATATTTTTAAATAAATAATTATACCAAAATAGACGACAGATTCAGAAAGGGTAATCTAAGAGCAGAGCAGAGATTTGTGAAGTGCCAACTCAAAGAAGTTTCAATTCATGAGAGGGAAGGCCTTAAGGACCTGCTTAAAGAGATTAAAGACAGGACTTTAGTGATCTCTAGAGCTGAGAACCAAAGAAAATGCTAAAAGAAAAAGTGACAGTCTTGGAGATCATTTTGCAATAATTCTTACGCTTTTGCTAAAAAGCTGTTCACTGGGACTAAGGGCGCCAAACTCGACATAGCACAGGAGGAACTTGAGAACCACCTGAGGATGACGTATTCTGATGCATGGAAAGATATTCCACTCGCTCCCATGAATGACCTTCCTAGATTCTAAGGTCTAGATGTTATGTAATGACAGCGGACTAAAACTGCGAGAAATTCGGTAATTCGTCCGCAAATCTGGTGCCAGTAGTGCACTTGGAATAAACGGAATATCCTACAAGCGATATAAGAATTGTTCAAACATCCTCAAATAAATCACCATCCTCCTCCAGCGGACATGGAAACAAGGTATTGTACCACAAGAATGGTGCCTTGTGGATGGCATTTGGATACCTAAGGAAAAGAATGCAAAAGGCATTGCCAACTTCCACCTCATCTCCCTCTTGAATGTACAGGGGAGAATATTTTTTGAGGTTCCTTGCCTGTCATATCACGGACTTCCTGCTAGGTAACCATTACATAAATACATCTGTCCAGAAAGCTGGTATACCTGAAGCATTCACACATGATTTGGAACTCAATGCTATCATTCACCCAAGAAGCAGAATATAGCCTGCGAACCAAGGAGATTATGGGTTTGATCCAGACCAATTGATCTGGCCTGGGCAGCACAAGCAACCGTTTTTTTTCTCTCCAAACAGTGTCTAAAAGGAAAACGAGACATAGTAATTGAAGAAATCAGGTTTTTGAGAAAGAGCAGCGAACAGCCACTGCTGTTTCTCTATTCAAACAACGTTCTTGGGCTACATGGAGTGATGTTGATCCGATTAAGATATCGTGGAATACTCTGATTGCAACGGAGCCATTGGCAATATCCTTCCTTCTACGATCTACCTATCATCCACCAAATGCGGCCAATCCAAGCTGTGGGGGTACACTGACAACGATGCATGCGCATTATGCCGATCGATGCACTTTACATCACCTCTTCTCTGCATGCCCGCAATTACTGCAGATGTACACGTCATAACAAAGTGAAGGAAATGGTCATGGATTTAGTCAGTATACAGTGTGAAGCAGACAACAAACTGCCTGTAACGGCCAAAGATACGTTTTTACAAGGAGGGCGAACGCCCTGTGTGGAAAATCCAAATGACATCTAACATGGCGCTACTGAGTAACTGGAGGGTATTAGTTGATTTTACAACATCTCTGCAATTTCCGGTACACATCATTCAGACAGACGCATGCTCTGAAATTGTCGCGGTCTGATTCCCAGAAGTGTGTCCGCCAAGTGAAATTAACCGTTCCATGTCAGGGAAACAGGAAGGAGACACACGAGAGAATGAAAAACCGCCACGAATCGCTGCGATCCGAATGCGTGAAAAATGAGTGAACATGCTGTTTGCTTACCTATTGAGGTTGGGTGCCGTGGTTTCCTTGGACGGTCAATCGTTTCTTTCCTTTTGAAGGTGGGCATCACTGGCCAGTGCCTGAAGAGTAATTCACATCATCGCCAGGCCACAGCTCCCCAGGCATCGAGTTGGATCTGGTCAAGATCCAGAATATAAAAAAAATATTAAAACCAAGGTCACAGCACAATACTACTTCCGACATGAAACACACATCCTGTTTGCCTTCAATTCGACGTCATTGATAACGGTCGCTATGAGCGTGTTGTGTCTTATTTTAACACAACGTTGAAAATCTGACTTGCAATTGCATGAAAAATGGCAGTGACTGATACGACTACACAAAAAACAACAACAAAAAAAAAAACAAAACAAAAAAAAACAACAACAACAACAACAAAAAAAAAAAAACGAAAACAAAACAATACCCTGTCCAGTGGTAAAAGCTGCTGTTGGCGCCAGGGATGGCAGTACCACTTTCGAGACTTGGTTGGGAAGGGTATCGCATTTGCTTTCACACGTTGTATGTAGAATCTATCTATCTATCTATCTATCTATCTATCTATCTATCTATCTATCTATCTATCTATCTCTCTCTCTCTCTCTCTCTCTATATATATATATATATATATATACACTGCGTGCCAAATTATTATCGAGATAACTTTTTTCTAATATTTCAAAAACCGTCCAATCAATTCACACACAATTTTCACTCAATGTTGGCAACTCTGACCTGCGCAATCACTGAAATTTTCGTACTGATCTGCGCCATGTAAACAAACTTGCGCCATATTTGTTATCATCACTGTGATTTGAGCGTGCCAAATTATTAGAAAGATTTAGTAAAATTCCCAGAATTGAGCAAACAAAACGTTTATTAATGTTGCTCGTGAATGTTTATGATCAAAAGAAGCTAATAAATAAGATAATCAAACAAATAACAGATACAAACAAAGGCACAGTTTTAAACAAATTAATAGGGAATGTGTTTTCCCTGTTTTGAAATTACTTGAAGATGTCGACGATCCATAGAATTTGTTAATTGTAGGATGTCATCTGCTGTAATGCCGCGAGATATGTCAAGAATTGCTTCACACAACTCAGCGTTGCTCCTGAATTGTCGTACGTTGGCGTACAGTCTTCGCTTCATGATGCTCCAAAGGTTTTCGATTGGGTTCAAATCCGGAAAATTTGCTGACCACTTCATTTTTCGAGGTCCATCGAAGCCTAACTGTTTCAAATATTCAGTAGTCTTGTGAGCAGCGTGTGAGGAAGCATTATCTTGCATAAACCCAATGGCCCTTCTGAAGGCAACTCTTTGCCTTTTCATCCACGGTCCAAGACGCTCCTTCATAAACGCTATGTATGCATCAGCAATCATTTAGACGCCATCTGGTAGTCTGCATTGGCCCACTAATGTTTTTCTAATAATACCACCCCAGTTCATTATTCCTCCACCGCCTTGTTGGCGTCTCAAACGCTGATGGAGATTCTGTCCGTTCATTACCCAGCTTTTGCACCATCTATCTGGCCCATCAAGTGTTGTTCGAGTTTCGTCTGTGACCAAAATTTAGAGAAGTCAATCTTCATATTGTCCTCGGCCAATTTCAATCGATTTTGAATGTGATTTCTCGTCAACGGAGGCTTCGATACAGGTTTGACTGTTGTTGCTATTTACCTCAGATACCGACACCGAGTACTTTTAGACACAGTAGGAGCCCCAATGTGACTGAAAAGCAAGCTCTTGACTGGTAAGTCCAGGTAAGTCCAGGGTTCTTCGTGGCCTCTCGTTTAAGTCGTGACATGAGACGACGTGAAATAACCCTCGGCTTGCCTTTATCTGCCCTTTTGCGTACTTGTGTAGGGTCGGCGGTGAACTTTTTCCTTGTTTGATGACACCTCCCTATCATTTTAGAAATTTCTAGGGTAGATTTACCTTTTGAGAGTTCTAAGGTGATAGTTTTCTTTTCAGCATTACTCAAACTGCTTTTACGGCACATCTATTCACTAAATTCTTACACTTTTCTAATAATTTGGCACCGTGCTGATAACAAATATGGCGCTAGTTTGTTTACATTGCGAAAATTTCAGTGATTGCGCAGGTCAGTGTTGCCAACATTGTGAGAAAATTTTGTGTGAATTGATTGGACGGTTTTTGAAATATTAGAAAAAACGTTATCACGATAATAATTTGGCACGCAGTGTGTGTATATATATATATATATATATATATATATATTGTGACTCAACGAATATTCGTTGACACTTTTGTGATGTCAACGAATACCGTTGTCACTTTCGTAATGTTCGTTGTAGTAGAGACTTTGTAATCGCAGATACAACTATAGTACGCCGTTGAATAATACTGGTGTCAGATGCCTTCGAATATTACTAATATTACTTGCTCGATAATAATCGCTCGAAAAGTAACCTCCAAATATTAATCCGTGTAGTGATCAGTATAGGATAGTGTAGAGAAGTGAATAGCGATCAGTATAGTAATAGAGTATAGATGTGGAAGAGAAAGAATTGCTAGGTCTGCTGCTAGGAAAGGGAAAAAATTTGTGCAAAAAGTGGATCACACAGACCTTGCTATTTTTATAATCGCTGATTGGCTAAATAACAATAAATATAAAAGACGCCTACGTAAGCAGGCTTTGCTGCCAATATTTTTGAACGGCATCCTAGAGCCTGTCATGTGACAGACAACAAAATAAATAAGGAGCGAGTACGTATCCCATCAGTGAGACAAAAGGAAATTCAACCAGACACATCGCTACCACGCTAAAGAAATTTAACTTGAATATTTGGAAATAACTTTATTTCCAATTCTTCACCAGCAAGAAAAAAAGAAGAAGGTTTTTCTGAAGCTACAAGTTTACCGAACATATTTTCAGCTTTTCAGGACAAAATTCAAGAAACTTTCTCACTCAGTTCTATTCAACGGAATTTACTCTTTGGTGAACATTTTCTGTTAGCGGCAAGATCTATTGTAATTATTTTGAGAAGTACAAAAACTAAATTTTATTTAGTACCAAACAGAAACATCAAGAAAATATTGAAAGTTCCATTTTACCAAACACATTCTCACAATATTCATATTGCACAAAACATTTAACTAATTTACAAAGAACATTTCTTCTCAAAATAAACTCTTTTCCATTGTGAGACCTGATAAAAAAATTATTTCTTCCAAAGAACTGTTTTCAAATAATTAATTTCTTAGTTAAGGGTAAACAACACTTATTTTTGTATTGTAAAATTCTGTACAAAAAAACAAAAAAAAAAACAAAAAGAAAAAAAATCAATACCCCCACCCCCCAAAAAAAACCCACTGTTTTGAAGGAATATTTTAAAGTATTTTTATTTGCTCAATTAACATTAATGAACTTTGAAATTCAGCATAGCTCAGCTAAATATTGTGAACAGTTTATTCTTAATAATTGTATTCTTCCTTTTTAAATGTTTTGTTGTTGTTTTACATTATTGTTGTCATCTTTTTAAAGATGTTAACAGCTATACACAAATTAACAAATGACAATACAAAAATATAATCAATTATATATACACATACACAAACATATACACACATACATATACCAAATACCGAATACCGGATTACCGAATAACTTCATTAACTAACTAACTAACTATACATTGTCCAATGTCTGATTACATTCGGCTTTTATTATAATATGATTTTATTGTACATAACAATCTTCCGAAATATAGAAAGTATAAAGAAAATTTTCCTTAATAAGGAAATTTCGGCGTTGAAAGCAAAGGGATGTAGGCGGAGGAAACTGTGAATAGACTAGTTAAAGAATCTGAGCGACTGGGTGGCAAAACAAAAACAAAGAGGTAAACCGTCATAATTTATTTAGAGCGAGGAATGACGTTGTAGTTGTGGAGAGCCATTATTGGTTACGACTTAAGGGCACGCGACACATAAATGAAGAAGGATGCTTAATTTAAGTAAAGATGGGGATTTATTTGGCGTTGGGCTAAATTATTAATTAAATAATTGATTAGATTTCACTAATTGCAGCGATGATCAAGAAGTTAGAGAAAAATACAACCAAAATTAAAAATAAATGGCAATGCTTTATCATAATAACATTTCAGTCGTTGTTGACTATTTGAATTAGAATATGGCTGTTATTTTTGTGATATCAAGGATTTCTCTTTTTTTATATGGTATGTTCTTTCAAAACATGGGAACTCGTGGCTCTCCACAGCTTCCTATATGTTGTTGCGCTAAATAACGTTTACCTTTTTAGCACTGTTCGTTGTTCATCTATTGTCATCCATTTACTGAACTCGTTAAATAGGCTGCTCGCTGTTCTCTCCTGCTTCGCTTGCTTTCAGTATATCCTGTGAATATTAAATTCACCAGATTTTCTTTCCTCATTATGTGTCCCAGAAACTCGCTATTTACCTTTCTTTCTCCCACTTTCTATATGTTCTTGAGTGTTAAATTATTCAAGAATTCTTTTCTCTGTTATGTATCCCAGAGATTTCGACAGTGTCATTTTCATTGTCGGCAGCAGTTTCATTTTGATTCTTATTCGCCTTAAAACTTCCACATTACTCATATTCTCTGTCTATGTCATTCCCAGACATTCGTCGGAAAAAAAAAGACAAAACAAATCAAGAGGTTTTATTTTGCTTTTTTTTACTGTGCGTTTTGGCTATTTTTGAAAATTAATTAATTATAGATTTGTTATTTAGTCATGTATGTAGGAATTATTTCAATAAAGTGTGCTTGGAGTGTTTTGGACAAAATTGTTACCAGTGAATGTATTAGAAATCATATGTTGTAACAAAACAAAAACAGAACTGTTTAATAGGAACCTATCCACTGTCATTAATGTGTTACAACCTCGACATCACTCAACAAACCGAACAATACTAATTGTACTCCACTACTGACGTTATACAATCATCAACCCTTTATAACTCTTGATCCTCCATATGAACTGAAGTGGTAGGAGGCGACATTAGAGTAGTAGTGAGAGTAATTCTTACCCAAGTAATCGAAAATTATGATCTTTCTTTTTACATTTATTTTTACGTTACTCCTTTTTCTATTCATTTTTTAAAAAAATCAAATTACTTAAGCATTGGCAAATTTTTATTCAATTGCAAATTCATTGCTTTTGCTTTGTCTTTTTCTCCCTATTTATTTGTCTGAAAACTCGAATTTTATTTTCTTGATTACTTTAAATAATTGTCTGTTTTTGTCATCGTATTCTTCGCATTAGCGTCTCGCATTTAATATGAATTCTTTGGAAATTTTTTTTCTACCATTTTTATTTCTCAATGTTTCTCTTGGTCGTCTGACAATGAAAAACAAAACGTACTTTCTGTTTTCTTGAATTTTATCGCTGTTACAGTTATTCTCAGTTGATAATGTTCCTTTTTTTTTTTTACTTTCTTTTGTGTTTTTATTTGCCAAAGTTATCGCTGCCTCATTGCTTTCACCTGGCTAAGCTCCAAACCTGTAGATTGTTTTCCTCGTCGTTCCTCACGCAAGCAAAAACAAGAAATACTTTAGATAAAATGAACACTGAGTGACATTACTACCAGTTACTCTCAGACAGATGTCGATAAATCATGTCTTTCCAGCTATTATCTTTATTTTTGAACAAAGCTAAAATCTACAGTTCCAATAACCTGCAGACTTTGCTTTTGGAATTTCTAACCAAGACTTGGCATTGCACGAAATGGTACCCTAATAAATTCATCTGAGTCATATTATTTGTAGTCGGTCATGTTTGCTCATAAATTATTGACCTCCGCTGAATTACAAACCGGGACGTTTCTTTTGATGACGTGTTGGGCAAAAACACGAAATCTTTTCTAGAGTTAGCATGTGTACCTATTTTTTCTTACATACATGCATGACATGATGGCTGTGACTGGATTTTTAGTAATGCCATTGTTTGATTTATTATCAGATATAAGAAGCGGGGATATTGTTTTCTAATTCTGATAGAGTTTTAGATCCTTTTGCGCATATGGGGCAAAGTTGGGTGCATCTTGCAGTAGTTTTTGCATTTATATTTTGGTGAAATTTCAATGCATAGCGTCTTTGATGATTTTTGGGGGTTGGCCTATTTCATATTCAATGCGAAACAAAAGACTAATAAAATATTCCAAAATTGAAAACGGCACCATCCGACTAAACCCAGAGAATTCAAAAAAAATTATTGTTATACCCAGTAACTCAATTCTAAACATGACAACAATTGAAAAGAATTTATCTAAACTCAACATAAAATTTGTCACAACTACGTCTAAAACAATAAAAGACTTAATAAATACAAAACAAAACAACGAGCCAAAACTTGAAGGAGGAATTAACAAATCGCCTGTAAAGATTGCCATAAAGAATATATTGGAGAAACCGCAAGAAGTTTAAATAAAGCGTTATATGATCACAAAAGAAACATTTGAAAAAAACAACACATTATACGCATTAGTTGTTCGTCGTAACGAGACTGACCACAATTTTGACGTAAAAATGCTACTCGAATTAAAAGAGGAAGCAATTCATTAAGACGAAAACGTTTAGAATGTGCTTTAATTGCTAGTTTACCCACAGTAAATTTGCGTCCACGGTTTTACAACGTTTCACCGTTCCTGGTAGGTCTTCTGTTATCATAATGTAATAATGTAGAATATTTAATAAAAAAAAGATGATGTAAGCAAAAAAAAAAAAAAAAAAAAAAAAAAAAAAAGAAAAGATAAAAGAATCAAAATGAAATTGGCTAGATTATATGCCCAAAACATTAAAAAAATATTTTTTAAATTTCAAATTCCCAGCGTCTGTCGTTCGTGCGCATGCGTAGTCGAATCAACGTAGACAAGCCTTGTCCGATGAAGTCATAAAGGACGAAACGCATAACACGAAAAACACGAAATCTTTTTTCACTGTGTGTCACACACACACACACACACACATATATATATATATATATATGAAGCTCTTTCCTGAATTGAGCACTGTCAATTATTGGCTTGTTTATTCACAGAGTAAGTGCATAAAAATTCGCCTTTCTTTCAACCATGTGCCGATGGCTTACACGGAAAATCTCCAATTGATGCCAAATTCAGTCACGTTGCGATCCCGGTTTGAAGGAATCGGGTGTCTAGCCACACTGATGAGCTGTGAAACATCGAAACAGTCAGTCTGTGGATGACAATATATATATATATATATATATATATATATATATATATATATATATTAATTGATTTAAAATAAAACCATATTTTAAATCAATTAATTTACAATATTAATGCTCTGAAAATTTACATTGAGCACTATTTTGTAAAAATAAAAATATCTATAAGAACACCGGATTATATATCTTACTGTTCTTTCTTTCTATATATATATATATATATATATATATATATATATATACACATACACGCAAATCTTTACACCTATATCTTGAGCCTAACAAACATTTGCCATAAATAGATATAATTTTAATATTTGTGTGCGTATCTCATATATACGCTACTATCAGCTAAGGGGTATCAAGTACTTTAATTCCTATGAAGACTATTTCTTGGCTTGTACCAGGGTTTGTACACGTGTATTTGAGGTCCGTATTCGTAACTGTGGGCAGAAGTGCTTGTTTAAAAAAAATAGACAAACTTTATATATTTGAAGTGATTGCTGAGTAAAATCATTTCTCATTATATATTTTAGATCGACAAGTAAACATGCCCACGTTGTGGTTTTTATATTCATGATCATTAATGTACAGTGTTCCTTCAGGATATGGGCGATCAAGGTTCACCACAACTCCCCGTCACTTGTAGCACTTTACAAGAATTAGCTCTTTATCATCCCCTTTGTTCCTGCTCGGCCATCCATTCACACAAACTCCTTAGGTAAGTTGCTAGCTTTTCTTCTTTACTCTTCCTTCACTTAATACGTCATGTGAGTATTTAATTTTGCAAGCCGTCCTTCCTCGTAATGTATCCTAGAAATGTCATCTGTTTTTGATTTTAAGTATGTGATCGTCACCAGTACCCACCAGCTTCATTCGCTCAAAGCGATTTGATCTGAGAAAGTGGTTGTATAAAAATCTTTTACATTTTACAACGAGTTAAGCGCCATGCATAATATTCATATGGAATTTTCGATATGACAAGGCTATTTAAGAACATGACTCGAATTTTCAGGTTAATGTTTTTGTGGCGTTGGGGGAAACTACCCCTAGTAAAGACTATTCTATATTCAATTTCCTTATCTCCAATAGTTTAATTTTTTGAATGATCCATACACCGAAGTGATTGAAATGTTTAGTATTTACTAAATCTATATAATGGTGAATAACAGAATAAAATATAATTGTACTTTATTTTTTGTAGAATAAAGTTTATAAACAAAGACAGAAATTAATTTTTACTTAAACAGATATTAAGATTATAATTAAAGTTATTACACATTCTAGATTTAAATAATTCAATATCACAGTTATTCAAAATGTATGTAATTAAAATGTGTGTAGGCCTTGCATTCAAGTTCATAATATCGACGTTTATAAATTCTTATTTGCAATTTGGGGCCGGCACATGTGAATGTCTCAGTAAGCACGTTCCAATCAGAATAGCATACAAGAAGAAACTTGCCGCTTCGACGCCGTTGGTGAATACAGTAACGTATATTTATCACACCCAGCGTTACCCACCTGTACATGATGCGGTAAATCAGAGCGAGTGGAAGCTGATCTTTCTCTACCCCCTTTCTTTTCTTTACTTATATCCGGGAAGGGTCTCTTCATTACCTCGGGTTTGCAGTTGCGTTCCCTTCAAATGGTTGGCTCCTGTCCAATAGCCGTAGGAAACAGAAGCCGTTTCCGGCATTCGTTAGCATTAGATTGTATCGACTGGCAAAGTGATGGAAATCAACGCACTGACAATAACGATAAGTCCATACACAAACTTCTCACTTTAATTATTAGTCATGAAATTCGAATTATATAAACAATCTCCCCTTTTAAGATCTGTTCCTTGATTTTTCAAGAGATTACAACACTGATATAGCAGTCTTAAAATGCAAGTTTTATATATATATATATATATATATATATATATATATATATATATATATATATATATATATATATATATATATATATATATATATATATATATATATATATATATATATATAAAAAAAGAACGAAATAAAATTACAATTTCCGAAATATTAATTTAAATGTACAATTTTGTAGTAATTACTTACATGTTCTAATGTAACAGTGTATAATATATATAGTCATCCACGGACAGTTTCGCTGTATCACAGCTCAGCGGAACGGTTATGTATCGGATTGATTCAAGCCGGAATCGAAACCCGACCGATTTGGCATCAGTCCGAGTTTCTAACCCAATTTATCGTCGCACAGCTGAGAGTAAGAGAAATTTTAACGTTTTTACTAGGCGAAAAACGTTAGTGGCTCGTAGAGGTCGATTTTAGTTGAATATATATATATATATATATATATATATATATATATATATATATATATATATATATATATATATATATATATATATATATATATATATATATATATATATATATATATATATATATATATATATATCGAGAGAGATAGATAGATAGATAGAGAGAGAGAGTGGGTTATCACTTTATAACCCTATGCCTCTTGTGTCATAAATCGATGAAATTTTGTTAAAAGTAACGAAAAAGCCATTATTTTGTTTTAGTTCCTCAAAAAGGTCCCTTCAAACTGAAAATTCGATTTCACCATATACGCAATAAGGATAAAAAATCAAAATATTTCTGAAGATTTATTCTTCAATTTGTTAATAATCTAATTGGATAGTAATTATGTATGTTAATGCATTTAATAAATAATCAAAAATTGCAAATTTGCATGTAGAATTAGAAAATTACATTTACAATTAAGAATAGCTGTATAAAGACAAAGAATGTGGAATATTTTGAATAATTATAGCATTATATACAATTATTGTGTTTTCTTAGACAAAATCAATATAAGCTGAACATTCTCCTTTTTACAAACGTCATAAAGATCTTGAAGGCACTTGATTGCCCGTTCTACATACTGATTTCTTCTGGGAATTTCCGATCTCGATGGTTCTGGATTCCAAAACTTGTTCACAGTATTTAATGCTTTTTTTGTGAGACTGCAAGTTGGTACATGGCTTCTGATAATCATCTGCATTGTAGATTAGGTCAGTAAGTTAATTGTTTGCTCATCTGTAAGAGGTGAATCTGCAAAGTTTGAATAGCGAGTCTCTTTTCTCGGGTAGAAGGATAAATGCCAAAAAGCTAGTATTGCTCTAGAATTTTATCTTGCATTACTTAAGTTAGGTATTTAAAAAAAAAAATCGCTTTATGCAATCTTCCAGTTTTTCCAAAAAAGCGGAAAACCAAAGTTCTACGAAATAGAAATTTCATACCATCACGCAATCCTGCTGTTTCAGTAATCTCTTCTTTACCATTCTTGAAATTCTTCTTGAACTGTTTGTAGTTATTCACAAGTTCACGGATAATCGATATTGAGTGATATGTTCACGGATAATCGATATTGAGCGATATGTTCACGGATAATCGATATTGGGCGATATGTTCACGGATAATCGATATTGAGCGATATGCTCACGGATAATCGATATTGGGCGATATGTTCACGGATAATCGATATTGAGCTATATGCTCACGGATAATCGATATTGAGCGATATGTTCACGGATAATCGATATTGGGCGATATGTTCACGGATAATCGATATTGAGCTATATGCTCACGGATAATCGATATTGGGCGATATGCTCACGGATAATCGATATTGAGCGATATGTTCACGGATAATCGATATTGAGCGATATGTTCACGGATAATCGATATTGGGCGATATGCTCACGGATAATCGATATTGAGCGATATGCTCACGGATAATCGATATTGGGCGATATGTTCACGGATAATCGATATTGAGCGATATGTTCACGGATAATCGATATTAGGCGATATGTTGTTTCATCCAAGTTCGTCATCCATTACTACGCGAATCACTCGGTCAGGAACATGATGTTGACAACCAATGAATGTGGTTCTTCCAGTTTCTTTTGAGCAAAGAGTCTTTGTAAATGAATGAAAATGCCATTCCTGCTTACAGTGTCCGCAACAATTATCTTCCATAAATTGTATTAATTCAGAAAGTTGTTATTTAATTGACAACCGTATTCCTGGGCGATCCAATGCTTTTAGGTCAACTTCTCATCTTTGATTCTTCAAAGCAAGCATTTGATATTCTTGGCCATCATTTCGTTTACCATCCAAATGCAATGAGCGGTTTTGTAAGTGTAGTGTCTTCTTCATTTCTTCTTGAAGTTCAACAGCCACATTAATAGTAGATCTGTAAATACCAAATTGAGATCAACGTCAATCCCTTTTTGAGATAACTGTTGACAAACATTTCCTGCTTGATGAGTTTTGTGATGTCAACGAACACTCGTTGCCACTTTTGTGATGTCAACGAATACTCGCTGTCACTTTCGTAATGCTCCTTTTAGTCGAGTCCTTATAATCGCAGATACAACTATAGTAACACTGTTGAACAATACTGCTGGCAGACGCCTTCGAATATCACTTCCACTAATACTACTCGCTCGATTATCGTGATTGGAAAAGAAAAATAGCATAGTGAATGGTATATAGATAGAGGATAGTGTAGAAAGTGTGATCCGTATAGTAATAGAGGATAGAATAGAAATGGTTGCCATTTAGAGGTCACGCTATTTTCTCATTATGCGTTTCCCTTATGGTCACGTGATATACTAATCAGAAATTGTCACTGGTGATCTGTGTCCAAACTTCAGTGTCGACAGCGATATTTTATTCCTATATAACAATAAGTTTGAAGATGTTACTAATAAGTTTTGGTTTTGCTATATTTCTTTTTTCTAGTGGATTGTTCTTCAGAACTTTCAAACCATTTATATTCAATCTCTTATTCGGAAATTGGTATTGTTAGGTTATTGCTGTTGAAGTTCACTGCAAGGTCACTTTTCTTCTTTTGGATGGATGAAGTTTTGGAACTCGCAGTCTTTCCAATTGTATATACAACATATCATTTGCTTTCGATCCGAACATGATATAACCGTCTGTCCTCACAATAGAGTCATTCAACATTTTCTTTTGTGATGTCAAAAATTTTATTCAATGAATCATATTTTCCTCGTTTCACACATCGTAGATATTCAGTACTCGATCCAATTTACTTTGGATGATTTGGGAAATTTAATTTTTTTGCCATGAAATTCTTACTTAGCAATTTCCTTCACATGTTCTTTTCTTCCTTTGATGCTCCAAGGAACAATAATTTGGATTTTGAGTGGCATTCTGCTATTTTTTTTCTAGTGAGTGTTCTTCGAGTGGAACAGTTCTTCTTTTTTTATGTGATTCTTGAAATCTTATGAGATACATCGTCCAGATCTTGTTTCTTTCAGTGGTGGAAGCACTTCTTTATGAGACATTATAGTTAAAAATGAGTACTTTGAGATCTTTCAGCAAAGCAAACAGCGTTGCCCAATCAGGAAGCTTATATATTCTGAAAAAAAAATGATCACAAACACAACACACTATTTTCCCATTCGCCATATCTAAATGACAACCCAATCAGCGTTCTCGCTTATATAATCCCACAAAATGCACGTCATAAATCTCCAGAAATTTCTAGAAGGATCCAGAAAATTCTGGAAGCTCCAAAAATGTCCATAAAATTTTAGAAGATTCTATACAGTTCTAGAAGGTTCATAAAGTTCTAGAAGGCTCCAGGAAGGCTATTATACTTATATACGATTTTAGAAATTACATGTTGGGGGAGACATTTAAAAAAATAAACTCTTCTTCATTATTTTCTAACTAAAGTTCATCGAATTGTGAGCCAGGAAATCAATTATTTCACAAAAGTCATAGCCTTCACAGGGTACTTCAAGCTTTTTAAATTCAATCTTCTCGCACTACGCGGAACAATGTTCATGCCTTCGGGTACCTCACAGTTCTAAGGATTCCAAACCTATGGCATCACATATCCTAATGAACCGGTTTACGCTAAGCCTAGTCAGTACCTAGATGGGTGACCACTTAGGAAGACCAGGTGCTGTAAGCTTGTGTGTGCAGGTGGTGTAGTGGATAATGGCTCTGAATTGTTAATCGGAGAGCCGAGCTCCAATTCTAGTTAGTTTCGTTATATTCAATTACGAGCAAATACACTTATGAATCCAAATCTTCGCCCCCAGCCATGGGTTAATTACTAAGATTTGTACCACTAAACCATCATTATCTAAAAAAAAAAAAAAATGAAATCTAAAAATATTTTCTGGCTTTAAACAATCAGCAAAAGGTTGATAAACCGTAGAAAACGAATCAATCTATTTAATCCTATTGAGCCCAAAGAGGTATTCTAACGCACGTGTGACATTAGTTGTGGAGACTAGGTACCTTTTGTCCTTTATGCCTGTATGCACGTCCGTGTTAAGTGTTATATCGTGATATTGTGACGAGTGATAGATAAATAACAAGTCGAAAGATAACAGACAAAACTAAATTAAATGTCTTCCTATTATTTCTTCCTATACTGAAATGTTTCTAAAATTTACGCGACATAGGATATAAAAGTGACGTTCTAATATGTATATCACAGCTCATCACGTTTCCAGACAGAAGATGATGTTTTCCAATTACTTTTTGTCGTCTGAAAAGATTAAGCAGCTTTGTACATTTTTGACCATCTTCCTCCGTTTATTTTCCTTTTATTAGAATTTGTAAATTACAAAAATATCAGAAACGTGTTTATTTGCTTCTGCTTGACAAAACCAATCGAAAAAAATGAAATGTTTACACGCTGTTTAGAAACAAGTTAGACGCTTTCGGTCGCAATAATCGATATATCATATTTAGATCATTGTCGGGAAGCAACTGTCACAAGGCAACAGATAGTGAATCCGTCGTGTCAGGCAATTATAAGTTCTTCTCACGGTTCTATGCTTCGTAAATGTATTAATGTTATAAAGATGCTTGGGTTTTATAAAACATGTCACATGGCATTTTTACGATCAGAGTTTTCTGCACCTACGGTTCTGATAGAATGTAGTAATTCATCCAAAACATAGACACCTTATTTCAAGAATATACTGACTGATATTGTTGATTAAGGTGGAATTCTAAACGACATGTTCCAGGAACTAAACGACTTGTTAAGACGAGTTATCTCGTCCCAGGAACTAACCGAATTTCTAAGACGAGTTATCGAGCCAGCAGCACATAAATGGAAACTTGGTAAGACAGTTGTCTAAATAGTGCCAATAAATTGATGAAATGCAAGAACGAGTTTTCACGTTCCAAGCACCAAAATGACATTGCTAAGACGAATTATCATGTACCAGGAACTAAACTACTTGCTAAGACGGGTTTTCTCGCCCCTAGCACATAACTGAAAATTTGCTCAGGCAGTTGTCTCGTTGATGGCATTATAGCGAAGGCTTTCGAAGATGAGTTTTTCGCCCATAGCACTTAACTGAAAATTTGCTCAGACAGTTATCTCGTTGGGGCAATAAATACCGAAGACTTTCGAAGATGAGTTTTCTCGACACTAGCACTTAAGTTAATAATGTCTCAGGCACTTTTCTCTTTGGTGGCATTATAGCGAGGGCTTTCGAAGATGAGTATTCTCGACCCTAGCACTTAAGTCAAAAATGTCTCAGATAGTTATCTCTTTTGGGCATTATAGCTAAGGCTTTGGAAGATGATTTTTCTCGACACTAGCACTTAAGTCAAAAATGTCTCAGACAGTTATCTCGTTGGGGCATTACAGCGAAGGCTTTCGAAGATGAGTTTTCTCGACTCCAGCACTTAAGTCAATAATGTCTCATACAGTTATTTCGTCGGGGTACTATAGTGAAGGCTTTCGAATTTGAGTTATCTCGAGCCTAGCACAAGTCAACAATGTCTCAGGCAGTTGTCTCGTTGGGGTATTATAGCGAAGGCTTTCGAAGATGATTTTTCTCGACCCTAGCACTTAAGTCAAAAATGTCTGAGACAGTTATCTCGTTCGGGCATTATAGCGAAAGCTTTCGAAGATGATTTTTTTCGACCCTAGCACAAGTCAAAAATGTCTCAGACAGTTATCTCGTTGGTGGCATTATAGCGAAGGCTTTCGAAGATGAGTTTTCTCGACCCTAGCACTTAAGTCAATAATGTATCAGTCAGTTGTCTCTTTGGTGACATTATAGCGCCCTCTTTTGAAGATGAGATTTCTCGACCGTAGCACTTAAGTCAAAAATGTCTCAGATAATTATCTCTTTGGGCTATTATAGTGAAGGCCTTCGAAGATGAGTTTTTTCGACCCCAGCACTACATTGACCACTAAGAATCTCCTGACTGTCCACATAAAATATAATTGACCGTTCGTTCAATTTAAAGCGTAGGTCATTCTCATTTTTGGTCTGGCCGAGCACCTTTCAGCAAAGCCTTATACTGAGCAGGCAGTACAAGTATTTAGAATGTGTCAGGCAATCGTTATTTGATGACGAGTTTTAAGATATTTTGATTGAAATTGAGGATGATATGGTTCCTCACATTCAGCAGTCAGTGTTTTTTGATTTAATCATAAAATCTTAATCTAAATTGTTCTGTGTACGTTTTTATGTTTGCTCCTGCGTCAGCAAGTTGGAACTAATGGTTGGTGACGAGTGATAGTAACATTGACAGTTAATTAACATTCCCTTTATTTGTCCTGTCTATTAAGCGGTGACTTTACAAAAAAAGTTTGCGTTTGGCAAGTGAACATGGATTACTTATCCGACGAATAAGGTAGCCGTGATCAGCACGTCAATTTGTCTTGTTTTGTAATTGATGCACTCGATTCAAATCAGAGAGAGAGAGAGACAGAGAGAGAGAGAGAGGGACAGAGAGAGAGACAGACAGAGACAGAGACAGAGACAGAACTAAGTGCTTGCCTTTGTACACATCTGCCGGAAAAAGAGCGCATTATTTAAGGAAATCACACGGACTTATGAGATCGTGCAAACTAATATACTTTTATGTATTAATGTGATGAAAACTTTTCAATCGTTTTTGACCAATGTTAGAGAAATCTTAGAAGTGTCTTTGAATTTTATTCAGCTCTTTTTATTTTCTCTCTCCTTCATTGAATTTTTTCTCGTATCCTATAAGACTCATTGCATTAGTGGCTTTACTACCTTGCTTGGGGTGAAATGATTAAAAAAAAGAAGCTCATTATTGCATGTGCTCTACTTTTTAATAGCTAGTCGGGGAGAAAATGATCAATTTATGTTTGGTGAAAATTATGGGCTTGGATCCAAAAGGTACATTTTGCGTTGTTTATTTTTCGTGTCGGGTTAGGGAAAATAGAATTAAAACAAAACAATGTATTATAATAGATGGAAACATGTGTTGGGAATGGTTTAAAAAAGACATTCCTTGATCAAGGACAAACGCTTTCTCGGGAAACCTCAGAATTTGAAAACTGAATTGGAATAACGTATGAATTTACAGAAAAATTGAGGTGAATCCTTAAATTTGTTTGAATGGTACATTGAAAGAGAAAGAAATCTGAACAAGAATTCAAGCGGTGTATAAAAATATTTGTCCCCACATTTTAAATGCGATACAACAAACGATCATGAAATTGGGATGGTGTTGTCCCTTGATTTGTCTCTTTCAACTGATCACTTTTTTCTTTTTCATAAAACCGCTCTTTGTCTGGTCAACCGTTTAAACAATTTGAAGATTTCGAAAGATTTCTGTAGGAATTCATCGACTTAAAAGTGGAATCGTTCTTTTATCACAGGATGCTCAGTTTATCTGGCATTAATTCATTGAAAGCGGGGAAAATACTTTGATAACTGAATAATAACGCTGTCAAGTTCTAAATAAATATGTTATAAAATTGTTAGAAGCATTAGCATTAGCTACTTAGAGTAAAGAAAACACACATGCACACACACAGACACACACACACACGCACAGAGAGAGAGAGAGAGAGAGAGAGAGAGAGAGAGAGAGAGAGCAGGTTTATGTATTAAACTAAAATTAGTCTGTTACTAGAGAACCCAATAAGGCACGAAGTCGCTAGAAATAGTCATAGTTTTAGCGGCAACAGTGTTAATCATTATCCAAAACGAGGCTTTCAGAGAAAGGGTACATGTTTTGCTTTCAGAATAACCACCAGTATTTTAAATTAAATCCTGCAAAATTCTAGTTCGTTTTGCAATTGATCTATCATTTGTACAAGAATAAGAACTAAATAGGTTTGACAGGACCGGCGGGTGAGAGAGTTGCGCATTTCAAGCTCAGTTAACATCCAATGGTATTTTTAAAGGCAGACAATGTCCATAATAGGAAGATTAACGAAACGCGTTTCTTCGTTCCATTGCCGTCTTCCCCGTTCAGCTTTTTTGACGCACTAAGTTAAATTTAGTAAATACTAAGAATAAGGAACACTATTTTAAATTTAGACATGAGAACATAGAGTTCTCTTCTCTAACGATCGGTCGTGCATACGAGAATAAGTATATAGATTATGTCTGTTCGGTGGCTATGTTGGGTGTTTGTTGCCTGTACTGATTTTCCCTCAATAGACATCTAAATTGTGTTTATATATATATATATATATATATATATATATATATATATATATATATATATATATATATATGTTTGTGTGTCTCTGTGTGTGTGAAAAGAGAGAGAGAGAGAGAAAGCTGTGAAGAAAAAGGAAAGATTGAAAAAACCAGTAAGATATATATATATATATATATATATATATAGATAGATAGATATGAAAAGACGGAGATGGACATGTACAAACTGAGATAAATAGATATGAACGAACTGATATATATATATATATATATATATATATATATATATATATATATATATATATATATATATGAATGAACAAACTGAGATCGATAGATGGATAGCTAGATAGCTAGATAGAGAGAAAATGAGAATTAGAAAAGGACATTGTGTGCATTAGTAAGAGAGAGAGAGAGAGAGAGAGAGAGAGACAAAGAGACAGACAGACAGACTAAAAGACAGACAACGGGATGGATAGATATAGAGAGGAAAAGAAATAGAAGAGACAACGATAAATAACGAGAGAAAAAGAGATAAAAAAAGACAAAAAACGAAGAAAAAGAACAACAGAGAAAAAGATATAGAGAGTAAACGATAAGACGCAGTAAAAGAATGAGAGAGAGAGAGAGAGAGAGAGAGAAATAAAAAGAGAAAAATAAAAAAGTAGAAATGTCGTAGAAAAAGAGCAATTGAGAGTGGAAGAGGGAGAAAGAGAAACAGAGAAATAAAAAAGATTATGAATCAGAATGTGGAAAAGAGAAAGACAAAGTGAGAAAGTGAGTAAGAGAAAATACTACGAAAAAGGACAAGCGATGGAGAGAGCGAGAGAGAAAGTGAGAAAAAGAGAGTAAAGAAAATAAAAAAAGACGACAAAAAAGAATGAGAGAAAGGCAGTAGAATGAGAGATAAGACGAAACTAGTAGAAGGTCGTAAGCATTAATATGACATGTGTATGTGAAGCATATACGTATGCGTCCCTTGTTTCTGTTGACTGAGCGATCTCATTGTCAGCGTCTGTCGCCCAAGCCTCTATCGCCACAGAGCTGATTTTTCTAATTCCTCTAATCTTCAATGCAGCTGTGCAGATGTTATCCAATCAAAGTAAACCCTTTTCCTCTTTTCACCTCCATAATCACACTTTTACTGACGCTGTCTTCGACGTTTCTCCAAACATTTTCAATAATTCATACCAATTTTTAATTTGCGACGGACTGCTGTTGGCTGGGAAAACGAGATGGGTGTTTCCAGCGGGCTGTCATCCCACCCTGAGGGCTGAGAGACATTAATACCCTATTCACCTCACCTTAGACATACTGTTTTCATTTCTGAAGATGCCTGTTTCCTTAAAGATGGACATTTATCACGCGTGTTACCTGCAGAGATTGATAAGTGTTTGGAATGTTGGTTATGAGGACGTAAGTTTAACAATCTGATCCAGATTTTCGGGTTTGTAGAGTTTGTTAAGAACAAATTTAAGTATACCTTAAGTGTACAAATAAAGTATTTGGGCTTAAAAATAAGTCAGCGTATTGATCTAAAAAATAAAATTAAAAGATAGTTATTTAAAAGTTTAAGAATTCAATTTTTCATCAAATTAAAACAAACAAAAAAAACTTTATTTGAAAAAATGATTTTTATGGTAGGTAGAGAACTCACATATCACCTCCTCTATTTCTTTTTTTTTTCTTTCTTTCTTTCTTGCGTCTCGATTGTGAGAATGGTTAATGTGATTAGACTGCTTACCATTACTACTGAATAGTGAGTTCGATCCGCACTGGGTGCCTCATACAAAATTAGACTTTAAATAGCAAAACAAAGGTTGACATTTGTTTTTAATCATTTCACCCTAAGCAAGGGAATACAGCCACTAAGACGAAAGGAGTTACTGCGTGTGAGAGTATAAGAAAAAGAAAGCATAATTAAAGAGAAAGTACGATAAAAGAAAAGTATTAGGTTGGTGCAAAAATAATGTCGTTTTCTCACATATGTTACTATGTGAAAAAACGACATTATTTCTTTCATTTAGCTCATGAATGCTGGAAAAGATAGCTAGTCAAAGTCAGGAAGCACCGACAATCGTCCGATTACTGAAGTGAACCTGGTTTCTACTTTTACGAGTAGGTATTTATTAATCCACCCACGAGGATTAAATGTGGCACAAGGCCGGTTTAATGTGGGTAGCCCGCGAGCCCGTAGGCTCGGCCAAAAATATGACCTTTGAACCCGCCTGTCTACCTGCCCGAACGCACCTTGCCCTTCGGCAAAGCTTCGTCCGAGTTCCTCTCTGCATTAGAGAGTTCGATAGACACCCGACCCGGCAGCTGCTCAGGAACATCAGGATTTGTCCGTAATGCGTTGCCTTGTGCCAAACTAAGCAAGGCTAATTTAATGACATATCTGTTGAGGATATTTAGACTTAGTGAATACTGTCGAGGTAAAAGTATCTTCTCATTCCTAAATGAGAAATAAATGTTTTTCGTTCTATAATAAATTGGATATTTGCAAAACGTTTTCATTGGCAGGGGCACGGGAAGCGAACTTTTCTTCCTTCTTCCTGATAAGGTTGTGACCTGACCAATGAGCTGCAAATTTCAAGTCTAATTTTGATTGATTATATAAAGAAAAAGTAAGGTTGTGGGTCGATTTTCCGCTCTTATCGACTCTTAATAAGATTTTATTTCTCAAATGCTAATTAAAAAAAAATACAGCTGTACAAAATCCTTCATTGACTGAAGTATTTGATATTAAGGGGAGAGCAAAGAATTATGAGAAAGACAGTTGAAAATTGATTCCGATAAAACTGATGAAATGTATGAGGCAGCAAGCAACAAAATTAAAAAAAAAAACAAACACCTTGGTTAGGGAACAAGACACGCCACCCATTAACTTCATGTTCGTTCCATTCTGAGAGAGCTATAAATATAGATTTGTGCTCAAATTGCCTTCCTTCAAAAAATATCTTAAACAGATAATAATAATTTTATGATTCGTATTTCCTCCCCTCTCGCTGTATTTCTTTCTTTTTTTTCCCTATTTCTTTTCCTTATTTTTCCTTATTTTTCTTCTATGTTTTCGGTAAATTTGTAGTGAATTCAAATCTCACTGAGTGGCTTTTAGCCGTGTGCCTTAGTAAATATAGTTAATTTCGATGCCGTCTCATTATGGAGTTACCAAATTAGTTTTACTCAGTCAGTCACTTATGTACCATGCGTGATACACGTGTAGGCGATCATGTATCTTTCGATACATGACTGACGAGGCAGATTTTTTTCCCGCAGTAGGTTGCCATTTCTTTCTGCGGTAGACAAGTTGCCATCCAAGGTTATAGAACCCAGTCTATTCTGCTATTTACCCATATCTGGAGAAGAAGAAAAGGATACAAAGGTATTGTAATGGATTCAACTGGGATTCGAACTCGGCTCTCCGATTCCTCAATCCGAGCCGCTAACCATTGCTCCACCGTGCCTCCTCCGATTCCTCAATCCGAGCCGCTAACCATTGCTCCACCGTGCCTCCTTCCTGCAGATTGGAATTCTATTCTTATTGGATGTACTGAACTTTATGCTTTTGCACCAGACTTAGTTAAGAAGATATTTCCACTCTTCTTCCAAGAATTGTCAATTTGTGGAAATACTCCCTTGTGGGTGCTTCCTTGGACACTACAATATTCATCACTTCAAGTTAAGAATCAGTTTTTATCTCTCCTCCTAATCTTCATAATCTTAATTCCCTGCTACATTTTCATTTATTCGTACCAAATTCTTCATTCAGTAATCGACTGCCTTGAATCTCTCACGAGCCCTGTATTGTGTGACTTCTAGCATAAAATTATTTAAGCTTAGCTGTACTTTCACTGATTATTGTGGAGCAATGGTTAGAAATCTTGTCTGTTTTACCATTAACACTGTTGTGCATTCGATTCCTATTGGATATTCTATATTTATGACCTTGTACAGGACTAATGGAAATGAATATTTTGTGAATGAATGGTGTGTCTGAATAACCATTGCACTCAAATGTCGCACCAATTCATACAGATTTGACCAGGAATGCACTACTCGCCACCGAATGATGAATTACGTGAATGCACACCGAGAATGTTGGACAGATGGATGTACAAACAACCACCCTAGGAGTCTTATAGCAGTGTCTCACACATCGAAGACACGGTAGGATCCGTCTGTCATATCGGCGGCGGCACGAGGACTGCATACCACAGACAAGACGGCAGTAAGTAATTAAATACTAAAGTGAATAAAACGTTAAGCAACGAAGATTCAAGTCTCGGGTTATTATTTAATCAGAATCCTCACTTCATTACAATGGCTAAAATCGTGTCTGTTATGTAATTACTACTGAAGTGAGTTCCATTCTCGATGGGTCCTTTTTTTAAAAACATAATTATTAAAACTCTGAGTTGTGCCAGCAAATTTTTCTAGTCTGAGTCAATCTATCAAATTTAAAAATCAGCCATCCGCCCTTGCATGGAATATTTCTGTCATATATGGTCTTGTGCCCCCACTGTATGCCCCGAGGTCTTCGATAAAATCCAGAGACGAATATGCAATGAGATAGGTCCTGATTTGGCATCTCGTTTACGGTCGCTTTCTCACAGACGTGTCATGGCTTCCCTCTGTCTCTTCTACAAGTATTTTCACGGCAACTATTCCGACAAGCTACTTTCGCTGGTTTCCAGATTGCATGAATTTAAGCGAGCGACTAGACTAGCATCTCGATCCCACCCTTTCACTGGCAAAACGGTCTTTTTTTCTCAAACAGCTTCTTCTCTCGCACTTCTCGTCTGTGGAACTCCCTTCCTCTTACTGGCTTCCCTGATAACTATAATCTTGAAATATTCAAGTGTAATGTCAATCGACATCTTCTGATACCTGATCTTGTTCCTTGTCCTTCTCTGTATCCTTGACTCAAACACACCTCTTTACTCTTGTTCTCAGTCCTCTGTAACCGCTTGCGTGCTAGTGGCACTCCCACCTTGCTTGGGGTGAATTGCTTAAAAAAAACCCAAAATACTTGGATATGACATAGTTGATAAGAAATTGGTGTGACATAATATTTTTTAAATTTTATTTTAATTACCAAATATGAATTAAGAACAATAATTTCTAAAACTTATTTCTTTTGTTCTTTGATGATAATTCTTGAAAGAGCTTCTTACAGAATTATTTGAAAAATTACAAAGATTAATTTGTTTTACGGCTTATCAACAGGTTATTTACAGCCAGAATATATTTAGATTAAGATTACAATAAACTTTTGGAGATAATAATGATTTATTGATACAACTCCTACTAATTAACCCATAGTAGGGGGAGAGTTGGATTCATTCCTTTTCCAAGGAAATTACCGCGTAAGTTCGACTGTAATTGAATCTCGGCTCTTTGAGTTGCAATTCCGAGCCGATATATCCATTGCATCTCACACACATCCAAGCTTACTGCATCAAGTATACCCAGATGGCTACCCGTATAGGTATTCACCAGGTACGACTTTGCTTATCTTCAGTAATCTAGCGGAAACTGGGGCTTGAACGTGATACGACCGTAAGCCAAGATTAAAATACGCGAGCTAGAAATGATTCGGAAATCGAGTCAATGTAGAAATAAAATAGGCTAAAATGCTCCAATCTCTGCTGGGATATCTACCGTTTTCGCAATATTCGTCAGGTTCGTTTCGTAGGTAACTTCAGTCAATAATTCTTTCTATCTGTCTCACTATTATTATGGCCTTGCGCGAAATCAAGAGAACTTTAATGAAAATGTCATGTTGGCGATCGTGTTAGTTGGACGCGATCAGTACTGAAGACAAACCCAAAGAAAAATATTCAGATATTGATTTCCAAAGCATGCTAAATATTTTTAGCCTCTATTAGAGTGAGCATCTTACAGCATTTATTAGCAAGTAAGTCTCGCAGGTCAGTTTTCAAATTAAATGCGTTCGAGCCTTACTCTGGCTCCTATTAATATGGGCTAACAGTGGAAGCCAATCGTTAACGACCAACGTAGGGCGGTGGTTAATGAATTTGTCTGTTTTTCACTTCGCTAGTAAAGTGACTTTACTGGGTGCCTCACTACTTGCATCATACTAGGTAAAATCTAGCAAATACTATATACTCCATTTACTAATAGGGCGCCTTTCGTAGATCGATGGAGAGCGGGTTTTGTGGTTCTTGAAAACTGATGGAAGTCAGTTAGGTTCTGTCTGCTAGCCTGTTTATATGACCAAAGTTAAGAACAATACTAATAAGACTAAACTAAGTACAATAGGTATCCATATTGGCACCTGACATAGCTGCTTAGCTAAATGGCACCTTATTACTCGAAATGGTGGAGACACTAATGTTGTCAGCTCTCGACCACAATCACGCTCAACAATCATGGTCGATTTGTTAAGAAGTTGACTTTTTCATAATATTGACCCGAGGAGACTATCCTAAGGTGACAGCATCGTTGGGAAGTGCGCGAAAACCCTAACACGGGTTGACCTAAGCCTTGTCTCAGAAATTGGGTACATGAAACAGTTGGGAAGCCATTGATGATTGTGCTAACATGAGATCACGAGTCATCGTGACTGGGCGTATTGGCCTTGTTCAAAATGGCGATTACGCCATATTATGCCCTCTCTCCCAAAAACTATAACTAAGGTTACAGTTGCAGTATGAACCAAATGTTGTCTCTTTCTAAAATGGAGATGCGTCTGAGCAGGCGTCTGTAACAGGGATTAGCGTCCAGCAGGCAGGCATAGTGGAAAACGAGCAGTCTATTATCATGCCCTATTGCCAAAGAAAGTAAATAAAATAACACTGAATTTTATAATCCATTTATTCATTAATGATTTTTTTTACATGCGATAGAATTTTACAAGTATATATTTAATAACAAGAAAACATGGTACAGATAGAAAAGTTCTTTTAAAGTATAGAATCCGGTGGTGTTTTACTCCCGGTTAACGTTACTTCACCTTGCCAGTACGGTATCGAAGTACAAATGTAAACACAATGTTATCTACAAAACTGGTTTTTGATGGTGGCGCTTATGACTGTCAATGGACTAATTTAGGCATTTAGTATTGCTATCGACATACATAAATATTCAAAATCTACGAATTACATTCTCTCTCTCTCTCTTTTTCCCACTGAGAGTTCAGTATACGTAAACATATACGCAAGCCTGGCTGTAGAAGCATTCAACTATCTCCATAGTCATTATCGTTATATTCAACTCACAGACCAAAAAACAAAACAAACAAAAAAACAAAAAACAAAACAACCTCCCCCCACCAAAAAAAAAACACAAACAAACAAAAAAAAACAAAACAAAAATAAACAAAACAAAAATAAACAAAACAAAAACAAAAACAGATAAGGCGACGTATGCAATACAGGTGTAGATTAGTCAGCTGACATTAAACTCACCACAGAGATGTATCAGAAAGTAGTATTTTTGTGACTTAATAATTGTTTACGCCTATTTCTATTAAATGGTGGCGTGGCCTAGTAATTAGGACCGTTAGCATTAGGATTATGTGACCTGTGTTCGAATCTTACCCTGCGTCATTGCTTGGTATCGTCTGAACACTATACAACGGGTTGACCCCCACAAAGTTTAGTGAGTGTAATTGTGTAGGGGAAACTTTTGCAAGCTGTCGATAGTTGTGTTTGCACGAAGAGACCAAACCAGCTTTAAATGTACCGTTAAACATAACGTTTTTTAACTGCTGATCCCAACAGATTGTGGGCTCTCTCCCAGAAACTGGTTTGTTTAGTATAGCGGCAATATAAATGACAGGTTGGCTTTGTAGGTGTTGAAGTGGCACAAATCTGTCGTTGGTAAGAGGGATTACCAAGTCACTCTAACAGATAGGCATACTCTGAAACGGTCAGTCAAGTATTATTAGGATCTTTGGTTCAAAAGTAATGATGTATTTATGAGAACAGAAGTTTAAAACGAAAGAAAAATTCAGTTCTAGTGACTGGACGCAATTTTGTCAATGTCTAGCAACGTCATTTATTCAATTATTGTATTAGGTTGGTGCAAAAATAATGACGTAATAATGTCGTTTTTTGGCGTATTTTTTAACGTCAAAAAACGACATTATTACCTCATTATTTTTGCACCAACCTAATAAACAAAATCATTGTTTTTTAGAATCACAAATGCAGAAGGACGTGCACCTATGTTTTATAGACTATGCAAAGGTCTTCGACAAAGCATGCCACAAGGATCTGTTGGAACTGCAACCTTGATATATTCGGGAAAGAGGTTAGAATAATCAAGAACCTTTACTGGCAGCAAACGGCATGCATGCACACTGAGAATGAGTTCAGCAAAATACAAAAATAGAAAGACGCGTAAGGCAAGGATGTGTCTTCTCACCGGACTTATTCAGCCTATACAGCGAGGCAAGTCTGAGAGAATTGGAGATCCTACCGGAATTCAGCATTGGCGGCTACAATCTTACCAACTTAAGATACGTAAATGATAGAGTGCTGACAGTAGACACGGAAAAGAAACTACAAAACCTCCTACAGAAGGTAGCAAGGGAGAGCAAGAAGAAGGGACTAACTATAAACTACAAGAAGACAAGATGCATGATCATCAGTAAAAGAATCAGCCCGGAATGCGATTTTCAGGTCGGGGATACTAAAATCAAACAGGTGCGGAAATTTAAATATCTGGGGAGTGGTTTGACGGAGGACGGTAGGTGCGAGGCTGAGATCCAAAGACAGATTGGAATGGCCAAGGATGCATTCTAAAAGCTGGGCAGAGTACTACGAGACAGGAGGGTTTCTTTGGTGACAAGGTAAAGAATACTGAGCTGCTACGTGACATTTGTCCTCCTATACGGCAGCAAATGTTGGACGGTCTCCTCAAAGATGAAAAAGAGACTCGAGGCAGCGATTTTGTTCTACAGAAGAATGCTAAGGATAACATGAAACGAGCGTGTGAGCAACGATGAGGTTTTGGAGAGAATGCAAACAAGGAGGAAGCTTATACTTAACATAAGGAAGAGACAGATGACATTTCTGGGACACGTAATGAGAAAGGAGGGCTTGGAGGATCTGATACTTACAGGTCGAATAGAGGGAAAAAGCAACATAGGAAAACAACGCATGACATATCTAGCGGACGTCGAAACCTATGGAATCCCTTCTAAGTCAAATGCTAAGTTTTCATGCAGTTTTAGGGGAGGTGCAAGTGCTCTCACGGTTAATGTTACAGACAATGGAATCAGCGAGCCGAGTTCAAACTCAGACTAGGAAGTTTGGAAATTTTCTTTGTACTGATGCCCTTAAATCAACGCTGTGTGATATTTGGGCTCTCAACTGATTCTATTTTTTCTGTTATTAGGTCAAGAAATCTCATATTTATAAGAATTTTACACATGTGGAAACGTCAGAATCAGACATGTACAGGAATTTAAAAATAGGACAAGGGTTTTAACAGATGACGGAAATGTGACACAGAAATCCGAAGATGCATTCAAATACCAAAATATGCCTTCTAAAAACTAAACCAGGTATTAAGAATGTGGAAAATTTCGTTAGAAGTAAAGAAAGCAATACTGAACTACTACGTTATATCAATTCTCCTATATAGCAGTGAATGGGATAGTAAGGGAACAAATATTGCTTAGAGTTACGAACGGTAGGAAATTATCGAGGAACACGATCGTCCACGGCCTGAATGGACACGGCACATAAAAGAACAGCTATCTATGGACTTTTCTCAATGACTTAATAGCTTATTTCAGTGTTAAATATTGAAGTACCTTAGTTTATGTTGTGACAAAGTAAATGTTTAAAGAAATAACAAAACAAGTATTACAGATTACTACATATAAATTAAACAGTAATACAACAGAAGAGTATTACACGGCTGGTGAGTGTGTATTGGTTGACCCAGCGTTCAATCTATTCGACCGTTAATATTTAACAGCCCCCTCCCCCACGAGGTAGGATGTGGTACAAGGCCGAGTTTAATGTGGGGCAATCCGAGCCCGTAGTCTCGGTCATAGACCCCGTATAAAACGGGTAACTGTTTCCCGAGACGAGACTCTGCTCTTCGACATAGCCTCGTCTGGAGATCCTCTCTGCCCAGAGGCAAAGAGTTTGACCAGCACAGTGTGAAGGAGTCTGTCCGACTGTTACATTTAACAGCCCCACTCCACGAGGGATGTATGTGGCACAAGGCCGAGTTTACCGTGGGTTCTCCGAGCCCGTAGGCTTGGCTAAAAATATTCCCTTAGAACCCGTATAAACGGGTTCAGAGCCTGTCTACCTCCCCGAACAAACTTTGCCCTTCGGCAAAGCCTCGTCCGGGTTCCTCTCTGCTCAAGGCAGACAGTTCGACAGTATTAACAGTCTGGTCGACTGTTAATAATTATCTACCCACGCACGAGGGATGTATGTGGCACAAGGCCGAGTTTACCGTGGGTTCTCCGAGCCAGTAGGCTTGGCTAAAAATATTCCGTTTGAAGCTGCATAAACGGGTTCAGGGACTGTCCTACGTCCCCGGACGAAACTTTGCCCTTGGGCAGAGCCTCGTCCAGGTTCCTCTCTGCCTCGGTTACGAACAGTCTCGTCAACTGTTCCCCCAAGGCCTCTCTTACAAATCTTATAGTAGGAGGAAGAGTCCAACATAGACTCTTTAGAGGGAGGACACCCCCCCCCCCTATTTCAGCCTGATTCCGTATGGAGTTTTTTTTTTTTTATAATTACCACACAATACTTTTTATTTAACCAAATAAACCCTTTTTCACAAAAAAAAAAAAAAAAAAAATCAGAAGCGACCACTTTGTAAAAGATATATACAAGAATTACGTTCACAATTTTTTTCAGTTTTACGACAAACATTTTACGTGTTAGCAACAGTCCCTTTTTATTAAGGTCTCTATTCATTATTCCTAAATAATGAAAAATTGGATTCTTAATGGTAAATTATGTTAATAATTTCCAATAATCCAATGCGTATTGTGCTTTTCTGGTAATTCAAAGTTCATAAGATAGGAGATGTTTATTTTTTTACTCATTCTTTTCCTATTTCTGTAGATATGGTATGAAATGAAAGATGTTCAATACCGTTTTCTTTTCGGGTTAATTTCTAAAGGTTCCGTAAATTTCTTTTTTCTTTTAGGCCTTCTGAGCTCTGGCACTGATTGCCGTATTGGAACCTCAAACGTGTCAAAAACGATGTTCATAGTGTCATCTTCTATGGGATCCCTGTCGACTACGCTTTCATTCCGTTTTCTTATTTTGTTTACATGACGTTTGTGTATAAACTTCGGCCCCTGAACCATGTAAATCCTGTTAACAACTTGTCTGTCTATTGTTCCTTATCTCCCAGTGAAATTTATTATTTCTCAAATACACGAAAATGAACCTTTTCACCGATCTTAAGGCGCTTTTTAATCAATTTATTCTTATTTCCCGCTTTCGTTTCACTCGGAAGGAATTTGTCAAATGCTGATTTTATTTCCCTGGCAAACATGACCTCCGCTGGCGCCTTGGCAGATGTAACACTGCTATTAGGGGTTACACGATAGACCTTCAAAAACTGCTGTGTAGCCGTATTGACAGGAGTACCTCTAGCCTTCCTCAGGGCTCCCTTGAAAGTGTCCACAAAACGCTCTGCCTGTCCATTACTTCTTGGGTGATATGGTGCCGCGGTAATATGTTCGATCAGGAATGACTGATAAAAATCCTTAAATTCACCGGATGTGAACTGTGTCGCATTGTCTGTTACGATGCAGTCAACAACTCCGAAACGGGAAAATAGCTTGTGCAAAAAATTTACTGTCACCTCCGCGGTCGGCTTCTTACATTTCAATATTTCTGGCCACTTGGAATAAATGTCAACTACTACAAAAAGTAATAAAAACCATCAAGTGGGCCAGCAAAATCAAGGTGTATCCGCGACCACGGACGGTCGGTTTTAGGTCAGAGATTGAATTTTATCAGGGGTGCTTTAGCAGCCAAAAGCACACCGTTTGCACGATCTTACAGTGTTTACAATATCCTTGTCTATGTTGGTCCAGTAGACGTAACTCCTCATCAGGCTCTTCATTCTTGAAGTTCCCAGATGGCCAACATGGAATTCTTTTAATGTTCTTTCCTGAAGTGTATATGGGATTATATATTCAACCTTTGCCAGAACTCTCATTTCCTCTAGTCGATTCAACTCCTCGTCAGTTTGAGCTTTTGGATTTATTGCTGTAGTTTGATAGTGTTCTCCTTATTTTCCATGATATTTTTGATATGGTATTTTTTTTGCCTTTAATCAGAAATCAAATATAATTATATTTACAAATAATCTATGCTTGGCATTGAGCACTTGAACCTCCATACCATCTCCCACTGGCTAGGGAACTCTCTCTTGAATCTCCGGACCATCCATACATAGTCTCCGTCTATCCCTTTTCAATTCTGCCAGATATCGTTTCTTTCTCTACCGTTCCCCTTTCTTTCAAGACTGTGGTGTACTCGACAGCATTTCTGATAATATAGACAAAGCCATCTCTCTACAACCGTTTCCACGTATATTCGTTTTCGGTGACTTTAATGCCCACCATGTCACGTGGATTAAAAACTTTAAAGCTGACCTCGCTGGCATACAAACCCTTAACTTTTCAATCACACAATTGGTTAACTTTCCTACTCGTTTCCCCAGTAACCCCGACGGTAAGGATTCCCTTCGCGATCTCTGTTTTACCTCCATCTCCGACTCCTGTCGTATCACGCAGCTCTGCCCTCTTGGCAGCTCTGATCATGCCGTAGTGTCTGTCAACATCTCCCTCTACTCCTCCCCCGTCAAATAACTTCCTACTTCCTACTAACAGAATATCTTTCTGTTATCAACGCACAGGGACTCGGCCCGTGTTTTCCTTCGCGATGTCCTCTGGAATGTGGTTTTTAATCTCCCCGTTAAAAAATGTACGTCTGAGGTCTCCACATGGGTTAAAGCTGGCCTTCTTCGTAAGCTTCATGGATACGGCATTACAGGGCGATTATTTGACTTAAATCATTCCGGTCAAACCGTGAAATGAAGATCGTGCTAAACGGGTTTTTCTCCATTTCCTTTCGCACGGACGCTGGTGTTACCCAAGACTCTATCCTGGGTCCTATACTGTTTCTGATCTTCATCAATGATCTTCCTGATGTCATCAACTCTCAAGTTGACATCTACGCTGATGTCACTACTATTTACTCCTGCCTTAATCGTAGATCCGGCATCGTTGACAAAACTAACCTGGCCGTAGGCTTCGAGAAGGACCTCCAATCTGTGGTTGACTGAGGCAGCAAATGGTTTGTAAACTTTAATGCCACTAAAACGAAACTGCTCTTAGTTACTCGCCAAAGAGAACTCTCCCAGCCTCCCATCAGGATGGCTGATACTCAACTCCACGAGAGCGCCTCTCTGCGCCTGCTTGGTCCCACGCTGACCATTGACCCGAAGTGGAACAACTACATCATATCTATAGCTTCATCTACTGCAAGGAAAGTTGGTTCTCTGTGTCGCGCCAGAAGGTTCTTCTCGCTGGTGTCCATCCTTCAAATATACAAATCAACCATTCGTCCTTGCATGGAATATTGCTGCTATATATGATCTTGTGCTCCCGCTGTTCATCTCGAGGTCCTAGATAAAATCCAGAGACGGATATGCAACGTGGTTGGTCCTGATCTAACATCCCGTCTGCAGTCGCTATCTCACAGACGTGCTGTGACTTCCCTCTTCCTTTTCTATATGTAATTTCATGGCAACTGCGCCGACAAGCTACTTTCACTGGTTCGCAAATTGCATGAATTTAAGCGCGCTACTAGATTGGCATCTCGGTCCCACCCTTTCACTGTCGAAATGGCTAAAAGAAGCCGTCTCTTCTACTCCAACAGCTTCTTATCTCGCACCTCCAGTTAGTGGAACTCCCTTCCTATCACTTGCTTCCCTGATAGATATAATCTTCAAATATTCAAATGTAATGTCAATCGACATCTTCTGATGTCTGTCCCACCTCTTTCCCAAACACTCCACTTTAGATTTATTCTCACTCTCTCTAACCCCTTGGGTGCTAGTGGCACTCCTGCCTTGCTTGGGGCAAATTGCTTAAAAAAATAAAGTACGGTGTCTCTGTGTGTGTTTGTGTGTGTGTCTGTCCAAGCAACTCCTCCGCTCCCACTGGTCAAATTTCAATGATTCATAGCTCATTCAAAATCCCTAGAAAAGATAGGCACAGGGAACGATTTTCGTTGAGCTCAGATTCAGGTTTGCCAGATTATGCGAGGTTAAAAATATGTATTAATATATTATACTAGCCATTATCGTTGCTTTCATGGTTCAAGGGGAGTAAGTCTTATTTTTCTTTTGTATATCAAATTTTAGCTAGCTGAAAATTTTAACCTAGCTTAAAAACAGCCAGATAGGGCGGCATTTAAGCTAGCTCCTGTGGAGGACTCTTGGTTTGGCCATCATTGCAATAGCTAGGGGGAAGTAGATGCGACCGGCATCAATAAACTACAGAAGAACTCAAAATTGCTCGCTGCATTGCATGTATTGTATTAATGTTTACGCTCACTTTTTAAAAGTTCAACGATAAGTCTTCTGCTGCAACTTAATTTAAAGGTGATTTGATGTACATAAATCCATATTTTCTGTACAAACAATAGTTTTTATTTCATGGGTGACAGAACATGGGGAAATTTATAAGATATAAATTAGAATTAGTTATACATTCAACATTTGAAGAGTTAGAGAAAGATATTAGCTAATTAAGTAAAGCCCATATTATGGAATCTATATAAATAAATGCAAAATTGGAGGGCAATTTTCCCACGAATTCTGAAATTAAAAACCTTCAGGTCTACTTTATAGTAATCTACACACTAAAAGGACTAAATATAAACACACTAAAACACTAAAATTTACACACTAAAATCTGTATTATATATTATCAACCTATTGATTTTAAGAAAGTTTATTTCATTAATTAACTGTCGTTCATTACTGTTCTTTTGTTCGAGGTTTGTTTTGACTCTCATATCAAAAATAGTTCTGTTTAGAAATATCGTCTTATATAGCGCAGAAAAGTGTTTGAAATTTGCATTTTACTTGGTTTTCGACAAGTTGGCATCTACTTGAAAAACTTTTCTTAACAAGCCAATTCATGAATGAAATGTTCATTTAAAATTTTCTTAACAAGCCAATTTATGAATGAAATGTTCATTTAAAATTTTTGTTTCAAAGATTTCAAGTAGTGAATATATCTTCCTTTGCGAAGTGACAGCGAGCGAAGACCTGCTAATATATATATATATATATATATATATATATATATATATATATATATATATATATATATGCATGTGTGCCTGTATGCGTGTGTGTGTATAAAGTTTTTCGAATTTTGGAATAAATTGTTTTATATACTTAGTCGATATTGTTCAACAAAACTGTCGATTGTTTAAAACAACTTATACGGATACTTGAAAAAAACTTAAAAAATTGATAGACAGACCTTGTCGATATTTTTCAACAAAACTGTCGATAGTTTAAAACAACTTATTCGGATATTTGAAAAAAAACTTTAAAAAAAATGATAGATATACCTTGTCGATATTGTTCAACAAAACTGGTTTAAAAGAATCCTTACACCATTTTATATACACACACATGTACATATAGACACACTAACACACACACACACATATATATATATATATATATATTTGAACAATAAAGATATAAAAATTATAATTTTCAAACACACTGGGTTGTATATTAATATTTGTTTTGTTTTATTATTTCAATTAGATTGCTCGACTACTTTCGGCCGACATGGTCGTCATCGGGAGGAAAAAACATTCCAGCTTGTTAGTAGCAGTGAACTACAAGAGTGAATGATTGTCTCTGAAGAAAGTGAACTTTATCTGTAGGTTTTCATTTTTTTAGCGTTAATTTTGGTCACTCCATGCTTTGGTTATATGGATTCTTTCAAGTTCTTTATAAGATAGAGACTGGGAGATTCCTGAGTTTCAGAATTTCCTCCTTGGTCCTTGTGACAGTTTTATTGGTCACTGGGAAGGGGATGTGTGTGTTTAGTGTATGTTATCTTTTAGTTTTTTTGGGAGTGAGTGTGATGTGCACATGTGCATATTTGTGTAGGAGTGTGTGTACATGTTATGCGTGATACCTGAACACCTCTGCAACCAGGTCTGTCTAGCGTGGGCGAGAAATGTGGGTGGGCTTGAGTTATGAGATTATATATTAATTCTATTTGTGTTGTTTAATTTGTGGTTAAGTCCGACCGGTCAAGTGTTTTGAGGAGCAAAATCCATTAGTCTTCATGTTCCTTTGGTATTTTTTCTAAGTTTATCTTTTGTCTCTCTCTCTCTCTCTCTCTCTCTCTATATATATATATATATATATATATATATATATATCTGATAAAAATATAGTTATAAGGTATGCTATATTTATGGGTTAAAGAGTTCGTTGTCAGGGATAGACCATATATGTCAATATAAAAGTGGTCATTGAGTTTATAAGCCAGCGGCGACGGTCAGTTTCATGCTTAAACTCAATCTTCAGACCATGTGCGTTGTGTTTTGGCTCGACTATATATATATATATATATATGAAGAAAAATATACGGAAAAAACAAAAAAAAAATCCTAATATGCAATTATGCTGTTTTAATGTTAATATAATGTCAACGTCGGACGTTTCGGTCTAATAGACCATCTTCAGGACATATTCATAAAACATAATTAATATTAGACCATATTCAATTCAACATGAAAAAGACGATGGACATAAGAGCAAGACCAATCCAAACAGATAACTGAAATCTTTTATAAGATCAGCGTTCCGTTTAAATATGATCACGTCGTCGTCACGTGGGCGATGTTGTGAAAACGTATTCCTAAAATTTGAGTATTTTGAATGAAAGACGAAAATAATTTTATTTTGATCTAAAACTTATATGTACGTTTGTCGAGCATTAATCTTGCTAAAAAAGGGGAAATATTAAAGAAGCCAGGTCTAGTGTTCACCGTGCGTGAGATAGATATTATGCCTGCTTCATAAATCCGCCTAAGATTTTTTTTAAATATTTTAAAATCTTCACAGAATCAAAATCGAAATTATTAATTATGTTTTATAAATATGTCCTGAAGATTGTCTATTAGACCGAAACGTCCGAAGTTGACATTATATCAACATTAAAACAGCATAATTGCATATTAGGATTTTTGTTTGTTTTTTCCGTATATTT
>OZ010574.1:101882284-101949784 GCA_963932145.1 Acanthosepion lycidas | reverse complement strand
TAACATAAACTGATGTTTTGATGCTAGGTTAAGCAAAGTTTTGCAAATAGAGGTTACACACCTTTAGGTTTATATATATATACCTACATGCAATTCTTTCTGGTAGATATTGCATTCTTTGGTTGAAAGAATTCTTGGATCCTGACATTTCTTTACTTGGACAAGGACACCAACCGCTGTGTTACTTCATCATGGCTGACGATATATTTCTCGTGTCTCTGCCGTTTTGTCGTAGCATCTCGCCACTGTGTTTATTTTATCTTGGCTGACGATTTATTTCTCGTGTCTCTGCCCTCTTATCGTAGCATCGCTACTCTGATTATTTCATCGTGGCTGACGATTTATTTCTCGTGTCTCTGCCATTTTATCGTAGCATTTCGCTACTCTGTTTATTTTATCATGGCTGACGATTTATTTCTCGTGTCTCTGCCCTTTTATCGTAGTATCTCGCTACTCTGATTATTTCATCGTGGCTGACGATTTATTTCTCGTGTCTCTGCCATTTTATCGTAGCATTTCGCTACTCTGTTTATTTCATCATGGCTGACGATTTATTTCTCGTGTCTCTGCCCTTTTATCGTAGTATCTCGCTACTCTGATTATTTCATCGTGGCTGACGATTTATTTCTCGTGTTTCTGCCATTTTATCGTAGCATTTCGATACTCTGTTTAATTCATCATGGCTGACGATTTATTTCTCGTGTCTCTGCCCTTTTATCGTAGTATCTCGCTACTCTGATTATTTCATCGTGGCTGACGATTTATTTCTCGTGTCTCTGCCATTTTATCGTAGCATTTCGCTACTCTGTTTAATTCATCATGGGTGACGATTTATTTCTCGTGTCTCTGCCCTTTTATCGTAGTATCTCGCTACTCTGATTATTTCATCGTGGCTGACGATTTATTTCTCGTGTCTCTGCCATTTTATCGTAGCATTTCGCTACTCTGTTTATTTCATCATGGCTGACGATTTATTTCTCGTGTCTCTGCCCTTTTATCGTAGTATCTCGCTACTCTGATTATTTCATCATGGCTGACGATTTATTTCTCGTGTCTCTGACCTTTTATCGTAGTATCTCGCTACTCTGATTATTTCATCATGGCTGACGATTTATTTCTCGTGTCTCTGCCCTTTTATCGTAGTATCTCGCTACTCTGATTATTTCATCGTGGCTGACGATTTATTTCTGGTGTCTCTGCCATTTTATCGTAGCATTTCGCTACTCTGTTTATTTTATCATGGCTGACGATTTATTTCTCGTGTCTCTGCCCTTTTATCGTAGTATCTCGCTACTCTGATTATTTCATCGTGGCTGACGATTTATTTCTCGTGTCTCTGCCATTTTATCGTAGCATTTCGCTACTCTGTTTATTTCATCATGGCTGACGATTTATTTCTCGTGTCTCTGCCCTTTTATCGTAGTATCTCGCTACTCTGATTATTTCGTCGTGGCTGACGATTTATTTCTCGTGTTTCTGCCATTTTCTCGTAGCATCTCGCTACTCTGTTTAATTCATCATGGCTGATGATTTATTTCTCGTGTCTCTGCCCTTTTATCGTAGTATCTCGCTACTCTGATTATTTCATCGTGGCTGACGATTTATTTCTCGTGTCTCTGCCATTTTATCGTAGCATTTCGCTACTCTGTTTAATTCATCATGGCTGACGATTTATTTCTCGTGTCTCTGCCCTTTTATCGTAGTATCTCGCTACTCTGATTATTTCATCGTGGCTGACGATTTATTTCTCGTGTCTCTGCCATTTTATCGTAGCATTTCGCTACTCTGTTTAATTCATCATGGGTGACGATTTATTTCTCGTGTCTCTGCCCTTTTATCGTAGTATCTCGCTACTCTGATTATTTCATCGTGGCTGACGATTTATTTCTCGTGTCTCTGCCATTTCATCGTAGCATTTCGCTACTCTGTTTATTTCATCATGGCTGACGATTTATTTCTCGTGTCTCTGCCCTTTTATCGTAGTATCTCGCTACTCTGATTATTTCATCATGGCTGACGATTTATTTCTCGTGTCTCTGACCTTTTATCGTAGTATCTCGCTACTCTGATTATTTCATCATGGCTGACGATTTATTTCTCGTGTCTCTGCCCTTTTATCGTAGTATCTCGCTACTCTGATTATTTCATCGTGGCTGACGATTTATTTCTCGTGTCTCTGCCATTTTATCGTAGCATTTCGCTACTCTGATTATTTCATCATGGCTGACGATTTATTTCTCGTGTCTCTGCCCTTTTATCGTAGTATCTCGCTACTCTGATTATTTCATCGTGGCTGACGATTTATTTCTCGTATCTCTGCCATTTTATCGTAGCATTTCGCTACTCTGTTTATTTCATCATGGCTGACGATTTATTTCTCGTGTCTCTGCCCTTTTATCGTAGCATCTCGCTACTCTGATTATTTCATCATGGCTGACGATTTATTTCTCGTGTCTCTGCCATTTTATCGTAGTATCTCGCTACTCTGATTATTTTATCATGGCTGACGATTTATTTCTCGTGTCTCTGCCCTTTTATCGTAGTATCTCGCTACTCTGATTATTTCATCGTGGCTGACGATTTATTTCTCGTGTCTCTGCCATTTTATCGTAGCATTTCGCTACTCTGTTTATTTTATCATGGCTGACGATTTATTTCTCGTGTCTCTGCCCTTTTATCGTAGTATCTCGCTACTCTGATTATTTCATCGTGGCTGACGATTTATTTCTCGTGTCTCTGCCATTTTATCGTAGCATTTCGCTACTCTGTTTATTTCATCATGGCTGACGATTTATTTCTCGTGTCTCTGCCCTTTTATCGTAGTATCTCGCTACTCTGATTATTTCATCGTGGCTGACGATTTATTTCTCGTGTTTCTGCCATTTTCTCGTAGCATCTCGCTACTCTGTTTAATTCATCATGGCTGATGATTTATTTCTCGTGTCTCTGCCCTTTTATCGTAGTATCTCGCTACTCTGATTATTTCATCGTGGCTGACGATTTATTTCTCGTGTCTCTGCCATTTTATCGTAGCATTTCGCTACTCTGTTTAATTCATCATGGCTGACGATTTATTTCTCGTGTCTCTGCCCTTTTATCGTAGTATCTCGCTACTCTGATTATTTCATCATGGCTGACGATTTATTTCTCGTGTCTCTGCCATTTTATCGTAGCATTTCGCTACTCTGTTTAATTCATCATGGGTGACGATTTATTTCTCGTGTCTCTGCCCTTTTATCGTAGTATCTCGCTACTCTGATTATTTCATCGTGGCTGACGATTTATTTCTCGTGTCTCTGCCATTTTATCGTAGCATTTCGCTACTCTGTTTATTTCATCATGGCTGACGATTTATTTCTCGTGTCTCTGCCCTTTTATCGTAGTATCTCGCTACTCTGATTATTTCATCATGGCTGACGATTTATTTCTCGTGTCTCTGACCTTTTATCGTAGTATCTCGCTACTCTGATTATTTCATCATGGCTGACGATTTATTTCTCGTGTCTCTGCCCTTTTATCGTAGTATCTCGCTACTCTGATTATTTCATCGTGGCTGACGATTTATTTCTCGTATCTCCGCCCTCTTATCGTAGCATCGCTACTCTGTTTATTTCATCGTGGCTGACGATTTATTTCTCGTGTCTCTGCCCTTTTATCGTACTATCTCGCTACTCTGATTATTTCATCATGGCTGACGATTTATTTCTCGTGTCTCTGACCTTTTATCGTAGTATCTCGCTACTCTGATTATTTCATCGTGGCTGACGATTTATTTCTCGTGTCTCTGACATTTTATCGTAGTATCTCGCTACTCTGTTTATTTCAACATGGCAGACGATTTATTTCTTGTGTCTCTCCCCTTTTATCGTAGTATCCCGCTACTCTGTTTTTTTCATCATCGCTGAGGATTAATTTCTCGTGTCTATGCCTTTTTATCGTAGCATCTCGCTATGTTTATTTCATCATAGCTGACAATTTATTTCTCGTGTCTCTGCCTGTTTGTCGTAGAATCTCGCTATTCTGTTTATTTCAACAAAGCTGACTATTTATTCCTCGTGTCTCTGCGCTTTCTTTCTTGCAAATGTTTTTTGTATTTGCCAAGATTAAATTTTGGTATTATTCATTTGAATTGCTAGTTTTTGTTGTCTTTGCTTTTGATCTGTCAGATCATTATGTTTATTTTTAGATGGTAGCGGGAACCGTCTGAATGAACCAACCTAGGTTCGTCTGTCCTGCTAGAAAAGCTACTAAGACGCAAGTGGTTACTTCGTGTTAGAGAATATGAGGAAAAACTATTAAGAAGTGTGGAAAATAAAATGAATTAAGAAGACAGAAGATAAAGATTGACATTGCATTTAATTTTTTTAAGAACAAACTACGGAGCAAAAAGCCGGAAGAGAGTCCCACAAATGAGAAGTGCGACAGAAGAAACTCTTAGTATAGAACTTACGCTTGCATCTAGGCATTTTAACTCTGAAATAATGAGACCTCGCCGCCAATCTAGTACTGCGCTTAAATTCATAAAGTCTAGGTACCATAGAGAAAAGTTCATCAGAAAAATTATCAAGAAATATTTATATAAAAGTCACGGGGAAGATACGTCAAGTCGGTGGGAAAATGATTGAAGGCTAGATGCCAGGTCAAGTCTAATAATGTTGCAGATTCTTCTTTGGATTTTATCAAGAAACTCTCAATATATAGCAGGAGCATCAGACCAGAGGAAAAACGATCGGGACAAAGAAGAAAGAAAAAACAAGTTTTTCTTTTTTTTTCATAAAATTAACGTAAAACCTTTTTTCTGTTAATTTTTGTAATCCCCGCTTGGCATTACTTTCAGTTTTTTCTCTTGAAATCAAAGAAAATACTGTCTTGCATTACAGTTTCTTTACAATAATGTTTACAATTTCCAACTATTAATTCAATAATAATCATTCCACTTATTATTCAAATTCGCATTTGCCTTACTTAACATTTAATCCGACCTTTTACATTGCTAAAAAAATTGAAATCAGCAGAGCTTTGAAAAACATCTCTTCTCTTCTCTCTTCGAATTCCAAACGCCCAAACTCAATTATGTTCAAGTAGTGACGTCATCAAAAGTCAAAAGACGTCACTTGTTCCAGGCCCAATGAACATTTAAAACGACGATAAAAGATAAAAGAATAATCCTGCAAAATTACAAATATTTTAAACCATTATTAAACTATTAATTGGCGGGCAAACCTGACACTGTCTTTCACGACACCATAACCCTAGGATTAAGATTAGTGTTATCTGGAAAGTGGTCAAAATTGTGGACTATTTATTTAAGATCAAATTATAGTCATAACAATCTGTAAGGCTAACCTGCAAAAAACTTACGAGTGACATTTCATCGGGTCTGAAACACGAATATGACTCACATTCATGTGATTTGCTTCATGCCTCTTCCTTAAAAAATCTTAATGTATGACCACAATTCCAACAGCAGTTCTTACACAGATAAAATACATCTTTATGTGCACTGTTTTCGTTTCTATTAGCCATTGCGAAAAAATAAATATAGTCAAAAAATAAACAGGAAAAAATCAATCCCGAACCATGCTATGCTGTAATGTCCCTTAGAACAGACGGTATTTGTAACAACAAGAGATGCAATGTGCAACTACACCCAATTCGTTGTCTCACTCTAGCTCTCTTTCTCTTGTTTTGTAAGGAGTATGGGACAATGCTACTGTGGTTCCAAAAGTAAGTCGGTTTTTACGGGATGCAGTTGCTAGCCTTATGTTCAATCGTTTTTTTTAATTCAGTGTTGTTCTTCTACTAGACTGGTTGCCAAACAATTCTCTGCCCTACTGTTTAACTCATAGCTGGTGGGGAGGGGAAGAAGGGAATTATTCACATCTTTATTAAGGCCACTTTCGCGTGAGTGAATGTAACGAACTCGACTGAAATTCGAACTCGGATCTCCGCTACATCAATTCGGAAGACACATTCGAATTTAGATTTTTCGGTCGGTACAACTTCGTATGCATGCATTGAAAAATCCCGTGCGTAATCAGATTATATGATGTTCATAATGTTCACACGTGTAACTCGAGACTTACACAAACCTGAAGGTCGAAACATACATGACACGTTAATGCATTTACGTTGGTTTCGTGTTTGCAATTAAAAGACAGGAAACGATACAGCGCCATTTCTAACAGACCAGAAAGAAAGAAAGAAAGAAAGAAAGAAAGAAAAATTTTAAAAGGTGAAAATGACGCAGAGAGACATATTTATGGTTAGAAATGTGCTATGGACAAAGGGTAAAATAGAAAACAACTGTTATGAAACATTTCAGAAGGAATGATTTCAGCTACGAAATTATCTCCGAACAGATTCATCTAATATACGATGTAAATAAAACAGGTTTATCAGCTTTTACAGAAGGAAAACAGATGTCTCATAAATCTAGTGAAATGGTCGAGAAAACAAATTACTTCCAATTTAGTTATTCATTTCTGGCCATGAAGGTCTTAACATGAAAGTATTTACATTATTCGATTATTAGATGAGTATATAAAAAAGACACTCTCATTTGTATTTAATATTACAATATTATACAGATATATTGATAGTTTAAGATGATTGGATAAACATCAACCAACTAGATACCCCAATTTTTCATATAAGAACTGGAAGATATTTTGAACAATGTTTTTAAATGGTCTTTGGTGGTGTAATTATATATAATACAACCAAATACGTGCATTAAATTGTTCATATTTTATATTAGTTTGAATTATGATCTATAAATAATTTTCCTTTCACAACGCATTATTTATTCAAATATTATTTGAACAATGCCATATGTATTACCAACCCCGCACACACACACACACACACACACACACACACACACACACACCTTTCATGACTGTTGTGTGCTAGATAGTATTTACAATAATATAGACAAGGCCATCTCCCTACACCCATTTGCAAACATACGATGTTCGATAAAAGGTCTCGCCTGATTTTTTTTAATAAATGTTCTCTTTTCCGATGAAACGAAAGTTGAGCTAAATTCAAAGGATAAGCGATCTAAAATCCGAAAAAGAAGCTTTGAAAACTCTTTGAATTTAGCAGTAAGTACTGTCAAGCATCCATTCAGTATAATGTTCTGGGGATTCTTTTCTTTTCATGGAACTGGTTTCTTGAAACCTATTGAAAAGACCCTCAGGAGCGAGCAGTACAAGATAATTTTAGATTCTGGTCTGCTGAAAGGGTGCAAATCGATCCCACCAAGCTCATTTTTATGCAGGATAATGCTCCCTGTCACAAATCAAAATTGATGAAGGAAAACTTTGATGAGAAGCAGGTGAGTGTTACGACATGACCGCCCCAATCTCCTGACCTCAACTCCATAGAAAACTTATGGAGCATTATAAAGTACAGGCTCTCGAGAAAGCAGTTGAGCAACATCTTCGGATTTTAGATCACTTATGCTTTGAATTTAGCTCAACTTTCCTTTCATCGAAGAGGGGACATTATGTAAAAAAAAAAAAAAAAATCAGGTGAGTCACTTTTATCGAACAGCACTGTATTTGTGCCTACCAAACCAGGTGGTGTAAAGACTCTGACGTCACTGGCATCGAAACCTTTAATTTCTCAATCACACAATCTCACACACGTCGTTGACGTCTCTACCCGTTTCCCTAGTAATTCTAGCATACGCGCTCCTCTTTTAGATCTCTTTTTTTCTACCTCTATCCCTGACTCTTGTCATACTACGCAGCTCCGTCCTCTTGGCAACTCTGATCACGCGGTAGTGTCTGTAAACATCTCTTTTCGGTCTCCCATCAACCAAGAACCTCCTACCAACAGAATATCTTTCTGTTATCAACGTGCTGATTGGAACTCCTTGTAAGATTTCATTTGTGACGTTTCTTCGAATGAAGTCTTTAATCATCCTGTTCAAGAATGTGCATCTGAGGTCTCCTCCTAGATGAAAGCTGGCATCAAAGTTTTCATTCCATCACGGAAATGCCAAATGAAATAACATTCATCTCTTTGGTTCTCACCTGCATCATCAGCCGCTATAGCCAACTGGAATTAATTTTTCTGGCTATAGCAGAGCGACATGTCTGATTGTAACAAACGTCTTTTTATTTCTGATCGTAATGGGTGCAAGCGTGTTTGTCAATGAAGCGAAGTTACTGTTTGCTGATAGAATGAAACAACGCATAGCATCTCGCAAGTTCAGTTCTAGAGATTATTGGCGGCTCTGCAAGTGTCTACTGATAAATACAAATCCTCAGTTTTTCATCTATTCAATCAATCTGAAATACTGACCTCTACTGCAGAATGCTTGGTTCGGAAATTCTCTTTGAACTCCACGCGACTCATCTAGAGTATCCATACATGATTCTCCTCAACCCGCCTAGAACGGAGGCTGTACTGAATGACATACTCATAACCCGGTCATTTGTTTCAGGCATCATTTCCAAAGTAGACTCCTACAAGGTAAGCGTAAGTGACGGGATCCCAGCCGTCATCCAAAAGAAATGTACTCCAGAACTGGCTCCAGTTCTCTTCAAATTCTACAACAATTGTCTTGCTGCTTCCTGCTTTACTTCTTGTTGGAACTTCTCCTCTGTAGTTCCTGTTTTTAAGAACTCTTGATAACCCTCTGACCCCTCAAACTACCGTCCTTTAAGTTACAGCTTTTCGGCAAAGTATTCGAGGCTCTAAACAATGGTGAACTGGTGAAGCATCTTACTTCTCACGACCTACACTCGGATAAATAATATGGCTTCCGTTTCGCTAGGTCTACCGCTGATGTATTAATGGCGATCACTGAATATGTATATCAAACACTTGATAATAACGGTGGCTCTAGACATCTCGAAGGTGTTTGAAAGGCTTTCACATCCAGGTCTCCTACGTAAGCTCCAGAGCTACGGTATTACAAGACGATTGTTTGATTTAATCCAATCGCTCCTATCAAATCATAAAAAGGAGGTCGTTTTGAACGGACCCGCTTCCAGATCCTTTCACACAACGTGTTCCCGAAAGTTCTATCCTACGCTGTTTCTTCATCAATGACCTTCATGATATCATCAGTTCCCAAGTAGGTATTCATGTAGATGGCACTATTATTCTATGTCAATAGCAAATCCATCGGAGCTGACAGTTAAACCTGGCAGCTGCTCTTGAAAAAGAACTCTAATCAGTGGTTAATTGGGGCAAGAAATGGTTTGTACATTTTAGCGCCCCCAAAACAAAATTGCTCTTATTTAACCACCATTGAGACACGTATATACAGGTAAATATTCTAAAATTGTTATTTTCACGTGGATTAAAAAAGCTATTTTAAAAGAATTTGAAATAGAGTACTCGTATATACATAAGAAAAAGAATATATATATATATATATATATATATATATATATATATATATATATATATAATCGAATTTAGCCCAACCAGCGCAATAAAGCCACTAAGATACAAGGGATTACTGGGTGTGAAATAATTAGAAAACAGAAACGTTATGAAAAAGCGATAAAAATAGTAGAGTACTCAGAAAGATCGTAGATAACAATTGCATTTAAATATTTGAAGATTAAAGATGGCCGGAGAAAGAAGAGAGTTTGAAAAGCGAGAAGTACGAGAAACGAAACTGTTAGAACGGAAGTTAGGGGGGAGTACATCTTGCTAATTCAACTGTAAATTAATGAGGCCTTGTTGCGCTTAAATTCATAAAGTCTAAGTGTCATATTGAAGAACTCACTCGAACAATTACCTTGAAAGTATATATAGAAAAGCCACAGAATATATATATATATATATATATATATATATATATATATATATATATATATTAAAAATGTGATGTATTTTTTATTTATTAATCCGACATACTTTATGAATAACGTTTTAGTATTCGAGGAATCTTATTAAAGAAAAAAAGAAGGCCACATCATTTTCTTTAATAACAATTCTCGAATATTCAGATCAGTGATATAATTTTATCAGTTGTTTCTCTAACTGGGACATTGGTAATTAAACTTTCAACATCAAATGAGGCTATGGTTTCATTAGTAGATGTTTGCGTTTTAAGATTTGGATTAGTTCGTGAGCTGATTTAATGCTGTATTTATTAGGTATGTGACGCCCCCCCACTGGGTAGCTGCGCCAAATGTGACGTCTGCCTAGCCGCGTCCTGTGACGACCAACTGGCTTGATATTGGTCGCGGCACCAAACGTGACGTTCTAACCTTTAGGTGATTCGGATGGGAATCTGGTTAGATTCAGTATCAGCCTTAGTCGTTCCCAGCTCGCCTCCAAAGTCTGGTTACCGAAGTAACTGTTTTGATTTCCAGTCTAACCTACCCACGTTGTGAATTGATCTTAGGCAGACGAAATCAATCAGTCGCCGGGCCGCAATGCAAGCCGAGTTCGATCAAGGGCAACACCGCACAAGTATATGTAAAATAAAATAAAATAATAACTTGAAAAGTTCAAATGTGTTAAAAAAAAGATAACAATATTTTATATCTGGTTGCTGAATACAGGACTGCGTCTTCTTCCCAACCCGCTATATGGATTCGTGACACTTTGTGTTTGTTATGCGAGTCTTAACATCTTAAGTTGTTTGTTCTTTAAGAAACTGGTTCTTGGTGTATCTTCAGGTGATATTCGTAAAACTTTTTTTGGTGGTGTGAGTCTAAGTCGTTCTTCAAAAATAAATTGTTCTTGGTTAGAAATTGAGTGGTGATTTGAGTGGAATCTTTCAAGTCAGCTATCTGCGAGGCGGGTGCAACTCCAACTGCGAACTTCACTCGAACTCGAACTGAACTTAACTCGCTGCGACTCTGCTTATATGGACGCCGACCAAAACCGTGGTGGGCTTGTCGGGGTTTGAGGTTCCTTGATAATTCTAAACCCACAATCCACTTCTTTGTTTTCGGTCAGGAAAATTTATTATTTTCCATTTTTGGAAGTCTTTCGTCTTCCCACCTTTTTCTGTTCTCATATTGGTATCTCACCATGCCCTCAGAGGGTGTCAACAGGTTTCTCCTCTCTCACAGTGGCATCTCACACCTATCCCTTCAGGAGGGGGGCGCAACAGGCCTCCACTTCTTCTTCACATGATTACCTCCACCTAACGCTCATGCCACCATTCAGCCAATGGGCGCTCAGCAGCGTGGGTGTGGCCAGACTAGCCTCGGTTTAAAAAATCTTGCCCAAAGAAAAAAAAATTATCTTCACTTTTTTTTTTTCTTTTCTTTCCTTTCTTCGAGGAGACCTCACGACATAGACTCTTATCTTAACCGAATCACCTGGAATTCATCAATCAGATTTTCGCCAGCATCAAGTGGGTGGCCATTTGGACGTATTTGCATTCTTGGTGCCAATTACTGATCCGATAAAATAGTTTAGCTATCATAGCCAGCCCTGACGATAAACAGATGCTCCTCTTAATGATATTCTGCATATAGACAAAGGCTTAACCTCTCCTTCATGGTGGTCAGCGGACACTTTTGTTTTTCTCGGACAGTGCGTGTTTAATTAATTTTTATTTTTATCTCTTTAGAATTCTGCGGGAGGTAACTTGTCCAACTTGAAAATTCTCTTTACCATTGCCATAAGCAGATTGGACATATCTTACTCTCCGCCCCGTAACATAAATCAGATTAAATTCTGTGTTTCGCCTTCTCGACAATGGAAATAAAAATCTTAACACTTTCCCTGTCAGAAAAATAACACCGCTTAGTGTCATTTTCGTGATGGCTTCTTATCACCTAAATTTAATTCTCGCCTTTCTTTTTTTTTCTTTCTTTCTAGCGACGTAAATAGTGTCACAGTATGTATAAGGTAATGAGTTAGTTAATGATTTTGGTTAATTGCTAAATGGGAGTGGGGAGATTTAGGATATGATGGGACGTAGAAGGATGTTAGGTTTATGTATTAGGTTGGTGCAAAATAATGACGTAATAATGTCGTTTTTTGACGTTAAAAATACGTCAAAAAACGACATTATTACGTTATTATTTTTGCACCAACCTAATATTATCATGGTTCCATACACGTACCTTGGTTTGTAGTCACTAATTATTTTGTGAAGTTTTAAATTATCTTGTTCTGCGTTGTTGGCTGTGAGCAGTTTCTTGGTTTTCAATTTCATTTGCTTAATAGGATTTTGTTAACTTTTTCAAATTCGGTGTGATCGTCAAGTATTTGTAGTAATTTTGAATTGTAATCACATTTTTTAATACAACGAAGATATTTGTTTTATCTGTCTTCTTTTTTAAAATTATATTAGTATCGGTACGTAGCTCCTTGGCAGCAATGTTTACTTGTTTTTTTAGGAGCTTAGACGAGTTTTTTTCTTTTGTCAAGTCTCTCTTGTATTGTTTCAGCTTTGAGTAGGTCATGGAAATTTCTTGGACATTCAGGCCGGTAAATGTTTAATACTGTTTATTATAAACAGAGCATTTACTTAAATATTTGTATCTATGAAAAGAATGTATAAACATAAAAATGTCTTAAAATAATTGTCGGACTTTGTCCATTTCATAATGTGTGACGTCATTTGTTTACATTTGATACGCCATGAGCAGATATGAATGTACGTGAGAGAATCATGAAAGAGTGTAGAAGAAGGAAATTACTGGAAAGTAATTGAAACTCACCTGAAGCGAGCTGAATGTGTAATGCTCCTCATGCCAATGACACTTCCACCGAGCTTCACTACGGCATATGACTTCACTGAATTTGATGTGTTCCTCTCGAATTTTAAACTGGGGTCATCAGGAGAGAATGTGCACCGTTTCGGGGCCTTCCTCTCAACGGTTTCATTTGCACACCGCCCCCGCCCCCTCACTGATGTGAGGCCCCATTATAACGATATACAAGTGTTGTAGATAAACTAGTTCAAATGTGTAACGGCGAAATTAAATTTACGAAAATTCCGAAAAACGGCAAACCTCGCGTTCTGAGAATGCAACGTGAACCTCATTACGCATTCACGATCAGTCATGTCATGCCGTCATGTTCGCTGAAACACTCCACGGAGTATTTCGTTTTTTCCATATCCACATAGAACTATTTTCTGTTACTTCTATTAGGCGTTTTATACTTTTGGCCCTATTACATACAGTAAAATCGACTGAGCTGAGCGAACGCTCCTCTGTGGTCGAAATGGTTAAAAGGCACGTCAGGCTACATGACGGTTCCGTATAGGATACGGGTTCGATTCCTGTCGGAGGACGAATATTTTCTATGAAAATTTCTCGGACATTCAAACCGGTAAATGTTTAATACTGTTTATTATAAAAAGAGCATTTACTTAAATATTTGTATCTATAAAAAGAACGTTTAAACATAAAACTGTCTTAAAATAATTGTTGGACTTTTCCATTTTATTATACGTTTACCTACTATATATATATATATATATATATATATATACATTAAGAAATGGACTAAGTCCGACAATTTATTTATTAAAAACATTTTTATGTTTAACGTAAACATATAACATTTTATGTCTATAAAAAAAAAAAAGAAAAAAAAGAACGTTAAACATAAAAATGTTTTTAATATATATATATATATATATATATATATATATATATATATAGTGGGTACATTCTACACACTGTTTTCCTCAGGTTTTTGCTATATTCCCGACGTTTCAGGTGATTGGAATTTTCGAAACAAACCCTTCATTTCGTCCACAGAGGTAGATTGTTCTAGTTCCACGAGTCATGCCTCTTCCAGATATCTCAGCATCAGTTATGTCCCTTTAACTCAACTCTCCAAGTTTTTGTTCACCTCTGCTGTAGCCAACAACGCTTTGGGTCAAGTCACTGGGCCATGTACTACTGAGATATCCGGGAGAGGCATGACGCGTGGAACTAGAACAATCTACTCCGGTGGACGAAATAAAGGATTCGGTTTGAAATTCCAATCATCTGAAGAAGGCCGGAGCGTACAACGGCCGAAACGTTATATTGCAAGAAAGATGAGGACAATAGTCCGAACAAAGTAAATTATTTAAAAAAATTGAAATTATTATCTACTGGTGTAGAAATTGAAAGACTTACAAAAAGAAATATGTTTCTTGAAAGAAATCACAATTGTATTCAATTTTTAAACCGGGAAGCAAAATTCTAACCAAACGTTTTTTTTCCATTAAGTTTTAAATTGAGCTACATGTCACCCCCCACCCCCCCAAAAAAGATAGAAAAATAAAAACACAAATGAGATAAAACCGAGTTGCGTATGAACCACCAAAATATTGAACAATAAAATCATGATTGATATAAAGTTGAGCTGGATATCAACTTCCAAAAGAGTGTATAACAAAAACAGAATTGATAAAGAGTTGAGCCGAGTGTCATACTAATAAAATATAATAATACAAACTCTATTGATATAAAGTATATATGTGTACCACTCACCGTAAGTAACAGTAATAAAAAAAAAAACTTTATTGATATAAAGTAGAGATGCGTACCAACTACCAAAATATAGAATTATAAAAACAGATTGGATATAAAATTAAATTGTGTACCAGTCTCCTAAAGATAGAATTATAAAACCCCGATTAACAGAAAATTAATCTGCGTATCAACCACCAGAAGATAGGCGAATAAAAAGAAATTTGACATGAAGTTGACCTGCATAGTTGATTTGAGCTGCGAATCATCCACCATAAATTGGGATAATAAAATCACGATTATTATAAAGTTGAGCTGCACATCATCCTCCATAAGTTAGAATAATAAAAACACGACTAATATAATGTTGAGTTGTGTATCGTGTGTATATCTCCTCATAAGTTAGTATAATAAAACAATTGATATAAAGTTGAGCTGCGTAAAACCCTCCATAAGTTAGTATCATAAAAACACGAGTGATATGAAGATACGCTGCGTATCCAGTTCCCAAATATAGAGTAATATAAATAAGAGAATATTAATGAAAAGTATATTGCTTTCTCAGCTTTTTCTTGCTTCTGTAAATCAGTAAAACAAGACAGTAGCTAACGGAGTGAGATAAATGAACAGTCGACATTGACGGGTCAACATAGGATGATTCTCTTAAAAAAACGTTGACAAAAAATAAAGCAAACAATGTGGGATATAAATTAAAGAAATAAAGGGAATATCCTACATAACAGTCACCCAAAACTAACAAGGAATAAATAAATATAATAGTTTACAAAAATATCATTTACGGTTGGCTCGTAAAAACGAAATCGACGGATAAAATTTCTGAAAGATAATATTCCACTTTATGTATATTAATGTTTCTTGTCGTTTAGTTTTAATCATCTCTTAATCTTATAATACAGACAAGGATTTCTGTTTTCTGTATTTGGAGATCACAACCGATTCTGGTGGCGTAGAAAAGAGCAGAGACATTGGTTTTGAGTGCACAGACAACAAGTAGGATTTTCATCTCCATTATGATGTTTGTCTAGACAGAGCGGAAGCAGGCATTCAAGTCTAGGATTTCACCGACAGTTGCCATGATTACATCTAAAAGTTTTGGCCAATATTCAAGGGACATACAAAATGTGTTAAAACTTAGGGCAAAAAAAAGTAAGTTTTTATGACTTTCTTGAAATACTTTTTTTTTTTTTTTTTTTTTTTAAATCTAAGGATTAGAGAATTTTTTTTTAGTTATTATGTTCTTTTAGGATAACGCGTTCTAGCTGGAAGCATTCGGAAAGAGAAGCATTTGTAAAATAATAGGTAATCCATTAGTCCTGAAGTCATGCCAAACTTATATCACCGCTAATCACTAGTGGAATTTAGGCGTTGGTAAGGTGTTTAATATCGTCACTCAATCTCTCACTTTAGCCCTGTAGACTATACTGAAACTGATAGATCTAGACAGTGCTGCTGGGTATTCCTTAGCAAGTACGACTTACGGGATGATATTGCTTATTTTATACCCAATCACCCTTGAAATCAGTGTTGTTCTTTACCTAGGCTGGTTGCGAACCAAGGCTGAAGAGCTCAGTTTGCCCTACTATTTAACTCATAGCTTATAGAAGATAAGTATAGGATTAAAAAAGTCCCAGCGTTATTTGCGAGAAAATGAATGTAACGAAATTAGACTGTCTATATTTTATTTCTGAGATGAGGTATTATGTACATTATTTACATTATTCGGACTATTCTCCTCATCTTTGTCGCCATATTTATCACAACGTTTCGGCCGTTGTACGCCCCGGTCTTCTTCAGGTGGTTGGAATTTCGAACCGAACCCTTTATTTCGCTCACTGGGGTAGGCTGTTCTAGTTCCACGTGCCATGTGTCCTGGACACATGGTACAGTGGATAAAGGTGTTGGTTAGATCCAGTGACAGAAACCAAAGAGTGGGAGTTCAATACCCGGTTAAGGCAGTGGAGAACTTTCAGAGGGAAAATTAACAGGAGATAACTGATAACTGACATCCATCAAACATGGCACGTGGAACTAGAACAGCCTACCCCAGTGAGCGAAATAAAGGTTTCAGTTCGAAATTCCAACCACCTGAAGAAGGCCGGAGCGTACAACGGCCGAAATGTTGTGATAAATATGGCGACAAAGATGAGGAGAATAGTCCGAATAATGTAAATAATATAACGAACTTAAAAATTTTTTTCGCTGATTTTTCGTTCCGGGCCGCTAATCAGTACCACCACCATCACCACCACCATAGTGGTTTAGTATTGTTATAGTGGAACATACCTATTCTATAGTTAATAGACTCTCCCACCTATAATAAGTAGAAGTAGTAAGAGTAACAAGTCAGTCGGCAGTGAGTGGGTCAGTCAGTCGATGTCGGACGACCGTTAGTCGGATATTAAAGTATTAGCCACCACATCTAGATTGCTGCGTCATTAACTATTATATCAAGTTCCTAACGTTTTGTACGTCGAACCTATTTTAAGACCGACTTAGTACAAATACAAGCCTCCACTGTGAAACCACTACATAACAAATATCGTAAAATTCGGAAGATCTTTCAAATTCATAGAACCTGTGTATATTTCTACTTATCAATTATACGATGTTCAACACCTCATCGAAGAGCAGTGATTGATTGTTTAATTTGTTTTTTTATGGCTTATCAACTTTTAGCAGCTAATTCAATGCCAGAAATTACTTTTAGATTGTAAGAATGTCTTGGAGACAATTTTGATTTATTCATACAAGCACTATCCACCGTTTCTCCCCCAGCTATGGGTTAATACTTAGGAAGCAGAAGATGTGGATTCATACCTTTCTTAATGGTATTTACATGTACGTGAATATAACGAATCCAACTGAAACTAGAACAAACCTCTGCGTTTTTATTATTAAGATATACCTGGATGTGACACTATTTAGGTTGCTAGAAAGAAAGAAGAAAAAAAAAAGGAAAAGGCGAGAATTAAATTTAGGTGATAAGAAGCCATCACGAAAAGTACACTAAGCGGTGTTACTTTTTTTTCAAACAAAGAAAAATGATAAAGATTTTATTTTCATTAGCGAAGAAGGTGGTATCTCCTATCTGTCGCGTTTGATTTATGACGGCGCACCGAGTATGGCAATGGTGAAAATTTCAGGTTGGCCAAATGACCTACGAAACAGAAACTGAGAGATAATATTAATTAGGTCATGCACTGGGTCGCGGGAAAAATGTCCGTTGGACCAACCGCAGAATTACAAAAACAAAAGACTAAACCATTAGCTATCTACCGAGAGGTTGTTTGGAAAAGACACCTGTTTATTGTCAGGAGCTGGCTATGATAGCAAAATTATTTTATCAGAACGAATAAGTGGCACCAAGGTGCGATACGTCCAATTGACCACCCACTTGTTTGGCGAAGGTCCCGAGTGATGAATCCCAAGTGACATTCAGATAAAATTGAGATTAAGAGACCACACTACGAGTCTAAGGACTTGTTGCCGAGAAGAAGAAAGAAAAGAAAAGGAAAAAAAAAGGAAGATAATTTTTGTTTTCTTTAAGCAAGATTTTTTTAAACCGAGGCTAGTCTGGCCACACCCACACTGCTGGGCGCCCATTGGCTGAATGCTGGCGTGAGCGTTGGGCGAAGGTAATCATGAGAAGTAGGAGGAGAGGCCTGTTGAGACCCCTGAAGGGATCGGTGTGGGATGCCACTGTGAGAAAGAGGGGAGCCCCGTTGACACCCTCTGAGGGTATGGTAAGATACCAGTGTGAGAACAGAAGAAGGTGGGAAGACGAAAAAATGGAAAATAATAAATTTTCCTGACCGAAAACAAAGAAGTGGATTGTGGATTTAAAATTATCAAGGAACCTCAAACCCCGACAAGCCCAACCCGGTTTTGGTCGGCGTCCATATAAGCAGAGTCGCAACGAGTAAGACGGCAGTTCGCAGTTGAGTTGGAATTGGAGACAGACAGGCAAGCAGTTGCAGTGAGCTGAGAGCTAGCAGACGCCTCGCAGAAAGCTGACTAAGATTCCACGCAATTAGGAACTCAACTTCTAACCAAGAACAATTTATTTTTGAAGAACGACTTAGACTCACACCACCAAAACAAGTTTTACGAATATCGCCTGAAGATACACCATAAGCAGTTTCTTAAAAGAACAATTTAAGATGTTAAGACTCGCCTAACAAACACAAAGTGTCACGAATCCATATAAGCGGGTTGGTAGAAAGACGCAGTCCTGTATTTCACCAACCAGATATAAAATATTGTTATCCTTTTTAAACATATTTGAACTTTTCGAGTTATTACTTTATTTTCTTTTACATATACTTGTGTGGTATTACCCTTGTTCGAACTCGACTTGCATTACGGCCCCGGCGACTGATTGATTTCGTCTACCTAAGATCAAATCACAACGTGGGTAGGTTAGACTAGAAATCAAAACAGTTACTTCAGTAACCAGACGTTGGAGGCATACTGGGAACGACAAGTCTGATACCGAATCTAACCAGATTCCCATTCGAATCAGCAAAAGGTTAGAACGTCACATTTGGTGCCGCGACCAATACCAAGCCAGTTGGTCGTCACAGGACAGGATAGGACGGCGACGGCGCGGAGACAGACGGGGTGACGCCACAACTGGTCACGTGACCGGGATAGCTCGACGGACGCGGCCAGGCAGACGTCACAATTGGCGCAGCGACACCAGCGGGGACGTCACATGGAGCTGTCACTCTACAGTGTGCAAATGTTTTGTTCTATGGTAGATCAAAAAGACATCCACATATAGGGCACAATCTACTCCTGTATTTATGTTTCTGAGAATATTATTGATTTTAATGCTGAACAGGGTAACAGAGAGAATCCTTTCCCGTGAGACACCTTGTTCGTTTTTGAGTTGACAAGGTGAGTGCGCTATTGGTTGTTAATTTTGGGGGGGTTTATTGTCTTTGCCGGTTTTGGGTATTCGTAGAAACGTGGCTTGTTTAATGTCGTTGTTGATCCGTTGAGAGTTTGGAGAATGCAGTCTAATTATAATCGAGGTGATCGTTTTAGGAATTGATAATGTATTTCATCTGTTTGACGGCTTGGCATGCTTTGCAGTGGGTTTTTGATGAAGAGTTTTCTGAAAATGTTTCAGCTAAGAGATCTGTTATGTTTTTCTTGTTGTTGATCTTTGTATTATTGTAGGAAAGGTGCTTGATTGAGTGTTGTGAAAGTTTTTCCTGCAAATTTCATATCACTTTGCATACTTTATTGGGGTTTGGTGCTTGGGTTTATTTTGGAAACAAAATCTCTCCAAGATTTCTGTTTGGATTCTTTGACAGTTTTATGGGCTATGGCTCTAAGATTTTGTATTAATCTAGTTTTTCGTTTTTTTTTTTTTTTTTTTTTTTTTTTAAGGTGCAGGAGCTTTTTCCTTATAAGGAAACATCTATTATTACCATATAATTAATTTCTGATGAGTTTTCCCGAACATTCAGGCCTGGAGATGTAGTGGGATAAAAATTTTGGTTTGGTTTGTTTTACGTCATATCAACATCAATGAGTTATTTAATGCCGACAAAATTTTCATTGTTGGTAATATTTTTTTCCAAAGTCTGTTGCTGATAATATTTTACAGCTGCTACTAACTCGGATCAGGGTGGACCTGGGAACATCAGCAATTAAGAGGCGGCTGCACACTCCTCAAAACCTCCTGATCAGAGGCCTTGCTGTTGGATGTAGTCTATTGTCTGACCCGGGACATGGATGTAGTTATCATCATATCCAGGATATGATAATAACTGCATCCGGACAGAGTTGGATAAAAATACTGTTTAATTAAAAAGCAGTGGTTCTACTCAAATATGAGTATCCATAAAATATAATAAATTAAAAATAACAATATGTCGGATTTAATCAATTTCCTAAATGAATAAATTGTCTTTGTTTACATTAGGATACAACACAGAGCAGATATGGATGTTTCGAGAACCGGCAGAGAGTCTGTGTTTAAAAGTCTCTATTCAGGTTTTGTTTGATTCTATGTACTACGTGGTCGAGCGGTTAGGCACATCAGTGACGGTTTCCCTTCCGGGTGGCGCATATTTTTCTGACAAGTTTTCTCGAATATTCAGGCTGATAGATGTAATTGTCTAAAAAATACTGTTTAATTAAAAAAAATAACAACGCTTCTACTTGAGTATGAGTATCCATCAAAAATAAAGTTTAAAACAAAATAAATTAAAAATAACAATATGTCGGATTTAATCCATCTGATATATATATATATATATATATATATATATATATATATATATATATATATATATGTGTATTAATTCCTAAATGTACATATCTCTCACTCGTAGCACGACTTAGATTTTCATGCACAACGCAATCTTCAGGTGCAGTGTAGAGACTGAATGTTACATAATTTAAATTTTAATAAAAATATGTGGTTATAGCAATGCTGGAGCAGTCTATATATTATACGGGAATTATAGATTTTATTTTAAAAATATATGTTGCCTTTAAAATTGATGGGATTTTTATTTTATGTATATAAAAAATATTAGGTTGTGAATATTATTTTATATTAAACATAAAGGGATATTAACGTATTTTTAACTGTAATTGTTTTTATAAAATGTTTGTTAAAAAAATTATATAAAAATAAACGGACCTGGAGACCATACGATAAATTTAAAAAATAAAATTGGGAAAAAATTAAAAATTAATCTGGATCAACGTATTTTAACAGATATTTATTTTTATGTCTACATGTAACTATCAATTCATTTCTCCTGTTAAATAAGTTAGTGTTATTTAGATGTTTTAAGATGTTTTCTACAAGGCATAAATTACATCTAACGCCTTTCCCATTTTAAGATTTGTTTTTTGCTACAATAACCCATGTAATAATTGGTGTATTGCCATCATTCTTTAATTGCTAGAAATGTTTGGAGATAGCAGTGCTGTTTATGTATTTTACATTGCCTAAAGTCATTCGATGAAGATATTATTATGCTGAGATCGTTACCGAAAACATTAAACACAATCTCATTTATAACAACTTCCCTAATTACATCGTTGATAGACAAACAAGACGACCCATTAGAAATATTGGCATAAAACACAAAGGACATAATACTTCCTCAAATAACACTAAAAATATCAACTTACTATACCGTAATCAAATGCATTCTAATTATAAACAAAAAGAAAAATCCTAAAAAATCTCACAAGTACTAATATATACCCCACTGATGCCAGAAAATAAAACTAATTATATAATATATTAAATTTAATACAACCAACTTAATTATAGGCAGTAATACTTCTACGTCAACTAGTGTTTTGGAAAAGACCAACATTATATATCATTTTAAATGTCTTTTAGAAGATTGTATCTTTGATAAAAAGAAGTAAGTACATATGATGGCTTAACGACCGCAACACTATCAAAACGTTTTATACTCCATTTGTTGGATACAAGATCTATTGTACAACATTTAAAGATACATTACTTTCCACCTTCACAATGAAGGAAAATACTTGTTGACAACAACAGTATACTACAGCACGAAAATAAACAAAACCTTCAAATTCTCGAGGCCCTCTATATCAAATGCAAACAACCGAAACTGAAAATTTATTACCAGTGTAGTAGCAACGTTTTAATATGCATTTGACCAAAATTTAATGCCATTTTGCATTTTTACCCTCCCTAGTTAGCCCCCTTATATTGGGATGCATGTAGAAACATCATTATTACAGCGGATAAATTTAAAATTTAAAATAATTATAGCAGAACGCATTCACGCGCGTTTACAAAAAAATCATTATGACAACGATCATAGTTACAATAAGTTTGTCTTCACAATTCACCCACGAGGATGATTTCGGAGGAGATCGAAAGTACTTGGGTGAGCAAAAAACTACGGCACCTTCCTTGAATTTCAACATAACATCAAAAAGTTAATCAGAGAACTAGAAAGGATTATTATAAAAAAGTAATTATATCTCTATAATATTCAATGAAACAATGAAGATATGCTACCTAAATACACACACACGCACACGCACACACACACACACACACACACGCACACACGCACACACACACACACACGCACACACACACACACGCACACGCACACACAAACACACACATACGTATGTAATTGTGTGTCAGGTTGGGACGAAAGTTCTGTCCAATTTTATCGTGTATATTACAAACAAATAAAATTGGACAGAAATTTCGTTCCAACCTTACACACACACACACGCACACACACACACACACACACAGACACGCACACACACACATATATATATATATATATAATAAATCCTAATGAGCCAGGTACTACCTGGCGAGTTCACCCTGATGTGGTGAAACCTAGGTAGGTAGTACCTGACTCATTAGGATTTATTTATTTTACTTTTGCTCTTCTTAGCGTATTGAGCACTCTTCGTTTTAACTTATCACTCGATGGGTTTTTTTTTTCTTTGTACCAGAGATTTAAAGTACTGGACGATTTCTTTCGCCATGTTCGGAAGTTTTTGGTGCTTTCTTTTTTTTTCAATTTTTCCTCGGATACCAGTTTATTATTTTTCAACCAACGAGTGTAAATAGATTTACATTATCTATCTATCTATCTATCTATCTATCTATCTATCTATCTTCACGGGAATCTATCTATATTCATGTGGAAATACCTAGCTAGTGAGCTATCTATATTCATGTGAAGCAATATATCAATATATCTATCTATTTTCACGTGAAACTATCTATATTCATGTGAAACTGTCTCTATCTTCATGTGAATCTATCTATCTATCTATCTATCTATCTATCTCTCCCTCTCTCCCTCTCTCTCTCTCTATATATATATATATATATATATATATATATATATAATAAATCCTAATGAGCCAGGTACTACCTGGCGAGTTCACCCTGATGATCCCATGTGGTGAAACCTAGGTAGGTAGTACCTGACTCATTAGGATTTATTTATTTTACTTTTGCTCTACTTAGCGTATCGAGCACTCTTCGTTTTAACTTATTACTCGCTGGGTTTGTTTTTTGTTTTTTTTCTTTTTACCAAAGATTTAAGGTACTGGACGATTTCTTTTTTGGTGCTTTTTTTTTTTTTCATTTTTCCTCGGATGCCAATTTATTTGAAAATTGTGCTATCCAGGTTTTATATATATATTTGCATGCGTATATTTAACTATCAATATAACCTCCTTTGTTTTCTAAGTTCTAATTTCCTCTGTCAACATGTCTATAAATGACCCAATTTTAGAAATTACGATGGAGTATTGGATAACTGCTCGGAGTAAGGAATCGGAGAGCCGAGTTCGAATTCCAGTCGAGTTCGATGCATTCACTTTCTCTCCTTGGTTAAGGCCGGTGTGTCGTCTTGATTGGGTTGATTAGGATTTTTTGGTTGGGAGCTATGAACCATAGTGATGGACCAAGTATACATTGTATACCGCAGATAAGAAGTGAGCAATGCTCGACTGCGTCCGTTGCTAAGGTCATTATTTGTGACAATGTCGGGAATCATGCCTGGAATAAGAAATCTTTCATTTAATTTGACAACCGTTGATAAAACTAAGTAAACGCTTATTGTATATTAAAACTGTGGAATAACACTTCTCGGTTTGAATGTCAATTTGATGAACATATTAGATTTGATAGTGTCATTTCGACGTAATAAACGGCTGGTTACTTACATTATTTACACTGTTATCCTAAACATCATTGCCATATTCACAACGTTTCGGCCGTTGTACGCCCCGGCCTTCTTCATGTGATTGGAATTTCGAACCGAACTCTTTATTTCGTCCACCGGAGTAGATAGTTCTAGTTCCACGTGCCGGATATCTTAGTTATCTCATTTTAACTAAACTCTCCAAGTTTTGGTTTACTACTGCTGTAGCCTGATATCGAACTCACAACTCTTTGGGTGTAGTCACTGGATCTAACCAACGTCTTTATCCATTGGCGCCATGTGTCCTTGAGGTAATCTATGTATGAGCTTTGGGGACTTATAAACCTAATGTTACAGAAAACATTTTTTTTTACCAGTGCTCATATTGTAATTTTCTGTTATTATTATTGCATTTTTTACTAGATGTGTATTTGTCAGTTTAATTCCTACGGAATTGTATTTATTTTGTGATTCCTCTAAAAAGAGATGTGGTTCTGCCTCCTATATTAGACAGGATTCTATATCCTCTTTAATTTTTGCTAAGGTTAGGATAGCGCCAGTAAAAGCAAATTCTTCGCTATCACTTGAATTATTATCTATGTTCTTAGCCGTGAAACATATTAAGAACAGTTTGAAAGCTTTATCAAATATTTCTACCAAAGTTTATATTTATTGCTGTTAATGCACAAATAGCGTTATGTTGTGTATTGTCTGATAACATAAACCCCCCAAAAACAGTTTATCAAGAATAGATTAAAATACATTAATGTAGCCACCCTCTTGATCTACTCATCACTAGCTCCTCGAGGCACTTGATGTAGTCCTCCGTGTTGAGTCTGAGATCAACAAATTCGGGAGTCCTTTTATTATCAGAACGATCAGAGTGAATTTTCCGAGCTATCGTAACTTCGTAATCACCATTAGACTCATCGGGCTCTTTCCAAATCCTCCGTACTGTTCTCAAATTGACACCCAAACACTCTGGAATGTTCATATTGAAGGTTCCGGTGCATGCCGTTTCCAAATTTCTAGCTGAGTGAATTGCATAATGGTGCACTGATTCTCACAGCTGACCCTACTGTACTGTGCAGTCGTCAAAGTCAAAAACAAACAAGGCGCATTAAGCACCTCATTATTCCTTTATATTCAGTTTGGATGGGCAGTACGCGGGAACGCATGATCAGGACTGTCAAACAATATATTAGGTTGGTTCAAAAATAATGACGTAATAATGTCGTTTTTTGACCTTAAAAATACGTCAAAAAACGACGTTATTACGTCATTATTTTTGCACCAACCTAATATTTATAAGATGTCGAGAAGGACCCCGACGCAGAAGAATTTAGACAATTATCTGAAACTGAAACAACCCGGGATGACCTTCTTATGCAGCAATATAATTTTTATTGTAAAAAATCATGTTTTGATTTCATTGATAATTTACATATTATTGGCCATCATTTGGCATGCTAAACACTAAATTCATGTAATTCTTTTTGGCGCGTTAATAATAATTTTTTTTGTTGTCATTTTTAAACTCGACACGTGTCGTCTGTCATTTGCCGTGTGCCGATAAATTGTTATTTTAAACATTTTTTTGAATTATTTTTTTCATAGGATTTTTTTAACCAAAAAATCCGGTTGGAGGCACAATCTTTCTTTGGTAGGACTTCTTACAGGCTGGTTGTTATTAGTTTCACTGTTTACGAAACGAACGCAAACAGGGATAGCAACTCAAATACATGTACCCACTAAAACTAACGCTTATAACAACAACAACAACAACAACAACAACAATAATAATAATAATAATAATAATAATAATAATAATAATATATTACTTAGAAAAACTTCGGTAAATTAAAGAAGAGATAAGTATAAAATGAATTAAATCAGAAAACGTTTTAAAATATAATTTTCTGTTTACTCTTTTTTTTTTCAAATCAACTTATTACACTACTCATTAAAACCATTTTCTTTTAGGAAACCCTCTTTTTAACTCTGAAGAATTCATTTTATTGCCACTTTTCAAAAATAAACTCTTAAACAAAATAAGCGATTCCTGTTGCAGTCAATTTTCGAATTTGGCTAAAGTACACGGCATTCGATAGTAATTCACATTTATTTTTAGGCAAACGTTGACGTCATTGATTTATTTGCTCGTTGATTGCTTAAAGAATGTACTGGAATCATAGCGTTAACCAAAGGTGAATGTTAGAGGAGACAAGCAAGAAAAAAAAGTTACGAAATGTCTATCACTTTTTCAAAACGTTGTAATTGCTGTTAAGGTACCCCCCTCCCCACAAAAAAACCAACAAAATAGAAACTAGCTGGTTCTCTTTTTCAAAATCGTTTTGAAAGCGAAAAAGAGAAAATGAATTCTCCGACGTATTTAAACGGTAAATATTTACACAGAGAGGAAAATAAAGACAGTAAAGATTGAAAATAACGTGAAGCTGTCATTTAAATTGTTAAATTGCTCCCAATATTTAAAATTGTCTAAGTTTAATAAAATGTAATCAATCACAAGTGTTAGATGCGTAACATACACGCGCGAGCGCGCGCGACACACACACACACACACACAGACAGACAGATAGATAGACACTACGACATCTCAAATTTTAGTGAATGTATCAATTAATAACAGTCATGGCTTAGAGAACTTTCTTTTTATGTGCCATGTCCTTTCAGGACGTCGGCGTTCATGGCTCGCCACCTCCCTCTATCCCTTGCAGCTCTCATCAAGTTCTCTCTCCCTGACAACTCACCCAGACCACGTTCTCTCATTCACTTGCTCAAGGCCGCCAGGTATGTCACGCGTGGTTTTCTCTTGTTTCTCTTTCCCTCTATTCGACCTGTGAGTATCAGATTCTCCAAGCCCTCCTTCCTCATTATGGGCCCCAGAAACTTCAGCTGCCTCTTCCTGATGTTAAGTATAAGACTCCTCCTTGTTTGCAACCTCTCTAAGACCTCATCGTTGCTCACACGCTCGGTCCATGATATCCTTAGCATCCTTCTGTGGAACCACATCTCCGTCGCCTCGAGTCTCTTCTTCATCTTTGAGGAAATCGTCCAACATTCGCTGCCGTAAAGAAGGACACATGTGACGTAACAGCTCAGTATTCTTTTCTTCGTTACCAAAGAAATTCTCCTGTCGATGGAAAAAAGAAATAATAATCGTAGAAAGACTAAAGAAGAAAAAGTGAAGAAATTAAATTGAGATTTAATGATTTAAATGATCGACACAAAGTTTTGATCTATTTGTAAAGAGTGGTTTAAATTGAAACGTGAACAGCATTTTCCATCTGGCAATAATAATAATAATAATAAAAAAAACTCCAAAAAATCATTAACATACCGCCTGGGGAAAGATTTTATAAAAATAGAAAAGCAATTTATCAAAACAGGAAAGTACAGAAAATGAAATAAGAAGCTTACATTTTGCGCTGGCGTCTACTATAACAAAATAATTTAGTTACGATATAAGACGGGCGCATATACGCTGGCGAAAATAAGTTTAAGACCGATGGTTAAAATTTTATTCATTTCAGAATACATTTTTAATAAAACAATATAAATTAGTTTTATTGTTTACGTTTTACGCAGAATTTATTTCTCTTTTGAATAATGTAAAAATTGTATATTTTTCTACAACTTGAAAAATTTAAATACTGGATTAATTTAAATAATCAAAATTTGCTGGCAAAATACGTTTAAAAACGCATGGGTATTATTATATTTAAAGCCAAAAGTTACAGTAAAGATGAGCAAAAAAAAAAAAAAAATTATAAATATTTAATGCCGTAACCTTTATTATTAATTACAGATTCACATAGCCTTGATAAGTAAGCACAAAAATCATTTGGAATGCACTGTCATATTTACTTAATATAATCGTATAATTGGACAAAAGAGAAATAAATTTAATTTCGCCAGTGTATGTAATACATATGAGAACAACTCTGATATTACTACCATCTCGAAACTTAAAAGTTTATATAGACACCGAGATAATCATATTATTGTCTCACAAACTTTAGGCAGTTCGGTTCAAGGGACGACGTAGCCGGTTCTAGAATATAGAACTAATTATCCCGTGCCATGAACCACCTAAATATTGTTAGGCAATCTCATAACTACTTTAAGACGCAGAAAGGTGGTAATATTGGAGTATGTTTTTTTTTACATTTATTACATTAGCTCTGGTTATATATATCTTTTACATCGAGCACTGTTCTTGTAGCGTCATTGTTTATTTTTATTATACAATATATATATATATATATATATATATATATATATATATATATATATATATATATATATATATATGATAGCTGCAACCAGAAATATGTCTAGAGACGATAACAGTAAGTCAGTTTCGCGCCGAAACCGCTATATTTACAAGATATGATCATAATCGTATAATAATCACAGTTTGAGTGAATTACGGTTACAGGTTGGTGCTTTCAGGCGTATTTATAGTAGTAGCAGTAATAATAATAATAATAATAATAATAATTATTATTATTATAGCTTTGTCTTGGTTTAGTTCGTCATTTCTGATTTATTTATGCTATAAGCATTGAGCACTGTTACTTTTGATAAAATAAGTTCTTTTTTTCATTTTTCAGGCTTTCCATAATTAGGGTTTTCTATTTTGTGATTTCTCTTTGCATTTTAGTCGATTTATTCTCTCTCTCTTTTTTTCTTTCTCCCTCCCTCCCTCTCTCTCTCTTTCTATATATATATATATATATATATATGCATGTATGTATATATAGTCACTCTGAAGTTATAGCTCGAATTTGCTTTGAACAATTTCTGTCAAATTTAAAAAAAATTATCTCCTGAAAAGAAAATTTTAGTTAAATTCTTACGCAATTTCAACATATTTTATTATAATTATTCGATTTAATATAAAAACTACAATCCGAAATCATAAAATCAATGACAATGTAATAAAATCATCAACGATCGATCGACATCTTTAATAGAACAAGCAGCAAACATAAGTCTTTGAAACATTTACATCTTAATATGGTAACCATTCTTCTCAATAACAACCGGTAATCTATTATCTATTGACTTTATTAATTTTTTTTTTACTTCAGCGGGTTCAGTTTCCGATATGGCTGTTCTAAATGCTTTCCATTGATCTGTTTTGCTATCATACTGTTTGCCAGATTCATATAATTTCATCTTCACAATTGACCATAGATTTTCGATCGGATTTAGATCGGAACTTGATGGCTGCCATTCCATTTTCTCTCCTGTAAACATTTACGCTCAAAGAAATTCATGAGTAACCTTAGATGCACAAAAATTTCACTTTGAAACTTCGAGACTGGAAACGGTACCATTCAAAGAAAGTCTTGTTCATGAAATCGCAATAATTAGCTCCTTCGTCGACTTTGAATGATCCAGTAATGGTTTGGCCGATATTCGAGTACAAATCATCCGCACTGCCGCCTCCTGGCTGCCTTCTTTTAGGCACAGGCACATCTGCATCGTATAATGTCAACCATTTGGCCCATCCATCAAATCCATCGAGTGTAATCCGAGATTCTCCCGTGAAAATTTTCGTGTATTTCTTGAAGCAATGTTGACGCTTTAAAATATTTACTTTAAGGAGATGAATTTGTCTAGGAAATTTCTTGACAGATCCCAATTTGCGAAGAATTCTACCCCGTTTTTCCTTCTTGACATTCGCAATTACAGTCTGTTCAAAGATCTAAAAAATGGCCAAAAGTGGCTGTTTTGCTATAACTCGATTTAGTTTATGTTCCCCTTGAGGAAACGAGTTATTAAAGTCTTTTCCTTTGCTTCTAGTTTTTGACAGCCGTCCTTATCTTTCGATGATCTCTATGAAGCTCCTTTGATATATCCAATAATTTCATTTTATGATTTCAGCATTTAGGTAGATACTTTTCATAACCCATGTTTCAAGTTCCTTTCCATAACCCATGATTCAAGTTCCTTTCCATTACTGATGTTTCAAGATCCTTTCCTTTACCCATGTTTCAAGATCCTTTCCATTACTGATGTTTCAAGATCATTTCCATTACTGATGTTTCAAGATCATTTCCATTACTCATGTTTCAAGATTATTTCCTTTACCCATGTTTCAAGATCCTTTCCATTACTGATGTTTCAAGATCATTTCCTTTACACATGTTTCAAGTTCCTTTCCATTATCGAGGTTTCAAGATACTTTCCATTACTGAGGTTTCAAGATCCTTTCCATTACTGATGTTTCAAGATCCTTTCCATTACTGATGTTTCAAGATCATTTCCTTTACCCATGTTTCAAGATCCTTTCCATTAATCATGTTTCAAGATCCTTTCCTTCACCCATGTTTCAAGTTCTTTTCCATTACTGAGGTTTCAAGATCCTTTCCTTTACCTATGTTTCAAATCCTTTCCATTACTCATATTTCAAGATCCTTTCCATTACTGATGTTTCAAGATCATTTTCTTTACACATGTTTCAAGTTCCTTTCCATTACTGAGGGTTCAAGATCCTTTCCATTACTTATGTTTCAAGATCATTCCTTTACTCATGTTTCAAGATACATTCCTTCACCCATGTTTCAAGTTCTTTTCCATTACTGAGGTTTCAAGATCCTTTCAATTACTCATGTTTCAAGATCCTTTCCTTTACTCATGTTTCAAAATCCTTTCCATTACTATTGTTTCAAGATCCTTTCCTTCACCCATGTTTCAAGTTCTTTTCCATTACTAAAGGTATCAGGATCCTTTCCATTACTGATGTTTCAAGATCATTTCCTTTACCCATGTTTCAAGATCCTTTCCTTTACTCATGTTTTAAGATCCTTTCCTTCACCCATGTTTCAAGTTCTTTTCCATTACTGAGGTTTCAAGATCCTTTCCATTACTGATGTTTCAAGATCCTTTCCTTTACTCATGTTTCAAGTTCCTTTCCATTACTGAGGTTTCAAGATCCTTTCCATTACTCATGTTTCAAGATCCTTTCTATTACTGAGGTTTCAAGACCCTTTCCATTACTCATGTTTCAAGATCCTTTCCATTACTCATGTTTCAAGATCCTTTCCTTTCCACATGTTTCAAGTTGCTTGCCATTACTGTGGTTTCAAGATCCTTTCCATTACTTATGTTTCAAGATCCTTTCCATTACTCATGTTTCAAGATCCTTTCCTTTACTCATGTTTCAAGTTCCTTTCCTTTACTGCGGTTTCAAGATCCTTTCCATTACTGATGTTTCAATATCCTTACCATTACTCATGTTTCAAGATCCTTTTCATTACTCATGTTTCAAGATCCTTTCCATTACTGATGTCTCAAGATCCTTTCCTTTACCCATGTTTCAAGATCCTTTCCATTACTCATGTTTCAAGATCCTTTCCTTTAACCATGTTTCAAGTTCCTTTCTATTACTGAGGTTTCAAGACCCTTTCCATTACTGAGGTTTCAAGATCCTTTCCATTACTCATGTTTCAAGATCCTTTCCTTTACTCATGTTTCAAGTTCCTTTCCATTACTGAGGTTTCAAGATCCTTTCCATTACTCATGTTTCAAGATCCTTTCCTTTACTCATGTTTCAAGTTCCTTTCCATTACTGAGGTTTCTAGATCCTTTCCATTACTCATGTTTCAAGATCCTTTCCATTACTCATGTTGCAAGATCCTTTCCTGTTCCCATGTTTCAAGTCCCTTTCCATTACTGAGGTTTCAAGATCCTTTCCATTACTCATGTTTAAAGATCCTTTCCTTTACCCATGTTCCAAATTCTTTTCCATTACTGAGGTTTCAAGATCCTTTCCATTACTGATGTTTCAAGATCCTTTCCATTACTCATGTTTCAAGATCCTTTCCTTTACCCATGTTTCAAGTTCCTTTCCATTACTGAGGTTTCAAGATCCTTTCCATTACAGTAAGAGATAGATCAAGTATCGACTATCATAAAGACTGAAAAATAAAATTGACAAAGATTATTGTTTAAGGTTGACGGACACGCATGTCTTAATTAGTTTTTTGGGTTTTTTTTACGAATTGGTCAAACCCAAACTCAAAGAAAAACATTGTTTTCAATTGTTATGAGTTTATCGATTGAATAGAATTTTATTATAAACAATTGTCTTGTAAATGGAATTTTTAAAGCATTTTGAATGTAAAAATAAAGAAAGAAGCGTGCAAGACAATAAGAAGCACTACCTGCCAAAAAAAAGTGAAGATTTGTTGAAATCGGTTGAAAAATGTTGGAAATCCGATCCCATATATAAACGAACACACACACACACACACACACACACACACACAAACAACCTGGGTTTTTATAAGTATAACTCGATATGAGTTGTCTCCCTTTCATTCTCGCGACAGCGATGCCTGTTAATCGTGTTTTCAAATTGATTTCATGCAAAAACAATTGTGTTTTTCCAATTTTTGGCGCTGTCAGAACCACCGCAAGGTTATTTTACGTAGTCCTGTGAAGTTTAGTTGAAATCGGTTGAAAAATGTAGGAAATCCGATCCAATATATAAACGTACAGACACGCACACACACATCCTGGGTTTTATAATAAGTATGATTTTGTAATTATTTTTATGAAATAAATCAAAATAAAAATGACAAAGGGGTTAGGTACTAAAAACGTGTTCTTAATATAAAAGTTAATAATTTCCCAAGAGGTTATTAATTTTGGACTATTCATCTGTTAGGGTTTTACGAGGTTTTACAGCTGATTAAGATTCAGGAGTTGGATTTAGGTCATTTTTTTAGGTTTGGGGTTATGAACCTTTTGGGTTGCGTTATTTAATGATTGAGAGCAATAAGAGTTCACTTGTCTGTTTTTGTGCAAATAAGAATCGAAATTGTCTCCTCAATTCCGTGCTGGAGCTGATCCAATGAAAATCAAGCGGCAAACAGCAACTTTTGTTTTGTGTACGCGAATCCCCAGAGCCAAACGGAAAAAGAAAAACTGCTAACAACCAGAAGAAAGCGAAAATTTTCATCGTCTTCGGCCCCCCTCCCCCCCCCCCGCTTTCTCAGAAAAATACATGGATATATTCAACATAGATTACCGCTCTGAGTTGGGCGTAAGTTCATTCTTTCACAAAAGAAGGTCATTAGGTTCTAAAATTGAGTTTGTTTTTCTCTTTAAAATTGATTATTATTATTTTGAGCTATTTATTGTTTTATTGCATTTAGACCGTAGACCATATTAATAGGATGTACAGTTGGTGTAACTGAATGAGAAATCGGAGAGCCTAGTTCAATTCCCGTTGAGTTCATTGCATTCACTTACGCAGAAATATACTTGAAAAAGGTATGTATCTTACTATCGTTCCCCAGCTATGGGGAAAATTGCAATGTAGACTAGGCCCTCTAGCCGTAGTTGTAAAAATTGTCCAAGAGGAAGAAAACAATAAATCTGAAACCGTAACATTTATCCATGGTCTGCCAACCATCATTAATGACAATGGGAAGGAATAAAAAGAATCAGATTAAATGCAGGTAGATATCATCATTTTACTTTTGAAATTGTTAAGTGTAGACGTAAGTTCTATTCTAATACTTCCTTCTCTCGCACTTCCCGTCTGTGGAACTTGACTTTTTGCTTTCCTGCCAACTGCGGTCTTCAAGAATTTAAATGAAACGTCAATCTGTCTCCTTGTTCTTTTTATTCTTCATAGTAAAGTTTTCTCGGTTTCTTTCTTTATTAAGCCCCCTTGCGTGTCAATGACTTTATTGTCTTCCTTGGTGGTAACTGATAAAAAAACAACAAAAAAGAAACTTGAAATGAAATGAAATTAAATCCCCCTGAAACCTCATGAAATTAATTCACCTAACTTCAAAATTACATTACAAAAAAAAAAAAAAAAAAAAAATCATTTCCCGCTAAGTAAGCCAAGAAAAGTCACTAGGATCCAAGTGGTTACTGAAAATGAAATAAAGAGAGAGGTGAATAAAAGAAAAACAGATTTGAGGAGACAGAAGATGACGATTAGCATTGCATTTAAGTTTCTGACGATCCTAGTTGACAAGAAAGCAGGAAGCAATTGCTAAGTCTGCTACTAAGAAAATTGGTTTGCTGTATCGTGCTAGACAATTTTTCTCGTCAGAATCTATCTTAGATTTATAATTGCTGTCTGTTGTTCCTCTTATATATTTAAGAATTATTGATAAAATCCAAATAAGAATCTGCAATGTTATTGGTTCTGATCTGGCATCTCTACTTCGGTCACTTTCCCACCACCATAACGTAGCTTCCCTCTGCCTTTTCTATAAATACTTTCATGGTAATTGTTCTGATGAAATTTCCTCTATATTTTAGGCTTTATGAATTTAAGCTCAGTACTAGATTGGCGGCAAGTTTTCATTATTTTACAGTTGAAATATCTAGATATAAAGTTCTATGCTAACAGTTTCTTTTATCGCTCTTCTCGCTTGTCCTGGCTTCTTGTTTCTCGATCAACTTTGATTTTGGAAAAAATAAATGCAATGTCAATCGTTATCGTCTATCTTTTTAATTCTTATTCTTTTATTGTCCTCTCTCCTTAATAGTAGTTTTTCTCAAATTCTCTAACGCTCAGTAAATCCTTGCATCCTAGTGGCTTTATTACCTTACTTGGGGTGAAATGAGAGTGAAAAGTGTACTAGAAGAATCTATTAGCATAAAACCTATAAGTCCTAGCTGCTAATTTAGTACTGTGCTTAAATTCATAAAATCGACGTAAGAACAGGGAATGTTCAACAGAACAATTACTGTGAAAAGATTTATAGAAAAAAACAAAGAGAAACTACGTTTTCCATTTCCCGTCTTATCGTAACTTTCTGATGACACCAAAACATAACAGCAGATATACGGATAAAGTTCAAAGTTCAAAGTTCAAAGTTCGTTACTCTTATCCCACTAACTATATGAATTACTCCAGGTTTGGAAAGACCCACAACAGAAAACATATAACAAAAACTCAAAGTTGGGCGTCTAATGCAGATAGTCTGTAACCAAGTTACTCTACTTCGAATAGATTGATTATAGTCCCAATGTCGCCAGACGCTAGCTTAGGTGAGTGAAGATTTACAAATATCTAAATGCAACGTCGATCGTCATCTTCTGCCTTTCTGAACCATGTTCTTGTATTAGGTTGGTGCAAAAATAATGACGGTTTTTGACGTTAAAAGATACGTCAAAAACCGTCATTATTTTTGCACCAACCTAATATTATCCTTTCTCCTTAATAATTTTTTATCAATTTATTTCCTTCTCAGTAACTACCCTAGCATCTTAGTGGCTTTATCGCCTTGCATCGCGTGAAATGATTAAGCTGTCATGATGAGTCAATCCTGAAAAGCGATTGATGTTGTGTTTTAATTAGGTTTAGTTTGGGTGTGAACTCTTGTCGAATTGTTTAATTCAAAATTTTGTAGGCATCGAACTCAGTAGTAAGAGTATCAAAAAGACTAGCCTCGTTAATCATTCCATCACAGCGAGGCGACCATTATTGGCATCAGTCAAGAACGATAGATGTTGAACCAGTCAGAATTCTACATAGAAAGCAATGGAGATAATAAATAGATTCTTTCGGTCATCTTTTCGGTGAAGTTCGCATTAGCTCAATTTTTAAACAGCAAATGAGTATGTACCTTGAGATCTGCAAGACGAGATTTTTGTTCGAACCGCCTGCAGACCATTATCAAATAGAGCGGACCTTGGATGAATATATGTAACAGTATACATATACTACAGCTACAAAACGCCATCAGCGTTATGGCGTTTCGTAGCAGTTGCTGTTCAAAGTTTCATGAAGCGGTGGTAATTATTAATTTTCTGCAGGATATTAAAGATAACGCTCCATTTCTCTGCAGAAGAAGAGACACAAAAATAGCAGTTTCTGAAAATATTTAACCACTAATGGCCACATCAGTCTTCCGACATAAATCATATTGACCCGTTCTATTTTGCGACAGATGTGCAAGACAGGAAATCTATAAAATAGTTGCTTCTTGTGTTAAGATATAATAGAATTAGAATAATACGAAGTATCCAGCCATTTTGAATCATAACTGGTTGCGTAGCCTTGATAATAATAATAATAATAATAATAATAATAATAATAATAATAATATGAATTTTTGCTGGAAAGAATACATCTAGGAAGAAGAAAAAATAAAAATGCTTTGTACACTCGACTACTGAGAGCGGCTTCTTTTTTATACACGCTCAATTCATTGTAACCATTTTCACAATAATTGTCTACCTTGAATGCCTTTCGAGCCCTTATATTCGTGAACTTTAGTATTAAAAAATGTCATCTGAAAATATCATCTGCCCAAGTAAGCGGAAAGACATTTGTTAGTGAAAAAAAAAAGTATTTATGGAAACTAACAGGGTTCAGAATTTTATTTAAAAACAGTTTTTTTTTCCAATATGCAAAACAATTCACCCTTATCAAACTTTGGCATAATTCAGTCGTGAAGTTTTCTATTCTTAGAAGTGGAAAGAATTTCCACCTCGAATTTTCTTTTATTTCACTTAAACGTGGAATCTGAAAATATAGGAATATTTCACAAATCAAAATTTCTCTAAACCTATTTGCAACGAGTAAGAAATGGTGAATGAAATTGATTGAAAAGTATGTAAAATAATTAAAGAAAAAAAAAACTTGTTTTTGTTAGCAGAGACGTTCTGTCAGAATGGCGTCGGGTCGGATAGGCTTTTGTTAATGTTTATAAAAGTGTGTCAGGAAATTAAAGAAATATTTCAAAGCAAAATGTCGACTGGTTTTGACTGAAATTCGAATAACAGATTGATATGACGAGAGAGAAAACGAAGCGGCATTGGTTATTATTTTTTGTTGAACGGCATTAATGCAAAGTTATGTATATACTATTCATAGGCGTGCGTATGTGCGTGTGTGTTATCGTCAGTCGCCTGTCATCAATTATCATGTGGTGAATACAATCAATGTTTTCCTCGGTGGCTGCAGTTGTATGATGTCCAGATTTTGGGTCATTTTCAAGACACTGCCTTCTTCTCCTAAATTCACCTGACCATTTTTGCCCTGTTGATAAAGCTGAAGCATCATCTCCTAATGTAGCCACCATGAGAGTATGAATACCGCTTAGAGGCTAAAACATTTTATGCACTTACTTAGTAACACCACGATGCCAAATTTTATCCATTTTCAAGAGAAGTAGCTACTAGTTACTTTTGAAGGTTTATTCGAAGTCAGCTGTCAGTTTGCCTGGAAATAAACACCGTACAAGAAGAGTTGAAATTAATGCATGCAAGATTTCACAGTTAGCCTATGAAATTTTTCTGCCCATGTATATATATATATATATATATATATATATATATATATATAATTCTCAAAATGTGTATGTGCGTATGTATGTGTGTGTGTGTGTGTGATCGGATGTTGTTTATGCGTTTCCACAGTTTTTAGCCGATTTCGATGAAATTTTTGTTGTTTGACAGATAATTCTTCATTGCCGGTTTTGAGTACAAATTGGCTGGAAAAATTAAAACCTTGAAGGTGAAAAATCGAAAAAACTGTTTTTTCCACTTTGCTCAAAAATCAAATCAAAATTTCATGTCTGTAAAAAACAGCGTACAATCAATTTAGACAGTTGAAATATAACGCAAACAATTATTAGAAATATATAAAAAAAATCTATTATAAATAAAAATTATCGTATACTATTATTATGAAGGTTCATGGAAGATAATCATTTCTTGCAAGATTGAGAACGCAAAAAGTGCCCTTTTCAGTGCCACTCCCCAATCAAATTGTTAAACCCCAATTTCGGGATGTGCTTCAGTTGCACCAAATTGTTGTTACTAATATTGATTTTCAGGTGGGATGACTTCAGACTTAAATTGCTCCAACTGAACGATAAAAAAAACCCCAGTAATTGAACATCTGGTCGAAGACGGGTTATACTGCTAGTATATATATATATATATATATATATATATATATATATATATATATATATATATATATATATATACACAGTTGTGGACAGAATTATTCAGCCAGCCTTCCATAAGTACAAATAAAGCTGGAATACCATAATTTTTTATGGAAACTACATTTGCATTTTTCACAAATAATGAAATAATGGATTTGAATTAATTTGCAGTGATGCCACAACAAAATTTTAATTTTAATGCTAAACAATAATACAAAAAAACACCAAAAAACATTTAACATGGGACAAAATCATTGGCCCTCTTGCATCAATAAGTCCTTTTGTAACCTTTATTCGTGACTGTATGGCCCGGCGTTGCCCGTGCTTGATTAAAAAATCGTACGACTCATACAGCAAACGCTATCACTTGACTTAAAATATTTTTGCCCTTCCTTGCCTTTAAAGGGGTGCCCTTTGCCGTGCTGATGTTGCTACATGCCTTACTTCTTGCCTATCTCACACTGCGAATTTTTTCTAAGCACTATACTAAATATTAAATCTGTTACGAAAAAAGAACTAAACAAAATGAACACAAAACGATAAGCTTTAAAAAAGGACTCGTAACTGGAAAAACCGAATGAAAAAAAAATGTTAACAACAAATACTTTTTCACATCCAACCCAGTTCTGCGGAATCAGAATCAACGTTGAGTTTAAGCAAGCGAATGAGCCAATTGGAGTAAAGTGCCATGCAGATTTAAATTTTTCCCACTTGTGATGAATGCATCTATCGATTTTTTTTGCATGCTAGTTAACATTCGTGCCAGTCAGCTGTTGGCTCTCACGCTGGCCAATAGAATCTTTCTGCCTATTCGTGGCAGCCAGCTATAGGCTTTCACTCTGGCCAGTAGAAAATGGCCGCAAACTACATGAAAACTGCCGTAGAAGCACGAAAAAATCGATTATTTCCACTATCGATGGGAGTTGGGAAATGCAATGTCGGTCTTGGCATTCCCACTAACTTGGAGCATGTGCATGTAAATTTTGGTGCAAATCCGTCGAATATTGCGGCCGTGCATTCGTTACACCCACACACACACACACACACACATCCTGTCATTTATAGATAGAGATTATTGCATTTAATCATTTTTGATAGTTCCTTACAAAATCACTACACACACTGGTAGGTATTTTAGTCCATTTTTAGAAACATCTATAACTATGAATATATATATATATATATATATATATATATATAAATATAAAAGTGAACATAGAAGTCAACACTTAGAGGCGACAGTCTGTTTCATGCTATATGCAATCGTCATGACGATTGCATATAGCCTCTAAGGCATATATCGCCTCTAAGTGTTGACTTCTATGTTCACTTTTATATTTACACACGCTCTATCTCTGATATTGAGCACTTTATTCCATAAATATAGCACACCTTAAGACCTTAAGACTATATATATATATATATATATATATATATATATATATATATATATATATATATATCAGTTTATATATAAATATATATATAAATATATATAAGTATATATAAATATATATATACAGATATATATAAAGATATATATATATATATATATATATATATATATATATGTATATAAATTATTACGTAATCACTACAAAGATGCATGTTTGTTTCGATGCCTAAACATAAGCATATAATCACTAACTACCTGATGAGATGCTTATGTTTAGGCACTGAAACGAATATGCATCTTTGTAGTGATTACGTGATTGTTTGTAACAACTTATACAAAATGATTATTGCTCTAGTTTTAGTATTGAGCCCTCTTTTAAATTAATGTTATGACTGTTTGAATTTCTAATTTTTTTTCGTTCTCATTACATATATATATATATATATATATATATATATTTATGTTTTTATATATATATATATATATATATATATATATATATATATATATATATATATATATATATATATATATATGAAACACCTATTCGGTTTATTATAGTAAAAACCTGGTCGCAGATGGGTTCATACACATTCGGTATTTTTTCTATGCAACTAGGCCTTTTATCATAAATCTACATTTCATTTTCCAACATTATGATTTGTGAGTAGTTGTAACAACCTTTCTTGACGGTTGTCTGGGAATAATTTAAGAATAAATTCCTCGAGGAAATAAGGAATTTCAGTAATCAAGAGGTTTAATGTAGAAATTACTTTCGTTGCATGTTTGTCGTGTTGCTACGATTTAAATATTTTACAAATTAAATTATCTGAAGCATCCCCCCTCCCCTTGAAAGACGGGGTCTATTTTCTACACAGTGTTTATATAAAGAACATTTCAACTTCTTCGGAATGCTCGTTTTGATTAATCAATTTGTTCAACTTGTCCGATGATCGTAATTAGTTCCTCAGCGTAACAAGCATTGTCAGCTCCAGGGAACATTCTGTTATCCCACCTCAGTTGGGTAACATAAAGCATGTCCAATCGTCTAAAAGGTTTAATGGGAAAAGGACCACTCCAAGCAGAAAATATTATTAAATTATAAGCAAACATATTCAACCGCAAAGTTATCACCGACATTTTTGCTGCAAGTCTCAAGAAAAGGTTGCCGCGAATAATCTAATCTTGCTCCTTGCTGGCATTTAAGCAAGTAGGAAAGCATCAATTACATATATGATGAGCGGACTTTTCCTGTCATGACATCAAGCCTCATTCTGCGATTAATGTGCATACGTCGGAAAAATTATTTAGCAGAAAACATGCTGTATTACAAACACTCATATTTACTTGTTTGTGCCATGGTCAAATTATCAGATGCAACAGGAGAGTAAGAAAAATGCATATTGTGATGAGAGAAATTCATTAGGTACGTAAAAGCTTAACTACTGTTGTTGCGTTGCGTGTCGTCTCTGGATTTCGAGAGAGAGAGAGATGGGGTGAAAAGAGAGAGAGATGGGGGAGAGAGATGGGGAAGAGAGAGAGATGGGGGAAGAGAAAGAGAGATGGGGGAGAGAGAGATGGGGAAGAGAGAGATGGGGGAAGAGAGAGAGAGAGATGGGGAAAAGAGAGAGAGATGGGGAAGAGAGAGAGAGATGGGGGGAGAGAGAGATGGGGGAAGAGAGAGAGAGAGAGATGGAGGGAAGAGAGAGAGAGAAGAAAAAGAAAACGAACGAACGGACCACCTATTATTCTCTGCACGCTTTCGACGCAATTGCTACTTCGAAATGTTAACAGGCTGCCTCTTCTGAAACCACGAACACTCAAAGCAAACTAGTATAGGGAGTTCCAGACGAGCATCAGAGCTCTGAACCTCTTAACTGCCGCAACCACACAACCACGTTTTTTAGTCTTATATCACAATTTAGACAAAAGCAACCCAGCACTTCACGGTACCATACCCACACGGTTCAAATTACCCACACGCTGTTTGGGTCGTATTGGGCCCAAGTTCAGACCAGTCCAGATAAATCTCGAAATTCGTCAATTATCCGAGTCAGGCATTCTTCGAGCTCACACTATCGTTTTGTTTAGGAAAAGAAATAAAAAAAAATGTTTCTAGGATTTCTTATAATTATTTTTACAGTCTAGCCTGGGTAATATCGAACACTATGCCCTTTTGCCAGTTCAAGAGGAATTTTAGTAATTATCAGTACCCTTAACGTAGCAACATAGTTAGAAAGTGTAGTGAGTTCTATCATCACTGAGGACATCACTGGTGCGGATCTGTGTCAGCTCAAGTCGAATTTAGTAAATGTCGATGCGCCTAACATAGAAAGCTTGTTACGCAGTCCAGAGCAATTCGTAGGTACAGTGAGTTCGGTCTCAACAGAGGATCGAACTCTCGTACTAGGAAACTTAAATCGGTTGACAATGTCACAAGATACTCACTGGTATGGAATGAATAGGGAAAGAGGATTTACTTGGAAGGGAGTGCAAAAGGAAACCTGGGGATTACTAGTCAAGAGGATGGGAATGGCGTCCGGACTGACATAGGCGTAGCTGAACGGCGTTATCAAACAACCAAGTCCTCTGGTAGGGTGTAATTACAGGCTTATACTCTATAAGGAGTTTGCAGGAATAAACTATAGCAGTATTTACGAAGACATAGTTTGAATGCATTCTCTTTATGAATGTAAATCTCTATCAGCATCTGAATATCGCTGTTTCTTAACTTAATATGGAGTAATTGTCATATATTTTATCTGTTCTGATTAAAACAGACGATAAACAAAAGTTACAGTTAACGAATAAGATGAAGGTTTCACGTTGACGTTATCTGTAAGAATCTGCGCTCACACAGATACACGAAGCTTACAGCCATATCACGCTGAAACGAAGTTAAGCAATATTGAGACTGGCCAGTATCTAGATGGATGACAGCTTGGGAATACCAGGTGCTGTAAGCTTGGATGTGCGGGCGGTGTAATGGATAACGGCTCGGAATGAAAAAACGGAGAGTGAGTTCGAATTACAGTCGAGTTCGTTATTTTCACTTACGCGCAAGTAGCTTTGAGAAAGGTATGAATCCATCTCTTATCATCACGGCTATGGGTTAAATATTAGAACTTGTATCAGTAAATCATTATTACATTGAAAAAGAATTTTTTAGAATCTAAAAATATTTTCTGGCTTTAATATAACCTACGAAAGGTTGATAAGTCGTAAAAAACAAATCAATCAATAAAAAAAAACGAAAAAAAAAACAAAAAAACAAAAACAGGTAGATGATGCGATGACGCATGTAAGATTGGCAACAATAGACCTGTTGAAACGATAACGATTCTTTAGAATGATAATCAATAAACCTGATTGATTAACCTCATTCTGTCTCATTGAACTGAAGATAGAAATGTGGACATTATCGACGGGAGAACCTTAAAAGAGACAAAAATCAATAAAACAACTTTTATAGTAATCAAGTTACAACCTTATATTTACTTGAAGATATTAATATACTGTTGAGAAGATGCCAAAAGAATAAGGCAACGGGAAATGTTGGCAGTATAACAGAATTCATTATCAACAAATTTTCATCTTGGTCATGCATGCAATCTATCTTGCCTGTCTGTTGATTAGTCAAGAGTTATTAAACATTATATATGAATAAAGATCAAAGCTAAAAAATCGATTGCAACTGTCTTAATCAATCTTCATGTTTCTTAATAGTAAAATAAATGAGCAAACTGCTAGCAAAAAATCTCGTTCATCTTCAACACCCTCATCATCAGTCTTATGATCGGATCTGGTCGAAGGGTCATTGCGCATCTGAGATTCTGAACAGTTCCATCCACATATCTATGTTGAATATCGGAGAGATTTTCACTACCGTGTAGCCTGTCTTAGGCTAGTTGACCTGGCGGAAACCATCCCTCTTTAGGTTATCCTTTATATATCCAACTGTTTTTGAATTTATATTTGTCCTTCTCCTAGATTGGTGGAAGATCAAAGCTAGAGAGCGAAATCTCCCTTGTTATTAACCGCTGGAGATGGATTCATGCCTTTCTGACAGTATTTCTGCGGAAGCAAGCTCAATGGCTTCAGTTGGAAACGCTTTGTGGTTCCAGTATATTATTAATCAAACTCATGTAAACATTTTATTCGATAGTCATTTACTAAACACACACTTTCTTCTTTTATACGCTGTGTTACTTAAAAATGTGGACTAACATGGCCCTCCACAGCTTTCTTGCTCTAAGCAATATTTTTTCCTCTTACTATACCTCCCAGTTTCGAGTCTGCCATCAATTTCACACATGTTTGTTATATCGGTTACTCGCGGCTTCGCTCTGTTCCTCTTGCCTTCATTTTCTCCTTGTGAGTATCAAATTCTCCAAACTCTATTTACTCATTATATTTGCCTGAAAATTCAACCGTCTGTTTGTGTTAAACGTTGTTTTGTCTATTTTATTTAACGCTTCCTTATTGCTTGTATGTCCCGTCTAAGGTATTCCCAACATCCTTCTGTTGAACCACATCTTTGTTGCCATAAGCTTCCTCTTCATCTGTTAGGAAAAATGTTGAATAGTTAAACATTTGGGAACATCTGACGAGTTATTTAGCGATAATTTGGTGAGAATCTTTATTTTTCCCGGATCGACTAACGAGATATCTCACAAATATTTTCTTTCTTTGGAACAGCTGACGGATATAGCTCATAAGAATATTCTTTTTTTCTCGAACGACTGTCGGGATATGAGATGAAGAGACGATGAAGAGAATATCCATAAGAAATTCTCCAGTTGCGTCTGCGATTCTGTTCCTGACATACTCATCTGCAATATCATTTTCACTACGTTCTTAACATACGGGTAGCGATGTTCTCTCAGTGCAGTAGAATTGGAAAAACCTGTTTTTTGCTGATTCATATCACCCTTTTCGCTTTTCTTTTTGATGTTTCGTTTCCACTCAGGTCGTAGGCAATCATGTCTCTCCACAACTTCCTCTCTCTTGTAGCTCTTAATAAGATTTGCCTTTCTCTTTTTCTCCTAAGCCCTGTTCAGCCATCCATTTACTCAAGCTCATTAGGTATGTTATTTTCCTCTGTCCCTCTTGCCCTTTATCTGTCCCGTGGTTATCAAATATTCCAAGACCCCCTTCCGCATTTTATGTCCCAGAATCCTTAGCTGTCTTTTCCTGATGTTAATTATAAGTTTCCTTTTTTGTTTCCATTTTCTCCAAAACTTCGTCGTTGCTCACATATTCGGCCCACGGTATCCTTAGAATTCTTCTGTAGAACCACGCTTCTGTTGCTTCAAGTCTCTTCTTCATTTTCGAGGAGATTGTCTAGCACTCACTGTCATACAGAAGGACAAGTATCACAAAGCAGTTTAGTACTCTTTTTCTAGCGAAATTTTCATATTTCTTTGTGCTTTGCTTACCTTTTGGAATGTTTACTTGTCTCTCCCAATACGTCTTCGGATTTCAGTGTCGCTCTTTCCGTCCTCTGGTAAAACACTTTCCAGATATTTAAATTTTCGCACTTGTTTGATTTTGGTACCTCCTATTTGTAATTCGCACCTTCCCTCCTCCTTTTGCTAACAACGATGCGTTCTGAGAGGAAGCCTTGTAGAACTATGATCGCAAACGTTCCGAAATGAAAAGGCATATAACAGAGGAGGCACGATGGAGTAATGGATAGCGTCTCGGATTGAGAAATCAGAGAGCCGAATTCGAATTCCAGTCAAATCAATTACATTCACTTACGTGATAAAACCCTTGGGAAAGGAATGTATCCTCTTCTCCGCTCAGCTACGAGTAAATAGGACAGACCGGGTTCTATAGCCTTGAATAGCAACTGGTCTACCGCAGAAAAAAATGGCAATATACTGCGATAGATACATGATTGCCTCAGCGTATATCACGCATGGCACATGACATAACAGATGATGTTTCTGCTTCGTCTATTATGTCGTATATGATCAGGTACTTGTTGCATTGTGTGCATTTTTTTAAATTGTGCTTTGGCTTCCCATGATTGAGTTTCAATATATTCATTCCCTTAGGGATAGGTAATATTCTCTTTTTAACTTTTTTCTATCTTAGCCCATATCACCTGTACTATTCATTTTTTTTATCTTCTCTCTTTCTCGGGAATTCTGAACTTGTAAACTCCCAAGAATATTTAAGGTTTCTTCAGTGCCCTTTAACAATAATTTCAGTAAGTCAAGTCTAAGCTTCAAATTAATTCTTGCTTTTGTATTTGAGTCCTATATTCTCGTTGTTTCACATATATTGTATATTAAACTTGTAGCGCGGTCTCCTTGATTTTGTTGATACAAACAGTTGGCAATCTAAGAGTACGTTTCATTCTATTTCACTCTGATACCCAATAAACTTTTTCCCCACTAAGGAACGTGATTAATCTGATATTTTGAATTTATTTATCTGGCACAGGTTATAATGGTTGGAAATCTTTCTTTGGAAGATTGTGTTGCCCTAATCTCTGCGATAATGATTTTTTTTTTAACTATTTCACCACAAGAAATTGAATAATGACACTAAGACGCAATGGGGTTACTGAGAGTGAAAGAAAATGATAAGACATTAATGAGGAGAGAGGACAATAAAAAAACAGGATTCTTCTAGCTATTTCGTTATTAAAACGGGGGGTTAGGGTTGTCGATCTTGAAGCAGGCTTAAATTCATACAGTCGACGTACCTAAAAGGAGAGTTCATTAGAACAATTGTCATGAAATTATTTGTAGTAAAGACAAAGGGAAACCACGTCACGCCAGTGGGAAAGTGACTAGAGGCGAGATGCCAGGTCAGCACCAATAACAACAAAGACTCTTCATTGGATTTTATCGAGAATCTCGAGTTATATCGCTGGAGCATTAGACCAGATATGGCAGCAATTTTCAATCCACAGAGGGATGGTAAACTTTTAAATGTGCAAGATGGATTCTGGCGAGAAAAATTGTCTGGCACGACACTGTGAACCAACTTTCCTAGCAGCAGACCTAGCAATCGATTCAATATCATCACTCAATTTCACGTCAGTGGAAATTAATATTTTAATTATCAATCCACGCAAAAGAACACGACGCCCCACAAGAATTACTAGTAAACAGGAGGTCGACTGAAATTTCAACGACTCCTTATAACGACAATCGATAAACCTGATTTACATCTCAGTAAACTGAAAGACCAATTCGCTAACCGTTTTGTTACTTAACTTTATCCAACACAAGGCCCAAGAGCCACTCAAAGTAGTTTTTTTTTGTAAGGGCGTAAAGGAAGTGGAATGGTAAAGTAAGAAATGTATATTATGAGGATATGTAAGTTGACCCGAAGAACTTGAAGGGATCAAGATTTTAGGATGGTTGCTCTTGGGAGTCGTTTTTTTTTTACAAAGTAATCGTTCTGGGGAATAAATTGTCCGAGTGGACCTTACTTCTTATCAAAGGTATACAAAGTTTGAAAGGATGATTTCATCCCGTGAATATAGCATGACGTGTCCTAGCTGTGAAGCTTCGATCTGCTAGAACCACGCAATGTAACTCGTCCAAACATTTATTATAGAAACAGCGATAGAGTGGTGAGATGGTAGTAACGTTTCTTCTGTGGGATAGCGGTTGTAGATTGGAAAATAATTCATCATTCACAGAGCCGTGTAATCATTCCTGAAGTCATTCGAGGCTGGACAGTGAGGGCTAGGCAGCACTAGTCCAGATTTGGCAGCAACGCACCATTCTTGGTGTGATATGTCTCTTCTAAAGATAGAGTATGGCAGTAGGAGTTAGGTATTGTCTGGAGCCGAACAACAAACCGACCATACATCTAGCATGTTTAGTGATGGTACGAATATTTTCTTTTTATGTACCATGTCCTTTCAGGGCGTAGACGATCATGGCTCTCCACCTCCCTCTATCCCTTGCAGCTCTCAACAAGTTCCTTCCCTCTGCTTCCTCCTCGCCAGGCCACGTTCTGTCATCCACTTGCTCAAGCTTGTCAGGTACGTCATGCGCTGCTTGCCCTTGTCTCTCTTTTCCTCTATTTGACCCGTGAGTATCAGATTCTCCAGGCCCTCCTTCCTCATTATGTGTCCCAGAAACTTCAGCTGTCTCTTTCTCTTCTCCTTGTTTGTAACCTCTCCAAGACCCCAACGTTGCTCACATGCTCGGTCCATGATATCCTTAACATCCTTCTGTAGAACCGTCTCGAGTCTCTTCTTCATCTTTGAGGAAATCGTCCAACATTCGCTGCCGTAAAGAAGATATGTGTTCCATTTCAGGTCTGCGGTGAGCATTAGATCCAATAGACCTTTATGCTTTACTGTTATGACACATGTGCCAACATTGAAGAGTAAGTTCCCTTTTGACGCATAAGTACTTGCATTCTAAATGTAGGTTTCTTCTATCAATACGGATGTGTGGATGGTGTGATGGATAGCTGATTGGTATGAGAAAATGGAGATCCTAGTTCGAATTCCGGTCGAGTTAGTTACTTACATTTACACGCAAATATGCTTCAGAAAGCTATGAATTTATTTCTTCTCTTTAGCCATTGGTTAAATGGTAGGATTTATATCTGTAAAGATTATTGTTGGCCCCGCCACAAATTCTAACTGCAAAAAAATAAAAAATAAATTCTTACAATCCCAAAATATATTACAGCTTTAAATAATCCATAAACCAGTGAAGCAATAGCCATAAAGGCCTTTGGCAAAAGTATTAGGTTGGTGAAAAAAATAATGTCGTTTTCTCACATAGTAACATATGTGAGAAAACGACATTATTTTTGCACCAACCTAATATATTTTAACTGATATTTTTTGTAAATAAAATAATTAATATTAATAAAAAACATTTATAATTTTTATCGTCAGATGCATCGGGTGACGCCATTAACGATCAAAAGAGATTAAGTTTTCACGATATTCCAGTATTAGCTTCAAGATTTCTGTGATCTTAATTATCCCAAGTTTATTTTTTCGGATCTGTAATAATGAAAAAGCGAAACGAAACGTCATAGAATTTAAAAACTGCAAAACAACTTCGTATTAATTCACTTCCCAAATCCTTCAGGTAAATCTAAAGGAAATGAAGGAACATGTTAAATTTCTGAAGAATTTCTACTTCTTTCTTTATTTAATCACCCGCCCGTATCATTTGTTTATAGTGGTGAAGACTTGTTCAGAAAAAAACACACTTTTCAGAACTGAATACAGATGGACATAGTGTGCCTCAAGGTCTAACCAAGTGGCCTTCCACAGGTCTTAAATTCGGAATTTTCCTTCTCCTAGACTGGTTGCCAACCAAGTGTATAGGACCGCTATCTATTACGCCACCACGAGTAGTGACCTGAACTGAGAAATCGGAGATTCGAGTTCAAATTCGAATCGAGTTCATTACATTCATTTACGTGCAAATATCCTTGCAAAAGGTTTGAATCCATCTCTTCTCCCTCCGACAATGCAAAGTTATTGCAGATGATTAAGTTGATTGAATTAAATTTAGTATAGTATATATTTAGTTTTATTTTTTTTACTGTGAGCAGTAGGGGGTATATTAGTATTAGCCGGACAGACTATAGTCATCAGGTATGTATGAAGAATAAAAATCATTCCTAAACTATTTTCCACAGAGCTTCTTTAGGAGATTGAAGCAGTATAGCCTGAACAACAAAGTGAACGTATCGTGACGATAAACTTGTTAATAAATCGTTGATGCAGAAAAATATTATTTTCTGCTGATATGAAGAATTATGATCAGATTAAAAAATTATCGTTTCATCAAACAAATCCAGGTCACGCAAATAAAGAAAATAACATTGAAATGAGATTCTCCCTTTACTGTAAAATATATTTTCATAATTCTCCTTGCAAATTCTTATATTATTTGCAATGAAATGAAATGAATTCCTCCGAGTAATTTCGTCTACAAAAACAACTCCAATTTAACACCCAAGTCCTTCATCAAAGAGATCGTATTTTCGTAGACATCACGCAAGCCTATCCATTTACAGAAAGGTGTCAAAGTCAAAATTACTTTCGTTTTCGACCGCCAGATAAACTAATAGCATAAAAGCTTGTATGATAATTTGACGTTCTTCGGAAGAAACTAAGACTTTTATTGGCAACTTGTGCAATATCAAAGTTTAATTCAAGATATTTTGGGAAAATCTTTTCGAATATAAAAATTTCATTATTATCATTATTATTATTATTATTTTTATTTTCTTTGCTTTCTGGCGTTTACACATTTCTTTCCAGGTCCCACCCAGGGACCTAAGGTTAGAAATGGCATCATGACACTTTTCACTGACAAAAAAAAAAAATTACATAGATAGAGCCCTTCGTAAAGTGTGGGCTGTACTTGTCAGAACAATTTTTTGTATCTCCTTGAGGCATGGGCTTCCAGGAATCACTGCAATTAGTCTACTGCAATCTTTTCCAACCAGTCCTAGGGCTCCAACTGATTATTATTATTATCATCATCATTATTATTATTATATTTCTTGTTTTGTTCCGTTGTTGATAAAAATCGTTACACCAAGTGTCTTTACATGCTACATTATGTGGGTTGGTTTTGGCTAGCGGCATATCAACCTCTATATATTTAGTGATACAAATCTTACTAATTAACCCATAAATGGGGGAATAATAAAATGGATTTCTACATTACCCAAGGATATTTGCGCATAGGTGAATATAATGAATCGAACTGAAATTCGAACTCGGCTTTCCGATTAGCAATTCCGAGACATTAGTTATCGCACCACCCACACATCCAAACTTACAGCACTTAGTATTCCCAAGCTGTCATACATCTAGGTATTGACAAAACTCGACGTTGGTTATCTTCTCTCAGCTATGGGTTAAATAGTAGGAAATGTGTATGGAAAACCATATACTACATTAATATTGTCATTGAATTATTATCAGGTTGTTGCAAAAATAATGTCGTTTTCTCACATAGTAACATATGTGAGAAAACGACATTATTTTTTGCACCAACCTAATATCTTTACGTTATCTTATTCCCTTTGTTTTATTTTGCAGGTATCCTTATTAATTTTTCAATAATATTACGCCAACTTATTACGTAGTTGCTTTTCAATTCAACAGCTTTGGTCAAGAGGATCTGTATAATTACTACCATAGAAATATACATACATGTATACATAAATATATGCATATTTAGGCAGCATATCTTCATTCATGCATGTTTGGTTGAATAATATGTCTATTTTTATTTAATAATTTCATATTCACTGATCAGTTTCTTTATGGTGCCAGTAAAATCATTAAGGGGGACGCGGTAGTTTTTCTCATTCTTTTTATTTTTCCAAGTACTTCCAACCTCATCCAAGCTCATCTTCAGGGGTGAATTTCTAAGAGAAAAACTAATGTAATAAATAGTTGTGATTTTTTTTTAAATGCGCATGAAACGTGCTCTGTTAATCCCAAAATTAACGTTATAAAGGGAGGTAACTTAATTTATACTTGAATCTTTTTAAAAAGAATTACAATTAAGTATTTTAAAAAACTGCGGTTATAATATGAATTTTTTTCAATAAATTACAATTTAGATATTTAAAATCATTGCTGTTATAGACATTTAAAACATTGTTGCTATACACATAATTAATTTTATCTAGTTTTGGTTCTAATTTTCTTATCTAGAAAGCTTCAAGGATTTGAAGTTTTTTTTTATTTTAATGGTGGAGTAAACTTGTATTGCTAATTAATATTTGTCTAAATCGTGAATGTGATCAGGAATGTTCCTTTAAATGTTGGGCTTTGGAACTTGAATATGCCACATGTAATGTAAGCCTCCTCGAAAATGTTGTCACGAAACCAACATGTATATCTACTTTTTTGTCAGAGATACAATTTCCCAAAGGACATTTAAATTGATATACAATGTTGGTCTTTAGCAAAGTTATTGCAGATGATTAAGTTGATTGAATTAAATTTAGTATAGTATATATTTAGTTTTATTTTTTTTACTGTGAGCAGTAGGGGATATATTAGTATTTCTGATTTTTTTTAGGCGTTTTTCATCTTGTTTGTAGTCTATTTGATTTCGGTATAGTAGGGTTATTTGAGGAAGTATTATGTTCTTTTTTTATTTATATTAATATTTCTGATAGTTCGTTCAATTTGTTAACCAGCGGAGTAATTAGGAAAGTCACTATTATTTTTTTTGTTTAATTTTTTAATTTAGTGCAGAAAATGATTTTTTGTGGAAGAGTTAACTTTTGCACGGTTTATTAAATTTTGTATAATCTTTGTTTTATAATAGGACATTCACTTTTATAATTAAGAGTGCATGTGTTTATGCAAGTTAGTTTTTTGTATGGGGAGGTAGTAAATGTATTATTATCATTGGTGTTTATCAATATATCAAGAAAAGGAATTATTGTTGTTTATATAAGAACGGAATTTTTTGTGTACACAAAAAATTCCGTTCTTATATGGAGTTTTTTTAGTAGTATTAAATATCTTATTTTCAAGGTTAGCCATGTAGATGTTACTAAATGTTGGTCCCAGAAGTGAGCCCATGGAAACGCCATCATTTTGTACGTAGATATTATTTTGATGGTTATAAAAGAGAACCTCAGTGGTACAAGTCAAAAGTAGTTTTCGTAATATGTTACGTTTAATTTTTAATGGAGAGAGAAATCGATTTTTGTAAATATTCTTTATAATGATATCAATTGTTCCTCTAATTGGGACATTGGTAAATAAACTTTCAACATCAAGCGAATTCATTATTAGCTTTTGTGTTTTTAATATTTGTGTTAGTTCTTGAGTTGATTTAATACTATATTTACTGGGTATGTATGGTGTAATGAGTTGGTTAATGATTTTGGTTAATTGATTAACCGGTGTGGATATTTTGGATATTGTTGTGGGGCTCTCCTATTTTTACATAAGATGGACTCGTCCAAAGTATACTTATACTGACAGAGAGAATACCTGCTGTTGAGATACGTGGGGATACGTTGAGACCGGTTGAGAGATACGGAGACAGACACAGGGTGTTCTCAGAGAATTATACAAGAGGAGAGAGAGAGAGAGAGAGAGAGAGAGAGAGAGAGAGAGAGAGAGAGAGAGAGAGAGATTTTTGTTGAATTTCTAAATTTGGTGCGATCTTCAAATATTTGTTGTAATTTTGAATTGTAATCAGATTTATTTAATACAAAGAAAGATATTGGTTTTATGTGTCTTTTTTAAAATGATATGAACATGATTACATAGCATTTTGGCGGCGATTTTTACTTGTTTTGTTAGGAGCTTAGTCGATTTTTTTCTTTTGTCATGTCTGTCTTTTATTGCTTCAGCTTTGAGTAGGTCCCAAATTTCTGTTTTTTTTTTGTTTTATTTGTTGTTCTTTACGTTTTGGTTTGTTTCGATATAACATTTCAATTTCAAGTTTTTTTTTATATCCAATCTATTGTTTTGCCTGTAGAGATGATAGATCCAAGGTTGAGTAATTCCTTTTGTTGGTCTTTTGATTCGCAGTTAGAGATGTTGAATTTATCTTATGAATAGTTCCTTTGTATAATGTATTAAGTTTTTTTTTTACTGTTCAGATTTTGTAGAATTTTAGATTTATTAACGATTTCTGCAATTTCTTTTAATTGTTCAGGATTGGTCGTCAGTTTTAGTCTGTTTTGGATCTCTTGTGCTTTTTTACTAAGTTTTCTTTTGCTATTTCCCTCTGACTCTTCACAAGGTTACGTTTAAATTGCCAAATGTTGGTATTATGATAAGCTGTGGGATCATGGAATTTAAAATATTTATATTTAGGCAGCATGTCTTCATTCAATCATGTCTGGTTGAATAATCTAGACATATTATGCCTATTTATTCTTATTTTAATCATTTCAAATTCATGGATCAAATTCTTAATGTTACCATTAGACACATCAAGAAACACGCACACACATATATACACACACATACACATATATAAATATATTATAACGATATATAATTTTGTATAATTTTATATATCAGCAAACAGTAAAAATAGTATGACAAATTAGTAAAAAAAAAAAAAATTGTCGCGCGTTTCATCCGTTAGGATTTCATCGGACTGGGTTTTGTTGATGTTGTCATGTCTACGCATGCGTACGAAACGAGAGACGCTGTAGTTACAATTTTTTTTATTTTAATCTAGCCAAATTCATCTGTATACTTTTTCTTTTACTCTCCATCTCCTTTGTTCCTGACTACCCCACACTGTGACAACAGAAAATCTATCAAGAATGGTGATATATTGTAAGAGTCTGGACGCAAATTTACCGTGGCTGAACTAGCGAACAATGCACTTTCCAGACATTTTCGTCTCAGTAGATTATTTTCCCTTTTAATCTAAGTAGATTTCCCTATGTCAAAAGTGTGGTCAGTTTCGTTACGGTGAACAACCAATGAATTTTGTGTTTTTTAAAATACCCTTTTTATGTTCATATAGAATTTTGTTTAAACTTCTTACGGTTTTTGCAATGTAGCATTCTGGTAATTCCTGCTCCTGATAGAAAATTTCTCCTTCAAGTTTCGGCTTGTTGTTTGAATTTTATTAGTTAAGTTTTTGATTGTTTTAGTTAGGTACCTCCACTTGGTCACGTAAAAAGTAGCATAGCATGATGAAAAAAGGTCCCAAACTCAATAAAAACAAAGTTTTGTCGTCAAAATATGTTATTATTAAGAGCAAAGACCAAATATTTTTTTCATTATTTTTTGAAATTTTTTACTCCTTTGTAGCACGTTGTAAATTTTGGTTAAAAATTTTGTTTTCTTTTTTTTCTTTTTTTTACATCAGCGGCGGACCAAAGATCAAGGATAGTTTTTTTTTGAGTTTTTTTTTCCGGAGAAAAACACATTTATCTGGAAATAATGGCAAAAGTCAAATAATTGTCGCATTTTAATGAAACTTTGAGGACCTATTCAGAAAATAAATGAAATTATTTTTGAAATTTTTCTTTTTAGAAAATCTTAGTAAAAATATTTTTTTACATATGTTACCACCCACTTACTTAATTTCATGATTTTTCGAGAAATTAAATTTTTAACGGGGGATTTCTTTATTACTTTAAAACAGGACTCTTTGGAGAATGTAAAGCATCATTTTTTTTTGTAAAACAGTTACCCGTTTCATCGAAAATCTTCTCTGAATTGTAAAATAAAAAATACAATAAATCTATGATATTATTTAATTAGGAAGACTTTTAATTGCTTTTGTAAATAAGTTATATTAAAGACACTATTGTCTGAAGAAATAAATTTTTTCGATGAATAATGAAGTTTTACAAGAATTTTTTCATTTTTAAAAAGTTTTTAATTATAATAATAGTTCAAAAATCGTTTAAAATTCTTCATTGCTTTCAAGATGGTGGTTTGGTGATATCGTTAAGTGAAAAGTACATTTGCAAATCAAAATTTGAAAAGCTCATAACAGTCGTTTGGACTCAAATATTTGAAAAAAAAAATTAAAATAATTTTTAGTAAAAAAAACGTAACTAATTTCTCCCTCTGCGAATCTATAGATGACATAAATCTTAAAAAGGTCACGTGATTTAAGTGTCGTCTGACGCACTGCAATTATTTCACTCTTAATTCAATTCTGTTTCATCATTAACATCTTTGTAAATCATCCCTTCAATATATCAAAATAAGTTTTACTTTTCCTAATTAGTATTTCACTAAATATTTTTATTTTATGTATTTATTTTAGTTTGGGTCATACTTCAATTAATTAATTTTTTGTTTAAAGTAGTAAACTTAAGAGTCTAGAGACGCCATGCAAATTTCATAAAGTTTCTTGAAACCTAACTAAAAGGATATAAAAATAAAATACGAAATAAATGGAATACGAAAGGAATTAGGGTGTTTTTTTTACAATGAAGCCGTAAAAATATCAATAAGAACACTGGATTATATGTCTTACTGTTCTTTGTTTTTATTTATATATACATACATACATTCATATATATATATATATATATATATATATATATATATATATATATATATATATATATATATATATATATATATATATAGAGCAATGTATTTGAAAATAAGAATACATTTCTGTAGTTCCCTAACGAAATAAAGAATTAAAATTAACGTCATGTGTCTGGCGTCATATTATTTATTACAAAATTTTATTGCGTGATTGTTTTAAACTAAATTTTCAGAAATTGTGATTTTTTGGGAAAGGATATTGACAACGGCCATTTGTAGATATATGCTCCTGGTTTGTTTTAGCTGGGTGTGAACCTCCAATATTCGTCCTTTTTTGTGCTCACTTTCCATTTCAAATCATTCTTGTTTTTCATCTTGTTGCGTCTATCGATTTTTCTTCCGTCGGCGTTTGCACATGTTTGTGGTTTGAGATGGGTGGCGATTTTGAGACCTCCCTCGCCTCTGGTACTGTTCCGTCCAATTCTCTAGACCTCTGCATTCTGTTCAGTATAAGATTAGTTGTAATGACGAATGCGCATGCTTACAGTTCTTGCTGTCGAATAGATATGTGGTTACTTTAATGGATAACAGCACAGAATGAGTAATCAGATAACGTAGTTCGAATTCCAATTCGGTTCACTGCTTTCATTTACGCGAAAATACCCTTGAGAAAGTTATGAACCTATTTACTCTGTCAGTTAAATATCTGGAAAAATTATTGTTATTCAAAAAACCATTTTAATGCAATATTCACTCGCAAAAACAAAGAATTATTCTTAAAACATAATATAAATGACTCGCTAGTTGATTCCGTAAGGTGAATCCTCTGCCCTTTCGTTTTTTCGGTTGAGGAGGCACTTCACCCAACCAGTGGCTGTATACATAGCTATGGGCTCAGTCTACCCTATTGTGTTAGATGATCTTTGGAACTACTAGAAGGTTAATCTGCCCTTTCACAGTTTTTTTTAATTCTGCTTAGCATTTAGCGACCCTTTTTACCAGAAAAACCAGATGAGTGGAACCGACTTAGTCGCCGCTGTCCTGAGCAGGCGGCAGGTAGTACTGGGCTGCATTATAACAATAACTCAGGCCAGCTTTGGAACCATGGGATTGCACTCAATTTGAAAGTTTTGACATGATAAATAATGACAAAATATTTTTTCTAAATCTTTGCCGTTTTTTGAGGGAACGAGTTTAAAGATTAAGTTTAGGTTCAAAATTGGAGCATTGGAATTTCATTCAGGTGATCAGTGAAAGCTTTATAGCCCAACCTTATAATCAATTATAATTTACTGGATCTTTACAAATTGTAGATGCACAAGATGCATGACACAAACACATTATTATCATTGTGTCATCAAATAAAGCCTTCATTTACTTCAATGGGAAATTAATCTGGACAACTTAGCTATATTATGATATAATACATATATATATATATATATATAGTGCAGTAGATTTACTGTGATTTTCAATAAAAAATGAAAATTTAAAACATTTTTTCTTATAATTTGTGCTCGGCAGTATTATGGTGCTATACAGAGTTTTGTCTTATTTAATTTTATAAGTTATGAGCTAACAAATAATCTAACAAAACTTATTCATTGAGTAGCCTTTTTGTATTCTTTTACAATTTTTTTACACAATTTTTATGTCAGCACCCAGAGGCGACAGTCTGTTTTATCGGGACACTCAACATAAATCACTGTACGGATATATATATATATATATATATATATATATATATATATATATATATATATATATATATATATATATATATAAAACAACTAAAAAGTTGCAAATTAAAAAATGATGTTTTTATGAAAGTATTTATTTATATTTATATATATATATATATTTAATTTATTTATTTATATATATATATATATATATATATACATATATATATATACATACATATATATATATATAAATATATATATATAAATAAATATAATATATAAAAAATATAAATAAATACTTTCATAAAAAATATTATTTTTTTAATTTGCAACTTTTCAGTTGTTTTTTTTATATATATATACATAGTAAGAAAGTATACGTGGCTTTTCATTATGCTATATATATATATATATATATATATATATATATATATATATATATGTATGTATGTATATATATATATATATATATATATATATATATATATATATATATATATGTCGTGGCAATAGGAATCGACACTGCATAATGACTGTCAGAAGGCTAATTTTAGGCAGACTCTATTTAGAGGTGTTTATTCAAACCTTGGAATTATATATATATATATATGTTAAAGGTAACAAATCCATTGGCATATAATCCAAGTGGATCCTAGTGATATAAAATATTAAAACTGATCCCCAAAACGAGCTCAATGTATTTATTATTACAGAGCACTATAAAATGCAATAAAATGCAATAAAATGCAATAAAATCCCAAATCATCTCACATGAGGGATAGAGGCAAACGAAGATATCGGTCGCCTATCTTATCAATTATTTCCGACAGACGGCCGATAGCTTTGTCTACCGAAATAGGTATTCCCCATATGAGCTGATTTGGGATTTTATTGTTTATTATTATTATTATTATTATTATTGTATATATATATATATATATATATATGTGTGTGTGTGTGTGTGTGTGTTTGTGTGTGAGTTGTCTGAAGATTACTCTAAAGTCTATTGAATAGAAACAATTATTTCTACTCTATAACCTTTAGAGAAATTTGAAATATAACTGTTGCAGCCTTCTCGATAACGATTAGGAAAATACAATAAACCGGAAATGCCCGACTTTGTTACCCATGATGCGTCATTGACCAGTACATATAAAGAGTCGAGCCATCACGCGCCAGCCACACTTAATCTAAAGATTACATTCAAGCATAAAACAGGGTGTCGCCGCTGGATGTTGACCTTAATGTCCACCTCTATATTTACATACGCTCTATTTCTGATATTGAGCACTTGAAGCCAGACATAGAGCATACCGTAAAACTATACTGTTATATCTCTGACACACTCTCTCTCTCTTTCTCACACACATGCATATATATATATATATATATATATATATATATCGAGAGACTGAGAGAGAGATAGACATTTTTGCTTACATTATGGTTTTAACATCCATTTCCTGCAATATAATAATTCAAGTTAATAACATCTCAATAAATAATTTCCCCGAACCTATTCACTTATTTTATCTATTGACTATTTGTTTACGGAATTTAGTTAGCACGCTTCTGTGTGCAATTAAAGAAATTCAACGCTTTATTCTCGCCGTATAACTTAACATTAATTGCGAGTGATGAATGAAAGAGGAAAAAATAAAGAAAGGTAAGATGAACACTTAATACGACATTGAAGCAGAATTTCACGATATTTCATAATAATTATCCTATAAATGCAAAGTGCTGAATTCAAATTTCTCAAATTACAACAGGCGAATCTATTTTGTTAGTTCGAATCAATTTCGGAGGATATAAAACATTTAAATGAGAATTCACAATGCAAATAAAGTATAAGTTAAACTCACAAATGTACTTTTCAACATAACTAGAAGGGGTATTTTTCGGCTTAGAATACTTCTTTGCGTCAGTTATTTCGTATCTATCTATGTATATCTATCCCAGCCTGCTTTTATCTATATTTACCTGTCACATTCTCTTAACTATCTATCTATCTATCTATCTATCTATCTATCTATCTATCTATCTATCTCATCTATCTATCTATCTATCTATCTATCTATCTATCTATGGCAAAATATAATAGATGAATATCTATATATCAGAACATAACAATGTTTGGCAATATGAATGACGAAGTGGAACAATTTTGCGCAACACGTTTCGGGAGCTTCACGAGTTTCGGTTATAACAAGAAGGAACGCTGAATATGTGGAAATTTTCAATTAAAAATTTTTGAGTTTAAATTTACCAGTAGATAGCTGTAACAAATTTTGTTATTTATTGTGCTTTTGATACACAATTGCGGCACAACGCCAAAAAGGGGAGGGGTTGAGGCTGGTCGTGACTAACTATCTTATACCTAGCTAATCCGATTCACGAAACATTCACTCATTACAGTTTGCCCATTCACCATAAAAACTTAGAAGAAATTGATCAAGTTTGTACCTCCCTTAATATGTCACGGTTCCTTAAGATTTCTTTCTATCTATCTATCTATCTATCTATCTATTATGCCTATATATGAAGATGTATAAAATTAGCTTGAAGCCTGATTTTTGTCTGAAATTTCATGTGTATAATATGTTCGCTCGCAATATTCAATGAATTAATAAGAGAGATTATGTTTTTAGGAAAGGATTTTTCATTTTTTTTCGGGTCATTACATGGAAATACGTAAACATACAGTTTATATAAAGGGAAAGGAAAGAGGATAAGAAGTTCTTTACTTCGTATTAATTTCTTATCTTCTTTTCTTTCTCTTTACAGAAATCCTTTTTAACTTTTACAGTAATTTTCCAAAGACGGAAAGTGAAGCAGTGTTTTATTAATCGTAATTCTGAATAAAATCATTTAGTACCATCATTGTTTGCCACCTGAAGAAACGCTGATTTAGCGTTGAAACAAAATGTACAATTTTGTAGTGGATATTTACATGTTCTAATGTAATAGTGCATGTCGTTCTGTCTTATGAGATTTTCTATACTTTTTATTTCTTTTTCAATTTTATTATTCCCCTGCTCCCGCCGCTTCGTTTATTTTCGGTCAGTTCCGTAATTGCTTGGCTGGAAAGCCACTTCACCAATCAGGCACGAGAGGTTAATAAAACAAATCAGTATAGCTTGAGGGGTGATAATAACTTTACGGCTGGTACAAGAAAGAATTTCTAAAAATTTTAGGTCATTTTGATCAGATCTTGGTAAGTGGTTGGAAGAGAGAACTTTTAACATCTTTTCGTATAAAGCATTAGCACTCACACGCCCACACACACACTCACACTATATATATATATTTGTTTGGATTGATGTGAGTTTGTGACCCTGGGTTTCACGCTTTTGCGATCGTCAGACAATCGTAAAAGCGTGAAACCCAGGGTCACAAACTCACATCAATCCAAACAAATATGTTAGCCCTATCTCTGATATTGAGCGCTTTCTAATAAGTACCGCGCATATAATATATAAATAATTATATATATATATTTATATTTATATACACACACTTTTCACACACACACGCACACACACAGATATATATATATATATATATATATATATATGTATTTAATCAGTATCATCGCATGCAAGGCAGTAAAGCCACTAAAACACAAGGGGTTACAGGTTGTGGAGGAAGTAGGAACAGAAACATTAATAATAAAGAAAAAAAGAGTAATCAGAGGGACAATAGATGGCGATTGGCATTGCATTTAAATTTTTGCCGATTAAATTTGTCTGGAAAGCATGGAACCGGAATGGAGTTCCACGAACGATAACTGTGAGAAAAGAAATAGTTTTAGACCATAGTCTAAATAATATTGAAGAGAGAGAGAGGGGGGGAGAGGGAGAGAGAGCGAGAGAGGTGAGAGAGAGAGAGGGGGGAGAGAGAGCGAAAGAGGCGAGAGAGGTGAGAGAGATAGACTACTATGTAGAAAGAGAAATGTTATCTCGTATGTATTATACACGTGAGTGTCTATAAAGCTTTTGTAAAGTAGACATTCTGTGATTCGTACGATGATTCTTGATGCGGGTCCCTATGAGTGATTGATAGGAAATTACGAAACTCAGAGTAAAAATTTACAATGGTATTGAATATTATTACTTCTAATTTCATACTAAATATCTTTTTGGTCTAATACTGAGCACTTTATTAACAGAACATGCGAGTTGCGACAGTCTGTTTCCTGCTTAAACACAATCTTCAAGTCTAAAGATTGCAATCAAACATGAAGCAGATTCTCACCAATTCGTGTTCATAACCAATGTCCACACACACACACACAGGCATATATATATATATATATATATATATATATATATATATATATATATATATATATATATATATATGTGTGTATGTATATTTCTTTTTGAATGGATTTTTATCTGACATTATTTCTTATTAAACATAATTTTTTAGCGAACATTATTTCTTATAAATCATAAAAGTGTAGACACTGGGGTGCAATCAGGAAAATTCTGTGTGTGTGTGTTTGCATTATTTTCAGATCGTTTTCTACCTCTTTCTATCTTTCTCTCTGTGTGTACACACACACACACACACACACACACACACACACACACACATATATATATATATATATATATATATATATATTTATATATAAAGTGGATACTGAGGTCAATACCAAGTGGCGGCAGTAGTGTGGGCCTCAGTATCCACTTTCATATTTTCATTCTCTATCCTCGATATTGATCAATTTTACCCATAATTATAGCATACCTTTAGACTATATTTTATCAAGTACACGCACACACACACATATGTATATATACACATCATATATATGTATAATATGCATGTATATAAATATATATATGTATGTGTGTGTATAATTTTTATATGTATTATTTATATATTATATATGAGAGGTACTTATTGGAAAGCGCTCAATATCGGTGATAGAGGTAACAGAAATACACACACACACATACATATATATATATATATATATATATATATATATATATATATATATAGCTAGATAGTGAGAGACTGACAGCAAAAGAGAGAAAGAGAGAGAGAGATAGAGAGAAAACATGAGCGAACAACATAATTATCAGATTATGTCTGTTCACTAGAAGGATATTTCTGTTTGCTAAACACACCGATTCTCTCTTTCTGTCCTCTTCATTTCCTTATTCCTATTTCGTCTTAGTCATCTGCCATTTCTAACATTTAGCGACTCGCTTGTCCAGTCGCCTATTCCACCATCCATTATTCTGTGAGACTTGATGCATTCATGATACTTCGTTTTGGCTTTCACTCAAGAATTCGCCACAGGGAACCTCCTCAAAAATCTCCAGTGCATTGCAGGGGAACCTAAGGCTAATTACGTCGTGTAGAATTTAGTGAGCGGGGGTCAGCGAAAGTAGGTGCACAAAGTAGTGAGTGAACGGTTAGTATGTGTCGGTTGGTACTGTGAATGATGGCTATAGGTCTGGTAAACTTCAGAAGAAAGTCAATGATGGATTGGAGTTTTTTTTTTCTTCTTTTATCTCTTTCTAATCTTTCTTTCTTTTTGTTCTTTGAATTTCGCTTTTTTGTCATTTCTTTTTCTTTTCTTCTCTTACATTCCACAAACTTTTTTTTTCTGCTGAGGTCAACGGAATATTGCATTAGTGTCGAAAGAACGATAGACGTCGTTGGATGAAAGAAGAAAAAAAAAAAAGGCTTGAACACCATTTTCCAGTCAGAATCTCAAAGTTTTTCAGAGATTTTAGACCACAAGCCTGAAAGCAGGAAATGTAAAAGAGAGTAAAAACAAAAATGTAACTTAAATGATTCCTCTTTCTCTCTCTCTCTCTCTCTCTCTCTCTCATATATATATATATATATATATATATATATATATATATATATATATATATATATATATATATAAGGATATTGCAACAAAAGAGAGTAAAAACAAAAAAGGAACTTAAATGATTCCTCTTTCTCTCTCTCTCTCTCTCATATATATATATATATATATATATATATATATATATATATATATATATATATATATATAAGGATATTGCAAGGACCCCTATTCAATTGCAGTCGTGTTTCAACGCATACCAATGCATCTCCTCAGGCGACTGCAAATTACTGGCCAGTGAACGATTTATTTGATTTCAAAAGCAAAATATAACCTCATTTTTTGAAAAGAAAATTATAAAATAAAAATAAAGGCTTGAGATCTTTACCCTGATCAACCAATCGAATTAAATTCAAACTAAGCGAAAAAGAAAAAAAAATAGAAATTATTATCTTACAAATGTGTCAAGGTAAAAATTTGACATCTGACAGCAGACAGACATAACTCAAAGAATGATACAAATGTCTCCGATAAATGTACACATGTCAAACAGTCAACTCTCTTAAGAAATAAAAGCGGGGGTTGTGGGTAGAGAGGTAATATTACCAAATCCTCAACTAGTTATAAGCTTTGTAGATTTCCTACATAAAGACTTTTTTTTGTAGTTGATAAATAACAGGCCTCTTTAAGAAACTAGTAAATAATCTAAACATATAGCATTATTTGGTAAATAATATACAACCGTTAAATAAATATCATCCATATAAGATTTTAATAATATCAACCAATCAATGTAAAATGTCAAAAATACTAACTAAATACCAATACATCCGTATAAGAGGTTAATAATACTACCAGGAGATCAATGCAGAACTAAATAAAACTCAAAATTAATCATACATATAGAAAGATATACCATATGTGGTGCAACACAGATCAACTAAAATCTAAGAAAAAGCATTGTCAAATTCCAAAATCTAACTGAATTGTAAGGTAAAGGTTAGACTGTCTTTACAAGGTACGGTTAACTCGGATCTTTGATTTAATAAAGAATTCATATCAAAGAACCTGGTAATTTTTAATTTAACATCTAAACGTAGAAAATAAGGTTCATATAAGGATCTACATGTCCTTGCCATTTTTAAAATTTTCCATTTCACCTTATGAGTTTTATTATCATTTTTTAAACTCCAAAAATATTTAGAATGTGATGTATTATCTTTGTAAGTATTATTAGTGAAGGACAAACTATGTTGATACCACATTGTCTTAAAAATCTTCTTAGTAATATCAATATTGAATTTTTTCAACTGTCGGATTCTCTATTGTAGAGATAGTATTTAGGTAAACAAGAGATTTAATTAAACATTTCTTTAGCAATGGGCATTGGTCTGAATTCCTACAATTACATTGACTGGTATCATTAGTAATATTTATCTTGGAACGTGCATTATGATTCAGATTATGAAATTAGTTTAAAATTTTATTATTGTGTAACTTTATAACCTTCTCAAGATTATTGATGCAGCTATAACTTTGTTTTAATGTGTTTCTGTTAAATATTTTACTAATAGGGTTACTTTTAGGGAAATGTTTATCAATGAATTATTTGAGCAGACGCTCCGTTGATATATTAAGGAGTATATTTATTTATTTATTTTCGTCTGACCACCTGAATATTCGAGAACTTTTATTAAAGGTAAATATGCGCTCTCCGTCAGGATTGGAACCTGCGTTCCTCTGGCAGAAGGAAACCGTCACTAGATCTGACGTGTCTTAACCGACTCTGCCAAGAAGAATCTCCGCCGATCAAGTAAAGTTTGAAGAGTGTCTTTAAGCGAAATCTTTCTCGTCATAGATTCCTCGAAATCCTCATATTTGTTCAGTTTCGTAAACAAACGCAGACAAAGTAATTTTCTAAAGAAGTAATGGATTTTTTTTTATTAATCCAACAGAGTTTTATCGTTTTAAACGTTATTTTTAGTGGGTACTCATATTTGAGTAGACGCTCCGTTTATTTATTAATAAACCGTTTCTATCTGCTCATTAATTAATCTATATTTCTAATTTCTTTTTGATTCATCAATGTCCTTTGGTTTTTTATTAAGCTTCGACAGACTTTTCCGTCGCAAGCTTGCACCAACTGCATCATTATGGTAGGTTTCATGGATCCATTGTCTAGCTTCTGCTGCACTCTTAAATATGAAGAGTAAATAGAGCCAAACATCATTTTTTTTTTATTCAAACACGATCATCTTGAAAATAAGGGAAATGAATTACTTTTCCGTAACAATTATTTTTCGGGTGCGCAATAAATAAATACACTTCAGTGATTTCCCTAACATTGTACAAAAGATGGGAAATTTTAATTTAATCAAATTTTTCTTGCAGAAATCCTAAGAGCATTAGAACAGCGAAAGATACTTTCTAAATGATAAACACAATATTAAGAAAGAGAAAAAAAATAACTTTACGTAATAATAATCCTCTTCTATGACAGTGAATACTGGACAAATTAATCAGGGAAGAGTTCAGGCAACAGAGATGTGGTTCTACAGAAGGATGCTTAGAATACCATTGCCAGAAGATGTAAGGAAGAAGAAATATTTAAGGAAAATGGAAACACTTACATTTAGGATCTGAAAACGGAAGGTTAAATTTCTGGGCTATATAACGAGGAGAGAAGGCGTGGAGTTTTTGACACTCACAGGGCATATTAAATTCAAGATGGGCAGAAGGAAACAACCAGTAACCTACCAAATAACCATATATAAAGGGATAGTAAAACAGGAACTGGGAGGGGTGATGAGGGGAAAAACATTTTGCTAAGAGGGGCAAAGGCAGTTCGGAAGAGAACATGACACAGAAGAATAATAATAATGTTTTTGCATTATAAAGTATCACACGTAATCTTTGGTTGGTATAAGACCATTTTGCGATAGGTTTAATATAAATTAATTTCGCTAAAAATTATTATTTTTACTGAAAGAAATTATTCCGAAAAAAAACAAAAAACAAACAAAAAAACACCGTACGCTTATAATATATAGTCCTCTTCATTGTTTTTTCTTTACATTAGACTGCACTTAAATAAATCGTATATTAAAATCATACTCATAGAACATAAATCATAAAACCCAAAATGAAACACTTCTGCAAATTTAACAGATGCTCTTTATGTTTTCGAATGTTAACAAATAATGGTATAATTAAATGAAAACTTGAAATATCGTCTGTTTTTTGACGATCCGAATGTTGAATAGAAGTTTTTTTATTATTTGTATGTATGCTTAACGTTAACCATTTTTGTGGACGTGATTTTGATACGCGATATTATATTTACGTCGAAACATGTGTGTGTATCGGCGGTTAATATTGGCCATAATGCAGCAAAAGTTAAATTCAATTTGCGATAATAAAATTAAAATATTTATAAAAATTGTATACGAGGTATTTCTAAAAATTCACAGAAAAGAGAGCATAGCACGTTGAAAAAAGACTCCAAATTTGATAAAAAACAAAGTTTTATCGTCAAAATGTTTATGTAATTATTAGGTTGGTGCAAAAATAATGACGTAATAATGTCGTTTTTTGACGTAACGTCAAAAAACGACATTATTACGTCATTATTTTTGCACCAACTTAATATTAAGAGGGAAGACCAAACTATAGTTTGATTATTTTATTAAATCTTTTAATTCTTTCTAACACGACCTAAATTTTGGTTAAAAATTTTGTTTTTCTTGCGTCAGTGGCGTGCAGCAAAGAAATTAGGCAATTTAACACTTTTTTTTTCCTGTAAAATTTGGAAATTCTTTGAAAAATCTAATAATTTTAATGGAACTTTCGGGACTTATTCAGAAATGAATGAAATTATTTTAGCAATTCTATGTTTTTAGAAAATCTTGGTAGAAATATTGTTTTTCCAATAGTAGCTCATTTACCGAAAATCCGCTCTGAATAGTAAAAAAAAAATGCAATCAAACTCAAACATTATTTAATTAGAAAAGCTTTTGTTTTTTTTTAATAAGATATATTATGGAAACTATTGTCTTAAGAAAATTTTTTTTTTTCGATGAATAAGTATTTTTTTACAAGAATTGTTTTCTTTTTTTTTTGAAAATTTCAATTAGAAAAATTTATAAAGTTTTACAGCTTTTAAATTTCTGTACGCGTTTTTAAATCTTATAAATTTATGTACGGGCTAGGCTATTGTTATTAAGATAAAACTATATTTACTAATAATAAATTGAAAAGCTTAGTACAAATCATCACGCACCAATATTTTTAGATGAATTTCAAATTTTTTTTATATGTATAAACATGCCAATTTTCTATTATACAGTGGACCGTACACGACATTATAAGAAAATAAGAGCGATAACTATAGTAAATTTAAATCCAAAATATTTAAAATTCAATAAAACTTTAGATTACGGTGAATATTTTCTTAAATTTTTAAGATTACTGGCTACTGAAAAATTATACAAAG
>OZ010574.1:101867284-101877284 GCA_963932145.1 Acanthosepion lycidas | reverse complement strand
TCTCTAATACGAAATTGGTTATAACTGATCCATACACCGAGGTAATTGAAGTATTATTTACTATTAGGTTGGTGCAAAAATAATGACGTAATAATGTCGTTTTTTGACGTTATACGTCATAAAACGACATTATTACGTCATTATTTTTGCACCAACCTAATAAATCCAAATTCTGAATTTATATGATGGAATCAGTGTATGCGCCATAACTGCTTTCATTTAAGAAAATTATCTACATGACATAAAAGATAAAACTTTAAGCCTTGAGTTTTTCTGTCTAATTCTCTATTCTGGAGTGAATAAATGGATATTTCTTGTAGTGGACCATTCCTAATGATAATAGTAAAAGTGGCATCTGTGCAGACTTGGTAGGGGTGGGAATATTGGCGGTCCGATCACCCAGAAGTTGATTGTAGTGTAGCTGTGTTCAGCCATCACTTCAGATTATAGAGAAATATTAGAATTGACATTTCGCAAACTGGGGAAATATGGAAATTTCAGAGTTCCTTGGCAGAAAATAGATGGAGAGTAATCGTAAGTGAAAGGAGGGGAGAACAGAGGGAGACAGTAGCAACAAAGAGGGAGTAGCGAATGGATAGAAGGTGAGGTGTGAGGAAAATAAGTGTTGTATGGAAACAGCGGGCAAAACATGAACAGAGATCAAAGAGAGACAAGAGTAATAAGACAAATACACACACACACGCAGAAAGAGAGAGAGAGAGAGAGTGAGAGAGAGAGAAAGAGAGAGTGAGAGAAAGAAAGAAAGAAAAAGCGAGTGAGAGAGAAAGAAAGAAAGAAAAAAGCGAATGAGAGAGAGAGAGAGAGAGAAAGAAAGAAAGAAAGAAAGAAAGAAAGAAAAAGATAGTAAGAGGGATAGAGTCGATGCAAAGAGAGGGTAGAGAATAAGTAGACGAAAATATATGAAAACAAAAGAGGAGAAATTTTTAGATGAACAAATCAGCAATGGAAACACAGAGGAGAGATTGAATGATTCATTTTTTTACAACTTATCAACCCTTTGCAGGTTATTTAAAGCCAGGAAATATTTTAGAAAATTTCGGAGGGAGATAATAATAATTGTTTAGTGATACAAGTATACTTAATTAACCCATAGCTGGGGAATTCATACATTTCCTAACGGTATTTGCGCGCAAGTGAATATAACGAACCTAATGGGAACTGGAACTCTGCTCTCCGATTAACAATTCTGAGCCCTTATTCATTACACCACCCGCACAACCAAGCATACAGCACCTGGTATTCCTGAGTGGTCACCCATCTTGTTGCTTAACTTCGATGATCGAACGAGAAATCGGTGTTTCAACGTGTGGCTGTAGGTCAAGTATAGGGAGAGTAGAAGTAGAATAGAGAAATAGAGAGAAATGGAGATGAAGCGATAGATAAATAGAGAAAGAGAAATAGAGAGACAGAGAGAGATTGTAGAAAATGATTAAAAGGCGAGGAGTGAGTAATAGAAATATTAGGTTGGTGCAAACATAATGACGTAATAATGTCGTTTTTTGACGTTTAACGCCAAAAAACGACATTATTACGTCATTATTTTTGCACCAACCTAATAGATATAGAGAGAGATGATGAAACAGAAGAGAGAAGAGACAAAGAGAGAGTTCGAGAAAAGGAAGGTGAGTGAAAGGCGGACGTGTGAATGAAGGAAAAGGTAAAAATGCAACGGTTGAAAAGAAATGAGGAAATCGAAAATTTAGATGAACAAAATGTCAAAGAACGTGGGGGTGAAACACAGAGAGAGAGTGAGAGAGAGAGAGAGTGAGAGAGAGAGAAAGGGAAAGAGAGAGAGAGAAAGAGAGAGAAAGAGAGAGAAAGAGAGAAAGCGAGAGAGAGTGAGAGAGAGAGAGAAAGGGAGAGAAAGAGAGAGAAAGAGAGAAAGCGAGAGAGAGAGTGAGAGAGAGAGAGAAAGGGAAAGAAAGAGAGAAAGGGAAAGAGAGAGAGAAAGAGAGAAAGCGAGAGAGAGAGAGTGAGAGAGAGAGAAAGGGAAAGAGAGAGAAAGAGAGAGAAAGAGAGAAAGCGAGAGAGAGAAAGAGAGAGAGCGAGAGAGTGTGTGAGAGAGAGAGAAAGGGAAAGAGAGAGATAAAGAGAGAGAAAGGGAGAAAGCGAGAGAGAGAAAGAGAGAGAGAGAGAGAGAAAGAGAGAGAGAAAGAGAGAGAGAGAAAGAGAGAGAAAGAGAGAAAGCGAGAGAGAGAGAGAGAGAGAGAGAGAGAGAGAGAGAGAGAGAGGGGAGACAAGACAGAAAAAGAATTTGAGAGAAAAACAGAACGGTAAAATATAGATTTATTGGTGCTTGGTCGTTATGTTTATCTTATAGTCCGTAATAACTGAAGTGATTTTGATCCTCACGGGGTGCGCCATGTGGTCTTCTGCCAGCGTTAGATAAGAATTATAAGCATATAGAAATATAGATTAATGCATAGATTCTTTTAAAGATAAGTCTTATGTGGCATAGAGCCCAATGGAATGTGGACCGGAGGATTGTTTTGCACAGGCGGTAATCGAAACTGTAGCTTTTGCCTCGGCTCGAAAATGAAGCACTGACACAATTAACATTAGTCATCAAGTAGACAAACGTTGATTCCCTCGCTAAAACAGATATCCACACATCTCTAAACGCACATGCACACACATATATATAATCACATATTTCTACACACTCATTTTCCTCTCCCCATGCAAAATACCTGACAGATATAAAACGACAGAGAGAGACTGAATGGAAAAGTCCGACAAACAATTTTTTTCTTTCTATATTATTTTACATCTACCATATAAAGTTAATGTTTACCAAAATAATAAGGAATTTACGTTTTCCCATATAATCCAAAAATTAGTCTACATGTTTACCAATACAATCAAAAAATTATTTGCGAGTTTACTAATACTATCAAAAATTATAAGTGTGTTTAACGTAAAGAATATCCGAATTTACCGATACCATCAAATATTATATAGAGATTTTCCAAGCGTAGCTTAGAAGTGGCACAAGGCCGAAAGTAGGAGGCGCCAGTAAGGATCGAACTCACTCATAACTGTTCTAGCGAGAGAAGCTTGCTAACCCGCATCGAGGTGTCCTAATACCAAATATTATATATGAGTCTACAAATACCTTCAAAGAATTATATGCGAGTTTACTATTGCTATCAAAAATTATATGTGAGCTTACCAATACCATAAAAAATAATGTCCGAATCTATCAATACCATCAAATATATATGAGTTTGCCTTTAAAAAATTACATGCGAGTTAACTCATACCAAAAAGAGTAGTATGCGAGTTTACCAATAACAAAAATGATTTTTACTCATATTTTTACATACTAAAATTCACCCAATATAAGGCTCAATAACCCCTCAAGGTAGTGTGTTACAATTAAAATGGTTATGCTGAATGAGTTGAGCGATAAGAATGAAAAAGGATGCAGTAGGAAGTGACGATTTAAAAAAAAAATCTTCACTCTGGACAGACAGGGCTTAATGGCTATCCGAGGTAAAGGTTGACAGAGTAAGAGGCACAAATTATGTGGATATGTGGGGGAAGGAAACGGTTAACCCGAGACCTGAACAGGTCAAGATTGTAGTGATCGGTAAAGCATTCTCTTGGGAGTCGGTTCTAGAAAGCAGTGGTTCGTTGGAATAAACTGCTTGAGTGAAACTTACATCTCATCAGTTGGATACGGAGGAAATGGGATGGTTTGCTACAATGTGAGTGACATCGCGTGTCCTGCCCGTGGAATTTAGAACTGATGGAACCAAGGAATGCAGTTCGTTACTTTCCGTGGAAGTAGCTATAGGGATGCTTTTGGACTCTATCGAAAACTCGAAAGTGAGGACGGAGGAGCTCTCACCCAGTTATGACAGCAGAAGTTCGGATTGGGCTCTTGTAAAGGTAGAGGATACCACGAACAGTCAAAATATGGAGTGTCATATTCTTAATTCCTATCTGTGATTGAACACCAATCACATATGTTAGTGGGAAATAAGCAAGAGTTCAGAGAACCTGTTTCTTTCATCACTGGTGTAATGAATATCGACTCGGAAAAAGAACTCGGAGAGCCGAGTTCGAATTCCAGTCGGGTTGGTTACATTCACTTAAGCACAAATACCCTTGGCAAAGCTGCGAATCCATCTCTTTACCTCCAGCCATAGATTGAATGACAGAACAGACTGGGTTCTACAGTCTATCCTAGAAAGAAATGGCAATCTACTGCCGTGTCAGTCATGAATTGAAAGAGTCATGGGAGACGTGATACTTATCATGAGTATGACATCTCTCATCACACACGCACATACACAAATAAAGGCTGAGAGAGAGAGAGGGAGAGAGAGAGGGAGAGGGAGAGAGAGTGAGAAAGAGAGAGTGAGAAAGAAAGAGTGAGAGAGAGAGAAAGAGTGAGAGAGAGTGAGAAAGAGGGAGTGAGAAAGAGGGAGAGGGAGAGAGAGAGAGGCATACGTACATACAGAGTGAGAAAGAATTGTTGTCATATATGGTCTAGTGCAATGTAATTGGTCCTGATCTGGCATCTAGTCTACAGCCGCTTTCTCACAGACGTGCCGTGACTTCCCTCTCTCTTTTCTATAAGTATTTTCACGGCAACTGTTCCGACAAGTTGCTTTTGCTGGTTCCCAGACTGCATGAATTTAAGCGAGCTACTAAGTTGGCATCTCGGTCCCATCCTTTGTCGAAACAGTTAAATGTAACCATCTCTTCTACTGAAACAGCTTCTTCTTCCGCACTTCTCGCCTGTGGAATTCTCTTACTCTTGCTCTCTTCTCTGATAACTATAATCTTCAAATATTCAAGTTTAATGTCAATCGACATCTTCTGATACCTTGATCTTGATCCGAATCCTTCTCTTTATCCTCTCCCCAAATACACTTCTTTACTCTTTTTCTCTACGTTCTGTAACCCCTTGCAGGCTAGTGGCACTCCCATCTTGCTTGGGGTGAAATGCTTAAAAAAACAAAAAAAAAAAAAAAAAAAAAAAAACCCCCAAAAAAACCCAAAACCAAAAACAAAATAGATGGGGAGAGAGTGGAAAAAATGAAAAGGTAAAAAATCGAAATGGAATACATGGCCCTATCATATTAAGATTTTTATGTTCGACAAATTAGTTACTGGCTTCCCAAATATGGAGCACGGCAAAAGAGATAGAAAAGATTCACATTTCTTGTGGAGTCAACGAATGCCAGTGGCCAGCAGCAACTGTCGACAACGAGAAACGACATTACTGTAAAACCGGACCTTCCTCAATCTATCAGATTTTCTCCTGCATTTGCTGGGATAAAAACCTGCCTGGACTTCGCTGGACATCAACAAACCAGCAGGACGTTCGCGAACCGAATGAGAGATGTAAAGATAAAAATGTCGGGAAAGAGAGGGGACTGTAAATAAATAAATAAATAAATATAAAAGTAAATTACAAAGGGAATAAAGAAAGATTTAGAAGCATGAAAGAAAGTAAACTGCAAACACGTAAGCAGCAAAGGAAATTGAACAAACGGAAATGGATTAAGCTGTCGAAAGAAAAAGTAAAAGTGAAAGAATAAATAAATAAATGAAATTTAGGAAAAGCAGAAAAGCCGGATTTAGTCGAGAGTTTAATTGATTCGTGTCAAGATTTTAAAACAGAATCTTACGTGATTACGTTTGGTTCTTTTTCTTTTTGTTCTGTGTGTGTTGCTAAAATAGTTTGCCTGTGTACGTATATAAGACAGCTTAGGCTACAATTTCTGCCGATATCTTAAGTAAGATAAATTTCCATACACGCACGAACATGCGGACATAACACTATTAAAATTACTACATCTCTTTAAAGGTATGCTTATGTAAACTAAAAAACAATTTTATCTCAAAATCAATATTTCTACATCTGTATGCGCCAACTTCTTATGATATTCTCACGATTTCTGTAATATATCGACTCATACATATCGTTAGATGTGTAGTTTGCCGGAAGAAGCTGTTCGAGTGGAACTTCTGTTAACCATATTTGCCGTAGTCTCTGAATATAGAATCCAGTGAAGTCCGTAATGTGTTCAATATCCGAGGTTGGCATTGAAGATTCGGAGAAAGTAGCAGCTGCTAAGTAATTCTGTCTGTCTTCATCTTGGCAGTGAAGATATTTTCGGAGAAAAAACAAAATGGCCGCCTTTATACACGTCGGATTGAATATTTTGAACTTTCTGGCTGGTTAACCCTTCTATTGGTGAACTATAAAATGAGTCAGCTCATTTTGGCTAGCTCACTAGTACTTACAGGGTACCCAAAAATGCCAGCAACTTCTCACCAGTAGAATATGGAGGCTGGTTTGTTACAATGTGAGTTGCATGGCGGGTCCTCACCGTGAAGAAACCAAGGAATGCAGTTCGTCCGAGCATTTTCCATTGAAGTAGTGATAGAGCAGTGAAAAGCTTGCCATATCCCACCTGAAAGAGAGGTGGGAAATAATTTGTCACCTACAAGGACTCTGAGATGTTTTGGGACTGTACCGAGAGTGGAAATTGAGGACTTGGCAGCTCCCGCCCACATATGACAACAGTACCCCATTTTAGGCCTGATCTGGCTCTTGTAAAGGTAGAGGATAGCAGGAAGAGTCAGGTACTTACTGGAGCGGTACTGTGAACCGACCATTTTTCCTGCATCTTTAGCGAGGGATCGTATGTATGTATGTTCCACTTGAAGCCAGGGGTGGGTTTAAGGCCCAATTGTCTCTCAAGGCACGTAGCCTTCTCGGGGCGGGGTATCCATTCATTGTGATTGAGAATGACAGGAGAAGATCAAGAAAAATATGATTTTAATAATATCACAAAAAGAGATCAGCCAAATCACTTGGGCAAAAAGGAATAAAAGTGGATTTGATCAGTAAGAAAATATTTGAAAAATCTGTTGTGAATGTAAACAGAGAAAAAAATACTGAATTTAAAAAGAAATCCGGGATAAAGGCATGAAAGCAACTAAATTCCCGCCTGTAAGTTTTAACTTACAGGCGGGAATTTAATTGAATGGCAAAGAGAAACGTTAGGCAAAGAATTAGGTGAAAACCGATTTCTCAACAGTAGGTTTTAGAGTTACATTGTGTGGATCTCATGACTGCATTAGAAACTGAATCGTTCAAGAAAATACGATTTGGCAACAGGAAAGAGGAGGAACAATTTTTTGGGGCGAGGGACAAATATTGTAGGCTGTAAAATTATAGGTCTCTTCAAAGTTGATGACGATGTTAAGATGATTACTGACAATTATTAAAAGCTTTTGGCCAAAAGTTTTCTTTTAAAAGTACTGGTCACAACCAAGAAGCTTTAAACGAAAGAATATGCAAGACAATTTTCTTTCTCATTCTGCAAAATTGACTAAAATGTTATCAAAAGACACCAAATTAATTAAATGGCTCCCAGCTTCTCCAGATATTAATCTAATTGAAAGCTTGTGCACTATCATTAAAAAGATGTTAAATGTGAATAGAAAACATTGTACAAACACCGGGAACGAATAAAACTTGATGCCGGTAATGTTAAAATGAGAACAATAAAAAGGTTAATAAAATGAGTAATCGAAAGGCTGATGAAGGCTCTGTAATGTCAAGGAGGCCATGTTAATAAGAAAAAAAAAAAGAAAGATAGAAATGTCTAACGTCTGTTTTAGTGAAATGGAAAAAGTTGTCGATTTCAAATGTTTTCATTTGTACTTCTTACTTCTTAAAATAAGGAACAGCTTTCAGATTTATGATTGTTATTGCAATATTTTGTTAAAGTAGTTAAGCTCAAATATTTAACGATGCGGTAAGGGAATTTCTACGAATATTTTATTATTGCAGAACTCCCCATGATCTTATTCAATCATTAACCGAAGAATTAAGATTCATCAGAAATTTAAAATAAGACAACCGTAAAATTTTAATTGGTTAAAACTAGTAAAATAATTTATATAGATATATGGAATTTTCATAGACTATAGTATTTTGCAATTTGCATAGTCAACTATTTATCTCGCATTCCATTCTAAATTTTTCACGAGTCGATCAGTTTACATGGGTAGTACCTCAAAAATGTAAATATCTGGTTTGTTCTTTAAGGACAAGAAATCCTTTTGCAAAAAAAATGTAAAGAAAAATGTTTCGTCAGTTAAAAAATTGCTACTACTTGTTTAAAATATTTTTTCAAAATAAAATATATATAAGTTTGTTATTTATTTAAAATGAATCTTTCTGTGTAAAAAAATCATACGTTTTCGTTTAGCAGCTATTAATGGCTTAAGCACAGTTTTAAACTTTACATTTGTAAATAAAAAATCAAGTTCAGATAACCCATTAAAAAGTTAGCTATCTAATTCTACATTGTTTCGATATTATGACCAGGGACCTCTTCTAAAATACCAGAAAATCAATAATTTTCGATTATGAAAAAAATCAATATTCTTTCGATTCTTCCTCGAGGAAGGTTTGATGAACGCTATTCTACAAAAGTTATTGAAAGATTTTCCCCTATTGTTGAGTGAAATAGTCTACTTAAGTAGTGCCATATTTTTCTGTGGCCATGTCGATTGGATTTATATGAATAATAAAATACGTTGCGCTTTGTGGAATAAAGGCCGGAACATCGAAAGTATATTATTGTAAATATTTCCAATATAGATCGATATTATCAGTTGTAATTTGCGTTGTATATTTATCATATAAATGTGAGTACATCTTGATATCAATTTTATTGTGAAAGCATTGACTTGTATAATAAAATCAGACCTCATGTAAATTTATACGTATATAGACATACATGTATATCCCAGAGTGTTCACAGCTTGACATTTAGTTATTAATTAAATTAAGGCATGAAACATTTTACTACATAATGATTTCAAATATATGGGCGTAGATAATTTCGGCTATTATCCAGTTCACACTCCTCACCTGTCTTATGAACAGGAGTAGATTTTGATCCCTTGTTTCCTGTTCAAGATTGGGTTTCCGGTTCTTTCTAATATCTTCTCAATCAGTTTCAAACCCATTAGTCCTTTGTCTTTGTATCATTATCGCCATGCTTGCTTTATTGATTATAAATACATACATATATATACCGGTGTAACAGCAAAATTGCCCAAATCGTGCTACAACATAATTGTCCACCGTACAAAATATTTAATATCTAAAAAAAAGCACTAAGTGAATTGAGTTCATTTTTTCCAGTTTTTCAGATAAGATGTTTAGTCATCTTGACACCATTTATCGTAAGAATCACTGAAAAATACTTTGAGTTATTCAGCTAAGAAAAGAACAGTTTAAAATCGTTTTGTTTTAGGCCCACAATGTCTGCCTAACTCAGCAAAAAATATCATTCAGGCCTTTAGTAATGGTAGCGTCATTGAAACTGCATTCAAGAACTAACAAGAGAACGGTGAATAAGTTTAAAAAAGAGGGAACAATAGAGAGGAAAACTGGATCAGGAGGTCATAACAGGAAGAGGGATCATCATTACAACTTAGAACTAAAGAGATCAATTAGAAAACTCAATCCATAAGACGTTTGGCACGGGAGAGTGGAATTTCAGATATAATAGTCCAAATAGCTGTGCAAAAAAGACTTGAAAATGAAATCGTACGTGAAACTTGTCAGGCACCTTGTTACTCCAGAATAAAAAAAATAGAAGGTTAGAGAGGGCGAAGATCATCTCGAATAATTTGGAAATGATCCAGGAATTATATATATATATATATATATATATATATATATATATATTAGGTTGGTGCAAAAATAATGACGTAATAATGTCGTTTTTTGACATATTTTTTAACGTCAAAAAACGACATTATTACGTCATTATTTTTGCACCAACCTAATATATGAAATTTATTTCAATCCTTCATGAGCTCCCGTTCCTTAGCTATGATTAATTAATTTAATAATGAACATGTCATTTTCGTTTATGATCGATTTCATCACGATACTTCTATTAAGCTCAGAGAATAATTATACATTTTG
>OZ010574.1:101637284-101862284 GCA_963932145.1 Acanthosepion lycidas | reverse complement strand
TAAGGGAAACGTTCGTTTTGGTAGGATTTGAACATGCGTAAGCATACAGAGATATGAAAAGCCTGAGAAAATTGTAATATGTTAAAGGAGATATAGATGTAAATATATCAACAGACAAAGTGGGGCATACCTGAGGGTGCTGAAAAAATTCTTGAACTGACTCTTTTGATTTCAATGACCAAATATGAGAACGGTGATTTCGAGAATGGGGTCGGGCCGTGAAACTTTCCGTACCCCTTAGCATATGAATAGACAAATAAAAAGAGGCATCCAGCTTGATATGAATACACTCAGGTTGATATGAAAACCACTAAATTGAAATAGATATGAATAGATACTAGATACACAGACTTTGTCGGGAAGGAGGAGTGGTTTCATGAAGCAGGAAAGTAAGAATGCAAATTAACAAATTATTACAGGTTGAATGATGCATATGCATAGAAATTTAGATCGATAGATTGATTACTAGACGTGACGAGGGAGGTGGGAAATGCTTTGAGAACACACACTAGCAAACCGGTGACCGCGAACCAAAAACTATCCCAGCCCAAAACATTTAGGAAAAGAAAACAAATTATTGGAATATATATATATATATATATATATATATATATATATATATATATATATATGTGTGTGTGTGTTTGTGCATATATATATATATATATATATATATATATATATATATATATATATATATATATGAAACGGTGGCTTTGCCCGCTGTCAAATACATAATTAGTTAAATGTTTTTATTAACAAAGATCGATTGAAAAAGCGCTCGCAAGGTAGTGAGACAGAGAAGATCGATCGCAGGAAAAAGCAAAAAACAAAAGCAAAATTGTGATACACCCATATGCGCATGTATAGGTAGATATGCAACTTTATATTTGTACATGCGTGTGTGTATCTGTCTTGTACTGTATATATGAAGCGGTCTATCTATCTAGCTAGCTAGCTAGGTAGCTATGTATTTCATTTGCATATTCCTTTTTTTACGAATACATGGTGGTTCCATTTTAAATACAAAATAAAAGAGCTGTTTCAAAACACATAAAAATAACTTTTTCTGAAAAAAACGTTCTGATTATTTACCAATTAGAAGACATTTTAATACGATTTTAAAAATTGAGATTTCACACACTTGAACGTTCACTCGAACAACTACCTTTTTACGTGCTTTTCAAAGTGCATATTATATATATATATATATATATATATATATATATATATATATATATATATATGTTTTTTCCTCAATTTGAGTAAAAGTATTCTTTCTATTGCCATTTTTTCGACTTTTGCCTATATTTTTTTTCAGTATCCTACTATTTCTTCTTCTTCCGGTTTTCTCCTCATTTACGGGGAGATTGTCTACCATTGACTGTCATATCAGGGAACGCATATCATATACCAATTCAGAGGGTCTTTTCTTTGTTTCTAACAAATTTTCACCGTTTCTCAGCACCTTTCTTAGCTTTTGCAATGCTTCTTTCACTAGGCCACTGTATGTTCGGACCTCGAAGCTGTATTTTTGCATTTTATAAAGCTTTCCAAATGTTGTGAAGTTGATATTAGCACTAATCAGCTGCTAAGTCGTACTTCTCTTGGTTAGTCTCAGAGACCACTTATATTGAATGTTCAGTTCTGCTTATGCAAATTATGCATACTAATTTGCTAGTATTACTACACCATATATTTAGACTTCTGCACTGGCATGTTGTTTATATCTCCAATTCGTAATTTGCCTTTTGTTCTGATCATACTTTTCGCAAATGATAGTCCTTTTATAGTGCTTTCTTCTACTATCCTGTCCTGCAGTTTTCTTTCCGAATCGACCGTCAACACAGATTCATCTGCGTTTTTTTTTTAAAAAACAAAATTGAATTTGCCATGCACGAAGTTCTACACTAAATAACTATGAATGATTTGGTGGCTTATGTCACTGTAATCTTCTGAAATTTCCCAAATCATTAGTCTCACCCTAGCAATCTGTTTGAACGTTGATTTTTTTCCCTTCAATTTGAAATGAGTAAAAAAAGGAAGAGAAAAAAGACTTGATTAAATAAATATTGATAATTGAATTAAATTTTGTTGAATAGACACTCACATGGATACTTTCTCAAATGCTACAATCTTGCCCACTTCAACTCAAAGGACAATTTTTATACATGCTCCATATCCACATAATCCTCGCTCCCTACACATAACATTAATAAAACACACATCAATCAGTAACGCTCCACCTTGAGTGGTTCTCGAACCCTTTACTAGGTGAACATGAGTTAAAAAGAACCAAAAAAATCAACAAAAAAAAAAACAAAAAAACAAAACAAAACAAACAAAAATAACGAAGCAATACAAAAAAATAATAACATTGTAAAACACGACTATTGTACTTTGGTAGCAAAAAAGTATGAAAAATGTTTAACATTGCTCTTGCGACCAGGATAATGATATTGCTGAAATTTATTTATTCCCATTTCTAAAACATGCGAATGGGAACATTCTTGTTCACGTAAGGTAGGAACAAAACGACAGTAGCATTTATTTATTCTAGGATTGCACAAGAGAGAACGGCAAAAATTTAGAAGTTGGTACTTTGTCGCAATTTACGATTATATTATAAATTACTTTCACGAATCAGCTCCCAAAATGCTTTGATGTTTTCGTTATACGATCCCTAGTAGCGGCGTTCACAGTCCAGCATATTCTAGTGGAATGCTTGCTTTGCTTCTCTACGTACGGTTCGATGTTTCTCTTTGAATTTATCAATTTGAGCGTCAAGAACGTGAACTTTGAAGGACGTGCTACATCCTATTTTCTCGTAGTTTTTCACCATGGTCTCAACAGGCTGCACATAGTTTTCGGCCTTGTGATTCCCCCGGAAGCCATGAACCACCACAACAAAGCAGTCTCACGCCGCTTTCTCCGTCTTAGTGAGCTTCTTGGCGAATTCCTTGCGCTCTATGATCTTCTTTATTTGTGACCCTACGAAGCCACCGTATTTGACTGTTGTCGAAGATAACTTAAGAAAGAAGTCTTGAAGGTACCTGGAGGCTGCATACTCTTTATCTAGAGATATGAAAAATGTTTCATAAGGCCCAGTTTTAAGTGCAGTGGAGAAAACAATACTTTCCGAGGGTCCAACAGTGGTTCCTATTTGAAAGTCAAAGGCAAAGTTGACACTGAAACTTGGTAAAGCCGCTTTGGAGATTGTTATGGTCCAAGTTCCTTGTACCACGGTGACGGTCTAAGGTTAGAACCAATGAAAGAATAACACGAACACAGATATGGAATACAAAGATATATGACAACAGAAATATAATACAAAGAAGTAGAAGTATTAGCAATGGCTATCAGATTTGGTTAGAGTGGACTATGTTCTCTCGACAAGTATCACTATTCCAATGTCCTTACAATATGCTCTCAATTATCTCTCTTCGTCTTACAATATCCTCCAACATCTTGAGAGGCACAGTATTTATGATGTCAGGAATAGTCCATTATTATTATTATGGGTAAGTTCCCATAACAGAGATTTATCATTAAGGCCACCATTTTGAAGTCTCCGATAACCTCCCAACGGTACTCTTCATATTTCAATATCTTGACACTGCAGTATTCCTCAGAGCTGCACCAAATGAACCAGGGAAGAGATGGATACGTGTTCTCGTTATCAAGCAACATGGTTTTGAGGCTCCTGTTCGAGCTGTCGGTGATGAGGTGCCACTTGCTGAGGATACAGGCGGTTCTAATTGTCTCAAACAGACCGGTGACATTGTGACAGTAGCAATGGCCCATCTTGACGGGTGAAGAAGCTTGAAAAACACTGATGACGTTTTCTCTGACCTGCGACTTACACGCTTTCATTTAACAAATAGCAATGCTCGAGTTTCGACGTCAAAAGCTCGGTATTGAACTCTGTGAAACCAAGATCTCTGATCATGTCGTCGAGTGCTTTTTTGATTGGGGTATTATGGGTTTTTCAGCTGCGCCACTGTAATCTGGGTCAGTGACTTCATCCTCTTCAGAATTACTGTTTTCTCCTGAAGACGATGGCTCATTCTTTGAGGGGAGTGCCTATGAGGAGTTCAGTTCAGTGTGGCAAATAGGGTGATGGATGATTCTAGATATCTGATACCAGGCGCATTCATGCCAGCTCGACGTTTGGAAGGGCCTACCATTCAGAAGAAGCAATTTCCTGAGTGGTCAGTTGGTTCCCTCCAAATCCGTGGGATTGAAAATTTCTTGGCTCTGTTTCGTCTTTAGCACCCTGAAAAAGAGCAATCTAAAATTATAAGCACAAAAATACTAGTGTATTTCATCCAATGTTATTGAAAATTTAAAAAAGATTACATTATTGCTTTTTGAAATTTCTAAAGATTGTGCGCTGGATTTCTGAAATTCTGACTTTGGACCTCAATTAATGTAGCAAATGTCACAAAAATACGGAATCTTGAGTACTGAACATACCTAATATTCCGTATTTTTATGGCTCTTGACTATGATCCAGTATAGAAAACATCCATGATACTCTTGTCACTAATATGCGATTGTTGAACGACATTTAATACATATTTTTTAATAACAAGTAAATAAGTAAAACAATATTTAAATAAAAAAAATCCACGAAGTTGCCGTATTCTAACCTCCAATTAAACGGAAAATAAGTTAACAAATCATTCTCCGATCACTAAGCTACCTAAGAAATAATATCAACATGGTTTTACCCACTTACTCAGCCTTGCCAGCTGTTAAGTCAGCGTAGGTGTGTGTGTGTAATGCATGTATTAGTGCCACTGAGGTTGGTTCTTTGCAGTAATTCTTTTATTTTGTTATTCGATAAAAATTAACTAATATTTCTTACTTCTTTATTTAAAAATGCTTTAAAATTCCATTATCAAAGAAATCAAAACTTTCCATCTTACTTTCTAGAGTTTTTTTTGCAGAGATCGTAGGTGAAATGAAGTACCCATGGCTTGTTTCGATCCCCGACAGGTATGCGGAAATATGCCTTTTAGGCCTTACACATATTGCCACAGAGTACTTTTTCGCTGTTGTCTTGATAAATTCGCCACAGACATAGCAAAATGCGTCTGTGGGATGCTTACTGCATCTTGATGCTATCTGTAACGAATACATCTATCAACAACGACTTGTCTAGACTTGGAAAGCTAAAAGAAAACTGTTGCGCTTACGTTCCCTGTATTTATATTGTCATCTATGCTACCAGAACGTTATTGAAAAGTTTAAAAAGTTCTTCAAAATTCTAGAAAGTTCTAGAAAATTCTTCTTCAGCAAATCATCGCTGAATCTATCTGGGATGTAATAGAAAAAATAGGTTAGTTTTAAAATATCGATATTTAGGTCACAAGACCAAAGTTTGAAGGAACTAATAGCCATTTCCTTTGCAGAAGCAATTAGGAAATAACATTTAGTAACCAAAGACAAAAAGAACAAAAATTTTGTTTCACAGTGTAATCAAAAGCAGTTCAGACGCAAGTACCGTTCGCCAAACAAGACGCAAGACAATGTATTAGCTTTCTGTATAATATTTCAAAGTAGTAATGAAGTAATTCTACATTGATGCAAAGTCTGTTTGAGTAGCAGCTATCGTTCTTTAAAATTTAATTAAAATATTGCTTCCCGCCAAAACACCCATTTTCACCTCCGTCTTGTGAAAATCATTTTCTTTCTTCTTCTTGGTAGTGGCCACCTTTCATAATGTTTTGGACACCACCGTTTTCTCGGAGTGAGGTCAGAAATATTTATGTAGTCATATAAACGTCATTATCAAGTGTTTGGCAATTCGCAAAACAGTATTTTTGTGACGCCATAAATGTCAATACAATAAAGAAAATGATTAGTTTGTCAACGTTTCTCATGGAAAACATTCAGACGCAAGTACCGTTCCTCAAACAAGAAATTAGACGCAATACATAGTTTTCTGTATATTTTTCAAGATGGACTTTCAATGAGTGTAAGTGTGTGTATATGTTGCATATTAATCCTGTAGATTCCCCTTTGTAGTATAAGGCAACAGTCTCACCACACGAGGTGTTGCTACAGAGTATGTTTTTACTGGGTAAGCTGCAGGTAGGTTTTTACGGGGTAAAGGTGCTAATCACACGAACAAGCAGTTTCAAATTCAGCATTGTCCTTCTCCCAAATTGGTTGTAAAAAAACAAAGGTAGAGAGTTCAGTCAGTCCTGCTATTAACTCCTAGTTACGATGGAAAGAGATGGATTCATAGTTTTGCAAGAGTATTTGTACGAAAGCCAATATAGCGGCTTCTGCTGGGATTTGAACTCGAGACGCCAATCCCACTTTCAGTGCCGATAACCGCAAATTCGTGCGTATGCACGCGTGTGCTTATTTATACAGATTATTCCCAACTTTCCTAAATGCTGCTGCTGCTACTACTACTACTACTACTAATAATAATAATAATGATAATAAAATAAATTATAATATCTACTCATATCTTCTGTATATTTTGGTTCTTCTATACATGCATGTGTGCGCATGCGTACGCGTTTGCTCGTGGTGGCGCATGGCTGCTAATACAGAAAATTTAGGATTTCGGCTGGAGCTATTTATGTTTACTTATAATATATTTATAGTATTTTTTTTTGGAAATGGACGGGTAGCGTGATTTACACGGAAATCTGAAACAGTGAAGTGAGTTCAAATTCTGAACTCGTCTTCTGCGTTCACATTTCTCACCCACGTGCCTAGGAAAGTCAAATAATATCAACATGGTTTTTACCCACTTACTCAGCCTTGCCAGCTTTTCAATCAGCGTTGGTGTGTGTGTAATGCATGCGTTAGTGCCACTGAGGTTGCTTCTTTGTAGTAATTCTTTTATTTTGGTATTCGATAAATAACTAATATTCCTTAGTTCTTTATTTAAAAATGCTGATTCTTTAGAAGTGTCAAATACTTTAAATACAATTTGGCGTTAAAGATAAACTTCTGATGTAATCAATATTTGTTTTGCTTAAAAGTTTGAATTAAAGAAAAGTGTGCTACCTTGTATGATACGTCGTTGGGTAAGTTGTCAATATCAACTAAGTGTGCGATAGGTAGCCTAGCCAGATACTATTAGAAAGGAAAAGTGAAAATGTCACATTGTAAGTTGTTTGTTATAAAACCCATAGGCACACACACACGCACACACACACGCACACACAACGATTGTACCATTAAATATTCTATAACCATTCGTCCATAGTAAAATATAATGTAATGAGTGTTATTTTTACCTCTTCTTCGGGGCTGAGGTGTCCGTAGAAGGGGATTGAATAACTTTTTAACTGCTTTTCGAAATCGCACATTAAACCTTGATCATGTGTCACATTCTGTCACGACGTAGGCACACGGATAAGTACTTAGTTTAATAGTAGTACTAATAAGTACTTAGCTTAATAGTAGTACTAATAAGTACTTAGTTCAGTAGTAGTACTAATAACACAATCATCGAAAAATATAGACGAAATCGAATGCAAACTAATATTTCAGAGAGAGTTATCTAAATGGTTGAAACATTTTTTCCGGATTTTTTTATATGAGGAATTTTATTATATATGGATTTATTCATTTTTTCCTTATCATGATTCTTGTGTATAAACGCAAATTACGCCATTGTCATTTGATGCGTGTTATCTGCCCAATTTCATGATAGCATTGACAGTTTAATGATAAAAAATATCAGTTTAATGAATATACACATATCGTAAAGGCATAATTATTTTAAAGGTTACTTGAAAGTAACCATATCGCACTGATGATTAAAACCTTAACTCTAAGATATCATGTAATTTTAAAAACATTACGGTAACTCATACGTAAAGGATATTTTTAAAATTTCAATTCCAAGGTTAATAATGCTTAAAAATTATTTTATTCACAATAAAACCTTGTATAATCACATTTTTAAAAATATTTTCAAAGTTTGCTCTAAATACTCAGTGTGTGTTGTAAGTTGTTTGTTATAAAACCCATATAGAAATATATTATGTTTAGTGTTTCAATATACAGGTAAGTGGTGTGAACTTATGCAGTTTTAGCACGGGTTATCGTACACTTTAGCCGAACTTACTTTTTCGGTAGGCCTAAGTTTTGGGGCACTAGTAACCTACCATATTTTTGGGGTTCGATCCATACATTACGTATAGGCCTAACTCGTAATTTTGAGCAAAAAATCTTGAGGTCGATTTGTACGTCAAGTCGACGTATATGCAGCAATTTACGATATAACTGTATACAGTATTCCAAACATTTTTACGATACATCGTAATCCATTTAATAAGAAATTAGAACAGGACAGAGATAAACTTAATAAATATACAGTCTCCTTAATATCATCAACGGTTTGATATTCCATCCCTTTCGACAATAATTACAGCTTTGGTATAAAATAAATTTAAATAATTTTAAAGCAATCGAAGATGGAGTTATCGGATTCCGAGTGGAAAAAAATAAATATTAGTTTCTTGTTTTATTAATTTAAACTGGTCAGCTGTGTAAATCAATCATATTCATTACAGGGAATTGAGGTGGCTATTATTAAATAGTTTAAATTAAAATAGAATTTAGCCCCAAATATCTATCGCAGTATCGTAGTGCTATAAACAAAATTCATGATTTTTTAAGTTTTTAATTACTTTTAAAATCTTCCAGTTGAATATTTTTCAGTAAAGACAGATATGATTCACTATTATCCGCGGATTTCACCACCTGTCATGTGTCATGAAACCTATCTATAAAGCGGGGGCGTCTCGATGTGGTGTAATGGCTAACAAGCTTGTCTCGCTAGAACAATTTCGACTGAGTATTGAGTTCGATCATCACTGGGTGCCCCATACTTTCGGCTTTGTGCCACATCTGAGCTACGCTTGGAAAATCACTGGGTACCTCGAGGCGGGTGTAATGGTTAGCAAGCTTGTGTCACTTGAACAATTACTACTGAGTAGTGAGTTCGATCCTCAGTGGGTACCCCCTACATTCAGCCTTGTGCCACATCTGAGCTACGTTTGGAAAATCACTATAACACATAAAGCGGTTCTAATGTAGCTTGAGAATAAGGAAGGCTCCATTGCTCTAGGTAGACTTTTTTTTTTTCTTTAGTGGTTGAATACTTTTTGAACAGATATCGTATGTATCGGTCTTGAATGAGTTCCTTGTTTATTTCGACGACCATTTCTTTTACGAACTACCAGTTCATCGATCAATTATAAAACCGGATATATTTTTTTTAAAGGTTTCTGTTTATAATGCTCACTTTATGTCTTCGGCTGTTAACAGGTCTTGTTCAACTTGTCTTCTATTTCTCTCGTCTTCATCCAGATTATATTTCTTGCTTTTTGACTCTAGTAAAAAATTCATATCTTTGTTCTTCGGCTTCATTTACAGCCAATAAAGAAAATGCGCTGAAACTAATTCCGAATTCAAGGAAATTGTAAGGAAATAGTAATTATTTACCAATGACGAAAATGTTTTCTAAGATTTTTCACCTAACTTGTTAATGAGTATTCTGGAACTTTCGATTAGAAGTAGAATATACATCATGAGGTGTCAACATAATCTCAGTCCGTGATGTCAAGCGAGCAAGACGTCGGTGACAAGCAGTTTTTTCTTTCCTACACGGATATTTCTAAGACACTACTGTCAGACAAGAGTGCGTCATTTAGTCGAATTTAGCTTATACAACAAAGCGCTCCTTGGAGAACTAGATGTCCTAGTAAGATTTATTGTCAGTGTGAACAGTCTTAACAATATACGCAGATGACACTGTTAGAGATAAAGGAAAACTGTAGAAAAACAAGTTAGCAAAGAAAACTAACAATTTTAAGAAGACAGAATAGGCAAGAGGGACAACCCAGACGCTAAAATCAAGCAAGTATAGAAAGCTAACTAGAGTGTAACCCGGATATAAGAGAGTTGTCGGAACCGGAGAAGAAGTCTCTTATATCCGGGTTTCTCTTATATCTGGGTTTGGTCTATTTTGTTTAGGTAAGTATGGCTCTAATTTGGGACCAGAGAAAATCTCTCTTATATCCGAGTTTCTCTTATATCAGGGTCTCTTATATCCGGGTTACACTGTATATGGGAAGTGTTATAAGAGTCAACGAAAAATGTGACGTAGAAATCTGAACCTGTATGGCTATAATTAAAGATGCCTTCCAAAAACTATACGAAGTATTAGGAAACATGAAAGAGTGATAAACTGCAATGTAATATCATTTCTACTTTCTGGCAGTGAATATTCGAAAATTTCCACAAATATGAAGCTGAGACTTGAGGCAACTGGAATGCGGTTCTATAGAAGAAGGCTGAAAATACCATAGATGGAATCCGTGGGTAACAAAGTAATAAAAATGAGGGAAAAATGCTACGTGTGCTTAGAATCAGAGATATACTGTTGAAAATTCTGGGATACATGAGAAAAGGGAGCTATTTGATAATCCGACATTCGCAGACTGGAGGTAAGAAGGAGGAAGCGAAACAGCGAGTAACTTCACAAGATTGTGTAAATGGATAGCAAATCATGAACGGGGATAGACTGTAAATGGACAAACATTGCTTTAAAATTTATAAAATGCTTCTTCATTTTCTATATGCCTAATGGAGTCAGGATATAAGCGATAATGGCTCTCAACAACTTCCTAACTTATGGGCCTCTGAGGAATTTTTCTCTCGTTGTTAAAGATTGCCGCTCCCCGATCTGCTCCCCGATCCGCCATCCATCCACAAAATAAGTGGCTCGCTGCCTTCCACTATTTCTCTCTTGCCTTTGCTCCGTGAGGTTTAAGTTTTCCAAGCAATTCTTCCTCGTTATGTGTCCAAGGAATTTCAGCTGTCTTTTCCTGATTCTGAACAGCAGTATCGTAAACAATCAAGAGTTCATAGGCTTAAAGTAAATCCTGTTTTTGTCTAGCTAATGTAGATTATGTTGAAATGAAATTCTTTTTCTGTCGCGGCCGATACATAGTCGAAACAAGTAAAAAGGTTACCAAGTTGTCATGTTTCATAATCCTTTCTATTGTTTACATAATCCTTTATATTATAATCCTTTTTATGGTTTTATAATCCATTCTAGTGATTCTATCGAGATTCATTTCTGCTGTTTCAGTTTCCAATTACAATCTTTACTTTTTATTTATATATAATTCAAAAGTTTCGATAATTTTATGATTAATTCTATTGCTTTATCTCCCTGTTATTCTGTTATAATTTTCTGTTTTGTACTTTCTTTCTATCACTTTATCAACCTTTCTATTGTTTCTGTAATAGTTTCTATTGTAATATCAATCAGTTTCTGTAATAGCTCTATTGTTTTATCAAACTTTCTATTGTTTCAACAACCTTTCTATTTTTTCTGTAATAGTTTTTATTGTTTTATCAACCATTCTTTTGTTTCTGTAATAGTTTTCATTGTTTCATCAACCATTCTTTTGTTTCTGTAATAGTTTCTATTGTTTCATCAACCATTCTTTTGTTTCTGTAATAGTTTCTATTGTTTCATCAACCATTCTTTTGTTTCTGTAATAGTTTTCATTGTTTCATCAACCATTCTTTTGTTTCTGTAATAGTTTCTATTGTTTCATCAACCATTCTTTTGTTTCTGTAATAGTTTCTATTGTTTCATCAACCATTCTTTTGTTTCTGTAATAGTTTCATTGTTTTGTTAACCTTTCTATTGTTTCTGTAATCGTTTCTATTGTTTCATCAACCATTCTTTTGTTTCTGTAATAGTTTCTATTGTTTCATGAACCATTCTTTTGTTTCTGTAATAGTTTCTATTGTTTCATCAACCATTCTTTTGTTTCTGTAATAGTTTCTATTGTTTCATCAACCATTCTTTTGTTTCTGTAATAGTTTCTATTATTTCATCAACCATTCTTTTGTTTCTGTAATAGTTTCTATTGTTTCATCAACCTTTCTATTGTTTCTGTAATAGTTTCTATTGTTTCATCAACCATTCTTTTGTTTCTGTAATAGTTTCTATTGTTTCATCAACCATTCTTTTGTTTCTGTAATAGTTTCTATTGTTTCATCAACCTTTCTATTGTTTCTGTAATAGTTTCTATTGTTTCATCAACCATTCTTTTGTTTCTGTAATAGTTTCTATTATTTCATCAACCATTCTTTTGTTTCTGTAATAGTTTCTATTGTTTCATCAACCTTTCTATTGTTTCTGTAATAGTTTCTATTGTTTCATCAACCATTCTTTTGTTTCTGTAATCGTTTCTATTGTTTCACCAACCATTCTTTTGTTTCTGTAATAGTTTCATTGTTTTGTTAACCATTCTTTTGTTTCTGTAATAGTTTCTATTGTTTCATCAACCATTCTTTTGTTTCTGTAATAGTTTCTATTGTTTCATCAACCATTCTTTTGTTTCTGTAATAGTTTCTATTGTTTCATCAACCATTCTTTTGTTTCTGTAATAGTTTCTATTGTTTCATCAACCTTTCTATTGTTTCTGTAATAGTTTCTATTGTTTCATCAACCATTCTTTTGTTTCTGTAATAGTTTCTATTGTTTCATCAACCATTCTTTTGTTTCTGTAATAGTTTCTATAGTTTCATCAACCATTCTTTTGTTTCTGTAATAGTTTCTATTGTTTCATCAACCATTCTTTTGTTTCTGTAATAGTTTCTATTGTTTCATCAACCATTCTTTTGTTTCTGTAATAGTTTCTATTGTTTCATCAACCTTTCTATTGTTTCTGTAATAGTTTCTATTGTTTCATCAACCATTCTTTTGTTTCTGTAATAGTTTCTATTGTTTCATCAACCATTCTTTTGTTTCTGTAATAGTTTCTATTGTTTCATCAACCATTCTTTTGTTTCTGTAATAGTTTTGTATTGTTTCATCAACATTTCTATTGTTTCTGTAATAGTTTCTATTGTTTCATCAACCTTTCTATTGTTTCTGTAATAGTTTCTATTGTTTCATCAACCATTCTTTTGTTTCTGTAATAGTTTCTATTGTTTCATCAACCATTCTTTTGTTTCTGCAATAGTTTCTATTGTTTCATCAAACATTCTTTTGTTTCTGTAATAGTTTCTATTGTTTCATCAACCATTCTTTTGTTTCTGTAATAGTTTTCATTGTTTCATCAACCATTCTTTTGTTTCTGTAATCGTTTCTATTGTTTCATCAACCATTCTTTTGTTTCTGTAATAGTTTCTATTGTTTTATCAACCATTCTTTTGTTTCTGTAATAGTTTCATTGTTTTGTTAACCTTTCTATTGTTTCTGTAATCGTTTCTATTGTTTCATCAACCATTCTTTTGTTTCTGTAATAGTTTCTATTGTTTCATGAACCATTCTTTTGTTTCTGTAATCGTTTCTATTGTTTCACCAACCATTCTTTTGTTTCTGTAATAGTTTCATTGTTTTGTTAACCATTCTTTTGTTTCTGTAATAGTTTCTATTGTTTCATCAACCATTCTTTTGTTTCTGTAATAGTTTCTATTGTTTCATCAACCATTCTTTTGTTTCTGTAATAGTTTCTATTGTTTCATCAACCATTCTTTTGTTTCTGTAATAGTTTCTATTGTTTCATCAACCATTCTTTTGTTTCTGTAATAGTTTCTATTGTTTCATCAACCATTCTTTTGTTTCTGTAATAGTTTCTATTGTTTCATCAACCATTCTTTTGTTTCTGTAATAGTTTCTATTGTTTCATCAACCATTCTTTTGTTTCTGTAATAGTTTCATTGTTTTGTTAACCTTTCTATTGTTTCTGTAATCGTTTCTATTGTTTCATCAACCATTCTTTTGTTTCTGTAATAGTTTCTATTGTTTCATCAACCATTCTTTTGTTTCTGTAATAGTTTCTATTCTTTCATCAACCATTCTTTTGTTTCTGTAATAGTTTCTATTGTTTCATCAACCATTCTTTTGTTTCTGTAATAGTTTCTATTGTTTCATCAACCATTCTTTTGTTTCTGTAATAGTTTCATTGTTTTGTTAACCTTTCTATTGTTTCTGTAATAGTTTCTATTGTTTCATCAACCATTCTTTTGTTTCTGTAATAGTTTCTATTGTTTCATCAACCATTCTTTTGTTTCTGTAATAGTTTCTATTGTTTCATCAACCATTCTTTTGTTTCTGTAATAGTTTCATTGTTTTGTTAACCTTTCTATTGTTTCTGTAATCGTTTCTATTGTTTCATCAACCATTCTTTTGTTTCTGTAATAGTTTCTATTGTTTCATCAACCATTCTTTTGTTTCTGTAATAGTTTCTATTGTTTAATCAACCATTCTTTTGTTTCTGTAATAGTTTCTATTGTTTCATCAACCATTCTTTTGTTTCTGTAATAGTTTCTATTGTTTCATCAACCATTCTTTTGTTTCTGTAATAGTTTCATTGTTTTGTTAACCTTTCTATTGTTTCTGTAATAGTTTCTATTGTTTCATCAACCATTCTTTTGTTTCTGTAATAGTTTCTATTGTTTCATCAACCATTCTTTGGTTTCTGTAATAGTTTCTATTGTTTCATCAACCATTCTTTTGTTTCTGTAATAGTTTCTATTGTTTCATCAACCATTCTTTTGTTTCTGTAATAGTTTCTATTGTTTCATGAACCATTCTTTTGTTTCTGTAATAGTTTCTATTGTTTCATCAACCATTCTTTTGTTTCTGTAATAGTTTCTATTGTTTCATCAACCATTCTTTTGTTTCTGTAATAGTTTCTATTATTTCATCAACCATTCTTTTGTTTCTGTAATAGTTTCTATTGTTTCATCAACCTTTCTATTGTTTCTGTAATAGTTTCTATTGTTTCATCAACCATTCTTTTGTTTCTGTAATAGTTTCTATTGTTTCATCAACCATTCTTTTGTTTCTGTAATAGTTTCTATTGTTTCATCAACCTTTCTATTGTTTCTGTAATAGTTTCTATTGTTTCATCAACCATTCTTTTGTTTCTGTAATAGTTTCTATTATTTCATCAACCATTCTTTTGTTTCTGTAATAGTTTCTATTGTTTCATCAACCTTTCTATTGTTTCTGTAATAGTTTCTATTGTTTCATCAACCATTCTTTTGTTTCTGTAATCGTTTCTATTGTTTCACCAACCATTCTTTTGTTTCTGTAATAGTTTCATTGTTTTGTTAACCATTCTTTTGTTTCTGTAATAGTTTCTATCGTTTCATCAACCATTCTTTTGTTTCTGTAATAGTTTCTATTGTTTCATCAACCATTCTTTTGTTTCTGTAATAGTTTCTATTGTTTCATCAACCATTCTTTTGTTTCTGTAATAGTTTCTATTGTTTCATCAACCTTTCTATTGTTTCTGTAATAGTTTCTATTGTTTCATCAACCATTCTTTTGTTTCTGTAATAGTTTCTATTGTTTCATCAACCATTCTTTTGTTTCTGTAATAGTTTCTATAGTTTCATCAACCATTCTTTTGTTTCTGTAATAGTTTCTATTGTTTCATCAACCATTCTTTTGTTTCTGTAATAGTTTCTATTGTTTCATCAACCATTCTTTTGTTTCTGTAATAGTTTCTATTGTTTCATCAACCTTTCTATTGTTTCTGTAATAGTTTCTATTGTTTCATCAACCATTCTTTTGTTTCTGTAATAGTTTCTATTGTTTCATCAACCATTCTTTTGTTTCTGTAATAGTTTCTATTGTTTCATCAACCATTCTTTTGTTTCTGTAATAGTTTTGTATTGTTTCATCAACATTTCTATTGTTTCTGTAATAGTTTCTATTGTTTCATCAACCTTTCTATTGTTTCTGTAATAGTTTCTATTGTTTCATCAACCATTCTTTTGTTTCTGTAATAGTTTCTATTGTTTCATCAACCATTCTTTTGTTTCTGCAATAGTTTCTATTGTTTCATCAAACATTCTTTTGTTTCTGTAATAGTTTCTATTGTTTCATCAACCATTCTTTTGTTTCTGTAATAGTTTTCATTGTTTCATCAACCATTCTTTTGTTTCTGTAATCGTTTCTATTGTTTCATCAACCATTCTTTTGTTTCTGTAATAGTTTCTATTGTTTTATCAACCATTCTTTTGTTTCTGTAATAGTTTCATTGTTTTGTTAACCTTTCTATTGTTTCTGTAATCGTTTCTATTGTTTCATCAACCATTCTTTTGTTTCTGTAATAGTTTCTATTGTTTCATGAACCATTCTTTTGTTTCTGTAATCGTTTCTATTGTTTCACCAACCATTCTTTTGTTTCTGTAATAGTTTCATTGTTTTGTTAACCATTCTTTTGTTTCTGTAATAGTTTCTATTGTTTCATCAACCATTCTTTTGTTTCTGTAATAGTTTCTATTGTTTCATCAACCATTCTTTTGTTTCTGTAATAGTTTCTATTGTTTCATCAACCATTCTTTTGTTTCTGTAATAGTTTCTATTGTTTCATCAACCATTCTTTTGTTTCTGTAATAGTTTCTATTGTTTCATCAACCATTCTTTTGTTTCTGTAATAGTTTCTATTGTTTCATCAACCATTCTTTTGTTTCTGTAATAGTTTCATTGTTTTGTTAACCTTTCTATTGTTTCTGTAATCGTTTCTATTGTTTCATCAACCATTCTTTTGTTTCTGTAATAGTTTCTATTGTTTCATCAACCATTCTTTTGTTTCTGTAATAGTTTCTATTCTTTCATCAACCATTCTTTTGTTTCTGTAATAGTTTCTATTGTTTCATCAACCATTCTTTTGTTTCTGTAATAGTTTCTATTGTTTCATCAACCATTCTTTTGTTTCTGTAATAGTTTCATTGTTTTGTTAACCTTTCTATTTTTTCTGTAATAGTTTCTATTGTTTCATCAACCATTCTTTTGTTTCTGTAATAGTTTCTATTGTTTCATCAACCATTCTTTTGTTTCTGTAATAGTTTCTATTGTTTCATCAACCATTCTTTTGTTTCTGTAATAGTTTCATTGTTTTGTTAACCTTTCTATTGTTTCTGTAATCGTTTCTATTGTTTCATCAACCATTCTTTTGTTTCTGTAATAGTTTCTATTGTTTCATCAACCATTCTTTTGTTTCTGTAATAGTTTCTATTGTTTCATCAACCATTCTTTTGTTTCTGTAATAGTTTCTATTGTTTCATCAACCATTCTTTTGTTTCTGTAATAGTTTCTATTGTTTCATCAACCATTCTTTTGTTTCTGTAATAGTTTCATTGTTTTGTTAACCTTTCTATTGTTTCTGTAATAGTTTCTATTGTTTCATCAACCATTCTTTTGTTTCTGTAATAGTTTCTATTGTTTCATCAACCATTCTTTTGTTTCTGTAATAGTTTCTATTGTTTCATCAACCATTCTTTTGTTTCTGTAATAGTTTCTATTGTTTCATCAACCATTCTTTTGTTTCTGTAATAGTTTCTATTGTTTCATCAACCATTCTTTTGTTTCTGTAATAGTTTCTATTGTTTCATCAACCATTCTTTTGTTTCTGTAATAGTTTCTATTGTTTCATCAAACATTCTTTTGTTTCTGTAATAGTTTCTATTGTTTCATCAACCATTCTTTTGTTTCTGTAATAGTTTCATTGTTTTGTTAACCTTTCTATTGTTTCTGTAATCGTTTCTATTGTTTCATCAACCATTCTTTTGTTTCTGTAATTGTTTCTATTGTTTCATCAACCATTCTTTTGTTTCTGTAATAGTTTCTATTGTTTCATCAACCATTCTTTTGTTTCTGTAATAGTTTCTATTGTTTCATCAACCATTCTTTTGTTTCTGTAATAGTTTCATTGTTTTGTTAACCTTTCTATTGTTTCTGTAATCGTTTCTATTGTTTCATCAACCATTCTTTTGTTTCTGTAATAGTTTCTATTGTTTCATCAACCATTCTTTTGTTTCTGTAATAGTTTCTATTGTTTCATCAACCATTCTTTTGTTTCTGTAATAGTTTCTATTGTTTCATCAACCATTCTTTTGTTTCTGTAATAGTTTCATTGTTTTGTTAACCTTTCTATTGTTTCTGTAATCGTTTCTATTGTTTCATCAACCATTCTTTTGTTTCTGTAATAGTTTCTATTGTTTCATCAACCATTCTTTTGTTTCTGTAATAGTTTCTATTCTTTCATCAACCATTCTTTTGTTTCTGTAATAGTTTCTATTGTTTCATCAACCATTCTTTTGTTTCTGTAATAGTTTCTATTGTTTCATCAACCATTCTTTTGTTTCTGTAATAGTTTCTATTGTTTCATCAACCATTCTTTTGTTTCTGTAATAGTCTCATTGTCTTGTTAACCCTTCTATTGCTTCTGTAATATTTTCTATTGTTTCATCAACCATTCTTTTGTTTCTGTAATAGTTTCTATTGTTTCATCAACCATTCTTTTGTTTCTGTAATAGTTTCTATTGTTTCATCAACCATTCTTTTGTTTCTGTAATAGTTTCTATTGTTTCATCAACCTTTCTATTGTTTCTGTAATAGTTTCTATTGTTTCATCAACCATTCTTTTGTTTCTGTAATAGTTTCTATTATTTCATCAACCATTCTTTTGTTTCTGTAATAGTTTCTATTGTTTCATCAACCTTTCTATTGTTTCTGTAATAGTTTCTATTGTTTCATCAACCATTCTTTTGTTTCTGTAATCGTTTCTATTGTTTCACCAACCATTCTTTTGTTTCTGTAATAGTTTCATTGTTTTGTTAACCATTCTTTTGTTTCTGTAATAGTTTCTATTGTTTCATCAACCATTCTTTTGTTTCTGTAATAGTTTCTATTGTTTCATCAACCATTCTTTTGTTTCTGTAATAGTTTCTATTGTTTCATCAACCATTCTTTTGTTTCTGTAATAGTTTCTATTGTTTCATCAACCTTTCTATTGTTTCTGTAATAGTTTCTATTGTTTCATCAACCATTCTTTTGTTTCTGTAATAGTTTCTATTGTTTCATCAACCATTCTTTTGTTTCTGTAATAGTTTCTATAGTTTCATCAACCATACTTTTGTTTCTGTAATAGTTTCTATTGTTTCATCAACCATTCTTTTGTTTCTGTAATAGTTTCTATTGTTTCATCAACCATTCTTTTGTTTCTGTAATAGTTTCTATTGTTTCATCAACCTTTCTATTGTTTCTGTAATAGTTTCTATTGTTTCATCAACCATTCTTTTGTTTCTGTAATAGTTTCTATTGTTTCATCAACCATTCTTTTGTTTCTGTAATAGTTTCTATTGTTTCATCAACCATTCTTTTGTTTCTGTAATAGTTTTGTATTGTTTCATCAACATTTCTATTGTTTCTGTAATAGTTTCTATTGTTTCATCAACCTTTCTATTGTTTCTGTAATAGTTTCTATTGTTTCATCAACCATTCTTTTGTTTCTGTAATAGTTTCTATTGTTTCATCAACCATTCTTTTGTTTCTGCAATAGTTTCTATTGTTTCATCAAACATTCTTTTGTTTCTGTAATAGTTTCTATTGTTTCATCAACCATTCTTTTGTTTCTGTAATAGTTTTCATTGTTTCATCAACCATTCTTTTGTTTCTGTAATCGTTTCTATTGTTTCATCAACCATTCTTTTGTTTCTGTAATAGTTTCTATTGTTTTATCAACCATTCTTTTGTTTCTGTAATAGTTTCATTGTTTTGTTAACCTTTCTATTGTTTCTGTAATCGTTTCTATTGTTTCATCAACCATTCTTTTGTTTCTGTAATAGTTTCTATTGTTTCATGAACCATTCTTTTGTTTCTGTAATCGTTTCTATTGTTTCACCAACCATTCTTTTGTTTCTGTAATAGTTTCATTGTTTTGTTAACCATTCTTTTGTTTCTGTAATAGTTTCTATTGTTTCATCAACCATTCTTTTGTTTCTGTAATAGTTTCTATTGTTTCATCAACCATTCTTTTGTTTCTGTAATAGTTTCTATTGTTTCATCAACCATTCTTTTGTTTCTGTAATAGTTTCTATTGTTTCATCAACCATTCTTTTGTTTCTGTAATAGTTTCTATTGTTTCATCAACCATTCTTTTGTTTCTGTAATAGTTTCTATTGTTTCATCAACCATTCTTTTGTTTCTGTAATAGTTTCATTGTTTTGTTAACCTTTCTATTGTTTCTGTAATCGTTTCTATTGTTTCATCAACCATTCTTTTGTTTCTGTAATAGTTTCTATTGTTTCATCAACCATTCTTTTGTTTCTGTAATAGTTTCTATTCTTTCATCAACCATTCTTTTGTTTCTGTAATAGTTTCTATTGTTTCATCAACCATTCTTTTGTTTCTGTAATAGTTTCTATTGTTTCATCAACCATTCTTTTGTTTCTGTAATAGTTTCATTGTTTTGTTAACCTTTCTATTGTTTCTGTAATAGTTTCTATTGTTTCATCAACCATTCTTTTGTTTCTGTAATAGTTTCTATTGTTTCATCAACCATTCTTTTGTTTCTGTAATAGTTTCTATTGTTTCATCAACCATTCTTTTGTTTCTGTAATAGTTTCATTGTTTTGTTAACCTTTCTATTGTTTCTGTAATCGTTTCTATTGTTTCATCAACCATTCTTTTGTTTCTGTAATAGTTTCTATTGTTTCATCAACCATTCTTTTGTTTCTGTAATAGTTTCTATTGTTTCATCAACCATTCTTTTGTTTCTGTAATAGTTTCTATTGTTTCATCAACCATTCTTTTGTTTCTGTAATAGTTTCTATTGTTTCATCAACCATTCTTTTGTTTCTGTAATAGTTTCATTGTTTTGTTAACCTTTCTATTGTTTCTGTAATAGTTTCTATTGTTTCATCAACCATTCTTTTGTTTCTGTAATAGTTTCTATTGTTTCATCAACCATTCTTTGGTTTCTGTAATAGTTTCTATTGTTTCATCAACCATTCTTTTGTTTCTGTAATAGTTTCTATTGTTTCATCAACCATTCTTTTGTTTCTGTAATAGTTTCTATTGTTTCATCAACCATTCTTTTGTTTCTGTAATAGTTTCTATTGTTTCATCAACCATTCTTTTGTTTCTGTAATAGTTTCATTGTTTTGTTAACCTTTCTATTGTTTCTGTAATAGTTTCTATTGTTTCATCAACCATTCTTTTGTTTCTGTAATAGTTTCTATTGTTTCATCAACCATTCTTTTGTTTCTGTAATAGTTTCTATTGTTTCATCAACCATTCTTTTGTTTCTGTAATAGTTTCTATTGTTTCATCAACCATTCTTTTGTTTCTGTAATAGTTTCTATTGTTTCATCAACCATTCTTTTGTTTCTGTAATAGTTTCTATTGTTTCATCAAACATTCTTTTGTTTCTGTAATAGTTTCTATTGTTTCATCAACCATTCTTTTGTTTCTGTAATAGTTTCATTGTTTTGTTAACCTTTCTATTGTTTCTGTAATCGTTTCTATTGTTTCATCAACCATTCTTTTGTTTCTGTAATTGTTTCTATTGTTTCATCAACCATTCTTTTGTTTCTGTAATAGTTTCTATTGTTTCATCAACCATTCTTTTGTTTCTGTAATAGTTTCTATTGTTTCATCAACCATTCTTTTGTTTCTGTAATAGTTTCATTGTTTTGTTAACCTTTCTATTGTTTCTGTAATCGTTTCTATTGTTTCATCAACCATTCTTTTGTTTCTGTAATAGTTTCTATTGTTTCATCAACCATTCTTTTGTTTCTGTAATAGTTTCTATTGTTTCATCAACCATTCTTTTGTTTCTGTAATAGTTTCTATTGTTTCATCAACCATTCTTTTGTTTCTGTAATAGTTTCATTGTTTTGTTAACCTTTCTATTGTTTCTGTAATCGTTTCTATTGTTTCATCAACCATTCTTTTGTTTCTGTAATAGTTTCTATTGTTTCATCAACCATTCTTTTGTTTCTGTAATAGTTTCTATTCTTTCATCAACCATTCTTTTGTTTCTGTAATAGTTTCTATTGTTTCATCAACCATTCTTTTGTTTCTGTAATAGTTTCTATTGTTTCATCAACCATTCTTTTGTTTCTGTAATAGTTTCTATTGTTTCATCAACCATTCTTTTGTTTCTGTAATAGTCTCATTGTCTTGTTAACCCTTCTATTGCTTCTGTAATATTTTCTATTGTTTCATCAACCATTCTTTTGTTTCTGTAATAGTTTCTATTGTTTCATCAACCATTCTTTTGTTTCTGTAATAGTTTCTATTGTTTCATCAACCATTCTTTTGATTCTGTAATAGTTTCTATTGTTTCATCAACCATTCTTTTGTTTCTGTAATAGTTTCTATTGTTTCATCAACCATTCTTTTGTTTCTGTAATAGTTTCTATTGTTTCATCAACCATTCTTTTGTTTCTGTAATAGTTTCATTGTTTTGTTAACCTTTCTATTGTTTCTGTAATCGTTTCTATTGTTTCATCAACCATTCTTTTGTTTCTGTAATAGTTTCTATTGTTTCATCAACCATTCTTTTGTTTCTGTAATAGTTTCTATTGTTTCATCAACCATTCTTTTGTTTCTGTAATAGTTTCTATTGTTTCATCAACCATTCTTTTGTTTCTGTAATAGTTTCATTGTTTTGTTAACCTTTCTATTGTTTCTGTAATAGTTTCTATTGTTTCATCAACCATTCTTTTGTTTCTGTAATAGTTTCTATTGTTTCATCAACCATTCTTTTGTTTCTGTAATAGTTTCTATTGTTTCATCAACCATTCTTTTGTTTCTGTAATAGTTTTCATTGTTTCATCAACCATTCTTTTGTTTCTGTAATAGTTTCTATTGTTTCATCAACCATTCTTTTGTTTCTGTAATAGTTTCTATTGTTTCATCAACCATTCTTTTGTTTCTGTAATAGTTTCTATTGTTTCATCAACCATTCTTTTGTAACTGTAATCGTTTCTATTGTTCCATCAACCATTCTTTTGTTTCTGTAAAAGTTTCATTGTTTTGTTATCCTTTCTATTGTTTCTGTAATCGTTTCTATTGTTTCATCAACCATTCTTTTGTTTCTGTAATCGTTTCTATTGTTTCATCAACCATTCTTTAGTTTCTGTAATAGTTTCTATTGTTTCATCAACCATTCTTTTGTTTCTGTAATAGTTTCTATTGTTTCATCAACCATTCTTTTGTTTCTGTAATAGTTTCTATTGTTCCAACAACCATTCTTTTGTTTCTGTAATAGTTTCATTGTTTTGTTAACCTTTCTATTGTTTCTGTAATCGTTTCTATTGTTTCATCAACCATTCTTTTGTTTCTGTAATAGTTTCTATTGTTTCATCAACCATTCTTTTGTGTCTGTAATAGTTTCTATTGTTCCATCAACCATTCTTTTGTTTCTGTAATAGTTTCATTGTTTTGTTAACCTTTCTATTGTTTCTGTAATCGTTTCTATTGTTTCATCAACCATTCTTTTGTGTCTGTAATAGTTTTCATTGTTTTGTTAACCTTTCTATTGTTTCTGTAATCGTTTCTATTGTTTCATCAACCATTCTTTTGTTTCTGTAATAGTTTCTATTGTTTCATCAACCATTCTTTTGTGTCTGTAATAGTTTTCATTGTTTTGTTAACCTTTCTATTGTTTCTGTAATCGTTTCTATTGTTTCATCAACCATTCTTTTGTTTCTGTAATCGTTTCTATTGTTCCATCAACCATTCTTTTGTTTCTGTAATAGTTTCATTGTTTTGTTAACCTTTCTATTGTTTCTGTAATCGTTTCTATTGTTTCATCAACCATTCTTTTGTTTCTGTAATCGTTTCTATTGTTTCATCAACCATTCTTTTGTTTCTGTAATAGTTTCTATTGTTTCATCAACCATTCTTTTGTTTCTGTAATAGTTTCTATTGTTTCATCAACCGTTCTTTTGTTTCTGTAATAGTTTCATTGTTTTGTTAACCTTTCTATTGTTTCTGTAATAGTTTCTATTGTTTCATCAACCATTCTTTTGTTTCTGTAATAGTTTCTATTGTTTCATCAACCATTCTTTTGTTTCTGTAATAGTTTCTATTGTTTCATCAACCATTCTTTTGTTTCTGTAATAGTTTCTATTGTTTCATCAACCATTCTTCTGTTTCTGTAATAGTTTCATTGTTTTGTTAACCTTTCTATTGTTTCTGTAATCGTTTCTATTGTTTCATCAACCATTCTTTTGTTTCTGTAATAGTTTCTATAGTTTGATCAACCATTCTTTTGTTTCTGTAATAGTTTCTATTGTTTCATCAACCATTCTTTTGTTTCTGTAATAGTTTCTATTGTTTCATCAACCATTCTTTTGTTTCTGTAATAGTTTCATTGTTTTTTTAACCTTTCTATTGTTTCTGTAATCGTTTCTATTGTTTCATCAACCATTCTTTTGTTTCTGTAATAGTTTCTATTGTTTCATCAACCATTCTTTTGTTTCTGTAATAGTTTCTATTGTTTCATCAACCATTCTTTTGTTTCTGTAATAGTTTCTATTGTTTCATCAACCATTCTTTTGTTTCTGTAATAGTTTCTATTGTTTCATCAACCATTCTTTTGTTTCTGTAATAGTTTCTATTGTTTCATCAACCATTCTTTTGTTTCTGTAATAGTTTCTATTGTTTCATCAACCATTCTTTTGTTTCTGTAATAGTTTCTATTGTTTCATCAACCATTCTTTTGTTTCTGTAATAGTTTCATTGTTTTGTTAACCTTTCTATTGTTTCTGTAATCGTTTCTATTGTTTCATCAACCATTCTTTTGTTTCTGTAATAGTTTCTATTGTTTCATCAACCATTCTTTTGTTTCTGTAATAGTTTCTATTGTTTCATCAACCATTCTTTTGTTTCTGTAATAGTTTCTATTGTTTCATCAACCATTCTTTTGTTTCTGTAATAGTTTCTATTGTTTCATCAACCATTCTTTTGTTTCTGTAATAGTTTCTATTGTTTCATCAACCATTCTTTTGTTTCTGTAATAGTTTCTATTGTTTCATCAACCATTCTTTTGTTTCTGTAATAGTTTCTATTGTTTCATCAACCATTCTTTTGTTTCTGTAATAGTTTCTATTGTTTCATCAACCATTCTTTTGTTTCTGTAATAGTTTCTATTGTTTCATCAACCATTCTTTTGTTTCTGTAATAGTTTCATTGTTTTGTTAACCTTTCTATTGTTTCTGCAATCGTTTCTATTGTTTCATCAACCATTCTTTTGTTTCTGTAATAGTTTCTATTGTTTCATCAACCATTCTTTTGTTTCTGTAATAGTTTCTATTGTTTCATCAACCATTCTTTTGTTTCTGTAATAGTTTCTATTGTTTCATCAACCATTCTTTTGTTTCAGTAATAGTTTCTATTGTTTCATCAACCATTCTTTTGTTTCTGTAATGGTTTCATTGTTTTGTTAACCTTTCTATTGTTTCTGTAATCGTTTCTATTGTTTCATCAACCATTCTTTTGTTTCTGTAATCGTTTCTATTGTTTCACCAACCATTCTTTTGTTTCTGTAATAGTTTCATTGTTTTGTTAACCTTTCTATTGTTTCTGTAATAGTTTCTATTGTTTCATCAACCATTCTTTTGTTTCTGTAATAGTTTCTATTGTTTCATCAACCATTCTTTTGTTTCTGTAATAGTTTCTATTGTTTCATCAACCATTCTTTTGTTTCTGTAATAGTTTCTATTGTTTCATCAACCATTCTTTTGTTACTGTAATCGTTTCTATTGTTCCATCAACCATTCTTTTGTTTCTGTAAAAGTTTCATTGTTTTGTTATCCTTTCTATTGTTTCTGTAATCGTTTCTATTGTTTCATCAACCATTCTTTTGTTTCTGTAATCGTTTCTATTGTTTCATCAACCATTCTTTAGTTTCTGTAATAGTTTCTATTGTTTCATCAACCATTCTTTTGTTTCTGTAATAGTTTCTATTGTTTCATCAACCATTCTTTTGTTTCTGTAATCGTTTCTATTGTTCCATCAACCATTCTTTTGTTTCTGTAATAGTTTCATTGTTTTGTTAACCTTTCTATTGTTTCTGTAATCGTTTCTATTGTTTCATCAACCTTTCTTTTGTTTCTGTAATAGTTTCTATTGTTTCATCAACCATTCTTTTGTGTCTGTAATAGTTTCTATTGTTCCATCAACCATTCTTTTGTTTCTGTAATAGTTTCATTGTTTTGTTAACCTTTCTATTGTTTCTGTAATCGTTTCTATTGTTTCATCAACCATTCTTTTGTGTCTGTAATAGTTTTCATTGTTTTGTTAACCTTTCTATTGTTTCTGTAATCGTTTCTATTGTTTCATCAACCATTCTTTTGTTTCTGTAATAGTTTCTATTGTTTCATCAACCATTCTTTTGTGTCTGTAATAGTTTTCATTGTTTTGTTAACCTTTCTATTGTTTCTGTAATCGTTTCTATTGTTTCATCAACCATTCTTTTGTTTCTGTAATCGTTTCTATTGTTCCATCAACCATTCTTTTGTTTCTGTAATAGTTTCATTGTTTTGTTAACCTTTCTATTGTTTCTGTAATCGTTTCTATTGTTTCATCAACCATTCTTTTGTTTCTGTAATCGTTTCTATTGTTTCATCAACCATTCTTTTGTTTCTGTAATAGTTTCTATTGTTTCATCAACCATTCTTTTGTTTCTGTAATAGTTTCTATTGTTTCATCAACCATTCTTTTGTTTCTGTAATAGTTTCATTGTTTTGTTAACCTTTCTATTGTTTCTGTAATAGTTTCTATTGTTTCATCAACCATTCTTTTGTTTCTGTAATAGTTTCTATTGTTTCATCAACCATTCTTTTGTTTCTGTAATAGTTTCTATTGTTTCATCAACCATTCTTTTGTTTCTGTAATAGTTTCTATTGTTTCATCAACCATTCTTCTGTTTCTGTAATAGTTTCATTGTTTTGTTAACCTTTCTATTGTTTCTGTAATCGTTTCTATTGTTTCATCAACCATTCTTTTGTTTCTGTAATAGTTTCTATAGTTTGATCAACCATTCTTTTGTTTCTGTAATAGTTTCTATTGTTTCATCAAACATTCTTTTGTTTCTGTAATAGTTTCTATTGTTTCATCAACCATTCTTTTGTTTCTGTAATAGTTTCATTGTTTTTTTAAACTTTCTATTGTTTCTGTAATCGTTTCTATTGTTTCATCAACCATTCTTTTGTTTCTGTAATAGTTTCTATTGTTTCATCAACCATTCTTTTGTTTCTGTAATAGTTTCTATTGTTTCATCAACCATTCTTTTGTTTCTGTAATAGTTTCTATTGTTTCATCAACCATTCTTTTGTTTCTGTAATAGTTTCTATTGTTTCATCAAACATTCTTTTGTTTCTGTAATAGTTTCTATTGTTTCATCAACCATTCTTTTGTTTCTGTAATAGTTTCATTGTTTTGTTAACCTTTCTATTGTTTCTGTAATCGTTTCTATTGTTTCATCAACCATTCTTTTGTTTCTGTAATAGTTTCTATTGTTTCATCAACCATTCTTTTGTTTCTGTAATAGTTTCTATTGTTTCATCAACCATTCTTTTGTTTCTGTAATAGTTTCTATTGTTTCATCAACCATTCTTTTGTTTCTGTAATAGTTTCATTGTTTTGTTAACCTTTCTATTGTTTCTGCAATCGTTTCTATTGTTTCATCAACCATTCTTTTGTTTCTGTAATAGTTTCTATTGTTTCATCAACCATTCTTTTGTTTCTGTAATAGTTTCTATTGTTTCATCAACCATTCTTTTGTTTCTGTAATAGTTTCTATTGTTTCATCAACCATTCTTTTGTTTCTGTAATAGTTTCTATTGTTTCATCAACCATTCTTTTGTTTCTGTAATGGTTTCATTGTTTTGTTAACCTTTCTATTGTTTCTGTAATCGTTTCTATTGTTTCATCAACCATTCTTTTGTTTCTGTAATCGTTTCTATTGTTTCACCAACCATTCTTTTGTTTCTGTAATAGTTTCATTGTTTTGTTAACCTTTCTATTGTTTCTGTAATAGTTTCTATTGTTTCATCAACCATTCTTTTGTTTCTGTAATAGTTTCTATTGTTTCATCAACCATTCTTTTGTTTCTGTAATAGTTTCTATTGTTTCATCAACCATTCTTTTGTTTCTGTAATAGTTTCTATTGTTTCATCAACCATTCTTTTGTTTCTGTAATCGTTTCTATTGTTTCATCAACCATTCTTTTGTTTCTGTAATAGTTTCTATTGTTTCATCAACCATTCTTTTGTTTCTGTAATAGTTTCTATTGTTTCATCAACCATTCTTTTGTTTCTGTAATAGTTTCATTGTTTTTTTAACCTTTCTATTGTTTCTGTAATCGTTTCTATTGTTTCATCAACCATTCTTTTGTTTCTGTAATAGTTTCTATTGTTTCATCAACCATTCTTTTGTTTCTGTAATAGTTTCTATTGTTTCATCAACCATTCTTTTGTTTCTGTAATAGTTTCATTGTTTTGTTAACCTTTCTATTGTTTCTGTAAGTTTCTATTGTTTCATCAACCATTCTTTTGTTTCTGTAATAGTTTCTATTGTTTCATCAACCATTCTTTTGTTTCTGTAATAGTTTCTATTGTTTCATCAACCATTCTTTTGTTTCTGTAATAGTTTCATTGTTTTGTTAACCTTTCTATTGGTTCTGTAATCGTTTCTATTGTTTCATCAACCATTCTTTTGTTTCTGTAATAGTTTCTATTGTTTCATCAACCATTCTTTTGTTTCTGTAATAGTTTCTATTGTTTCATCAACCATTCTTTTGTTTCTGTAATAGTTTCTATTGTTTCATCAACCATTCTTTTGTTTCTGTAATAGTTTCATTGTTTTGTTAACCTTTCTATTGTTTCTGTAATCGTTTCTATTGTTTCGTCAACCATTCTTTTGTTTCTGTAATAGTTTCTATTGTTTCATCAACCATTCTTTTGTTTCTGTAATAGTTTCTATTGTTTCATCAACCATTCTTTTGTTTCTGTAATAGTTTCTATTGTTTCATCAACCATTCTTTTGTTTCTGTAATAGTTTCTATTGTTTCATCAACCATTCTTTTGTTTCTGTAATAGTTTCTATTGTTTCATCAACCATTCTTTTGTTTCTGTAATGGTTTCATTGTTTTGTTAACCTTTCTATTGTTTCTGTAATCGTTTCTATTGTTTCATCAACCATTCTTTTGTTTCTGTAATAGTTTCTATTGTTTCATCAACCATTCTTTTGTTTCTGTAATAGTTTCTATTGTTTCATCAACCATTCTTTTGTTTCTGTAATAGTTTCTATTGTTTCATCAACCATTCTTTTGTTTCTGTAATAGTTTCTATTGTTTCATCAACCATTCTTTTGTTTCTGTAATAGTTTCTATTGTTTCATCAACCATTCTTTTGTTTCTGTAATAGTTTCTATTGTTTCATCAACCATTCTTTTGTTTCTGTAATAGTTTCTATTGTTTCATCAACCATTCTTTTGTTTCTGTAATAGTTTCTATTGTTTCATGAACCATTCTTTTTTTTCTGTAATCGTTTCTATTGTTTCACCAAACATTCTTTTGTTTCTGTAATAGTTTCATTGTTTTGTTAACCTTTCTATTGTTTCTGTAATAGTTTCTATTGTTTCATCAACCATTCTTTTGTTTCTGTAATAGTTTCTATTGTTTCATCAACCATTCTTTTGTTTCTGTAATAGTTTCTATTGTTTCATCAACCATTCTTTTGTTTCTGTAATAGTTTCTATTGTTTCATCAACCATTCTTTTGTTTCTGTAATAGTTTCTATTGTTTCATCAACCATTCTTTTGTTTCTGTAATAGTTTCTATTGTTTCATCAACCATTCTTTTGTTTCTGTAATAGTTTCTATTGTTTCATCAACCATTCTTTTGTTTCTGTAATAGTTTCATTGTTTTGTTAACCTTTCTATTGTTTCTGTAATCGTTTCTATTGTTTCATCAACCATTCTTTTGTTTCTGTAATAGGTTCTATTGTTTCATCAACCATTCTTTTGTTTCTGTAATAGTTTCTATTGTTTCATCAAACATTCTTTTGTTTCTGTAATAGTTTCTATTGTTTCATCAACCATTCTTTTGTTTCTGTAATAGTTTCTATTGTTTCATCAACCATTCTTTTGTTTCTGTAATAGTTTCTATTGTTTCATCAACCATTCTTTTGTTTCTGTAATCGTTTCTATTGTTTCATCAACCATTCTTTTGTTTCTGTAATAGTTTTCATTGTTTCATCAACCATTCTTTTGTTTCTGTAATAGTTTTTATTGTTTCATCAACCATTCTTTTGTTTCTGTAATAGTTTCTATTGTTTCATCAACCATTCTTTTGTTTCTGTAATAGTTTCTATTGTTTCATCAACCATTCTTTTGTTTCTGTAATAGTTTCTATTGTTTCATCAACCATTCTTTTGTTTCTGTAATAGTTTCATTGTTTTGTTAACCTTTCTATTGTTTCTGTAATAGTTTCTATTGTTTCATCAACCATTCTTTTGTTTCTGTAATAGTTTCTATTGTTTCATCAACCATTCTTTTGTTTCTGTAATAGTTTCTATTGTTTCATCAACCATTCTTTTGTTTCTGTAATAGTTTCTATTGTTTCATCAACCATTCTTTTGTTTCTGTAATAGTTTCATTGTTTTGTTAACCTTTCTATTGTTTCTGTAATCATTTCTATTGTTTCATCAACCATTCTTTTGTTTCTGGAATAGTTTCTATTGTTTCATCAACCATTCTTTTGTTTCTGTAATAGTTTCTATTGTTTCATCAACCATTCTTTTGTTTCTGTAATAGTTTCTATTGTTTCATCAACCATTCTTTTGTTTCTGTAATAGTTTCATTGTTTTGTTAACCTTTCTATTGTTTCTGTAATCGTTTCTATTGTTTCATCAACCATTCTTTTGTTTCTGTAATAGTTTCTATTGTTTCATCAACCATTCTTTTGTTTCTGTAATAGTTTCATTGTTTTGTTAACCTTTCTATTGTTTCTGTAATCGTTTCTATTGTTTCATCAACCATTCTTTTGTTTCTGTAATAGTTTCTATTGTTTCATCAACCATTCTTTTGTTTCTGTAATAGTTTCTATTGTTTCATCAACCATTCTTTTGTTTCTGTAATAGTTTCTATTGTTTCATCAACCATTCTTTTGTTTCTGTAATAGTTTCATTGTTTTGTTAACCTTTCTATTGTTTCTGTAATCGTTTCTATTGTTTCATCAACCATTCTTTTGTTTCTGTAATAGTTTCTATTGTTTCATCAACCATTCTTTTGTTTCTGTAATAGTTTCTATTGTTTCATCAACCGTTCTTTTGTTTCTGTAATAGTTTCTATTGTTTCATCAACCATTCTTTTGTTTCTGTAATAGTTTCTATTGTTTCATCAACCATTCTTTTGTTTCTGTAATAGTTTCTATTGTTTCATCAACCATTCTTTTGTTTCTGTAATAGTTTCTATTGTTTCATCAACCATTCTTTTGTTTCTGTAATAGTTTCTATTGTTTCATCAACCATTCTTTTGTTTCTGTAATAGTTTCTATTGTTTCATCAACCATTCTTTTGTTTCTGTAATAGTTTCATTGTTTTGTTAACCTTTCTATTGTTTCTGTAATCGTTTCTATTGTTTCATCAACCATTCTTTTGTTTCTGTAATAGTTTCTATTGTTTCATCAACCATTCTTTTGTTTCTGTAATAGTTTCATTGTTTTGTTAACCTTTCTATTGTTTCTGTAATCGTTTCTATTGTTTCATCAACCATTCTTTTGTTTCTGTAATAGTTTCTATTGTTTCATCAACCATTCTTTTGTTTCTGTAATCGTTTCTATTGTTTCATCAACCATACTTTTGTTTCTGTAATAGTTTTCATTGTTTCATCAACCATTCTTTTGTTTCTGTAATAGTTTCTATTGTTTCATCAACCATTCTTTTGTTTCTGTAATCGTTTCTATTGTTTCATCAACCATTCTTTTGTTTCTGTAATAGTTTCTATTGTTTCATCAACCATTCTTTTGTTTCTGTAATAGTTTCATTGTTTTGTTAACCTTTCTATTGTTTCTGTAATCGTTTCTATTGTTTCATCAACCATTCTTTTGTTTCTGTAATAGTTTCTATTGTTTCATCAACCATTCTTTTGTTTCTGTAATAGTTTCATTGTTTTGTTAACCTTTCTATTGTTTCTGTAATCGTTTCTATTGTTTCATCAACCATTCTTTTGTTTCTGTAATAGTTTCTATTGTTTCATCAACCATTCTTTTGTTTCTGTAATCGTTTCTATTGTTTCATCAACCATACTTTTGTTTCTGTAATAGTTTTCATTGTTTCATCAACCATTCTTTTGTTTCTGTAATAGTTTCTATTGTTTCATCAACCATTCTTTTGTTTCTGTAATCGTTTCTATTGTTTCATCAACCATTCTTTTGTTTCTGTAATAGTTTCTATTGTTTTATCAACCATTCTTTTGTTTCTGTAATAGTTTCTATTGTTTCATCAACCATTCTTTTGTTTCTGTAATAGTTTCTATTGTTTCATCAACCATTCTTTTGTTTCTGTAATAGTTTCTATTGTTTCATCAACCATTCTTTTGTTTCTGTAATAGTTTCTATTGTTTCATCAACCATTCTTTTGTTTCTGTAATAGTTTCATTGTTTTGTTAACCTTTCTATTGTTTCTGTAATCGTTTCTATTGTTTCATCAACCATTCTTTTGTTTCTGGAATAGTTTCTATTGTTTCATCAACCATTCTTTTGTTTCTGTAATAGTTTCTATTGTTTCATCAACCATTCTTTTGTTTCTGTAATAGTTTCTATTGTTTCATCAACCATTCTTTTGTTTCTGTAATAGTTTCATTGTTTTGTTAACCTTTCTATTGTTTCTGTAATCGTTTCTATTGTTTCATCAACCAATCTTTTGTTTCTGTAATAGTTTCTATTGTTTCATCAACCATTCTTTTGTTTCTGTAATAGTTTCATTGTTTTGTTAACCTTTCTATTGTTTCTGTAATCGTTTCTATTGTTTCATCAACCATTCTTTTGTTTCTGTAATAGTTTCTATTGTTTCATCAACCATTCTTTTGTTTCTGTAATAGTTTCTATTGTTTCATCAACCATTCTTTTGTTTCTGTAATAGTTTCTATTGTTTCATCAACCATTCTTTTGTTTCTGTAATAGTTTCATTGTTTTGTTAACCTTTCTATTGTTTCTGTAATCGTTTCTATTGTTTCATCAACCATTCTTTTGTTTCTGTAATAGTTTCTATTGTTTCATCAACCATTCTTTTGTTTCTGTAATAGTTTCTATTGTTTCATCAACCGTTCTTTTGTTTCTGTAATAGTTTCTATTGTTTCATCAACCATTCTTTTGTTTCTGTAATAGTTTCTATTGTTTCATCAACCATTCTTTTGTTTCTGTAATAGTTTCTATTGTTTCATCAACCATTCTTTTGTTTCTGTAATAGTTTCTATTGTTTCATCAACCATTCTTTTGTTTCTGTAATAGTTTCTATTGTTTCATCAACCATTCTTTTGTTTCTGTAATAGTTTCTATTGTTTCATCATCCATTCTTTTGTTTCTGTAATAGTTTCATTGTTTTGTTAACCTTTCTATTGTTTCTGTAATCGTTTCTATTGTTTCATCAACCATTCTTTTGTTTCTGTAATAGTTTCTATTGTTTCATCAACCATTCTTTTGTTTCTGTAATAGTTTCTATTGTTTCATCAACCATTCTTTTGTTTCTGTAATAGATTCTATTGTTTCATCAACCATTCTTTTGTTTCTGTAATAGTTTCATTGTTTTGTTAACCTTTCTATTGTTTCTGTAATCGTTTCTATTGTTTCATCAACCATTCTTTTGTTTCTGTAATAGTTTCTATTGTTTCATCAACCATTCTTTTGTTTCTGTAATAGTTTCTATTGTTTCATCAACCATTCTTTTGTTTCTGTAATAGTTTCTATTGTTTCATCAAACATTCTTTTGTTTCTGTAATAGTTTCTATTGTTTTATCAACCATTCTTTTGTTTCTGTAATAGTTTCTATTGTTTCATCAACCATTCTTTTGTTTCTGTAATAGTTTCTATTGTTTCATCAACCATTCTTTTGTTTCTGTAATAGTTTCTATTGTTTCATCAACCATTCTTTTGTTTCTGTAATAGTTTCTATTGTTTCATCAACCATTCTTTTGTTTCTGTAATAGTTTCATTGTTTTGTTAACCTTTCTATTGTTTCTGTAATCGTTTCTATTGTTTCATCAACCATTCTTTTGTTTCTGTAATAGTTTCTATTGTTTCATCAACCATTCTTTTGTTTCTGTAATAGTTTCTATTGTTTCATCAACCATTCTTTTGTTTCTGTAATAGTTTCTATTGTTTCATCAACCATTCTTTTGTTTCTGTAATAGTTTCATTGTTTTGTTAACCTTTCTATTGTTTCTGTAATCGTTTCTATTGTTTCATCAACCATTCTTTTGTTTCTGTAATAGTTTCTATTGTTTCATGAACCATTCTTTTGTTTCTGTAATAGTTTCATTGTTTTGTTAACCTTTCTATTGTTTCTGTAATCGTTTCTATTGTTTCATCAACCATTCTTTTGTTTCTGTAATAGTTTCTATTGTTTCATCAACCATTCTTTTGTTTCTGTAATAGTTTCTATTGTTTCATCAACCATTCTTTTGTTTCTGTAATAGTTTCTATTGTTTCATCAACCATTCTTTTGTTTCTGTAATAGTTTCATTGTTTTGTTAACCTTTCTATTGTTTCTGTAATCGTTTCTATTGTTTCATCAACCATTCTTTTGTTTCTGTAATAGTTTCTATTGTTTCATCAACCATTCTTTTGTTTCTGTAATAGTTTCTATTGTTTCATCAACCGTTCTTTTGTTTCTGTAATAGTTTCTATTGTTTCATCAACCATTCTTTTGTTTCTGTAATAGTTTCTATTGTTTCATCAACCATTCTTTTGTTTCTGTAATAGTTTCTATTGTTTCATCAACCATTCTTTTGTTTCTGTAATAGTTTCTATTGTTTCATCAACCATTCTTTTGTTTCTGTAATAGTTTCTATTGTTTCATCAACCATTCTTTTGTTTCTGTAATAGTTTCATTGTTTTGTTAACCTTTCTATTGTTTCTGTAATCGTTTCTATTGTTTCATCAACCATTCTTTTGTTTCTGTAATAGTTTCTATTGTTTCATCAACCATTCTTTTGTTTCTGTAATAGTTTCTATTGTTTCATCAACCATTCTTTTGTTTCTGTAATAGTTTCTATTGTTTCATCAACCATTCTTTTGTTTCTGTAATAGTTTCATTGTTTTGTTAACCTTTCTATTGTTTCTGTAATCGTTTCTATTGTTTCATCAACCATTCTTTTGTTTCTGTAATAGTTTCTATTGTTTCATCAACCATTCTTTTGTTTCTGTAATAGTTTCTATTGATTCATCAACCATTCTTTTGTTTCTGTAATAGTTTCTATTGTTTCATCAACCATTCTTTTGTTTCTGTAATAGTTTCTATTGTTTCATCAACCATTCTTTTGTTTCTGTAATCGTTTCTATTGTTTCATCAACCATTCTTTTGTTTCTGTAATAGTTTTCATTGTTTCATCAACCATTCTTTTGTTTCTGTAATAGTTTCTATTGTTTCATCAACCATTCTTTTGTTTCTGTAATAGTTTCTATTGTTTCATCAACCATTCTTTTGTTTCTGTAATAGTTTCTATTGTTTTATCAACCATTCTTTTGTTTCTGTAATAGTTTCTATTGTTTCATCAACCATTCTTTTGTTTCTGTAATAGTTTCTATTGTTTCATCAACCATTCTTTTGTTTCTGTAATAGTTTCTATTGTTTCATCAACCATTCTTTTGTTTCTGTAATCGTTTCTATTGTTTCATCAACCATTCTTTTGTTTCTGTAATAGTTTTCATTGTTTCATCAACCATTCTTTTGTTTCTGTAATAGTTTCTATTGTTTCATCAATCATTCTTTTGTTTCTGTAATAGTTTCTATTGTTTCATCAACCATTCTTTTGTTTCTGTAATAGTTTCTATTGTTTCATCAACCATTCTTTTGTTTCTGTAATAGTTTCTATTGTTTCATCAACCATTCTTTTGTTTCTGTAATAGTTTCTATTGTTTCATCAACCATTCTTTTGTTTCTGTAATAGTTTCTATTGTTTCATCAACCATTCTTTTGTTTCTGTAATAGTTTCTATTGTTTCATCAACCATTCTTTTGTTTCTGTAATAGTTTCATTGTTTTGTTAACCTTTCTATTGTTTCTGTAATCGTTTCTATTGTTTCATCAACCATTCTTTTGTTTCTGTAATAGTTTCTATTGTTTCATCAACCATTCTTTTGTTTCTGTAATAGTTTCTATTGTTTCATCAACCATTCTTTTGTTTCTGTAATAGTTTCTATTGTTTCATCAACCATTCTTTTGTTTCTGTAATAGTTTCTATTGTTTCATCAACCATTCTTTTGTTTCTGTAATAGTTTCTATTGTTTCATCAACCATTCTTTTGTTTCTGTAATAGTTTCTATTGTTTCATCAACCATTCTTTTGTTTCTGTAATAGTTTTCATTGTTTTGTTAACCTTTCTATTGTTTCTGTAATCGTTTCTATTGTTTCATCAACCATTCTTTTGTTTCTGTAATAGTTTCTATTGTTTCATCAACCATTCTCTTGTTTCTGTAATAGTTTCTATTGTTTCATCAACCATTCTTTTGTTTCTGTAATAGTTTCATTTTTTTGTTAACCTTTCTATTGTTTCTGTAATCGTTTTCTATTGTTTCATCAACCATTCTTTTGTTTCTGTAATAGTTTCTATTGTTTCATCAACCATTCTTTTTTTTCTGTAATAGTTTCTATTGTTTCATCAACCATTCTTTTGTTTCTGTAATAGTTTCTATTGTTTCATCAACCATTCTTTTGTTTCTGTAATAGTTTCTATTGTTTCATCAACCATTCTTTTGTTTCTGTAATAGTTTCTATTGTTTCATCAACCATTCCTTTGTTTCTGTAATAGTTTCTATTGTTTCATCAACCATTCTTTTGTTTCTGTAATAGTTTCTATTGTTTCATCAACCATTCTTTTGTTTCTGTAATAGTTTCTATTGTTTCATCAACCATTCTTTTGTTTCTGTAATAGTTTCATTGTTTTGTTAACCTTTCTATTGTTTCTGTAATCGTTTCTATTGTTTCATCAACCATTCTTTTGTTTCTGTAATAGTTTCTATTGTTTCATCAACCATTCTTTTGTTTCTGTAATAGTTTCATTGTTTTGTTAACCTTTCTATTGTTTCTGTAATCGTTTCTATTGTTTCATCAACCATTCTTTTGTTTCTGTAATAGTTTCTATTGTTTCATCAACCATTCTTTTGTTTCTGTAATAGTTTCTATTGTTTCATCAACCATTCTTTTGTTTCTGTAATAGTTTCTATTGTTTCATCAACCATTCTTTTGTTTCTGTAATAGTTTCTATTGTTTCATCAACCATTCTTTTGTTTCTGTAATCGTTTCTATTGTTTCATCAACCATTCTTTTGTTTCTGTAATAGTTTTCATTGTTTCATCAACCATTCTTTTGTTTCTGTAATAGTTTCTATTGTTTCATCAACCATTCTTTTGTTTCTGTAATAGTTTCTATTGTTTCATCAACCATTCTTTTGTTTCTGTAATAGTTTCTATTGTTTCATCAACCATTCTTTTGTTTCTGTAATAGTTTCATTGTTTTGTTAACCTTTCTATTGTTTCTGTAATCGTTTCTATTGTTTCATCAACCATTCTTTTGTTTCTGTAATAGTTTCTATTGTTTCATCAACCATTCTTTTGTTTCTGTAATAGTTTCTATTGTTTCATCAACCATTCTTTTGTTTCTGTAATAGTTTCTATTGTTTCATCAACCATTCTTTTGTTTCTGTAATAGTTTCATTGTTTTGTCAACCTTTCTATTGTTTCTGTAATCGTTTCTATTGTTTCATCAACCATTCTTTTGTTTCTGTAATAGTTTCTATTGTTTCATCAACCATTCTTTTGTTTCTGTAATAGTTTCTATTGTTTCATCAACCATTCTTTTGTTTCTGTAATAGTTTCTATTGTTTCATCAACCATTCTTTTGTTTCTGTAATAGTTTCTATTGTTTCATCAACCATTCTTTTGTTTCTGTAATAGTTTCTATTGTTTCATCAACCATTCTTTTGTTTCTGTAATAGTTTCTATTGTTTCATCAACCATTCTTTTGTTTCTGTAATAGTTTCATTGTTTTGTTAACCTTTCTATTGTTTCTGTAATCGTTTCTATTGTTTCATCAACCATTCTTTTGTTTCTGTAATAGTTTCTATTGTTTCATCAACCATTCTTTTGTTTCTGTAATAGTTTCTATTGTTTCATCAACCATTCTTTTGTTTCTGTAATAGTTTCTATTGTTTCATCAACCATTCTTTTGTTTCTGTAATAGTTTCTATTGATTCATCAACCATTCTTTTGTTTCTGTAATAGTTTCTATTGTTTCATCAACCATTCTTTTGTTTCTGTAATAGTTTCTATTGTTTCATCAACCATTCTTTTGTTTCTGTAATCGTTTCTATTGTTTCATCAACCATTCTTTTGTTTCTGTAATAGTTTTCATTGTTTCATCAACCATTCTTTTGTTTCTGTAATAGTTTCTATTGTTTCATCAACCATTCTTTTGTTTCTGTAATAGTTTCTATTGTTTCATCAACCATTCTTTTGTTTCTGTAATAGTTTCTATTGTTTTATCAACCATTCTTTTGTTTCTGTAATAGTTTCTATTGTTTCATCAACCATTCTTTTGTTTCTGTAATAGTTTCTATTGTTTCATCAACCATTCTTTTGTTTCTGTAATAGTTTCTATTGTTTCATCAACCATTCTTTTGTTTCTGTAATCGTTTCTATTGTTTCATCAACCATTCTTTTGTTTCTGTAATAGTTTTCATTGTTTCATCAACCATTCTTTTGTTTCTGTAATAGTTTCTATTGTTTCATCAATCATTCTTTTGTTTCTGTAATAGTTTCTATTGTTTCATCAACCATTCTTTTGTTTCTGTAATAGTTTCTATTGTTTCATCAACCATTCTTTTGTTTCTGTAATAGTTTCTATTGTTTCATCAACCATTCTTTTGTTTCTGTAATAGTTTCTATTGTTTCATCAACCATTCTTTTGTTTCTGTAATAGTTTCTATTGTTTCATCAACCATTCTTTTGTTTCTGTAATAGTTTCTATTGTTTCATCAACCATTCTTTTGTTTCTGTAATAGTTTCATTGTTTTGTTAACCTTTCTATTGTTTCTGTAATCGTTTCTATTGTTTCATCAACCATTCTTTTGTTTCTGTAATAGTTTCTATTGTTTCATCAACCATTCTTTTGTTTCTGTAATAGTTTCTATTGTTTCATCAACCATTCTTTTGTTTCTGTAATAGTTTCTATTGTTTCATCAACCATTCTTTTGTTTCTGTAATAGTTTCTATTGTTTCATCAACCATTCTTTTGTTTCTGTAATAGTTTCTATTGTTTCATCAACCATTCTTTTGTTTCTGTAATAGTTTCTATTGTTTCATCAACCATTCTTTTGTTTCTGTAATAGTTTTCATTGTTTTGTTAACCTTTCTATTGTTTCTGTAATCGTTTCTATTGTTTCATCAACCATTCTTTTGTTTCTGTAATAGTTTCTATTGTTTCATCAACCATTCTCTTGTTTCTGTAATAGTTTCTATTGTTTCATCAACCATTCTTTTGTTTCTGTAATAGTTTCATTTTTTTGTTAACCTTTCTATTGTTTCTGTAATCGTTTTCTATTGTTTCATCAACCATTCTTTTGTTTCTGTAATAGTTTCTATTGTTTCATCAACCATTCTTTTTTTTCTGTAATAGTTTCTATTGTTTCATCAACCATTCTTTTGTTTCTGTAATAGTTTCTATTGTTTCATCAACCATTCTTTTGTTTCTGTAATAGTTTCTATTGTTTCATCAACCATTCTTTTGTTTCTGTAATAGTTTCTATTGTTTCATCAACCATTCCTTTGTTTCTGTAATAGTTTCTATTGTTTCATCAACCATTCTTTTGTTTCTGTAATAGTTTCTATTGTTTCATCAACCATTCTTTTGTTTCTGTAATAGTTTCTATTGTTTCATCAACCATTCTTTTGTTTCTGTAATAGTTTCATTGTTTTGTTAACCTTTCTATTGTTTCTGTAATCGTTTCTATTGTTTCATCAACCATTCTTTTGTTTCTGTAATAGTTTCTATTGTTTCATCAACCATTCTTTTGTTTCTGTAATAGTTTCATTGTTTTGTTAACCTTTCTATTGTTTCTGTAATCGTTTCTATTGTTTCATCAACCATTCTTTTGTTTCTGTAATAGTTTCTATTGTTTCATCAACCATTCTTTTGTTTCTGTAATAGTTTCTATTGTTTCATCAACCATTCTTTTGTTTCTGTAATAGTTTCTATTGTTTCATCAACCATTCTTTTGTTTCTGTAATAGTTTCTATTGTTTCATCAACCATTCTTTTGTTTCTGTAATCGTTTCTATTGTTTCATCAACCATTCTTTTGTTTCTGTAATAGTTTTCATTGTTTCATCAACCATTCTTTTGTTTCTGTAATAGTTTCTATTGTTTCATCAACCATTCTTTTGTTTCTGTAATAGTTTCTATTGTTTCATCAACCATTCTTTTGTTTCTGTAATAGTTTCTATTGTTTCATCAACCATTCTTTTGTTTCTGTAATAGTTTCATTGTTTTGTTAACCTTTCTATTGTTTCTGTAATCGTTTCTATTGTTTCATCAACCATTCTTTTGTTTCTGTAATAGTTTCTATTGTTTCATCAACCATTCTTTTGTTTCTGTAATAGTTTCTATTGTTTCATCAACCATTCTTTTGTTTCTGTAATAGTTTCTATTGTTTCATCAACCATTCTTTTGTTTCTGTAATAGTTTCATTGTTTTGTCAACCTTTCTATTGTTTCTGTAATCGTTTCTATTGTTTCATCAACCATTCTTTTGTTTCTGTAATAGTTTCTATTGTTTCATCAACCATTCTTTTGTTTCTGTAATAGTTTCTATTGTTTCATCAACCATTCTTTTGTTTCTGTAATAGTTTCTATTGTTTCATCAACCATTCTTTTGTTTCTGTAATAGTTTCTATTGTTTCATCAACCATTCTTTTGTTTCTGTAATAGTTTCTATTGTTTCATCAACCATTCTTTTGTTTCTGTAATAGTTTCTATTGTTTCATCAACCATTCTTTTGTTTCTGTAATAGTTTCATTGTTTTGTTAACCTTTCTATTGTTTCTGTAATCGTTTCTATTGTTTCATCAACCATTCTTTTGTTTCTGTAATAGTTTCTATTGTTTCATCAACCATTCTTTTGTTTCTGTAATAGTTTCTATTGTTTCATCAACCATTCTTTTGTTTCTGTAATAGTTTCTATTGTTTCATCAACCATTCTTTTGTTTCTGTAATAGTTTCTATTGTTTCATCAACCATTCTTTTGTTTCTGTAATCGTTTCTATTGTTTCATCAACCATTCTTTTGTTTCTGTAATAGTTTTCATTGTTTCATCAACCATTCTTTTGTTTCTCTAATAGTTTCTATTGTTTCATCAACCATTCTTTTGTTTCTGTAATAGTTTCTATTGTTTCATCAACCATTCTTTTGTTTCTGTAATAGTTTCTATTGTTTTATCAACCATTCTTTTGTTTCTGTAATAGTTTCTATTGTTTCATCAACCATTCTTTTGTTTCTGTAATAGTTTCTATTGTTTCATCAACCATTCTTTTGTTTCTGTAATAGTTTCTATTGTTTCATCAACCATTCTTTTGTTTCTGTAATCGTTTCTATTGTTTCATCAACCATTCTTTTGTTTCTGTAATAGTTTTCATTGTTTCATCAACCATTCTTTTGTTTCTGTAATAGTTTCTATTGTTTCATCAACCATTCTTTTGTTTCTGTAATAGTTTCTATTGTTTCATCAACCATTCTTTTGTTTCTGTAATAGTTTCTATTGTTTCATCAACCATTCTTTTGTTTCTGTAATAGTTTCTATTGTTTCATCAACCATTCTTTTGTTTCTGTAATAGTTTCTATTGTTTCATCAACCATTCTTTTGTTTCTGTAATAGTTTCTATTGTTTCATCAACCATTCTTTTGTTTCTGTAATAGTTTCATTGTTTTGTTAACCTTTCTATTGTTTCTGTAATCGTTTCTATTGTTTCATCAACCATTCTTTTGTTTCTGTAATAGTTTCTATTGTTTCATCAACCATTCTTTTGTTTCTGTAATAGTTTCTATTGTTTCATCAACCATTCTTTTGTTTCTGTAATAGTTTCTATTGTTTCATCAACCATTCTTTTGTTTCTGTAATAGTTTCATTGTTTTGTTAACCTTTCTATTGTTTCTGTAATCGTTTCTATTGTTTCATCAACCATTCTTTTGTTTCTGTAATAGTTTCTATTGTTTCATCAACCATTCTTTTGTTTCTGTAATAGTTTCTATTGTTTCATCAACCATTCTTTTGTTTCTGTAATAGTTTCTATTGTTTCATCAACCATTCTTTTGTTTCTGTAATAGTTTCTATTGTTTCATCAACCATTCTTTTGTTTCTGTAATCGTTTCTATTGTTTCATCAACCATTCTTTTGTTTCTGTAATAGTTTTCATTGTTTCATCAACCATTCTTTTGTTTCTGTAATAGTTTCTATTGTTTCATCAACCATTCTTTTGTTTCTGTAATAGTTTCTATTGTTTCATCAACCATTCTTTTGTTTCTGTAATAGTTTCTATTGTTTCATCAACCATTCTTTTATTTCTGTAATAGTTTCTATTGTTTCATCAACCATTCTTTTGTTTCTGTAATCGTTTCTATTGTTTCATCAACCATTCTTTTGTTTCTGTAATAGTTTTCATTGTTTCATCAACCATTCTTTTGTTTCTGTAATAGTTTTTATTGTTTCATCAACCATTCTTTTGTTTCTGTAATAGTTTCTATTGTTTCATCAACCATTCTTTTGTTTCTGTAATAGTTTCTATTGTTTCATCAACCATTCTTTTGTTTCTGTAATAGTTTCTATTGTTTCATCAACCATTCTTTTGTTTCTGTAATAGTTTCATTGTTTTGTTAACCTTTCTATTGTTTCTGTAATAGTTTCTATTGTTTCATCAACCATTCTTTTGTTTCTGTAATAGTTTCTATTGTTTCATCAACCATTCTTTTGTTTCTGTAATAGTTTCTATTGTTTCATCAACCATTCTTTTGTTTCTGTAATAGTTTCTATTGTTTCATCAACCATTCTTTTGTTTCTGTAATAGTTTCTATTGTTTCATCAACCATTCTTTTGTTTCTGTAATAGTTTTCATTGTTTTGTTAACCTTTCTATTGTTTCTGTAATCGTTTCTATTGTTTCATCAACCATTCTTTTGTTTCTGTAATAGTTTCTATTGTTTCATCAACCATTCTTTTGTTTCTGTAATAGTTTCTATTGTTTCATCAACCATTCTTTTGTTTCTGTAATAGTTTCTATTGTTTCATCAACCATTCTTTTGTTTCTGTAATAGTTTCTATTGTTTCATCAACCATTCTTTTGTTTCTGTAATAGTTTCTATTGTTTCATCAACCATTCTTTTGTTTCTGTAATAGTTTCTATTGTTTCATCAACCATTCTTTTGTTTCTGTAATAGTTTCTATTGTTTCATCAACCATTCTTTTGTTTCTGTAATAGTTTCTATTGTTTCATCAACCATTCTTTTGTTTCTGTAATAGTTTCTATTGTTTCATCAACCATTCTTTTGTTTCTGTAATAGTTTTCAATGTTTTGTTAACCTTTCTATTGTTTCTGTAATCGTTTCTATTGTTTCATCAACCATTCTTTTGTTTCTGTAATAGTTTCTATTGTTTCATCAACCATTCTCTTGTTTCTGTAATAGTTTCTATTGTTTCATCAACCATTCTTTTGTTTCTGTAATAGTTTCATTGTTTTGTTAACCTTTCTATTGTTTCTGTAATCGTTTTCTATTGTTTCATCAACCATTCTTTTGTTTCTGTAATAGTTTCTATTGTTTCATCAACCATTCTTTTTTTTCTGTAATAGTTTCTATTGTTTCATCAACCATTCTTTTGTTTCTGTAATAGTTTCTATTGTTTCATCAACCATTCTTTTGTTTCTGTAATAGTTTCTATTGTTTCATCAACCATTCTTTTGTTTCTGTAATAGTTTCTATTGTTTCATCAACCATTCCTTTGTTTCTGTAATAGTTTCTATTGTTTCATCAACCATTCTTTTGTTTCTGTAATAGTTTCTATTGTTTCATCAACCATTCTTTTGTTTCTGTAATAGTTTCTATTGTTTCATCAACCATTCTTTTGTTTCTGTAATAGTTTCATTGTTTTGTTAACCTTTCTATTGTTTCTGTAATCGTTTCTATTGTTTCATCAACCATTCTTTTGTTTCTGTAATAGTTTCTATTGTTTCATCAACCATTCTTTTGTTTCTGTAATAGTTTCTATTGTTTCATCAACCATTCTTTTGTTTCTGTAGTAGTTTCTATTGTTTCATCAACCATTCTTTTGTTTCTGTAATAGTTTTCATTGTTTTGTTAACCTTTCTATTGTTTCTGTACCGTTTCTATTGTTTCATCAACCATTCTTTTGTTTCTGTAATAGTTTCTATTGTTTCATCAACCATTCTTTTGTTTCTGTAATAGTTTCTATTGTTTCATCAACCATTCTTTTGTTTCTGTAATAGTTTCTATTGTTTCATCAACCATTCTTTTGTTTCTGTAATAGTTTCTATTGTTTCATCAACCATTCTTTTGTTTCTGTAATAGTTTCTATTGTTTCATCAACCATTCTTTTGTTTCTGTAATAGTTTCTATTGTTTCATCAACCATTCTTTTGTTTCTGTAATAGTTTCTATTGTTTCATCAACCATTCTTTTGTTTCTGTAATAGTTTTCATTGTTTTGTTAACCTTTCTATTGTTTCTGTAATCGTTTCTATTGTTTCATCAACCATTCTTTTGTTTCTGTAATAGTTTCTATTGTTTCATCAACCATTCTTTTGTTTCTGTAATAGTTTCTATTGTTTCATCAACCATTCTTTTGTTTCTGTAATAGTTTCTATTGTTTCATCAACCATTCTTTTGTTTCTGTAATAGTTTCTATTGTTTCATCAACCATTCTTTTGTTTCTGTAATAGTTTCTATTGTTTCATCAACCATTCTTTTGTTTCTGTAATAGTTTCTATTGTTTCATCAACCATTCTTTTGTTTCTGTAATAGTTTCTATTGTTTCATCAACCATTCTTTTGTTTCTGTAATAGTTTCTATTGTTTCATCAACCATTCTTTTGTTTCTGTAATAGTTTCTATTGTTTCATCAACCATTCTTTTGTTTCTGTAATAGTTTTCATTGTTTTGTTAACCTTTCTATTGTTTCTGTAATCGTTTCTATTGTTTCATCAACCATTCTTTTGTTTCTGTAATAGTTTCTATTGTTTCATCAACCATTCTCTTGTTTCTGTAATAGTTTCTATTGTTTCATCAACCATTCTTTTGTTTCTGTAATAGTTTCATTGTTTTGTTAACCTTTCTATTGTTTCTGTAATCGTTTTCTATTGTTTCATCAACCATTCTTTTGTTTCTGTAATAGTTTCTATTGTTTCATCAACCATTCTTTTTTTTCTGTAATAGTTTCTATTGTTTCATCAACCATTCTTTTGTTTCTGTAATAGTTTCTATTGTTTCATCAACCATTCTTTTGTTTCTGTAATAGTTTCTATTGTTTCATCAACCATTCTTTTGTTTCTGTAATAGTTTCTATTGTTTCATCAACCATTCCTTTGTTTCTGTAATAGTTTCTATTGTTTCATCAACCATTCTTTTGTTTCTGTAATAGTTTCTATTGTTTCATCAACCATTCTTTTGTTTCTGTAATAGTTTCTATTGTTTCATCAACCATTCTTTTGTTTCTGTAATAGTTTCATTGTTTTGTTAACCTTTCTATTGTTTCTGTAATCGTTTCTATTGTTTCATCAACCATTCTTTTGTTTCTGTAATAGTTTCTATTGTTTCATCAACCATTCTTTTGTTTCTGTAATAGTTTCTATTGTTTCATCAACCATTCTTTTGTTTCTGTAGTAGTTTCTATTGTTTCATCAACCATTCTTTTGTTTCTGTAATAGTTTTCATTGTTTTGTTAACCTTTCTATTGTTTCTGTAATCGTTTCTATTGTTTCATCAACCATTCTTTTGTTTCTGTAATAGTTTCTATTGTTTCATCAACCATTCTTTTGTTTCTGTAATAGTTTCTATTGTTTCATCAACCATTCTTTTGTTTCTGTAATAGTTTCTATTGTTTCATCAACCATTCTTTTGTTTCTGTAATAGTTTCTATTGTTTCATCAACCATTCTTTTGTTTCTGTAATAGTTTCTATTGTTTCATCAACCATTCTTTTGTCTCTGTAATAGTTTTCATTGTTTTGTTAACCTTTCTATTGTTTCTGTAATCGTTTCTATTGTTTCATCAACCATTCTTTTGTTTCTGTAATAGTTTCTATTGTTTCATCAACCATTCTTTTGTTTCTGTAATAGTTTCTATTGTTTCATCAACCATTCTTTTGTTTCTGTAATAGTTTATATTGTTTCATCAACCATTCTTTTGTTTCTGTAATAGTTTTCATTGTTTTGTTCACCTTTCTATTGTTTCTGTAATCGTTTCTATTGTTTCATCAACCATTCTTTTGTTTCTGTAATAGTTTCATTGTTTTGTTAACCTTTCTATTGTTTCTGTAATCGTTTCTATTGTTTCATCAACCATTCTTTTGTTTCTGTAATAGTTTCTATTGTTTCATCAACCATTCTTTTGTTTCTGTAATAGTTTCTATTGTTTCATCAACCATTCTTTTGTTTCTGTAATAGTTTCATTGTTTTGTTAACCTTTCTATTGTTTCTGTAATCGTTTCTATTGTTTCATCAACCATTCTTTTGTTTCTGTAATAGTTTCATTGTTTTGTTAACCTTTCTATTGTTTCTGTAATCGTTTCTATTGTTTCATCAACCATTCTTTTGTTTCTGTAATAGTTTCTATTGTTTCATCAACCATTCTTTTGTTTCTGTAATAGTTTCATTGTTTTGTTAACCTTTCTATTGTTTCTGTAATCGTTTCTATTGTTTCATCAACCATTCTTTTGTTTCTGTAATAGTTTCTATTGTTTCATCAACCATTCTTTTGTTTCTGTAATAGTTTCTATTCTTTCATCAACCATTCTTTTGTTTCTGTAATAGTTTTCATTGTTTTGTTAACCTTTCTATTGTTTCTGTAATCGTTTCTATTGTTTCATCAACCATTCTTTTGTTTCTGTAATAGTTTCTATTGTTTCATCAACCATTCTTTTGTTTCTGTAATAGTTTCTATTGTTTCATCAACCATTCTTTTGTTTCTGTAATAGTTTCTATTGTTTCATCAACCATTCTTTTGTTTCTGTAATAGTTTCTATTGTTTCATCAACCATTCTTTTGTTTCTGTAATAGTTTCTATTGTTTCATCAACCATTCTTTTGTTTCTGTAATAGTTTCTATTGTTTCATCAACCATTCTTTTGTTTCTGTAATAGTTTCTATTGTTTCATCAACCATTCTTTTGTTTCTGTAATAGTTTCATTGTTTTGTTAACCTTTCTATTGTTTCTGTAATCGTTTCTATTGTTTCATCAACCATTCTTTTGTTTCTGTAATAGTTTCATTGTTTTGTTAACGTTTCTATTGTTTCTGTAATCGTTTCTATTGTTTCATCAACCATTCTTTTGTTTCTGTAATAGTTTCTATTGTTTCATCAACCATTCTTTTGTTTCTGTAATAGTTTCTATTGTTTCATCAACCATTCTTTTGTTTCTGTAATAGTTTTCATTGTTTTGTTAACCTTTCTATTGTTTCTGTAATCGTTTCTATTGTTTCATCAACCATTCTTTTGTTTCTGTAATAGTTTCTATTGTTTCATCAACCATTCTTTTGTTTCTGTAATAGTTTCATTGTTTTGTTAACCTTTCTATTGTTTCTGTAATCGTTTCTATTGTTTCATCAACCATTCTTTTGTTTCTGTAATAGTTTCTATTGTTTCATCAACCATTCTTTTGTTTCTGTAATAGTTTCTATTGTTTCATCAACCATTCTTTTGTTTCTGTAATAGTTTTCATTGTTTTGTTAACCTTTCTATTGTTTCTGTAATCGTTTCTATTGTTTCATCAACCATTCTTTTGTTTCTGTAATAGTTTCTATTGTTTCATCAACCATTCTTTTGTTTCTGTAATAGTTTCATTGTTTTGTTAACCTTTCTATTGTTTCTGTAATCGTTTCTATTGTTTCATCAACCATTCTTTTGTTTCTGTAATAGTTTTCATTGTTTTGTTAACCTTTCTATTGTTTCTGTAATCGTTTCTATTGTTTCATCAATCTTTCTATTGTTTCTGTAATCGTTTCTATTGTTTCATCAACCATTCTTTTGTTTCTGTAATAGTTTCATTGTTTTGTTAACCTTTCTATTGTTTCTGTAATCGTTTCTATTGTTTCATCAACCATTCTTTTGTTTCTGTAATAGTTTCTATTGTTTCATCAACCATTCTTTTGTTCCTGTAATAGTTTCTATTGTTTCATCAACCATTCTTTTGTTTCTGTAATAGTTTTCATTGTTTTGTTAACCTTTCTATTGTTTCTGTAATCGTTTCTATTGTTTCATCAACCATTCTTTTGTTTCTGTAATAGTTTCTATTGTTTCATCAACCATTCTTTTGTTTCTGTAATAGTTTCATTGTTTTGTTAACCTTTCTATTGTTTCTGTAATAGTTTCTATTGTTTCATCAACCATTCTTTTGTTTCTGTAATAGTTTCTATTGTTTCATCAACCATTCTTTTGTTTCTGTAATAGTTTTCATTGTTTTGTTAACCTTTCTATTGTTTCTGTAATCGTTTCTATTGTTTCATCAACCATTCTTTTGTTTCTGTAATAGTTTCTATTGTTTCATCAACCATTCTTTTGTTTCTGTAATAGTTTCTATTGTTTCATCAACCATTCTTTTGTTTCTGTAATATTTTTCATTGTTTTGTTAACCTTTCTATTGTTTCTGTAATCGTTTCTATTGTTTCATCAACCATTCTTTTGTTTCTGTAATAGTTTCATTGTTTTGTTAACCTTTCTATTGTTTCTGTAATCGTTTCTATTGTTTCATCAACCATTCTTTTGTTTCTGTAATAGTTTCTATTGTTTCATCAACCATTCTTTTGTTTCTGTAATAGTTTCTATTGTTTCATCAAACATTCTTTTGTTTCTGTAATAGTTTCTATTGTTTCATCAACCATTCTTTTGTTTCTGTAATAGTTTCTATTGTTTCATCAACCATTCTTTTGTTTCTGTAATAGTTTCTATTGTTTCATCAACCATTCTTTTGTTTCTGTAATAGTTTCTATTGTTTCATCAACCATTCTTTTGTTTCTGTAATAGTTTCTATTGTTTCATCAACCATTCTTTTGTTTCTGTAATAGTTTTCATTGTTTTGTTAACCTTTCTATTGTTTCTGTAATCGTTTCTATTGTTTCATCAACCATTCTTTTGTTTCTGTAATAGTTTCATTGTTTTGTTAACCTTTCTATTGTTTCTGTAATCGTTTCTATTGTTTCATCAACCATTCTTTTGTTTCTGTAATAGTTTCTATTGTTTCATCAACCATTCTTTTGTTTCTGTAATAGTTTCTATTGTTTCATCAACCATTCTTTAGTTTCTGTAATAGTTTCTATTGTTTCATCAACCATTCTTTTGTTTCTGTAATAGTTTCTATTGTTTCATCAACCATTCTTTTGTTTCTGTAATAGTTTCTATTGTTTCATCAACCATTCTTTTGTTTCTGTAATACTTTCTATTGTTTCATCAACCATTCTTTTGTTTCTGTAATAGTTTCATTGTTTTGTTAACCTTTCTATTTTCTGTAATTGTTTCTATTGTTTCATCAACCATTCTTTTGTTTCTGTAATAGTTTCTATTGTTTCATCAACCATTCTTTTGTTTCTGTAATAGTTTCTATTGTTTCATCAACCATTCTTTTGTTTCTGTAATAGTTTCTATTGTTTCATCAACCATTCTTTTGTTTCTGTAATAGTTTCATTGTTTTGTTAACCTTTCTATTGTTTCTGTAATCGTTTCTATTGTTTCATCAACCATTCTTTTGTTTCTGTAATAGTTTCTATTGTTTCATCAACCATTCTTTTGTTTCTGTAATAGTTTCTATTGTTTCATCAACCATTCTTTTGTTTCTGTAATAGTTTCTATTGTTTCATCAACCATTCTTTTGTTTCTGTAATAGTTTCTATTGTTTCATCAGCCATTCTTTTGTTTCTGTAATAGTTTCTATTGTTTCATCAACCATTCTTTTGTTTCTGTAATAGTTTCTATTGTTTCATCAACCATTCTTTTGTTTCTGTAATAGTTTCTATTGTTTCATCAACCATTCTTTTGTTTCTGTAATAGTTTCTATTGTTTCATCAACCATTCTTTTGTTTCTGTAATAGTTTTCATTGTTTTGTTAACCTTTCTATTGTTTCTGTAATCGTTTCTATTGTTTCATCAACCATTCTTTTGTTTCTGTAATAGTTTCATTGTTTTGTTAACCTTTCTATTGTTTCTGTAATCGTTTCTATTGTTTCATCAACCATTCTTTTGTTTCTGTAATAGTTTCTATTGTTTCATCAACCATTCTTTTGTTTCTGTAATAGTTTCTATTGTTTCATCAACCATTCTTTTGTTTCTGTAATAGTTTCTATTGTTTCATCAACCATTCTTTTGTTTCTGTAATAGTTTCTATTGTTTCATCAACCATTCTTTTGTTTCTGTAATAGTTTCATTGTTTTGTTAACCTTTCTATTGTTTCTGTAATCGTTTCTATTGTTTCATCAACCATTCTTTTGTTTCTGTAATAGTTTCTATTGTTTCATCAACCATTCTTTTGTTTCTGTAATAGTTTCTATTGTTTCATCAACCATTCTTTTGTTTCTGTAATAGTTTCTATTGTTTCATCAACCATTCTTTTGTTTCTGTAATAGTTTCATTGTTTTGTTAACCTTTCTATTGTTTCTGTAATCGTTTCTATTGTTTCATCAACCATTCTTTTGTTTCTGTAATAGTTTCTATTGTTTCATCAACCATTCTTTTGTTTCTGTAATAGTTTCTATTGTTTCATCAACCATTCTTTTGTTTCTGTAATAGTTTCTATTGTTTCATCAACCATTCTTTTGTTTCTGTAATAGTTTCTATTGTTTCATCAACCATTCTTTTGTTTCTGTAATAGTTTCTATTGTTTCATCAACCATTCTTTTGTTTCTGTAATAGTTTCTATTGTTTCATCAACCATTCTTTTGTTTCTGTAATAGTTTCATTGTTTTGTTAACCTTTCTATTGTTTCTGTAATCGTTTCTATTGTTTCATCAACCATTCTTTTGTTTCTGTAATAGTTTCATTGTTTTGTTAACCTTTCTATTGTTTCTGTAATCGTTTCTATTGTTTCATCAACCATTCTTTTGTTTCTGTAATAGTTTCTATTGTTTCATCAACCATTCTTTTGTTTCTGTAATAGTTTCTATTGTTTCATCAACCATTCTTTTGTTTCTGTAATAGTTTCTATTGTTTCATCAACCATTCTTTTGTTTCTGTAATAGTTTCTATTGTTTCATCAACCATTCTTTTGTTTCTGTAATAGTTTCTATTGTTTCATCAACCATTCTTTTGTTTCTGTAATAGTTTCTATTGTTTCATCAACCATTCTTTTGTTTCTGTAATAGTTTCATTGTTTTGTTAACCTTTCTATTGTTTCTGTAATCGTTTCTATTGTTTCATCAACCATTCTTTTGTTTCTGTAATAGTTTTCATTGTTTTGTTAACCTTTCTATTGTTTCTGTAATCGTTTCTATTCTTTCATCAACCATTCTTTTGTTTCTGTAATAGTTTCTATTGTTTCATCAACCATTCTTTTGTTTCTGTAATAGTTTCTATTGTTTCATCAACCATTCTTTTGTTTCTGTAATAGTTTCTATTGTTTCATCAACCATTCTTTTGTTTCTGTAATAGTTTCTATTGTTTCATCAACCATTCTTTTGTTTCTGTAATAGTTTCTATTGTTTCATCAACCATTCTTTTGTTTCTGTAATAGTTTCTATTGTTTCATCAACCATTCTTTTGTTTCTGTAATAGTTTCTATTGTTTCATCAACCATTCTTTTGTTTCTGTAATAGTTTCATTGTTTTGTTAACCTTTCTATTGTTTCTGTAATCGTTTCTATTGTTTCATCAACCATTCTTTTGTTTCTGTAATAGTTTCATTGTTTTGTTAACCTTTCTATTGTTTCTGTAATCGTTTCTATTGTTTCATCAACCATTCTTTTGTTTCTGTAATAGTTTCTATTGTTTCATCAAACATTCTTTTGTTTCTGTAATAGTTTCTATTGTTTCATCAACCATTCTTTTGTTTCTGTAATAGTTTCTATTGTTTCATCAACCATTCTTTTGTTTCTGTAATAGTTTCTATTGTTTCATCAACCATTCTTTTGTTTCTGTAATAGTTTCTATTGTTTCATCAACCATTCTTTTGTTTCTGTAATAGTTTCTATTGTTTCATCAACCATTCTTTTGTTTCTGTAATAGTTTCTATTGTTTCATCAACCATTCTTTTGTTTCTGTAATAGTTTCATTGTTTTGTTAACCTTTCTATTGTTTCTGTAATCGTTTCTATTGTTTCATCAACCATTCTTTTGTTTCTGTAATAGTTTCTATTGTTTCATCAACCATTCTTTTGTTTCTGTAATAGTTTATATTGTTTCATCAACCATTCTTTTGTTTCTGTAATAGTTTCTATTGTTTCATCAACCATTCTTTTGTTTCTGTAATAGTTTCTATTGTTTCATCAACCATTCTTTTGTTTCTGTAATAGTTTCTATTGTTTCATCAACCATTCTTTTGTTTCTGTAATAGTTTCTATTGTTTCATCAACCATTCTTTTGTTTCTGTAATAGTTTCTATTGTTTCATCAACCATTCTTTTGTTTCTGTAATAGTTTCTATTGTTTCATCAACCATTCTTTTGTTTCTGTAATAGTTTTCATTGTTTTGTTAACCTTTCTATTGTTTCTGTAATCGTTTCTATTGTTTCATCAACCATTCTTTTGTTTCTGTAATAGTTTCATTGTTTTGTTAACCTTTCTATTGTTTCTGTAATCGTTTCTATTGTTTCATCAACCATTCTTTTGTTTCTGTAATAGTTTCTATTGTTTCATCAACCATTCTTTTGTTTCTGTAATAGTTTCTATTGTTTCATCAACCATTCTTTTGTTTCTGTAATAGTTTCTATTGTTTCATCAACCATTCTTTTGTTTCTGTAATAGTTTCTATTGTTTCATCAACCATTCTTTTGTTTCTGTAATAGTTTCTATTGTTTCATCAACCATTCTTTTGTTTCTGTAATAGTTTCTATTGTTTCATCAACCATTCTTTTGTTTCTGTAATAGTTTCTATTGTTTCATCAACCATTCTTTTGTTTCTGTAATAGTTTCTATTGTTTCATCAACCATTCTTTTGTTTCTGTAATAGTTTCATTGTTTTGTTAACCTTTCTATTGTTTCTGTAATCGTTTCGATTGTTTCATCAACCATTCTTTTGTTTCTGTAATAGTTTCATTGTTTTGTTAACCTTTCTATTGTTTCTGTAATCGTTTCTATTGTTTCATCAACCATTCTTTTGTTTCTGTAATAGTTTCTATTGTTTCATCAACCATTCTTTTGTTTCTGTAATAGTTTCTATTGTTTCATCAACCATTCTTTTGTTTCTGTAATAGTTTCTATTGTTTCATCAACCATTCTTTTGTTTCTGTAATAGTTTCTATTGTTTCATCAACCATTCTTTTGTTTCTGTAATAGTTTCTATTGTTTCATCAACCATTCTTTTGTTTCTGTAATAGTTTCTATTGTTTCATCAACCATTCTTTTGTTTCTGTAATAGTTTCATTGTTTTGTTAACCTTTCTATTGTTTCTGTAATCGTTTCTATTGTTTCATCAACCATTCTTTTGTTTCTGTAATAGTTTTCATTGTTTTGTTAACCTTTCTGTTGTTTCTGTAATCGTTTCTATTGTTTCATCAACCATTCTTTTGTTTCTGTAATAGTTTCTATTGTTTCATCAACCATTCTTTTGTTTCTGTAATAGTTTCTATTGTTTCATCAACCATTCTTTTGTTTCTGTAATAGCTTCTATTGTTTCATCAACCATTCTTTTGTTTCTGTAATAGTTTCTATTGTTTCATCAACCATTCTTTTGTTTCTGTAATAGTTTCTATTGTTTCATCAACCATTCTTTTGTTTCTGTAATAGTTTCTATTGTTTCATCAACCATTCTTTTGTTTCTGTAATAGTTTCTATTGTTTCATCAACCATTCTTTTGTTTCTGTAATAGTTTCTATTGTTTCATCAACCATTCTTTTGTTTCTGTAATAGTTTCATTGTTTTGTTAACCTTTCTATTGTTTCTGTAATCGTTTCTATTGTTTCATCAACCATTCTTTTGTTTCTGTAATAGTTTCATTGTTTTGTTAACCTTTCTATTGTTTCTGTAATCGTTTCTATTGTTTCATCAACCATTCTTTTGTTTCTGTAATAGTTTCTATTGTTTCATCAAACATTCTTTTGTTTCTGTAATAGTTTCTATTGTTTCATCAACCATTCTTTTGTTTCTGTAATAGTTTCTATTGTTTCATCAACCATTCTTTTGTTTCTGTAATAGTGTCTATTGTTTCATCAACCATTCTTTTGTTTCTGTAATCGTTTCTATTGTTTCATCAACCATTCTTTTGTTTCTGTAATAGTTTCTATTGTTTCATCAACCATTCTTTTGTTTCTGTAATAGTTTATATTGTTTCATCAACCATTCTTTTGTTTCTGTAATAGTTTCATTGTTTTGTTAACCTTTCTATTGTTTCTGTAATCGTTTCTATTGTTTCATCAACCATTCTTTTGTTTCTGTAATAGTTTCTATTGTTTCATCAACCATTCTTTTGTTTCTGTAATAGTTTCTATTGTTTCATCAACCATTCTTTTGTTTCTGTAATAGTTTCTATTGTTTCATCAACCATTCTTTTGTTTCTGTAATAGTTTCATTGTTTTGTTAACCTTTCTACTGTTTCTGTAATCGTTTCTATTGTTTCATCAACCATTCTTTTGTTTCTGTAATAGTTTCTATTGTTTCATCAACCATTCTTTTGTTTCTGTAATAGTTTATATTGTTTCATCAACCATTCTTTTGTTTCTGTAATAGTTTCTATTGTTTCATCAACCATTCTTTTGTTTCTGTAATAGTTTCTATTGTTTCATCAACCATTCTTTTGTTTCTGTAATAGTTTCTATTGTTTCATCAACCATTCTTTTGTTTCTGTAATAGTTTCTATCGTTTCATCAACCATTCTTTTGTTTCTGTAATAGTTTCTATTGTTTCATCAACCATTCTTTTGTTTCTGTAATAGTTTCTATTGTTTCATCAACCATTCTTTTGTTTCTGTAATAGTTTCATTGTTTTGTTAACCTTTCTATTGTTTCTGTAATCGTTTCTATTGTTTCATCAACCATTCTTTTGTTTCTGTAATAGTTTCTATTGTTTCATCAACCATTCTTTTGTTTCTGTAATAGTTTCATTGTTTCGTCAACCTTTCTATTGTTTCTGTAATCGTTTCTATTGTTTCATCAACCATTCTTTTGTTTCTGTAATAGTTTCTATTGTTTCATCAACCATTCTTTTGTTTCTGTAATAGTTTCTATTGTTTCATCAACCATTCTTTTGTTTCTGTAATAGTTTCTATTGTTTCATCAACCATTCTTTTGTTTCTGTAATAGTTTCTATTGTTTCATCAACCATTCTTTTGTTTCTGTAATAGTTTCTATTGTTTCATCAACCATTCTTTTGTTTCTGTAATAGTTTCATTGTTTTGTTAACCTTTCTATTGTTTCTGTAATCGTTTCTATTGTTTCATCAACCATTCTTTTGTTTCTGTAATAGTTTCTATTGTTTCATCAACCATTCTTTTGTTTCTGTAATAGTTTCATTGTTTTGTTAACCTTTCTATTGTTTCTGTAATCGTTTCTATTGTTTCATCAACCATTCTTTTGTTTCTGTAATAGTTTCATTGTTTTGTTAACCTTTCTATTGTTTCTGTAATCGTTTCTATTGTTTCATCAACCATTCTTTTGTTTCTGTAATAGTTTCATTGTTTTGTTAACCTTTCTATTGTTTCTGTAATCGTTTCTATTGTTTCATCAACCATTCTTTTGTTTCTGTAATAGTTTCTATTGTTTCATCAACCATTCTTTTGTTTCTGTAATAGTTTCTATTCTTTCATCAACCATTCTTTTGTTTCTGTAATAGTTTTCATTGTTTTGTTAACCTTTCTATTGTTTCTGTAATCGTTTCTATTGTTTCATCAACCATTCTTTTGTTTCTGTAATAGTTTCTATTGTTTCATCAACCATTCTTTTGTTTCTGTAATAGTTTCTATTGTTTCATCAACCATTCTTTTGTTTCTGCAATAGTTTCATTGTTTTGTTAACCTTTCTATTGTTTCTGTAATCGTTTCTATTGTTTCATCAACCATTCTTTTGTTTCTGTAATAGTTTCTATTGTTTCATCAACCATTCTTTTGTTTCTGTAATCGTTTCTATTGTTTCATCAACCATTCTTTTGTTTCTGTAATAGTTTCTATTGTTTCATCAACCATTCTTTTGTTTCTGTAATCGTTTCTGTTGTTTCATCAACCATTCTTTTGTTTCTGTAATAGTTTCTATTGTTTCATCAACCATTCTTTTGTTTCTGTAATAGTTTCTATTGTTTCATCAACCATTCTTTTGTTTCTGTAATAGTTTCTATTGTTTCATCAACCATTCTTTTGTTTCTGTAATAGTTTCTATTGTTTCATCAACCATTCTTTTGTTTCTGTAATAGTTTCTATTGTTTCATCAACCATTCTTTTGTTTCTGTAATAGTTTCTATTGTTTCTTCAACCATTCTTTTGTTTCTGTAATAGTTTCATTGTTTTGTTAACCTTTCTATTGTTTCTGTAATCGTTTCTATTGTTTCATCAACCATTCTTTTGTTTCTGTAATAGTTTCTATTGTTTCATCAACCATTCTTTTGTTTCTGTAATAGTTTCATTGTTTTGTTAACCTTTCTATTGTTTCTGTAATCGTTTCTATTGTTTCATCAACCATTCTTTTGTTTCTGTAATAGTTTCTATTGTTTCATCAACCATTCTTTTGTTTCTGTAATAGTTTCTATTGTTTCATCAACCATTCTTTTGTTTCTGTAATAGTTTTCATTGTTTTGTTAACCTTTCTATTGTTTCTGTAATCGTTTCTATTGTTTCATCAACCATTCTTTTGTTTCTGTAATAGTTTCTATTGTTTCATCAACCATTCTTTTGTTTCTGTAATAGTTTCTATTGTTTCATCAACCATTCTTTTGTTTCTGCAATAGTTTCATTGTTTTGTTAACCTTTCTATTGTTTCTGTAATCGTTTCTATTGTTTCATCAACCATTCTTTTGTTTCTGTAATAGTTTCTATTGTTTCATCAACCATTCTTTTGTTTCTGTAATAGTTTCTATTGTTTCATCAACCATTCTTTTGTTTTTGTAATAGTTTCTATTGTTTCATCAACCATTCTTTTGTTTCTGTAATAGTTTCTATTGTTTCATCAACCATTCTTTTGTTTCTGTAATAGTTTCTATTGTTTCATCAACCATTCTTTTGTTTCTGTAATCGTTTCTATTGTTTCATCAACCATTCTTTTGTTTCTGTAATAGTTTCTATTGTTTCATCAACCATTCTTTTGTTTCTGTAATAGTTTCTATTGTTTCATCAACCATTCTTTTGTTTCTGTAATAGTTTCATTGTTTTGTTAACCTTTCTATTGTTTCTGTAATCGTTTCTATTGTTTCATCAACCATTCTTTTGTTTCTGTAATAGTTTCTATTGTTTCATCAACCATTCTTTTGTTTCTGTAATAGTTTCATTGTTTTGTTAACCTTTCTATTGTTTCTGTAATCGTTTCTATTGTTTCATCAACCATTCTTTTGTTTCTGTAATAGTTTCATTGTTTTGTTAACCTTTCTACTGTTTCTGTAATCGTTTCTATTGTTTCATCAACCATTCTTTTGTTTCTGTAATAGTTTCTATTGTTTCATCAACCATTCTTTTGTTTCTGTAATAGTTTATATTGTTTCATCAACCATTCTTTTGTTTCTGTAATAGTTTCTATTGTTTCATCAACCATTCTTTTGTTTCTGTAATAGTTTCTATTGTTTCATCAACCATTCTTTTGTTTCTGTAATAGTTTCTATTGTTTCATCAACCATTCTTTTGTTTCTGTAATAGTTTCTATCGTTTCATCAACCATTCTTTTGTTTCTGTAATAGTTTCTATTGTTTCATCAACCATTCTTTTGTTTCTGTAATAGTTTCTATTGTTTCATCAACCATTCTTTTGTTTCTGTAATAGTTTCATTGTTTTGTTAACCTTTCTATTGTTTCTGTAATCGTTTCTATTGTTTCATCAACCATTCTTTTGTTTCTGTAATAGTTTCTATTGTTTCATCAACCATTCTTTTGTTTCTGTAATAGTTTCATTGTTTCGTCAACCTTTCTATTGTTTCTGTAATCGTTTCTATTGTTTCATCAACCATTCTTTTGTTTCTGTAATAGTTTCTATTGTTTCATCAACCATTCTTTTGTTTCTGTAATAGTTTCTATTGTTTCATCAACCATTCTTTTGTTTCTGTAATAGTTTCTATTGTTTCATCAACCATTCTTTTGTTTCTGTAATAGTTTCTATTGTTTCATCAACCATTCTTTTGTTTCTGTAATAGTTTCTATTGTTTCATCAACCATTCTTTTGTTTCTGTAATAGTTTCATTGTTTTGTTAACCTTTCTATTGTTTCTGTAATCGTTTCTATTGTTTCATCAACCATTCTTTTGTTTCTGTAATAGTTTCTATTGTTTCATCAACCATTCTTTTGTTTCTGTAATAGTTTCATTGTTTTGTTAACCTTTCTATTGTTTCTGTAATCGTTTCTATTGTTTCATCAACCATTTTTTTGTTTCTGTAATAGTTTCATTGTTTTGTTAACCTTTCTATTGTTTCTGTAATCGTTTCTATTGTTTCATCAACCATTCTTTTGTTTCTGTAATAGTTTCATTGTTTTGTTAACCTTTCTATTGTTTCTGTAATCGTTTCTATTGTTTCATCAACCATTCTTTTGTTTCTGTAATAGTTTCTATTGTTTCATCAACCATTCTTTTGTTTCTGTAATAGTTTCTATTCTTTCATCAACCATTCTTTTGTTTCTGTAATAGTTTTCATTGTTTTGTTAACCTTTCTATTGTTTCTGTAATCGTTTCTATTGTTTCATCAACCATTCTTTTGTTTCTGTAATAGTTTCTATTGTTTCATCAACCATTCTTTTGTTTCTGTAATAGTTTCTATTGTTTCATCAACCATTCTTTTGTTTCTGCAATAGTTTCATTGTTTTGTTAACCTTTCTATTGTTTCTGTAATCGTTTCTATTGTTTCATCAACCATTCTTTTGTTTCTGTAATAGTTTCTATTGTTTCATCAACCATTCTTTTGTTTCTGTAATCGTTTCTATTGTTTCATCAACCATTCTTTTGTTTCTGTAATAGTTTCTATTGTTTCATCAACCATTCTTTTGTTTCTGTAATCGTTTCTGTTGTTTCATCAACCATTCTTTTGTTTCTGTAATAGTTTCTATTGTTTCATCAACCATTCTTTTGTTTCTGTAATAGTTTCTATTGTTTCATCAACCATTCTTTTGTTTCTGTAATAGTTTCTATTGTTTCATCAACCATTCTTTTGTTTCTGTAATAGTTTCTATTGTTTCATCAACCATTCTTTTGTTTCTGTAATAGTTTCTATTGTTTCATCAACCATTCTTTTGTTTCTGTAATAGTTTCTATTGTTTCTTCAACCATTCTTTTGTTTCTGTAATAGTTTCATTGTTTTGTTAACCTTTCTATTGTTTCTGTAATCGTTTCTATTGTTTCATCAACCATTCTTTTGTTTCTGTAATAGTTTCTATTGTTTCATCAACCATTCTTTTGTTTCTGTAATAGTTTCATTGTTTTGTTAACCTTTCTATTGTTTCTGTAATCGTTTCTATTGTTTCATCAACCATTCTTTTGTTTCTGTAATAGTTTCTATTGTTTCATCAACCATTCTTTTGTTTCTGTAATAGTTTCTATTGTTTCATCAACCATTCTTTTGTTTCTGTAATAGTTTTCATTGTTTTGTTAACCTTTCTATTGTTTCTGTAATCGTTTCTATTGTTTCATCAACCATTCTTTTGTTTCTGTAATAGTTTCTATTGTTTCATCAACCATTCTTTTGTTTCTGTAATAGTTTCTATTGTTTCATCAACCATTCTTTTGTTTCTGCAATAGTTTCATTGTTTTGTTAACCTTTCTATTGTTTCTGTAATCGTTTCTATTGTTTCATCAACCATTCTTTTGTTTCTGTAATAGTTTCTATTGTTTCATCAACCATTCTTTTGTTTCTGTAATAGTTTCTATTGTTTCATCAACCATTCTTTTGTTTTTGTAATAGTTTCTATTGTTTCATCAACCATTCTTTTGTTTCTGTAATAGTTTCTATTGTTTCATCAACCATTCTTTTGTTTCTGTAATAGTTTCTATTGTTTCATCAACCATTCTTTTGTTTCTGTAATCGTTTCTATTGTTTCATCAACCATTCTTTTGTTTCTGTAATAGTTTCTATTGTTTCATCAACCATTCTTTTGTTTCTGTAATAGTTTCTATTGTTTCATCAACCATTCTTTTGTTTCTGTAATAGTTTCATTGTTTTGTTAACCTTTCTATTGTTTCTGTAATCGTTTCTATTGTTTCATCAACCATTCTTTTGTTTCTGTAATAGTTTCTATTGTTTCATCAACCATTCTTTTGTTTCTGTAATAGTTTCATTGTTTTGTTAACCTTTCTATTGTTTCTGTAATCGTTTCTATTGTTTCATCAACCATTCTTTTGTTTCTGTAATAGTTTCATTGTTTTGTTAACCTTTCTATTGTTTCTGTAATCGTTTCTATTGTTTCATCAACCATTCTTTTGTTTCTGTAATAGTTTCTATTGTTTCATCAACCATTCTTTTGTTTCTGTAATAGTTTCATTGTTTTGTTAACCTTTCTATTGTTTCTGTAATCGTTTCTATTGTTTCATCAACCATTCTTTTGTTTCTGTAATAGTTTCTATTGTTTCATCAACCATTCTTTTGTTTCTGTAATAGTTTCTATTCTTTCATCAACCATTCTTTTGTTTCTGTAATAGTTTCTATTGTTTCATCAACCATTCTTTTGTTTCTGTAATCGTTTCTATTGTTTCATCAACCATTCTTTTGTTTCTGTAATAGTTTCTATTGTTTCATCAACCATTCTTTTGTTTCTGTAATAGTTTCTATTGTTTCATCAACCATTCTTTTGTTTCTGCAATAGTTTCATTGTTTTGTTAACCTTTCTATTGTTTCTGTAATCGTTTCTATTGTTTCATCAACCATTCTTTTGTTTCTGTAATAGTTTCTATTGTTTCATCAACCATTCTTTTGTTTCTGTAATCGTTTCTATTGTTTCATCAACCATTCTTTTGTTTCTGTAATAGTTTCTATTGTTTCATCAACCATTCTTTTGTTTCTGTAATCGTTTCTGTTGTTTCATCAACCATTCTTTTGTTTCTGTAATAGTTTCTATTGTTTCATCAACCATTCTTTTGTTTCTGTAATAGTTTCTATTGTTTCATCAACCATTCTTTTGTTTCTGTAATAGTTTCTATTGTTTCATCAACCATTCTTTTGTTTCTGTAATAGTTTCTATTGTTTCATCAACCATTCTTTTGTTTCTGTAATAGTTTCTATTGTTTCATCAACCATTCTTTTGTTTCTGTAATAGTTTCTATTGTTTCTTCAACCATTCTTTTGTTTCTGTAATAGTTTCATTGTTTTGTTAACCTTTCTATTGTTTCTGTAATCGTTTCTATTGTTTCATCAACCATTCTTTTGTTTCTGTAATAGTTTCTATTGTTTCATCAACCATTCTTTTGTTTCTGTAATAGTTTCATTGTTTTGTTAACCTTTCTATTGTTTCTGTAATCGTTTCTATTGTTTCATCAACCATTCTTTTGTTTCTGTAATAGTTTCTATTGTTTCATCAACCATTCTTTTGTTTCTGTAATAGTTTCTATTGTTTCATCAACCATTCTTTTGTTTCTGTAATAGTTTTCATTGTTTTGTTAACCTTTCTATTGTTTCTGTAATCGTTTCTATTGTTTCATCAACCATTCTTTTGTTTCTGTAATAGTTTCTATTGTTTCATCAACCATTCTTTTGTTTCTGTAATAGTTTCTATTGTTTCATCAACCATTCTTTTGTTTCTGTAATCGTTTCTGTTGTTTCATCAACCATTCTTTTGTTTCTGTAATAGTTTCTATTGTTTCATCAACCATTCTTTTGTTTCTGTAATAGTTTCTATTGTTTCATCAACCATTCTTTTGTTTCTGTAATAGTTTCTATTGTTTCATCAACCATTCTTTTGTTTCTGTAATAGTTTCTATTGTTTCATCAACCATTCTTTTGTTTCTGTAATAGTTTCTATTGTTTCATCAACCATTCTTTTGTTTCTGTAATAGTTTCTATTGTTTCTTCAACCATTCTTTTGTTTCTGTAATAGTTTCATTGTTTTGTTAACCTTTCTATTGTTTCTGTAATCGTTTCTATTGTTTCATCAACCATTCTTTTGTTTCTGTAATAGTTTCTATTGTTTCATCAACCATTCTTTTGTTTCTGTAATAGTTTCATTGTTTTGTTAACCTTTCTATTGTTTCTGTAATCGTTTCTATTGTTTCATCAACCATTCTTTTGTTTCTGTAATAGTTTCTATTGTTTCATCAACCATTCTTTTGTTTCTGTAATAGTTTCTATTGTTTCATCAACCATTCTTTTGTTTCTGTAATAGTTTTCATTGTTTTGTTAACCTTTCTATTGTTTCTGTAATCGTTTCTATTGTTTCATCAACCATTCTTTTGTTTCTGTAATAGTTTCTATTGTTTCATCAACCATTCTTTTGTTTCTGTAATAGTTTCTATTGTTTCATCAACCATTCTTTTGTTTCTGCAATAGTTTCATTGTTTTGTTAACCTTTCTATTGTTTCTGTAATCGTTTCTATTGTTTCATCAACCATTCTTTTGTTTCTGTAATAGTTTCTATTGTTTCATCAACCATTCTTTTGTTTCTGTAATAGTTTCTATTGTTTCATCAACCATTCTTTTGTTTTTGTAATAGTTTCTATTGTTTCATCAACCATTCTTTTGTTTCTGTAATAGTTTCTATTGTTTCATCAACCATTCTTTTGTTTCTGTAATAGTTTCTATTGTTTCATCAACCATTCTTTTGTTTCTGTAATCGTTTCTATTGTTTCATCAACCATTCTTTTGTTTCTGTAATAGTTTCTATTGTTTCATCAACCATTCTTTTGTTTCTGTAATAGTTTCTATTGTTTCATCAACCATTCTTTTGTTTCTGTAATAGTTTCATTGTTTTGTTAACCTTTCTATTGTTTCTGTAATCGTTTCTATTGTTTCATCAACCATTCTTTTGTTTCTGTAATAGTTTCTATTGTTTCATCAACCATTCTTTTGTTTCTGTAATAGTTTCATTGTTTTGTTAACCTTTCTATTGTTTCTGTAATCGTTTCTATTGTTTCATCAACCATTCTTTTGTTTCTGTAATAGTTTCATTGTTTTGTTAACCTTTCTATTGTTTCTGTAATCGTTTCTATTGTTTCTTCAACCATTCTTTTGTTTCTGTAATAGTTTCTATTGTTTCATCAACCATTCTTTTGTTTCTGTAATAGTTTCATTGTTTTGTTAACCTTTCTATTGTTTCTGTAATCGTTTCTATTGTTTCATCAACCATTCTTTTGTTTCTGTAATAGTTTCTATTGTTTCATCAACCATTCTTTTGTTTCTGTAATAGTTTCTATTCTTTCATCAACCATTCTTTTGTTTCTGTAATAGTTTTCATTGTTTTGTTAACCTTTCTATTGTTTCTGTAATCGTTTCTATTGTTTCATCAACCATTCTTTTGTTTCTGTAATAGTTTCTATTGTTTCATCAACCATTCTTTTGTTTCTGTAATAGTTTCTATTGTTTCATCAACCATTCTTTTGTTTCTGCAATAGTTTCATTGTTTTGTTAACCTTTCTATTGTTTCTGTAATCGTTTCTATTGTTTCATCAACCATTCTTTTGTTTCTGTAATAGTTTCTATTGTTTCATCAACCATTCTTTTGTTTCTGTAATCCTTTCTATTGTTTCATCAACCATTCTTTTGTTTCTGTAATAGTTTCTATTGTTTCATCAACCATTCTTTTGTTTCTGTAATCGTTTCTGTTGTTTCATCAACCATTCTTTTGTTTCTGTAATAGTTTCTATTGTTTCATCAACCATTCTTTTGTTTCTGTAATAGTTTCTATTGTTTCATCAACCATTCTTTTGTTTCTGTAATAGTTTCTATTGTTTCATCAACCATTCTTTTGTTTCTGTAATAGTTTCTATTGTTTCATCAACCATTCTTTTGTTTCTGTAATAGTTTCTATTGTTTCATCAACCATTCTTTTGTTTCTGTAATAGTTTCTATTGTTTCTGCAACCATTCTTTTGTTTCTGTAATAGTTTCATTGTTTTGTTAACCTTTCTATTGTTTCTGTAATCGTTTCTATTGTTTCATCAACCATTCTTTTGTTTCTGTAATAGTTTCTATTGTTTCATCAACCATTCTTTTGTTTCTGTAATAGTTTCATTGTTTTGTTAACCTTTCTATTGTTTCTGTAATCGTTTCTATTGTTTCATCAACCATTCTTTTGTTTCTGTAATAGTTTCTATTGTTTCATCAACCATTCTTTTGTTTCTGTAATAGTTTCTATTGTTTCATCAACCATTCTTTTGTTTCTGTAATAGTTTTCATTGTTTTGTTAACCTTTCTATTGTTTCTGTAATCGTTTCTATTGTTTCATCAACCATTCTTTTGTTTCTGTAATAGTTTCTATTGTTTCATCAACCATTCTTTTGTTTCTGTAATAGTTTCTATTGTTTCATCAACCATTCTTTTGTTTCTGCAATAGTTTCATTGTTTTGTTAACCTTTCTATTGTTTCTGTAATCGTTTCTATTGTTTCATCAACCATTCTTTTGTTTCTGTAATAGTTTCTATTGTTTCATCAACCATTCTTTTGTTTCTGTAATAGTTTCTATTGTTTCATCAACCATTCTTTTGTTTTTGTAATAGTTTCTATTGTTTCATCAACCATTCTTTTGTTTCTGTAATAGTTTCTATTGTTTCATCAACCATTCTTTTGTTTCTGTAATAGTTTCTATTGTTTCATCAACCATTCTTTTGTTTCTGTAATCGTTTCTATTGTTTCATCAACCATTCTTTTGTTTCTGTAATAGTTTCTATTGTTTCATCAACCATTCTTTTGTTTCTGTAATCGTTTCTGTTGTTTCATCAACCATTCTTTTGTTTCTGTAATAGTTTCTATTGTTTCATCAACCATTCTTTTGTTTCTGTAATAGTTTCTATTGTTTCATCAACCATTCTTTTGTTTCTGTAATAGTTTCTATTGTTTCATCAACCATTCTTTTGTTTCTGTAATAGTTTCTATTGTTTCATCAACCATTCTTTTGTTTCTGTAATAGTTTCTATTGTTTCATCAACCATTCTTTTGTTTCTGTAATAGTTTCTATTGTTTCATCAACCATTCTTTTGTTTCTGCAATAGTTTCATTGTTTTGTTAACCTTTCTATTGTTTCTGTAATCGTTTCTATTGTTTCATCAACCATTCTTTTGTTTCTGTAATAGTTTCTATTGTTTCATCAACCATTCTTTTGTTTCTGTAATAGTTTCTATTGTTTCATCAACCATTCTTTTGTTTCTGTAATAGTTTCTATTGTTTCATCAACCATTCTTTTGTTTCTGTAATCGTTTCTATTGTTTCATCAACCATTCTTTTGTTTCTGTAATAGTTTCTATTGTTTCATCAACCATTCTTTTGTTTCTGTAATCGTTTCTGTTGTTTCATCAACCATTCTTTTGTTTCTGTAATAGTTTCTATTGTTTCATCAACCATTCTTTTGTTTCTGTAATAGTTTCTATTGTTTCATCAACCATTCTTTTGTTTCTGTAATAGTTTCTATTGTTTCATCAACCATTCTTTTGTTTCTGTAATAGTTTCTATTGTTTCATCAACCATTCTTTTGTTTCTGTAATAGTTTCTATTGTTTCATCAACCATTCTTTTGTTTCTGTAATAGTTTCTTTTGTTTCTTCAACCATTCTTTTGTTTCTGTAATAGTTTTCATTGTTTTGTTAACCTTTCTATTGTTTCTGTAATCGTTTCTATTGTTTTATTAAACTGTCTTTTCGTTCTATATTCTTCCTGTTTATTATTTTATCATCCTTTCTATTTTTTCTGTTTCCATTTATAATCAAATCTATTTACTCTATAATCACCTATCTTGTTCTAAACTCATTTTTATTTTACCGGCCATCATTGTTTCTTTTGTAGTATTCTTCTATTGAGGTCTTAGTTTTAGTTTAATTTGTGTGTATGTGTATCAAATTTAATTCAACCAATTTTTCGTATTTCGACCCTTTTTATCTTGCATTTGTATTGTTGGACCTTTTCTATTTTCGATGCATTGTGTTTTCTAGCCTGACTTTTTGACATCTTCTGTTACCTACCAATATGTTTTTCTTTTATACCCTCCCCTTTTGTTTATATTTGCACCAAATCTTAAACACAGAGGATTTTGAACACAGTCTGTGTTGCATTTAATTTTAGAAGGATTTTTATAATCATTCTATTGTTTTAATTAACACATCTATTCAAAGAGAGAAATCTACTAGTTATCCTTTTTTTCTTATAATTCTCCCATGAACAATGACATATGGTTCCGCCAATTTGTTTTTGTTTGTTTGTTTTGTTGTGCATTTTCAAGATGGTGTTAGTTTGAATTTTCTATCCAGACTTTTTGACGTCTCTTGTTAGTCTTTTAATTAAGCTTCTTTTAATTGAAACCTGATTTAAACCTGTGTTTGTATTCGTTTTAGAAATAAATTTACTATACGTTTTTGCTTAACAATGAGTAATTCCATATTTTTCATCTTCTTTAACAGGGAAAATATGCCATTAATTTAAATAATTTAATTTAATTTCAAACATTTTCATGAAGATAGCATTTTCATAATATACAATAAATATTTGTGATATGTTTATTCATTTGCGGGAAAGTAAAAGTTAAAAAAAAAAAAATGCTGGTTGGATCTCCTTTATGTAGAATGTTTTCCAGAAAATAGGATAATCATTTTTTTCAATATAAATCCATCACACTTGGAGGCTGTACGGCGTACCCTGATCTTCGAGAATCTCTCAAATCATGACAACGTAAAACATTTAGACAATTTTTATGAAATAAATAAGCAATACAAGTGTGATATAGGTATATACTTTACATAAACTGATAACTCCAAATAAATATTTTTATTAAATGGTCATCCAATATAAGACCCAAGAGACATTCAAGGTAGATGATTACTGAGTAAGGTTGTTGTATGAACGTCAGAAGAGGAAATAACTGTAGTTTATTAAGATAGGTAGAATAGATAACAGTTAACCTTAAACCTAAAGACGTCCTGGGTATGACGGTAAACTACATCCGCGTCCTGGGTATGACGGTAAACTACATCCGCGTCCTGGGTATGGCGATAAACTGCATCCAACAGCAATGTCTCAGATAATGTTTTCAGAAAAATAATGTTGCCAGCTCTAACTTTTTGAAACAATAATGTTGCCAGCTCTGTTTTTGAAACAATAATGTTGCCAGCTATGCGTTTTTTTGTAAAAGAAATGTTGCCAGCTATACGTTTTTTTTTTTTGAAACAATGTTGCCAGCTATACATTTTTTATTCCATACAAAATAGGCATTTAAAATTCATATAAACTGGATTTGGCATTAAATAACCCACAGTGGTTGATATGCCATAAAACCCAAACAAACAAACAAACAAACAATTAAACCTAAAGACATCCCTGTCGACTAGGGCTGTAGAATACACCGACTTAATCTCTGCAGCGTGGTAAGGCCCTCCCAGTGACTAGTCCTGGCTGTGACGATAAAATGCATCCAGTAGAAAGGCATTTGATCGGGAGATTAGAGGTTTTGAGGAGAGTGGAACGAACTCTTAATTGCTGTTGTTTCAAGGTCCACCCTGACGTGGGGTGGTAGCATCTGTTCGGGTCCCAGCTGTAGGCAAATGGGGAACCGCCAAACAAAAACAAAATACTACGAAATTATGAAAATACATTTTTATAGTAAAAATACCAGAAATACATTTTTATAAAAATTACCAAAAATACGTTTTTAAAGTAATATCACCATCAATAAATTTTATAGCAAAATGACCTATATCTTATAGTAGAATTACCACCGATATAATTCATATTAGGTTGGTGCAAAAATAATGACGTAATAATGTCGTTTTTTGACGTTAAAAAATACGTCAAAAAACGACATTATTACGTCGTTATTTTTGCACCAACCTAATAATAAAAGGACTAACAATACATTTTGTTAGTAATAGGACCAACAATATATTTTTATAGCAAAATGACAATCAGTACAACACTAAAGTATAAAAATTTATTTTTATTGTAAAATTACCAGCAATTTATTTTTATAGAAATATCAGCAATATATATTTTTTGTAATGAAATTATCAGCAATATATTTTTATACAAAAATTCAACAAAATGTTTTTGCAATGGAATTACCAGCAATATATTTTTATAGAAAAAATTCAACAATATGTTCTTGTAATGAAATTACCAGCAATATATTTTTATAGAAAAAATTCAACAATATGTTTTTGTAATGAAGTTACCAGCAATATATTTGTTAAAAACAATTACCAACAATATTTTTTATCGTCTACAAACTATAAAAATCGTATGTTTATACTGAAAGTATAAAATTATATACAAAATATCTCTAGTTGAAGTTATAAAATTACGTACAAAACATTAAAATTTCGGAATTAAATTACTTATAGTGGTTGATATGCCGCTAAATAAAATCAACCAACCAACTAAAATTGAAGAGGTTACGATGTTCGTGAAAAAAGGAAGCATTCTTTCGCGAGCCAGTTGCACAAAGTAACGGTTGCATTAAAAACTCTTATTAATCATATGCTATTTTTGAGTTGAGGAGTTTGTTTAGATCGCCATCGAGCTGACTATAACTGTTTAACTATTCTGATAAGACAAAATACTTTAGTTTAAATCATTACTTTAAAAAAAGAAATAATAAAAAAATAAAAATTTGTGTATTTGTGATCATTAGAATCAGCTTTATTTCTTCTATGTGCCGTGTCTCCTAAAGATGTAAATGATCATGGCTCTTCACAAAACTTTGTCCTTTGTCCCCTGACAATCTCTCCCAGTCCGTATTCTTCCACCCTTCCTTGAATATAATCCTGTGAGTGTGAAAGTGTCCAAGATTTCTTACCTCATTTTGTGCCCTTGAAATTTCAATAGTCTCTTTCTGATTTTAACTACAAGTATCCTTTTCGTTTAAAACTCCCTCATTACTTACATGTTCTGTCCACGGTACTCTCAGCATCCTTCTGTAGGACCACATTTCTGTTGATCTCAGGTCTCTTCAGAAAATTATCCTGCATTCCCAAACATATAAAAGGATTTATATTAAGTAGCAGTTCAACACTCTTCGTTTCTAAGGAAATGTTCTTGTTTCATAATACTTTGTTTAGCTATTAAAATGCTTCTTTCGTTATTCCAAGGTACCTTCGCATTTCTGTGCAGCATTTTCTGCCGTCTGTTATCATCTTACCTAGATCGTTATTGGGCACCTCGAGGTGGTGTAATGGTTAGCAAGCTTGTCTGACTAGAACTATTACGGTTGAGTAGTGAGTTCGATTCTCACTGGGTGCCCCCTAATTTCGGCCTTGTGCCACATCTAAGCTATGATTAGAAAATCACTACCTAGATCGTTATATTATACACTACCTCCGTAGCATAATAGTTTAGTGTATAAAATTGATATACAGCGTGGAATTTGTATATACTATCAACTATAGCCCAGCGTAGTGGAAGACCTCTGGAAAGATGCAGAGTCATGTCACCTCAATGTCCATTTACAGTTCCATATTTTCAAAAATCATTTCATCCCAAAGGCGATAATTCCACTAAGACGCAAGGGGGTCCACTGGAAATGCAAGAGAAAGAGAATAATTTAGTGAAGTGAATAAAAGAACAGGTTTTAAGAAGACAGAAGATGGTGATTGGCATTGCGTTTAAATTTTTGAAGAACGTAGGTGTCATGTAGCAGGAAATCAGACAAGAGTTGTGAGAATATAAACTATTAGAATAGAACATACGGTTGCATCTAGCTAATTCAATGGTAAAACAATGAAACCTAGTTACCCATCTCGTAGTATGTAAGCTTAAATTCATGCAGGAAAACTCATCAGAATAATTGCCATGAACATATTTATAGAAAAGACCGAGGGAATTCGCGTTATGGCGGTGGGAAAGTGACTGAAGTCGAGATGCCAGTTCAGGATCGATTATGTGATTTTGTCAACAATCCCAACAGATATAGCAGGTGCACTGAACTAGATATGGTAGCAATATTCAAGGCACGAACGAATGGTAGATTTATAAATGTGGAAAATGGATTCTGACGTAAAACAACTGTCTGGAACGACACTTTGAACCAACCTTTCGACCAGTTTTTCTAGTAATTAATTTACTGTAGTTGTAGGGTCTTTTGTGACAATAGGCTTCTCAGCAGCTTCAAAACAACGTCCAATTCTGCTCAGTTAAACAACGCGGAACTGATCACCTGGAAATGCGTTTGGTACTTTCTGCACTGAATGCGGAAGCAATTTAAATCAGCATCGCTTATCAACGGGTGCGACTCAGGTGCACTTGGTCATGTTCAACGTAGTGTCTTTACTGGGCGGTAATGACTTCGATCATGTATGTCCAGTATGCATGTGATACGGAACATGGAGGGATATCAAATATCCCCATAATTTCAGGAATGGAATATCTCGTCTTTCTGACGGCCAATATAATAAGCTCTGTTCAAAAATTCATGTCGCCTAGCCATACTCATCCTATGATTAATAAACGAAAAAAAAAAAAAGACCAAACCATTAAGTTTGTTTGGCGTTACATGTACTTCAGACGTAGGCGAAACAGCATAGACTGATCTATTATGTTTCCAAAATTCCTTTTGTTATAATGTGTTATGGGATCCACCCCTTTTTCATAAGTGGACTCTACCAAGTGTAACTGGACTGCTGCCGTTAAATACCCAGAGTTACAGTCAGTGAGGATAGTAGTCGGTAGTCGGAGAGTCAGAGAATATACGAACGGAGATAGTGTGAGGTAACCGCTTGTAGAAGTCAGTAACAAGCACGTATACTCTAAGGAAGTCCTACTTCGAGACTGTATATATCTATCTGTATTTGCTACTAACCGCGTTCCTGGATTCACTAACAGTATTACTCTTTGTATGATTGTGTAAATACATTTTATTTCTTATATTTAATTATTGCGTTTGTCATTCCTTGGAGACCGAATTCATCTCGGAATCCACAACAACTCGGCGAACGAGGATTCGAAACTCACGCGGGGAAAGAAAAACTTTTCGTACGCCTAACCACAACAACTTGGCGAAGAAGATTCGAACACACGCGGAAAACAAATCAACAGAAGAAAAATATTCCCTCGTCGTCCAACAAGCAAATTGGCTTCGAGTGATTCGAACTCTCGAAAAAAAAAAAAAAAAAAAAAAAAGAAATAGAAAAATCCTTCCCTCGTCGTCCACAACAAATTAGCGACAATTTCGAGGAGTAAAAATACATAAAATCGAGTTATCATGGAAAATTTTTAAAATATGTTGGTAGAACTGATAAGACACCAAAATGAGCAACAATTACAAATGCAGAAATACCAAAATGATCAACAGTTACAGCTACAAAAAAAAAAAAAAAAATGGCAAATGCAAATATTACAAACGCAAAAAGAAAATCAAGATAGACAAACAGAGGTTCAGGAACTAATATTGAAAGTAGCGGGCAACAAGCAAGTAGATATTGAAAAAGAAGCAACATTTTCGCAAGAAGCAGTGTGGAATACCAGTGTGGAGATTTTCAAATATTCTCTAGATGAGGACAAAAATTCTGGAGATTACTTCAGAAGACATAAAGATATCTTTAACATAGACTGTCAAAATTGGACAGAAGCAAAAAAGCTATGTCTATTGCTTAGAAAATTACGAACTGAAGAATATACAAAGTTCGTGGATTATATCTTGCCAAAAAAGACGAACGAATTAAAATTTGACGAAGCAGTGACATGTCTTAAAGAACTCTTCAGCCCCAAAACATCACTCTTCCACAGGAGGTGGAAATGCCTTAACCTGGTAAAGTGTGATAATGAGGATTATTCCACGTTTGCCGCAATCGTAAATAAACATTGTGACGACTTCAAACTAGCGGAATTAACCCCGGACAATTTTAAATGTCTCATCTTTGTTCAAGGGCTAGTTTCTACAAAGGATAGCGAAATGCGTAGAAAAATGCTTGCAAAATTACAAAATGAACCGGGTCTAACAATACAGCAATTATCAGAAGATTGCCAGAAATGTTTAAGCATAAAGAAAGACGCAAAGGGCATTGAAGATCAGCTGTTTCTCATATACGTAAGTTAAACAAAAGTCTACATTCTTCACCCTCCCCGGAAAAAAAAATAAAATTTTACGACAATGAAAAAAGATTCTCACCCTCCACGGAAAGAAAAATAAAATTTTATGATAAGAGAAAAAGTACAACATACAAGACAAATTATGATGAATATCGAAACAAATATAAGCCACCTCCATCAGCATGTTATCCATGTGGAGGATTACATTGGAACAAGAATTGCCGCTTCAGATATAAAAACTGTCATGAATGTGGAAAAAAGGCCACAAAAAAATTGCCAAGTCCGTTAGAGGCAAACGAATAAAATTTGAGAGAGAAATAATAGTGAATGTTAAATTTCACGGCAAAACAAAAAAACTTAAGATATACGTCATGAAAGATACTGAAAATTTAGTAGGTATCGACTTCATGCAGAAATTCAACGTTTGGGACCTACCTATCAACTCGTTTTGCAAAAAGTTAGAGGTTGAACCATCAGATACTATAAAATTGAAGGAGGAATTATATAATCATTTTCCTGAGGTATTTTCAAGTGGGTTGGGACGATGCAACAAATTTAAGGCCAAAATAGATTTAAAATAAAACGTCCAACCAATTTTTAGAAAGAAGCGAAATGTACCGTTTGCTACTATAGAAAAAATAGACAAAGAATTGGAGAGACTTGAACAAACTGGGATTCTATCTAAAACAGAGTTTAGTGAGTGGGCTGCGCCGGTGGTTTACGTAAAAAAGAAGTCAGGAGAAATTCGCGTATGCGCAGATTTTTCGACGGGACTCAACAAGGCAATAAAAGATCCCCATTACCCACTACCGAGCTCAGAGGAGGTATTTACAAAGCTCAAAGGCGGTAAGATATTTTAAAAAATAGATCTTAGTGAGGCTTATCTACAAATCCCAGTACAAGAGAGTTCGAAAATCCTTTGCATTAATACGCACAAAGGGTTGCACAAGTTCAACAGACTACCATTCGGAATAAATGTTGCACCGGCAATTTTTCAGCAAACGATGGACACAATGCTCACGGGCCAGAATTTCGCGGTCGCTTATCTGGATGATATCCTAATTAAGAGCGACGATGTTGAAGAGCACACGTCACACATAAAAGAAGTTTTTAGAAGACTTCAGGACTTCGGCTTCAAAGTAAAAGGATAAAAGTGTGATTTTTTCCTAAATGAAATTAAATATTTAGGTCAGATAATAAATGAAAATGGGAGGAAACCGGACCCAGAGAGGGCATCGGCAATTAAAAATATGCCGGAACCAAAAAATATTGCAGAACTGCAAAGTTTCATGGGCCTAGCTAACTTCTATGGCGAATTTATTGATAATATGCATAAACTGAGGGCTCCATTAAATGAGTTACTAAAAAAAGGAGCATAATTGGAATTGGACAGAGGACTGTAAAAAAGCGTTCAAGGAAATAATACAAAAATTAACTTCAGAGATAATACTGACACATTTTGATCCGAACTCGAAATTATTATTGCAAGTGATGCGAGCTCACATGGGGTAGGTGCGTGTATTTTACACAAGATGCGGAACGGTACAAATAAACCCGTTGCACACGCATCTAGATCATTATTACCGGCGGAAAGAAACTATTCACAGATCGAAAAGGAGGCATTAGGCATAATTTTTGCAGTAACGCGTTTTCACAGATATATTTATGGGAGAGAGTTCACACTCCAAACGAACCACAAACCACTTCTTACAATTTTTGGTTCAAAAAAGGCCTACCAGTCTACACAGCGAACAGACTTTTTAAGATGGGGAACTGTGTTACTGAACTATAATTTTAAACTGGAATTCTTACCATCAAAGAAAAGAGGACATGCTGACGGACTATCGCGATTAATACCCGCGAAAAGCGAACCGTTAGAAGAGTCGGTAATTGCCGCATTACAAGCGGAAGACGAAATCAGTAAGGTACTATGCAATACAATAAAGGAACTACCTGTAACGCTGCTAGAGATAAGTCGAGAAGCAGAAAGAGACGAGTTTATTCAGGAGACCAAGAAAAATAGAAGACAAAGTGAAGAATTTAGCAGATAGTTTCTCAATCTGTGACAATATATTGTTGTATAATGAGAGAGTAGTAATACCAAAGTCACTACGAAGAAGGATCTTAAAAGATTTTCACTTGGGACATCCCGGAAAAAACCGCGGATGAAATCACTCATGAGAAGTTTTGTATACTGGCCGAACATGGACGATGATATCACGCAAATGGTGGAAAGTTGCAAAGGTTGTGCTGCTGCGGCGAAGGCACCACCCTCTATACAAAGGCCATGGCCTAAAGTCGACAGACCGTGGTCCAGAATACACGTGGATTACGCAGGAACCATTGAAGGTTACTATTATCTAATAACAATAGATAGCTTTAGTAAATGGCCAGAGGTTGCCAGATTTAAACACCCAACGGAAAACACCATAAATTGTCTAATCGAACTATTCGCGAGATTTGGTGTCGCGGATTGCGTGGTAAGCGATAACGGCACACAGTTTACCTCCAACGAATTTAAAGAATTTTGCGACACGTACCAAGTAAAACATATTAAGATAGCGCCATACCACCTGAGGTCAAACGGACAAGCCGAGAGATTTGTCGACACATTGAAAAGAGCACTAAAAAAAAGTTGAGGACGTACCGACGACAAAAGCTATACTGCAATTTCTAAAAGTGTACAGGATAACACCCAACATAAACACGCCATCGGGTTTTTCTCCAGCAGAATTGATGTTTGCGCGGAAAATAAGGTCGGTGTTTGCCAAACAAGAGCAAAAATCAATATACACTGATGGTGCCAAAGAGATCATTCAAACGTGGAGAACGGGTTTATTTAAAATTTTTTAGAAACAATATGGCTACTGGGAGCCTGGCACAGTAATCAGTAGAATAGGGAATCTAATGTACAACATAAAAGGCGAAAAGTTTTCACACAGAAGACATATCGACCAGCTACAGAAAAGACGAATTGAGGAACCAAGCTCGTCAACCGCAGAAGATGACGATGCTATGAATACAATCTTTGAAGCGTTTGAGATACAAAGACCGCAGGAAAATACAGTAATGAGAAGGTCAAACAGGAAAAGAAAATTCGTCGAACCCCTGATCATCAACCACAAGAGACAAAAATATTAACTCCCCCCAAAAAGGGATCTAAGGAGGTGGGTGTTATGGGATCCACCCCTTTTTCATAAGTGGACTCTACCAAGTGTAACTGGACTGCTGCCGTTAAATACCCAGAGTTACAGTCAGTGAGGATAGTAGTCGGTAGTCGGAGAGTCAGAGAATATACGAACGGAGATAGTGTGAGGTAACCGCTTGTAGAAGTCAGTAACAAGCACGTAGACTCTAAGGAAGTCCTACTTCGAGACTGTATATATCTATCTGTATTTGCTACTAACCGCGTTCTTGGATTCACTAACAGTATTACTCTTTGTATGATTGTGTAAATACATTTTATTTCTTATATTTAATTATTGCGTTTGTCATTCCTTGGAGACCGAATTCATCTCGGAATCCACAGCATAATGAATGCAGCTCGAAGCAAGCGAGCGCAGTTTACCTTGTTATTTAACACATAGATGGCAGAAGATGAATTCATGCCTTTTTTTCTCTGGCATTAGTGTGAAGTGAACAAAACAGAATCCGTCAGATTTTAAGCCCGTCAAGCCGATTCCACTTTCTACACTGATAGAGTGAATTTCGGAATTGTTCTTTTGAGTCTTTTTGTTCTACAAATGCTAAACAGCCTAGTCAGACCTACTAATTTTTCGGAGGTTGAATTCAGAGATTTCCTTCTCTTAGACTAGCTACAGCTCAAGTCTAGCGAACACAGTCTATCCTAAATGAGAGCCAACAGACGCGGAATATATAACCAACAATTCGTCTGTGTCCGATTGTCTGAAACATTCAGTCGATCACGTGACCCAAAAGCACTGATCACGTGATCGTTGTTACGAATACGGATAATTGTTTAAATTGATTGTTGATATAAGGTGAAGATGAAATAATGCCCTAACAGGATATTCATAGTTTAAGGAAGATAAATCGGTACCTTTTCCAACGATGTTAGTGTGAAAAGATCGAAGCTGACTCAATCAGAATTTGAGCCCGGCACGCTGATTCTATTCCCTTGATCCGATAACCGATATACTATCCGCCCATCCTGCCATCTAATATAGGTCTGGCCATTTCCATGACTTCAAGCTACAGTGGTGCTATGCATCTTGCCTTTACATACTGTTATCGCATATCTTTTGGCACGTCAATGGAGATTATAGAAAAATCTTTAAAAACAAGGAAAACAAAATTAAAGAATGATTTTAAATTGTGATAAAAAGTCTGTGAACTTCAAATAAACTGATAAGTATGTGAAAACTATACCGCTTATGACTATTTGTTATAGTGGAACACACCTATTCTATAATTAATAGACTCTCCCACCTATAATAAGTAGGAGCAGTAAGAGTGAGTCAGTCGATGTCGGACGACAGTTAGTCAAATACTAAAGTATCAGCGACCACAACTGGATTACTTTGCGTTATACCTATTAAGTTCCTAACGTTTTGTACGTCGAACCTATTTTAGGACCGACTTAGTACAAATACAAGCCTCCACTGTGAAATAACTCCACAGCACTATTGTAGATGGCTGCAAGTTTAACTTAGTTTAGACACATAGCTAAAATGTAGGGGGTGCCGTGAAGATAGAACTCACGGAGCAGGAGAAATGTTTTGCTTTTGCGCTATTAACCTCATTCGTAGGCGACCATTATCTCGGAATAAATCTATCAAAAAAGTTAATTCTTTTCTTTATTCATATTGCGAAATAGGATTTTTTTTTTACACTGAGCGACGATATTCATACCCTCCACAAATGAAAAGTGCGAATTACTCGAATAAATAAATAAATATTTCTCATTCGAAATGTTTGTACAATGAAAAGTAGAATTAATGTCAGTTGCAACGTAATACTTTAAGGGTTGAAAAACGTCAGAGAAGTTGAATGAAATGAATGAGCCAATAGAATAGCAACAAACGAGAGGACAACGATCACGTGATCAGTGCTTTTGGACCACGTAATCGACTGAATGTTTCAGACAATCGGACACAGACGAATTGTTCGTCATATATTCCGCGTCTGTTGCTAGCTCGCATTTGGGAATTGTTTCGACGTTGTTCGTAAATTGCACAGCAGTGTAATGGATATGGGCTGTATCAAACATAGTTTTTTTGGGGGTCTGACACTATGGCCTGTCAGTGAAGAGACAATCATCAAGTTGGGCCTGAGTGTCAAGTTTGGAAGATTAATGATTTAAAGTAATCAATATCCCTTAATATTTTCATTTCATCATGACTTTTTTTTTTGTGTTGGTTGGCATGAGCTGCAGATGAAAGACTATCCTTTTCAATGTATAAAAAATACTGATAATTGTTTAAATTGATTGTTGATATAAGCTGAAGATGAAACAATGCCATAACAGATGAAAGACTAGGATATCAAAACCTGTGGAATTTTACACAGATAGTATCAAAGAGCTGTCTGATAAGTAGATACAAATAATTGGAAATAATTTCTAAATTATTTACATTATTCAGACTATTGTCCTCATCTTTGTCGCCATATTTATTACAACGTTTCGGCCGTTGTACGCTCTGGACTTCTTCAGGTGGTTGGAATGTCGAACTTAACCCTTTATTTCGCTCACTGGGGTTTACTGTTCTAGTTCCACGTGCCATGTTTAATGGGTGTCAGTTATCAGTTATCTGCTGTTAATTTCCCTCTGAAAGTTCTCCACTGTCTTAACCTTGAAGACACACAGCACAGTGGATAAAGGCGTTGGTTAGATCCAATGACAGGACTCAAAGAGTGTGAGTTCAATATCTGTTTAAGGCAGTGGAGAACTTTTAGAGGGAAATTAACATGAGATAACTGATAACTGACATCCATTAAACATGGCACATCGAACTAGAACAGTCTACCCCAGTGAGCGAAATAAAGTTATGTTCGATATTCCAACCACCTGAAGAAGGCCGGAGCGTACAATGGCCGAAACGCTGTAATAAATATGACGACAAAGATGAGAACAATAGTCCGAATAATGCAAATAATGTACATAATATCTCATTTCAGAAATATAGACAATTTCTAAATTATTTAACAGAGAAACGCAAATAAAACTGTCATAAATAGTCCTGTAATTTTTTATGGGTATTAAGCTAGTTTCGTAACAGAAAACAATGGTCTGTACAATTGTTATTAAGTTCAGCTTACTAAAAAGGCTACTAGTTAGGGCACCTAGGCTCCACGAGAAAATAGTTTAGAGACCCCTAGTGAGGATCCAACTCAATGTTCAGCAGTAATGATGTACGTGACCAACCTGATAACCATTAAGTTATATGTGATAAAGAGCATAAGTTTATCATCATCTGGCGCAATACCACAAATGCTGAGCAACTTATACATTGTAATAAGCTGCTAGATAAGTCAGCCATCGTATATGTTATCTTATTATATAACACGTAGCTTAGATTACTGCAACGTAGTAATCGTGTGGTTTTCGTGAGGATAAAATCTACGATACTGATGGAATAGCGAGACGACGTTAATATTAGGTTGGTGCAAAAATAATGACGTAATAATGTTTTTTTGACGTTATTACGTCATTATTTTTGCACCAACCTAATACCACGTTAGGCGCCAGTTATTTGTTTACAGTTTTTTGTTCACTAATGATGCTCCCGTTTTTGTTTTTTTTTTTAAAAGTAGCAAAATATCTGTTATTTTTACTGTTTCCATCTGATTGCATTTTACACTTAGCCTATTGATGAAATGATTAGTTAAATTGTTTTTCGATGATAAGCAAACATGTTAAAGTTTTTGAGACACTCTAGCTAGAGTTTCCATTCTTTGCCACATTTAGTATGCTTTAAACAGGAAAGGTCATTGAACTGAAATAAATAACATTTAATAAGATGGTGCAACGGCTATCGATTCGAAAAATAGAAATAGTGTGAGGGGTTTAAATTCCAGGCTAGTCTCCTGAATTCAGTTGCTCTTCATTGAATGAAGATAACGCAGTCATGAAATATAATGTCGCTTGGCGTCGACGTAGTCTTGCTGAATTCTGTAGTAAGGATATAAGGCTCGCTCTGCTGACGATTCTCGGCGTCAGTATATGTGTTATTTGGGCGAGTCCATGTTATATTCTGGAGAGGTGTATTCATCTCCACAAAAATATCAGGGTAGACTGGACTAACTAGCCCTGGAGGGCAGCTAATCTAAGAGAAAGAATACTCAAGATTTAAACCCATAGAGAACATAATGGGAATTCACTCCATTGCCTTCGGTAAGAAGATATAGCAACTTGTAGACAATAAAGGAAACTGAGCCGCTCCTGAAGGTAAATATTTAACAGAATGTACAGGTAGTGTAGCGGTTATCAGTATAAGAAGTTGGAATTGGCGTGCCCAGTTCATGTTTGATCCTTCTTACTGATATTGTTGCATTTTAGAAGAGTATGCACCTGTTTCTTTTGTTCACCACTAGTAGTAAGAGAGACCAATTTTTTTAGTCTTGGCTGACAGCTTGACTAAGAAAAAAAAAACAAAAAAAACTCTGAGTTTCAGTCCATGGATAAGGCAACAGGAAACTACTTCACTATCTTTCCCAATATGCCATGAAAGTTCCTAAATAATAAAGAAAAAGAGAATATACAGAGTCATGATTGCTTATGTTCTGAAGGGCCATGGCATTTAAGATAATCAATGGAAAGCATCTGGACATATTCTCCAATATACGAGAGCAATATTGTTTCACCATAGTTGTGCTTTACTAAACTTTGGTACGTTACATATGAACCACGAAGCGAGGACCGAACTCACTTGCACTGGTTAACTAGAATAATTTAATAATAAGCGTTTACACATTCTCGTGGTCGTTGAATTTATTTTTAATTACAGCAACCGCTTCCCACAGATGCAACGGCACAAGAACTATCGCTACTTCCATGAAAGATGTGCATACTATTAGGTTGGTGCAAAAATAATGACGTAATAACGTCGTTTTTTGAATGTTAAAAAATACGTCAAAAAACGACATTATTACGTCATTATTTTTGCACCAACCTAATATTAGGTCGGTGCAAAAATAATGTCGTTTTTTGACGTTAAAAAAAAAATACGTCAAAAACGACATTATTTTTGCACCAACCTAATAGATTCGTTAGTTCCACCATTTCAGATCTTTACAATTAAGACCCGCCGTTGCCATGTACACAGTGGCCTGTCGTCCTCATCCCCTTCGTATTCCATTGGCAAGAAAAAAGCTGCATTCTTCCAAAGAGTCACTGCTTTATGGAACAAATTCCCGAGAGATTGCTTCCCCAAACGCTACAATCTTAACCTCTTCATGTTTCGGATCGATAGTTTTCTATCCTACATATCCTCATAATCTACAATACTAACGTCCATAAAACAACCCTATTCAGTAACACTCTATCTTGAGTGGCTCTTGGGCCTTGAAAGTGGTGGAGCATAACGTAAAAAGACATTGCTACGATACGCCCTAGTTAGTTTATCTAGTTACTCACATTCATATATGCTTAAGAGCTTTTCGTTTAGTCAGCGTATCTGGAAGTTTTAATATTTCTTTTGGCTGCCAGTTTGTTTGTAAAGTAACATGTGTCTGAAGCTAAATGTTTTATGGAATTTTCTGAGTGTGAGCAGTCAGTCGTTAAATGTGATCTCGGTGACTGTTTGCTTCGACTTGTGTCAACAACAGATTAGGATAAAAATTATGTTATTCTTTTTTCAGGAAAGTCTAAAATTGCCCACTGATACATAAATATACAGACTTCATATACATACGTAAGCATAAAGACATGTTTTTCTAGTCCATTGCATGCAGACATAAAATACATTCACTTATTGTAATGAGGATTTTTAAAAAAATCTATGCAATATTCAAGACTTTTGGTGATGTAAGCTAAAATGGCTTAGCCTAACACAAGAATACATTTTATATATAAATCTCTGAATTAAAAAAAAAAATATGAAATGAAAATTAAATAAATACTGTAGAAAAATATATAAGTGTAATTATGTTATTCAAATTAATTTCTAAAAATGTCATCACATGGAAAGTCAAATATAGCCGTGGGACTGTACGCGATAATCAGACACACTTTTTTCCTTCATTTTTTCTTTACTTTTTCTCTTATTTTGAATTGTGTGCTTCCGTCTTCATCGTGTGCTTCCGTCTTCATCGTGTGACCGATCTTTCTTTCTTTCTTTATTTATTTCCTTTATTTTTTTCATCTTTCTTTTTCTTTCTTTCTTTCTTTCTTTCTTGATTTGTCTTTACAAGGAACTTTTTTGAATGCCTTATTCAAGCAAGTTATTTGCTCACAGACTGATAGACATTACTATTCTATCTATCTATCTATCTATCTATCTATCTATCTATCTATCTATCTATCTATCTATCTATCTATCGTGATCCACAGACAGGTTCGCAGCTCCTCGGTGTGGCTAGACGTCCGATTGATTCAAGCCGGGATCGACACCAGTCAGATATTTTACCTGCAGACTATCGCCGCACAGCAGAAAAGAATGGAATTTTAACGTTTTTTTTTTATACGAAATACGTCAGCGACACGGAGAAGTCATTTCAATTTACTTGAAGAGTAAGGCTTAATAGCAGTAGAAGCCCCTGTGTTTTGAAACCTCTTTTCCTTAGAGAGCTCAACCGGATGTTGTGGTAGGATCCACCTAATTTGCATAGTGGAGTACCGACCATATAAATATGGTTGGTACTGGGAAGAAAGGGGAGGAATCAAGAGATTCTCTCGGCGACTGTCGAACTCTCTGCATTAGCAGAGGGGAACCCGGACGAGGCTTTGCCGAAGGGCAGGGTTTCGTCCGGGGAGGTTGACAGGGCCTGAACCCGTCTAGGCGGGTTCAGAAAGGCCATATTTTTGGTCGAGCCTACGGGCTCGGGGATACCCAGATTAAAACGGCCTTGTACCACATTCGATCCTCGTGGGTGGATTGATAAATACAGGAATCAAGAGATTCAACCAGAGACTCTGCCCGACTGCGACTCAGTCAACACATTCTCCAGGAACGGTCTTCCCAGGAATATACAAAAGACTATATGTAAATATTGTGTACACTTTCTTGTTTCAATACATTTAGTACTAAGTACATTTTGTGTTGCATTCCATGCATTAGTCAAGTTTGGGACAAGTCATTGAAGAACCCAGGCTGAAGGAAAAAATTATTAATTAAAAGTCCAACATCTAACGGAACGGCGAAGGATTCTGAATTTCTGGATAATTAGAAATCGTTAAAGGACGACTAAGCATAAGGAACGTTCACTCAGAAAAATTTGAAAGCTGTCGTAAACGAATAACGGTGATTTTAAATTGAAAAAGTTATCTACAACGAGACACCCGTTAAAAAAACTGGCCGACTATAAAAACATGCATGGTATTAAAAGGCGCAAAAATACACCGTGTCGATTTTGAAAGGTAACGAACTTTTAAAAAATTATTTATTTTTTTTGCTCAACAATATTTTATAGTGACGAATTTACCTCTGATAATAAAAATCAGAGGTTTGTCATTGAAATACGCGAACAGAAGTAATGAAAAAAAAAATAAAAAAAATACCAAAGTTGATTATCACGGGCTTGAATGTAAAAGCAAGACATAAAATAAAAAAGTCGTAAGTTGTTTCGATTTTTCTGGATACACAAATTAAAGGTATATTCTTTGTTGCATGAACACTATCAGCTAAAGATGGATGAATTATCCAAAGTCATATCTGAATTATTCAAATCCCAGCAGTTGAGTCAGCAATGTCAAAATGAACAGTTTGCATTATTAATAAGGGAACAACAGATAGCACGGCAAAAATATCAAGAAAAGCAAGATGAAAGACAGCAAAAATATCAAGAAAAGCAAGAGGAAAGACTGGGAAAACAGGAAGAAATGCAGATCAAGGTTTTAGAAATTCAAAAGTTAATACTGGAGAAATTAAACAACAATCAGGCAAATGAGGGAAATTCTTCATATTCTAATAACACCATATTTAATTCGCTGGAAACTTTCAACTATGTGCCAGACGAAGAAAAAACGTTTGAAGCGTACTTTAAACGATATGAAGATATTTTCTACACAGACTGTGAAAACTGGTCGAATTCAAGAAAAGTCAGTCTATTACTAAGAAAGCTAGGTACAGCAGAACATAGCAAATTTATAGATTTTATTCTACCGAGAAGAACGAATGAATTGGAATTCTCGGAAACAGTGAAATTGCTAAAAGAGCTGTTTGGAGCAAATATGTCGCTTTGGCATAAGCGATGGTTATGCATGAATGTTACTAAATCCGACGATCAGGATTATTTAACATATGCATCTATAGTGAATAGACATTGTGACAACTTCAGATTGGCAGAGATTACGGTTGAAGAATTCAAGTGTTTAATTTTTGCTCAAGGACTGGTATCCAGTAAGAGTGCCGAAATAAGACGTAGAGTTTTGTCTAAACTCGAGTCTGAACAAAACCTTACCCTGAAAAAGTGTCAGAGGAGTGTCAGCGGGCCGTAAGTTTAAAGAAAGAGTCTAAAAAAATCGAAGAAGCTGGCATTGCTTATATTAAAAAAATAAAAAAACAGTCAAATTACCCATCAGAAAAAAATTGGAGTAAAAATTCGGCGTATTTTAAAAATAGACAAGAAAAATTAAATAAGAAGAACGAGGGGGAAAAAAAGGTTCTACCATATAATTGCAGACGCTGCAACGAAAGACACTGGGAGGTAAATTACCCATATAGAAATAAGAAATGTTTCGTGTGCCACAAGAATGGACACAAAGGATCGTGTTGTAAAACGAAAAAATTCAATAGCCGAATTAGACAAACAAATTCGAATATCAAATCAAAGAGATTTGAGGAAATATGTGACGACTGAAATATTTAAAAAGAATATCAAATTTCAACTCGATTCGGGTTCAGATTTAACAATAATGAACTATAAAACATGGAAAATGGCCTACAATAATGAAGTCAACGAAACGCGCTCGAACGGTAACTGGAAAGGAAATTAACTTCGAAGGCGATGTTGTACTTCCCATGAAATTGAACGGGATCGTAAAAAAAATAAAGGTTTTCATTCTGAAAAATGCAGAAAACTTGATTGGTACAGATTTTATTGAAACATTCGAATTGTGGGATAAACCGTTAAACTCATTCTGCAGAAAAGTAGGAAGTAATACGCAAACAAGGCAGGACATTAAAGATGAATTAAAGAAAAAGTTTCCGGAAACCTTCACACCTGGTCTTGGAAGATGGATGTAACAAGTTTGAAGCTAAATTTGAATTAAATGAAAATACTATGCCAATTTTTAAAAGAAACGTAACGTGCCTTTCGCAAGTGTAGAGAAAATTAACGAAGAACTTGATAGGTTGGAAAAAATGGGAATTATTTCAAAAGTAGAATCTAATTCATGGGCTGCGCCGATTGTGTGCATAAAAAAGAAATCAAACCAAATCAGAGTCTGTGTTGATTTTTCGACAGGGTTGAATTCGGTAATCAAGGACTACCGTTACCCGTTACCGAGTCCGGAGGAGATTTTTAACAAGCTAAATGGTGGAGTTATATTTTCAAAAATCGACTTATCAGATGCCTATCTCCAAATTCCCGTCGAAGAGGAATGTTTGAAGTTACTAGGGATAAACACGCATAGAAGGTTATTCAAGTACAACAGGCTTCCTTTTGGTATTAAAGTGGCACCAGCCATTTTTCAACAAGCTATGGACGTCATGTTGAATGATTTAGACTTTGCGTGCGCCTACTTAGACAACATCATAGTAAGGAGCGCAACTGTCGACGAACATCGAGAGCATCTCAATCAAGTATTTAAAAAGATTCAGGACTTTGGATTTAAAGTCAAAGAGTCAAAGTGAGAATTTGGTTTGGAGGAAATTAAGTATTTAGGTCACATAATCAACAAAAATGGCAGATTTCCAGATCCGGAAAGGTCCATTGCGATTAGAGACATGCCGACGGCCACTAATGTGGCGATGCTACAGAGTTTTCTGGGGCTCGCAAATTATTATCAAGCGTTCATTAAAGGAATGTACAATCTAAGAGCTCCGTTGAATGAACTACTAAAAAAAGACAAGGCATGGGAATGGACGTTAGAATGTCAGAAAGACTTTGATGAAATAAAGAAAATGCTTACACCCGACCTCTTTTTAACCCATTACAATCCAAAACTTGATATTGTAGTGGCAAGTGACGCCAGTTCATACGGGATAGGAGCGTGTATTCAACACATAATGCCAGATGGTTCTAGAAAACCAATTGTATATGCTTCGAGAACTTTACTCCCAGGAGAAAGAAGTTACTCACAGATCGAAAAAGAGGCGCTGAGTATCATTTTTGCCATAACAAAATTTCACAGATACATCCACGGCAGACATTTTATGCTTGAAACGGATCATGAACCTCTGATCACTATTTTTGGTTCAAAGAAAGGGTTACCCGTTTATACGGCAAATCGTCTGTTGAGATGGGGAACCATTCTTCTCAATTATGATTTTCACATAAAGCACCTATCATCCAAAAATATAATTCATGCGGATAGTTTATCAAGACTCGTACCGAGTCAAGAAGAAAGATTCGAAGAATCAATTATTGCAAATATCAGAGCAGATTATGAGGTGAAAAGCATGGTAAACAACATTTTAAGAGAGCTACCGGTTACAGCAAAGGAAATCAAAAAAGAAGCTGAAAGCGATGATTTCATTTTAGAAATAAAAAGCAAAATGGTAGCAAATGACCAAAAAGTGCAGGAGATTTATTCAATTTGTGACGGATTTTTATTGTTTGGTGAGAGAGTAGTAGTACCAAAAAAGTTGCAGAAAAGAATACTACGGGACTTTCATATGGGTCACCCGGGGGTTAATAGAACAAAAAGCTTAATGCGAAGCTTTGTATACTGGAATGGATGTGGATATCGCAAACATGGTTCATCGATGTAAACGGTGTGCGTTAGCAGCTAAGGCACCACCTATAGTACACAAACCATGGCCCAAGACGGATCATCCGTGGACAAGATTAAACATTGATTTCGCTGGTCCAGTAGAAGATTATTTACTACTTAATAGTGGTAAATAGTTTTACAAAATGGCCGGAAGTACTACGCTGCAAAAAGCCTACGTCCAATACCACAACAACTTTTTTGCATGAACTAAGTGCACAGTTCGGTGTGCCAGAGTGTATTGTGAGTGACAATGGTACACAATTCACTTCTGAAGAATTTAAGGAATTCTGTGAGTTATATCAAATTAACCGCATAACGACGCCGCCGTATCATCCGAGGTCCAATGGACTCGCAGAAAGATTTGTCGATACTTTAAAGCGCGCGCTGAAGAAAGCCTCAGGAGTTCCAACGGAAAAGGCGCTTCAGAAATTCCCACAAGTATACAGAATCACGCCAAACTAGAGAACACACTCAAACATGGCACCAGCTGAACTAATGTTCGCTAGGAAAGTTAAGTCAGTGTTTGACAAGCTTTTGCCAGGAAAAAATAGAGTAAAGAATACTATGTATACAGCGAGAAAAAAGATACACCTCCGGAGAGAAGGTGTTTTTCAAGTGCTACAAAAACAACGTTGAGTTCTGGGAGCGAGGCATAGTAGACAAGAGAATCGGTGACCTGATGTACATAATTAAAGGACCGAAGAATACTCATAAAAGGCACCAGAACCAACTTAAAAAATGTTACGTTCTAGAGCATGAAGAGAGTATACCGGATGAGGAGGAAGATCCCATTGATGTATTGTATGATATGTTTCAAGTAGATCCTCCGCAGAATACTCCTGAACCGAGAAGATCCGGTAGGAAACGAAAGTTCACGGACCCATTGGACGTGAATCCAAAACGGAAAAAATACTAAAATTAAGCGGATGGATATATGCATATGAAGTATGCAAATGGATCTACAAAGAAATAGCCATAATCATCAACCCATATAGGAAGCCAGTTTGAAATCCAAAAGGGATTCCAAGGCTTGCGAGGGGGGTGTTGTGGTAGGTTCCACCTAATTTGCATAGTGGAGTACCGACCATATAAATATGGTTGGTACCGGGAAGAGAGGGGAGGAATCAAGAGATTCAACCAGAGACTCTGCCCGACTGCGACTCAGTCAACACATTCTCCAGGAACGGTCTTCCCAGGAATATACAAAAGACTATATGTAAATATTGTGTACACTTTCTTGTTTCAATACATTTTGTTCTAAGTACATTTTGTGTTGCATTATTATTCCATGCATTAGTCAAGTTTCAACAATATATATATATATATATATATATATATATATGAAAATTTCTCCGATTTAACCAGTAGAGAAGACAATATTTATGAATAAAAATGACAATAGGAAAACTGGTAATTGCTGACGCGTTTCGTCCAATGTGGACTTTATACGAATTCGTATTTTGCTTTGATAAAGTCCACATTGGACGAAACGCGTCAGCAATTACCAGTTTTCCTATTGTCATTTTTATTCATATATATATATATATATTGAGTAAATTTTAAGACAAAATGGAAAAATTCCATCCGTGATGTGCTTCGTCTTCACTTGCTTACTTGCAAATTCAGATCTTTCCTAAGAAGTCAGTCTTTTTCAGGGAAGGCAATCATGTTCAATTTCTAAAAATAAAATCCATACATTTGAAGACGAATTTTAAAGATTTTAAAAGGTTTTTAAAGACGATTTTAAACATATGTTTAAATATAACTAATATATATATATATATATATATATATATATATATATATATATATATATATATATATGAGATGACGATATATATTTTTATATATCAAGAACTGTATTGAGGAAATTGTATGACGAAATAGGAATGTTAGGACTTCATCGACCTGCGTTTGTTGACGTTGTTCGGTTTACACATGCGCATGAACAAGAGACACTGGTAGCTTCAAAATTTAAAAAAAAAAGTTTTTTTTTTTAAATAATTTTTGCAATTTAGCCAAATTCATCCATATTCTTTTTCTTTGCACCATCTTTGTTTTAAAAATCACACACTGTGATAACAGAAAATCTGCCAAGAATGGCGAAAAGTTATAAAAACTTGGATGTAAATCAATTGTGGCTGAATTAGTGATTAAAGATTTCTAGACATTTTCATCTGAATGAATTATTTTCTCTTTTAATCAGAGTAGCATTTTTTGTGTCAAAATTTTTTGTCATTTTCGTTACGATGAACAACCAATACGTTTTGCTTGTTGTTTTTTAAAATGTCTGTTTTGTGTTCATATAGTCTTGTGCTTAAAATTCTTGAAGTTCCTCCAATAAATTCTTGAAGTTCCTCCAATAAACTCTTGAAGTTCCTCCAATAAATTCTTTCTGGAAATCCTTGCGGTCGATATAGGAAATTCCATAATAATAGTAATATATATAATATATATATATATATATATATATATATATATATAAGTGAACATTGAAGTCAACACTCAGAGGCGACAGGCTGTTTCATGCTAGACACAATCAATAACAGGGTGGACTGAACTCTGGAACACTCAGTGTATGTCTATTTCGATTTGGATCCTGTATGCGTGTGTGTATCAGTCATTTCCTATCTATGTTTACATTTAACTATGTGTGATGTATTTTTCTTTTCATTTCCATCTCAATTACTCAACGCAATATTAGTGAAATAATATATATATATATATATATATATATATATATATATATATATATATATATATATATAATTCAATATATCTGTTGGTGATATTTGCACTGTGTTTACGCATTCAAGACGCTTTTATAAATCGTTGGTTTAATTCTTGTTTTAGTGAAATAAGCTACAATTTGAACGAACAAGCAAATCAGGTGGAAACCTCGACGATGAAGTGAAGATGATAAATATTTAAACATTTCTAATGAATTTCCTGAAAGCAAATAAAACTTACGTTAATGCTGTCTTTGAAGCATAAGCTACTCAGCAGATAGATAGTGTAGACAGAGGAATCAAAAGTGCATGGTGATTAACATTTTCACGCCTGAATGCGGTCTTCAGACAGAGTTGCTATATATCGATTAACACTATATCTTCGATAATGGGCCCTTTTCCCTATATATATATATATATATATATATATATATATATATATATATATATATATATATATGTTGGGAGCATGTTTTCATTGAGACACGTTTTCATTGAATAATTTAGACAAGTTTTTCTACTTATTTTCAATTGGATCCTTTCTAATTCTAAACAAACTTGTGCCTTTCTTTCTTTCTTTTTTCTTTTAGCTATAAATATATCTTATGTCTTTCTTGCTTTCTTGCTTGTCTCATTTTCTTTTCTCTCTTTTTCGCGGTAAGAGAGATTGTTAGTAAGTAAATATTAAAATTGTAATAACCTTCACTTACCATCGCCTGGTGAGATGCTATGATAGGCACCGAAACAGGGATGCATTGATGTATCTGTTTACATATGTTCAAATGTAGTAGCCTATAATAAAGAAGTTTTTTTAATCGCAGTAAAGGCAGTAAATTCACTAAGATACAAGGGGTTACTGGATGTGATGAATTAGAGAACAGAAACATTACTAAGGAGCGGGAACAAAAGATGTGTAATCAGGAGGTAGTAAATAGCGATTGACATTGCATTTAGACTTTTAAAGATTAAAGCTGACTGGAAAGCATAGAGTCGGAAGAGAGTTCCGTAAGTGAGAAGTGCGAGAAAAGAAACTGTTAGCATAGAACTTATGCTTATATCTAACCAACTCAACTATAAACTGGAGAGATCTCGTCGCCAGTCTAGAACTGCGCTTAAATTCATAAAGCGTAAGTATTATAGCGAGAAATCACCCGAACAATAGCCAGAAAAGTATTTATAGAAAAGGCACAGGGAAGGAACATTAGGACGGTGTGAAAGAGACTGAAGCCGAGACGCCAGATGAGGACCAATAATATTGCTGGTTCTTCTTTGGATTTTATAGCCGGAACACCTGACCATATGTGAAAGCAATATTTTAGTCATGAACGAATGGTAGACTAATTGATTTGTAAGATAGATTCCGGAGAGAAAAATTGTTTAGTACGGTACAGTGAACCAATTTTCTTAGCAGCTTACCTAGCAATAAATTCATATAGTGTTTCCACTTCGTGCCAACCGAAAACGTTAGCCCGAGAAGGCACAACGAGTCGTCACTTACCTTTGGATTAGCATCAGTCATGCTGATGTTAGGCAGAAAGGGGTACCTTGGGCGATTAATAGAGAACAGTTAATTTTAGAGGAGTTAAAATTAACAAGCTATTATTTGCCACAGTTAACAACAGGCTGAAGGTCATTTTTTTTACATCAATTTGATCTTATCGGACTGACCAGACCTACTATTGAGACAGGAGTAAATGTTTGTGTCATCAGCATAAATAGCGATTTGAGAGCTGATGCCATTGGGGAGTTCGTTAATGAAAATTAAAAATAAAGCAGGAACAAGAATGGATACCTTGGGACATCAGTACATTTGTATAAATCGATCTAGAGAAATGGCTGTTCAGGATAACTTTCATTTCACGATTTGATAAGAAAGACTGGATCAGTTCAAAAATTCACCCGGAGACGCCATAACTCTTCAACTTGTAAAGAAGACCTGCATGCCAAACCCTATCAAAAGCTTTCGAGATGTTCAAAGCAACAGCCTGAGCTTAACCATTCTTATCTAAAGCTTGATAGACTCTTTTCGCAATTGTCGTCAGTACATCAGCAGTTGACCTAGAGAAACAAAATCCATATTTCTTCCCCGAAAAAGAAAAGACCCTGTGATGTGAGATGATGAACCAATTCAGCATTTATTAGGGCCTCTAGTACTTCCCCAAAACGAGGCAGAAGACTAATAGAACGATAGTTGGGAGGGTCGGACGGTTCACCCGAGATCTTAAAAACTGAGAAAACAGACAGAAAGCAAGAAACAGCGAGGCATTTATTATAAAGGTTACAGATAACGAGTCAGTTCGGGAGCACACTTGTGAGGATCCAGATTAGGGATGATAGCAAAAACCATAGAAGAGGTTATATGCATATAATTCAACAGAGAGTTAGTTCTAAGTGGAAAGCTAGGCAAAATATTTTTACTAAGCAAAACAAATTAAAAGTGTAAAATAGAAGGAGAAAAGGAGAATGATAAGAATACTGAAAAAGAATAGACAGACGGAATGAAAGAAAAATAAAAAAAAAAATGAAAGGAAAAAAAGAAGAAGGAGACAGAAAGAAAGCGTAAAAGAAACAAAAATAAACATGGAATGAAAGAAGAAAAGAAAGAAAGAAAAGATGAAAACAGAAGAATGATGAAGAAAGAAGGAGAGAAAAGGGCACAAAAGAAAGATAGAAAAAAGAAAGTAAAAGAAAAATGTACATGAATAAAGAAGGAAAGAAAAGAAAAAGAAAGAAGAAAATAAGAAAAGAAGGAAGAATATGGAGATGAGTAAAAAAATAAAGGAAAATAATAAAAAGGAAAAAAAGAAAGAGAAAAGAAACGAAGAAAAATGTGATAATTGAATGACACCGATTCGCACTGCAACTGTGATAAAACCTGAATGATGTCAGTAGTGCTTGATTGGCTGATTAAATTCAAAGTCGTTGTGACACATCATAGGAGACAGGTATTACAGTTCAAGTAACTAAACTCTTATTGTAACAAAGATAAAAGTTCATTATAAATTTCTGCACATATGCAACAGAAGAGACAAATAAATATAATTAAAAAGAAAGAGAAAAAGAAAGAAGACAAACAAATCTAGAAAGAATCAAAAATAAGATTTGGCTACAGAAAAAAGAAGAAAAAAGCGATTCTAATTAAAGTGCCACTGTAGTTACAAGAAGTTTACTTTTAAAGGTGGAGAGCTGCTCGCCTCACCCCCTAAACACTTTTGAATTCAGTTTTATCTTTCTAGACTGTCTAGAGGGTTCAGTCTGTCCAACTATTTAGCCCAAAAGCGGGAGAGAAGAGATGAATTTATACCTTTCCCAAGGGTATTTGTAACCACTACATGTATTTATATTAAAATATTGAGTCGTAAAAATTACTTTGCAGACACCGTAATCGGTTAGGGAAATAGCAGTGAAGGAGATGAGAAAATAAGAAAAATCGAGAAGAAAAAATATTAAGAAATATAATGCTTAAAAAACCCGAAAAGTATGAGTAAAACAAAACTATTTTTTTTTCAAAGTGGAAACAACCAGAAAGAGTGTAACAAGAAAAAAGAGAAACGAAAAAAAAAAACCTATGTGGGTTGACTTATCAATATACTTTCATGGAATGTGACAAAATGCGGTTTGTTTTACAACATAGTCCTCCTTGCGGTCCATAGACTTCTTCCATAGACGCTGACATGCTTGGATCCCATTGGTGAGGAAGCTTTCATCCTGTTGATAAGAAAGCCATCAACTGCATATAAAACGTCATCATCACTGCCATACTGGTTCCCATTCAAATGTTTGTTTTTTTTTTCATGTTGGGGAACAGATGATAGTCACATGGAACCAAATTAGGAGAAGAGTGAGGCTGATAAACCAGTTCAAAACCACAGTCACGCACAGCAGTTATTGAAACTAAAGATTTGATTGCTGAAACATTGTCTTGACGCTATAAAACCCTTTCGTCAGTTTTCCTGGGCGTTTGGTCTTGATAGCCTTTCGTAACTCCGTCAGCAAGTTGGCATAGTACTTTCCATTGATGGTGTGGCCCTTTTAAAGTTAGTCAATAAATATAATGCCTCTGCACCCCCACCAAAAACAAAACAAAAAAAAACTGAGACCAGGTGTGAAGGATGTTTCCATTGCATGCATTATCGCTTTGCCTCTTGCTCAAAGTGATGAACCCAACACCCATCCTGAGTGAGGGAAACGTTCAATGAAACCAGATAGATCTGCCTCCAACAATGCCAGATTTTCCCGTGAGTTGATCAGTCTGGTGCGCGTTAGATCAAGTGTCAAATAACGTGACACCGACAGAACAGAAAACTCTGTCATGACAATGATAATAGCATTAGCTATTTGAGTTATATTCAATCGCTTGTCATCCGCCACCATGGGATGAACACTATCAATGTTTTCCTCAGTGGTGGTAGCTGTATGACGACCAGACCTTGGGTCATCTTCAAGACTCTCCCTTCTCCAATGAAATTCAGCTGCCCACTTTTGCATTGTTGATAAATCTGGAGCGTCATCCCTTAATGTAGCAACCATGTCAGCATAAATGTATTTGGGGACTAAAAACATTTTCTGCAAGTACCTGATAACACCACGATGCCAGGTTTTGTGCATTTTCAAGAAAAGTCGCTATTACTTACTTTTGAAGTCTTCTTTGAACAGTCAGATGTCATTTTACCTGGAAAGAAACTGCAGTTATTAATAAGAAGAGTTGAAATGAACGCATGCAATATTTCAGGATACATGATCGCCTAAGCGTATTTCACTCATGGCACATAACTTAGGTAATATACCTACTGCAGGAAAAAAATCTGCCTCGTCAGTCATGCATCGAAAGATACATGATCGCCTAAGCGTATTTCACTCATGGCACATAACTGACTTAATATGCCTACTGCAGGAAAAATCTGCCTCGTCAGTCATGTATCGAAAGAATAGAAAGATGGAGAGGATAGACAAAAGCATGCAATAAAGAATATTAAATAGCAAAGAAACAAAGAAAAATATGTATAGGGATGATCAAATGTCATGCTTTTAAACAGTTAATAAAGAAGAGGTTCAACAAAGTCAATGCGATGCACAGTCATAAGTGTAGGAGTACCACTGAAGATCGCACTAATTACAGTTACGATTTATCTTCATGAGACATACTATGGAATAAGGCCGCGTAGTGTATATTGAACTTACTACAGTCGCATCAGTCGGAAAAACTACCTCGCTAACAATTTATTTATTACTTTCGCTGCTGTGGATGTTCTTATACGTCTTTTTGAAACTTACATTGACTGCTGTCGACGTATGTATACATTTTCAAAACAACTGCGAAATATCGTCCGTATGTGCTATAAACTAACTAAAGCTTAGTGCTATTTCAAAACTAACCGTAACATATAATCGAATACAATATAATTTGTTTTGTGACGTATATATATTATATTATGTATTTGTCGTGTCGCTTGGTTTCGTTGTCCAATCAAATTCGTTGTACAGTGCAGTGTCCAATCAAATTCGTTGTACAGTACAGTGTCCAATCAAAATAAGATGGTAGTGCCCATTAGAAATCGCTGTTTGCGTCTTTATAGTACTTTATTTCGAGTACACTGCAAGTACCTGTTTTTTTCCCAAAGTGGGCCAGTACAGGAAGGCAACGTCATTATGTTGGAGAATTAAAAGCGGATCAAGCCCACTATTGTATTTATGTGTTATAACCTTGTTAAACTCTACTCTACGGCGAAGTCAATCTATTATAAGAAAAGAAAAGGCATTGAAAACGGAACAAAAAAAAATGAAAGAAATCGATAACATGGCTTTATAATAGGCAAGGGCTACTAGTTAGAACTAAGAAAGCGTACCCGGAGTTGCATTTTGACTAAATAACTAAACCCATCAATTTAGTTATAATAGCAAAGTGGTCGTCTTATCGGCTGGATACTTCACTTGTAAGATGTCGTCTGATTGGTGGAAATTATGCTTTCGACAAGAAAGGAAGAGAAGGTGCCAAAAGTCTGGCTGACTCCTCTTCTTATAGTTTGTTTTGTTATTAGTAGAATGTAGATGGCCGGATGGGATGGAAGTCTCGCATCTTCTCACTAATGGCCGGTGCTCTCGTCTGAACAGTACGACAAACGGGATTCTCGGAAGAGCTAATAGATGTGACAATGATCTCACCACGAGAGAGCAGGCGAGCAGGCGAGCAGGCGAGCAGGCGAGGGTTCGTGATCTATTTGCATTGGCCCATCAATCTATCCGTTCATTATCCGTTTACGTACTCGTTTCCCCATAAAGGTTTCCTGTTCGTTCGTTCTTTCTTTCTTTGCAGATAGTTTCTGTCTCTTCATGAGAAATAACTTTTCTTCTTGATTGTCCCTTTAGTTTGGAATTACCATTTTATGCATTCTCTTTGCACTTAAATCTAAAAAAAAAAAAAGAAAGTCTTGTTATTACCCTCTACTCATGTACATATGAACACCCATACGTTTGACACTTGTGTTTACAGATACACAAATAGACATTCCCACGCACGTATATACGCATACACACACATACAGACACATGTACATACAGACGAGTGCACACACACACGCACACCCGTACATAAACACCTTCATACGTACGTGCACATAAGTAAAAAAAGATAAGGGAATATGTACATAAACGTGTACACTGATAGATGTTGACATTCACACACGCTACAAAAAATGAAACATATGTAAACAAATCTAAACAGGCGAACAAACGCGTTATAGTTACTAGAACAACACAGTCAATTGCAAATGTTTAATATGTGTGTTAGTAGGATGTATGATACTATCGGAAGCAAAAGTGCATATAATGGAAGATAGTGGAAAAAGTTGATAACGATACGTTTCGCCGACGTAAATCATGTTCGGCTTTGCAAGTTGGAATGTGTAATTACGTGTAAGGAAATTACGTAGGGATTTTTGAGGAAAAGAGTAGCAATAAATTAAATTACCTTATCAGATCTGACGGCCAGAGACCTGAAACTGTCTTTTTTTAGATTAGAGCCATTCTTGTCTGGTGGATTTTAAATATGACCACTCCGAGTTTATATATATATATATATATATATATATATATATATATATATATATATATATATATGATTGGATTGATGTGAGTTTTGACCCTGGGTTTCACGCTTTTGCGATCATCAGACAAACTCTTTTCACACACTTTTCACACACACACATACACACACACATACATATATATTTTAAAGAAAAACAGACCACTTTAAGGTACCATTATGATAATTTATTTCACCAGAGCCCTTTCAAAGGACGCCGGATCATCAGATAGCACTTCCAAAAATGAAATGAAACGAAAAATGAAATTAAAATTGATGGGTAGTGTAAGTTTTTGTAATTTAACAGAGAGTGTAAAAGGAGTAGTTAAAGAGACATGGTAGAATATAGAGAGGGATTAATTTCATATCTTTCTCAAGCATACTTTGTATTGGGGGAGGAGGAGGAGGAGTGACCAGACCTTGACCTATTTAGACGGTTAACTTAACGGAAGTGATATATTGAAATGGGAGGGGAGAAGGGAGAAAAGAAAAGAAAAGGAAAAAGAAAGAAGAGGAAGAGTGAAGTAGAGAGAAAGTGACGGTAATTGGGTTTTAGCAATTTATGTAAATAGATTTTAATGCTTGATAGTAATTTAGATGTCTAAAAGAACCGGAGAAATTAATATGATGCTTGCTATCAATTTAAATATTTAATTTCATTACAAATAGTTTAGGGATTTAATATAAGTTAAATACTATATTTATTAACACATTTACAGAGAACATATTAAAAAAAAATTATAACAGTTTGTTTACCCGACCAATCGCAGTTTTTACAGTCAGTTTATCAGCTTGAATCTAATTTATGAATTTGTAATTATTTTTATAATTTTTTTGTAATCTTTCTTACTTAAAGTTTAGGTTTAGAATTAAAATAGAGTAATATCTGAGGGTAATATTAAAGATTTTACTTTCTTCTTATATATATCACATACATACTCATGCAAATCCCATATATACATACGTTCATTTACATGCACAATTACACACATAAACACACATGTAGCGATATACACAGGTACTTATACATATTCATACATAAATTACATACACATACATTTACAAATAGTTACATAAATTTATATATTTGAATTTATTTAGATTTTTCTTTAATTTCATAGTTAATGTTTAACGTTAGGTGACAACTGAAGTGTTTAAATATCCAAACAAATATTTCTAATTTAAAAGTTAAAGATTGGTATATTTAAATTTAAGTTAAATTATCAATTTAAAATGAAAATACCTCCAGATGATAAATATTCAATCTCACGATTCTAATTATAGAATATTAAAAGAGAAAGTGAGATTAAATATTCATAAAAGTAATTTTAAAACTTTAATAAAATGACCTTATATCCTTCCATTGGAATATATTCTATACATGCATATATATATATATATATATATATATATATATATAAGCATATAAAAAAGAACTATACCCATAGACATTTACACATACATATGTATTTATATTACTATATTTTACATATATTCACACATATTACAAATATTAACTCTCAAATATTTACATTTATATGCATATACATACATACATAGACTACATGCAATTTCATATCCAAGACACTATATATATATATATATATATATATATATATATATATATATACAAAATATATATACATATATATATACAAAAATACCTAGCCAAAAATTACGCAAACACCCATACATACCACATACATATTCATACTCATACATATGATATATATATATACATATATATAAATATGCGTCTACGATTCATACATATACATCTACATTTTTGTATACATACGAATATGCACCAGCATCCATGTGTTCATACATTCATTTCAAAAACAAAGGTAATATTTTCCTTTTTATATAGATATTTCTAAATATATTTAGTTAAATTGAGGTGGCTTTTATGTTTACATTTAAAAACCAACTCGTTATGTTTGTTCAGTAATATGTCCGGATCTTTATGCCTTATTATTAGGATTTTCTCTTTTATGCACAAGTTACATCGGTCTCTGAAGTTTATTGGAGTTCTAGCCCTCAAGACGATTCTCCATTTTACTTATGGGGTTAAGTTGCTTTCCAACAAATCCCAGTAATGTCTTGATAGTGCCATATATATATAAATATATATATATATATATATATATATATATATATATATATATATATATATATATATGCATTGTGCTACTGTTGCTTTTGCGGTGATCAGTGATATCGTGTAGGGTCCTGGTTTTAGGAGAATTGTGAGATTAGCGTATTCTCAATGCCTTTTCTTCTTAGTGAGTCTTTATCCCCCCTTGATCAGACTGGATTTATGAAATCAGAATTGTGGTCAGACGATACATTGAACTACCGAAACTTATTAAGGCTTAATACGTTAACAGGGAACCATTGCTGCTCAGCAAGCTACCTAAATTCATACGCGCAGACAGATATACAAAACAGGCACATACGTATAAATTAAAACTTCACATGTTTTATGGCCATGTCACGTTGAAACACCGGTTCACATAGCCTGGTCAGTAATTAGAAATATGATCCATTTAGAATACTAGGTGTTGTAAGCTTGGATTTGCGGGTGGTGTATGTGATGATAACTTGGAATTGTAAATCGGAGAGTCGAGGTTCGATACCAATTGGGTTCGTTATATTCACTCACGCACAAATACCCTTGGGAAAGGTACGAATCCACCTCTTCTTCCCCCAGCTATGGGTTAATTACTAGGACGTGTATTAGTAAATTTTTTTTATCTACCCCTCCCCGCCAAAAAAACCCCAAACAGACAAACAAAAAAAAAAAAAACAAAGAAATCTTACAATCTAAAAATATTTCTGCCTTTAACCCATTAACTGCCAAATTTTTTTTAATGAGCACTTTTGGCCCAGACTGATGTCTGAGGAGTTTATTTATTCCTTATGTTTAATTTCAGTGGTACCATTGTCGTTTTTATAGAAACTAGAACATCAAATATATATATGTATAAAACATCAAAAAATAATATTGATTAGAAATAATAAAAAAATACTTTTCAAAATAGTCATTGTTTTTCTACTCATGAAACGTAAAATTACAACAGAAAGTGTCTTCTTATGGCTAATAATAAAAACTTTAAAGGTTAAGTGTTGTAAAATATACATTTGCAAATGCAATGTAAGTAAGCAATTCAATGTAAATACAAGGAATAACATGTAATGAGTTTAATTTTAACAGATCCCCAAATGGGGCTCATGGCGGGTAATGGGTTAAATAACCTACTAATGGTTAATAAGCTTAAAAAAAAACAAATCAATCTATGAAAACCTCAAATGAGCACCCCCCACACACACATATGAGGATATCGACTATATTATTGTGCTCAGTTTGGATGTAGGCTTATATCTTCTTGTGTATGCATGTGTGTGAATGTATTTTTATCTGTATTAATGCAAATATATTAATGCGAAAGTGTGTGTGTTAAGTTGCATGAGCTGCCTTAAAAGCGGCGTTCGGTAAAGACAAATATAAAGAAAATGGCTGTGCTTTGGTTGGGGAAGACGTGTAAATAAGGGCCAGATTGCATGCGTTGAGAGTTGCCAAAGAATAACTTGATGGGTTTGGCATGGAAGAGAGTCTACAGACGGGATTAGGTACAGGAAGGAAGATGATTTGGGCGTCCCAGAGGAGAATTGGGTAAGCAAGACCCATGGATAAACGATGGGAAATAACAATGTTATAAAGATACACAATCGACTGTCAATAATTTTAGAGAGTGATGAGAGCGAGGGATGTAAGGTGGAGATGTTGGAGGAGGAGGCAGAGAACTATATAGAAAGAGTGAGTGATAGGCAGAGTTACGTGCAAGAGGTCTTTAGAGGTCACTGATTATGGTAAGGAGGCGACAGAGGGAAAGGATGAAGAGAAGTAAACAAAAAAAAAAAGGGAAAAGGATAGAAAAAGAAAAGGATGAAAGAAGAAAAGAAAGATGAGACTTCGTGTAGCAATGACTTACATTTACGCCAAGTGTCAAAAAGTTAGTGTAACAAAAACAGAAAAACGTCTATTTCGAATGCTGATTTTACAGGAGTGTTTCTGACTAGTGAAGCGAAATAATCTTCTTACCATCTGTAATTCTCTTTGGTCATGTCCTAAGCTAATACGAAGAAAAACGAGTATGAAGAGGGAAGAGAACGAAGAAGAAGCAAAAGCAAGAATACGGAAGAAGAAAGATATGAGAATGATGAAAGAAGATAAAGGGAAAGAGGATGAAAAAAAAGAGGAAAGAGTAAGAGCAATAGAAGACGAAAAGAAAAGGAAGAAGAAAAAATAATAGAAAGATCAAAATTTGGTTGGTGGATTGATTTTGTCTAGCAGCCTATCAACTTCTATGAGTTATTTAATGCCGAAATCTAAAAATATTATTGACATTTTTCGGAATATTGTACTCATCTTTGTCGCCATATTTGAGGATACATGGCACAGTGGATAAAGGCGTTGGTTATTTAATGGCGAAATCGAAATACATTATTGTCATTATTCGGACTATTGTCCTCATCTTTATCGCCATATTTGAGGATACATGACACAGTGAATAAAGGCTTTCGTTATTTAATACCGAAATCTAAAAACATTATTTACATTATTCGGACTATTGTCCTCATCTTTATCGCCATATTTGAGGATACATGGCACAGTGGATAAAGGCGTTGGTTATTTAATGCCGAAATCTAAATACATTATTTACATTATTCGGACTATTGTCCTCATCTTTATCGCCATATTTGAGGATACATGGCACAGTGGATAAAGGGGTTGGTTATTTAATGCCGAAATCTAAAAACATTATTGACATTATTCGTACTATTGTCCTGATCTTTGTCGCCATATTTGAGGACACATGGCAAACTGGATAAAGGCGTTGGTTAGATCCAGTGACAAGACCTAAAGAGTGTGAGTTCAATACCCGGTTAAGACAGTGGAGAACTTTCACAGGGAAAATTAACGGGAGATAACTAGAACTCTCTACCCCAGTGAACGAAATAAAGGTTTCAGTTCGACACTCCAACCACCTGAAGAAGTCCAGAGCGTACAACGGCCGAAACGTTGTGATAAATATGGCGACAAAGATGAGGACAATAGTCCGAATAATGTAAATAATTTACATAATACCTCATCTCAGAAATATAGACAGACTCTGAAATTTAAATATTTTGAACATAATTATATGGCTTCGACTAAATGTACTCTGAACGTAATTGTTTGCTTTCAACTATTAATATTTTGTACATAATTATATACTTTTAGAGTAAACCTTTGTTTATATAGTTATATGGTTTGTATATGATATCTTGTATGTATAATATGTATTTAAAATGTATGTGACCGTTCTTGTGGCGTGGCATGTTCGTTGATCATCTTTTTTCTGCCAGTATGAATGTGTGAGGCATTTGTGGCCTAAGCTCAGTCAAGCTAAAATTGCTTCTGCCTTACTTCATTTTGTTGATACATGCCCCCATTCGTAGGAGAAGGAGGAAGATAAGGAGAATAAGATCAGAGCAAGGAAAGAAGAATGAGAAAAATATAAATATGAGGAACAAATAGTGGGGGACAAGGAGAAGAGAAGAATAGAAAGAGGAGGGGGCATTTGAAAAAGGACGATGAATATGAAGCAGTTTAAAAATAGAGGCAGGCGATAACGAAAGCGATAAAGATGACGAAATGTTAAGGGAGACGCAATAAAAAAACAAGAATGAGAAAAAAGAAAGAGAAATAAAAGTCAGACAGAAGGAGAGTTAGCTGAAAAGAAAATAGAGAAATGGCGAATAATGGAGGAGAGAAGAATGAAAAAGAGGAAATTAAATTAATATTGCCATAGCCAGTAGTTAACGATAACTACTACTGCTAAAATAGTAGCGTACTTATAGTATTAGTAGTAGTATTAGTAGAAGAAGGAAGCAATTGTAAAGAAAATGAGAAAAAAAGAAAGAAAATTAAATATGTTCCTTAATTTTGTCATAACTGAAAGGTAAGTTTCTGAATAAGACATTATGTGATGACAATTTGGCTTGACTGTGTATTAGATTATAATGTAAGAGATTTCCATAGTATTATCTCCATATGTTTGTGCATATATAAAAGGCTTTCAGTCAGGATGACTGGGAACAAGACAAAGCGTAATAGTATGAATTCCCAAGTATATCGCTTGGTAATTCAACGACTGTGAATAGAATATGATATTTGTCTTTTTTTAAAAAAATAATATTTCATTATATATTATTAATTTTTCAGGTTTTATTTATCATAATAATCTTAAGAACTAGCATAAAAATGATAATTGTTAGGTTGGTGCAAAAATAATGACGTAATAATGTCGTTTTTTGACGTATTTTTTAACGTCAAAAAACGACATTATTACGTCATTATTTTTTCACCAACCTAATAGTAAGAGTATTGTAGACTAGGACTTTTTACTTCCTTCTCTTCCCTACAACTGTAATTTATAAATATGGCAAGTAGCCACATTAGACTAGGATTTGAGGAGTAGTTGATTTACTCAAGTTTTTCCGTTCGATTTATGAGTGTTTAATAATAGTCTTCTTTGTTTTCCCTACTTAGTCTTCTGTCGCTTCGATATTCTCTCTAACTACGGCCTTCCTAATTATTGGCCAATTTTGAACTAACAGAACATTACGACAAAGACGAACATAAGAGTAATGTTTGGGGACTGTTTAGATTTAGGTTAACCAAATATAGGGAACCATTCTATCAGTTTGTTCAATTTAGTATAGGACATGACATTCGGCCGTTCATTGTAGTCAATTGAATATTGGACAAGATTGCGTTTGTCTGATTTGTTTTTTACGGATTATCAACCCGTTGGGTTATTTAAAGACGAACATATTTTGGATTGTAAGAATAATTATATATTTGCTAGTGAATGTTGCATTAACTTGTTTTTTTTAGAATAAAACTGATTTTTCCAGATTGCTGAGGGAGGAGATTAATTCATACCTTTTCCCAAGGATATTTATGCGTAAGTGATTGTAACGAAAAAATCTGGAATTCGAACTCGGTTCTTTGATTTCTTATTACGAGCCCCTATATAGGGAAATAGGTCTCGAATCAAACTATGGAAAATAACATCGGCCACGTACTTTTCGGCGCAGAAACGGTTATTTTTCGGAAATGATAGTTGCAATAAAAAATTGAATTTTTATGAATATCAAAATCGAAGAAAATTGCATCTTGTTACAGAATAAAATCGATTAATGAATATGTATTGTGAAATTCAAATTGAGATTTTTTTAATTAAGAATTGCTAGAATTTGGACAAAATACAACTGCCTAAAGCTATAATAAACATTTGGCTCGTTTGAATTATACACTGGAACAGAGAAAAGCTTTTCTTTTTCCGCATTTGACTTATCCTCCATACCTGCTACTACAGATTATCACTTCCTTTACAATGCTTGTTTTGTTACTAGTTCCAACAATTTCAAGATATTGGAAAATTCATTAAAGAATTCATTAACTAAAAACCGGAATAGTTCTTTTATGACGGAATACACAGTTTAACTGAAACTTGGCATAAGGGCATAGAAAGCTAGTGTAAATAGTTTGATAACTGGGAAACAGTGTTAGGAATTTATGTGAATGATAAATTTTGTTAAAATCTATCAAAAAGTTTTGTATTAGATTAATAAAACATTCGTTTTGTATCAGCCTAAAAACAAACCACTATATTATATTTTTAACTGAATAAATAAAATGATATGAATATTTTTGAACTTCAGTGTTCTTATATTGGTTAGATATAATGACTGAAATTGCCGTAAGACAGCGCGGGAATTTCACACATTTTAATCGTTCTGTGTCTCCAGCAGCAGGTTAACAAAGAGGGAAAAATCGAAGACGTTAAAAAAAAAGGGGAGAAAACTTAACGATCAATAAAAAAGAATGAAGTGAGAGAGAGAGAGAGAGAGAGAGAGAGAGAGAGAGAGAGAGAGGGAGAGAGAGAAAGAGAGAGAGAGAGAGAGAATTCAGAAAAAAGAGCAAAAAAAAAAAAGAAAAAGAGAAATAGAAAGAGAAGAGAAATAAAATAAGCGAACGATACAAAAAACTCTACAAAATAAACAGAAAATGTAAGAGACAAAATGAGAAAAAGACAAAAAAAAAAAAAAAAATTGAAAAAAGAAAAAGAAAAACCAAAGGAGAAAAAAACTTATGACAGAAATGGGGATAGAACTGGCGGCACAGGTGAGAACAGAATGTCTTATGGTGTTTTTCTTGAAAAAAAAAACGTTCATAACAAAAACTGCCATAAGCATTTTTTTATGTTTTCGCGGGAAAAATTTATTATGCGCACTCACTCCCCATATGCAAAGATATTAACTAGAACCTTTTTTTTTGTCCCGAAGAAGACCGGAAATGAAGTAGGGAATCTTAAACGTGACTTTGCTCAGATTTTCAAACAGAACATAAGAACAAGAATAAATAAAGGTCTACCAGTGTTCCGATTGACAAATGGACTGTTTTCAATTGAACGTAGAAGCCTTCTTTAATGGCTACCAGTTTTGTTCGGTTTTGACTTAGTTATGAACAGGCAGATTGTGAAATAGTAAATGGCAGCTGGAAAACAGACCAACACACGGGAGAAAAAGAAATTACTTTCACCAAAGTAAAAGACACACTTTTAAAATGCTCTAACCATTTGGCCTCAACTCTTGAAACTATTTTCAAACTATTGAAAAGTCAAGACAGAGCTCGAGGCAAAGGCATTAAAAGCTTGTCTGTACAAAGAATACGCCACTAAAACTACGACAGTAAAATGATAGCAATGAAGAAACGACAGCGTCAGACAAGTGAAAAGTGCTTTGACCTAAGCAATCGTTGTAGTAAACCAATAGAATTTATTTTGATTCAAAGGAGAACAGAATCACAATGCAGACATATTGGTTGCATTAGGATGATTTGCAGATAAACGCAAAGAAGTATATTGACAGTTATGACGATATATAAATAAACTCTCTTTAGAATATACATATATGTGAATAAATCAGGTCTTACTCATGTCTACCCCTTTGTCCATTTTACTCACTATATCTATCTATCTATCTATCTATCTATCTATCTATCTATCTATCTATCTATCTATCTATCTATCTATCTAGTTTATTTTTCTTCATGTTTCTCTCTCTCTACCCATCTTGTTCATATTTTCATGTTTTTCTCTCTCTATCTAGTTCATTTTCTTCATCTCTCTCTGTCTAATTCATTTTCTTCATCTCTCTATCTCTCTACTTATTACTTCATTTTCTTCATCTCCCTTGATAAATTCACTCAAATAACGAAACGCGTCAGCTAAGTTTTCCTTTTGTCTTTATTCCTATTGTCCTTTTACAGATTTACACTCTTTGAATTTTTTATACACGCACAAACACACACACACATATATATATATATATACGTATGTGTGTATGTATGTATAACTCAAAAATTATGACAAATTATAGTGCTATGGTATGCTATTTTATAGGGTAAAAGTACTCAATATACAAGGCATGAAGATTGAATGGACACATGAAACAAACTGTCGCAACACGGGGCTAACCTCAGTGTGAATTTTTATATTAACTTAAAAGTTATATATATATACATATATATATATATATATATATATATATATATATATATATTGAGTTGTTGGCAATATTTTTTTATGGGATCAGACACATTAAGAAGTTACCTCACGAGACTCTTAATCCATCACAGTCGTAGCGGCAGTCCATGTATTGCGGTCAAAGCTGCAGTGGTTTGTCTGGAGCAAGAGAGCCTGACAAGATAGGGCTCATTCAGCCCTGATAGAAAAATGGTCAGTTCCTTGTGATGCTTCAGAAAGTACCTGACTTCCGCAATACTTTATCGTTATAAAACTGAGATCCGACCAATAATGGATTATTTCTGTCGTATCTGGGATGGAGAAGCGCAATCTTCACTTCCATGCCCTGACACATCTCAAAAGCGTTTATATACCTTTTTAGGTGATGTATTATTTTCCCATAGACGAAAGCCTATCATTATATTATTATTGTTTCCCTGGTAAATGTTCTGGGAAGCTAAATTCTTTTGTTCCACTAGTTCATACTTTTACATCTGAGACCCTCAGACGCAGAACCGAATCATCCTCATTCCCTACACATTAAATTGGTAAGAAGGAATTTCCACCCAGATGGCGTCTTCCGAGAACCGCTACTTTGTGGAACAGACTCTCGTGAAGATGCTTCTTCAATAACTAACTCACTACACTGATTGGCTCTAAGGTGAATATTTAGTAAAAAAGAATGAACATTTTATGTAATTAATTTTTGTTCTTCTTCAACAAAGTCGTTTTTCGTTTTTTGAACGCTCTCATAGAGAAATCTCAAGGAACAAGATCAGATCGTTGATTGGATCTTTTGAAATATAACTTCATGTTCAACTTTGCATAATAATTCTCTCTTGGAAAACACATTTTTTGAACTCTCCTGTCCTAGGTAATTTCATATCTTCATAGCTAACCGAAACAATAAATTTTGAACTTTGTCTTCACTCACTATATACCCACAAACAATTGCGAAGAGTTAATTTGAATTACTGCGGTTAATTGATCAGTTCACGCATGCGTAATTACAAATAATGGATAACGAAAGTAAACGGCCTACAGATAACAAAAAAAGTAACAAAAAGCTAACAAGTTCGATGCATTACTTTAGATTTGGTGAAGCATACTTTCCTAAAAATATTTTAAAAGTCAGCAACTTGTAGTTTCTAATAGTAGCACAAGTAATATCATCTTAGTCTGAATTCTTCAAAAATGCCTTCGTAATATTTGACTAAATCCTTTCTTTATGCCTGTTGTTACTAGGAATTTTCGAGTTGTTGTGATCAGTATATTTGCTACCAGTCTTTATTTCTGACCGCCATCTGGTTTGTACAACCTATCGCCACTTTCCATACGAACTGAAATTTCAGGTCAAAGGTTGAAGAAATGATCAGCAAATTGACATATTTAGGAAGGATATTAGAATAATCAAGAACCTATACTGGCAGTAAACCGCCTGCATGCGGAAAAAAAATATGCTGTGCAGATATACAAAATAGAAAAGAGGAGTAAAAAAAAAAGATATGCCTTTTCATAGGACTTATTCAAGCTATACAGCGAGGCGAATCTGAGAGAATTAGAAGTCCTACAAGGATTTATTATTGGCGGATACAATCTTTACAATATAAGATATTCAGATAACACAGTGTTGATAGCAGACACGGAACGAAAACGACGAAAACTCCCCTAGAAGGCAGTGAAATAAAGCGAGAAGAAAGAATAAAGCATCAACTGCAGAAGCACAGAATACATGATTGTTAGCAAAAGCATGAACTCAAAGTGCAAATTATAAATGGGTGATATCAAAATCAAACAAGTACAGAAATATAAATATCTGGTAAATGTTTTAACAGAGGACGGCAAGTGCAGCCATGAAATCTGAAGGAAGATGCATTACAAAAACTAAGCAGAGTATTAAGAGACAGAAAAATTTCTTTAAAATCAAAGAAAACATTACTGACCTATTATGTAATATCAGTCCTCCTATATGGCAGTGAATACTGGACAATCTCCTCAAAGATGAAGAAGGGATTTAAAACAACAGGAATGTGTTTCTACAGAAGGACGCTGAAGATATCATGGATCGAACATGTGAGCAAGTTTTAGAGAAAATGGAAACAAAAAGGAAGCTTATACGTAACATGAGGAAGAGACAGTGGAAATTTCTAGCATACATAATGAGAAAAGAAGGTTCGGATAATCTGATACTCAGAGGACAGATTGAAGGCAAGAGGGACAGAGGAAAACAATGCATAATATACTTAGTGAGCATCAGTAAATGGATGGTGAAACAGGGTTTAGGAGAAATAAGAAAAAGAAAAAAATTAAGAGCTAGAAAGGAATTTGTAATTTATGGAAAAAACCATCATCGGAACAAGATTTGCAATTAGAACTTATTTACCAAAAAAAAAAAAGAAAAACTTATTTACCAAAAAAAAAAAAAAAAAAAAGAAAAAAAATTACTAATTGCTGAAAGATTATTGCTTTTACATATTTTTGGCATATTTAAAATCTCCGTACGTCTGTCCATATCTATCTATCTATCTATCTATCTATCTATCTATCTATCTATCTATCTATCTATCTATCTACCTATGCTACTCTTCTTTCTTTCTTTCTTTCTTTCTTTCTTTCTTTCTTTCTTTCTTTCTTTATTTCTTTCTTTTTGTTTATCTATCTATATATCTATCTATCCTACTCTTCTTTCTTTCTTTCTTTCTTTCTTTCTTTCTATCTATCTATCTATCTATCTATCTATGCTACTCTTCTTTCTTTCTTTCTGTTTATCTATCTATCCTACTCTTCTTTCTTTCTTTCTTTCTTTCTGTTTATCTATCTATCCTACTCTTCTTTCTTTCTTTCTTTCTTTCTTTCTTTCTTTCTTTCTATCTCTGTTACTCTTTTTGTATGTATGTAACCCTTTTTCTATCTATCTATCTATCTATCTATCTATCTATCTATCTATCTATCTATCTATCTATCTATCTATCTATCTATCTATCTATCTATATCGTTTGTCTATTCAGTCCTAAGCAGCTTCGGTAGACATGCTGGCGAGCAGCTCATCGAAAAAAAGTGACAAAATTCTCCTATAAATATTCACTAGCCAATTATGCATAAGTCAACTAACAACTCGTGCAATCCGGATGCTAGAACATTCCCATGGCATATGATCAGGGTAGTAGACGTCGCGCCATTTTCAACGGGAAAAAAGGTCACATGATACGACTTTGCGATTGATTTGCAAGTGAATGGCCTCAATATAGCGACGAAAGTCTTCCAACATTTGGTAAATCAGTAATAAAAAACATACAAATTACTTGGTTTTAAACATTTATGCATTTTATAATAGAGGAAAGAAAAAGTTAACTATACCTACCTATATAAGACGTTATTGGGCGTGGATATATGAGTAGGGTGCAAATGCATATAAATGTGTATACATATATAATGTAGATTACTGCCATATCACGTTGAAACATCGGTTCTCGTCTGACCACCGCAGTTAACCAAAGTTGAGCCCGGTCAGTAGATGACCTGATCACTATATAGGTGACCGCTTGAGAATCTTTGTAAGCTTGGATGTGCCGATGGTGTAAGGGATAACGACTCGGAATAATAACTCGGAGAGCAGAGTTCGAATTCCAGTCGAGCTTGTAACATTCATTTACGCGCATATACACTTCATATTTTCTCCCCACAGATATGGGTTAAATAGCAGGACAGCCCTGGTTGGTAACCAGTATAGGGGAAGGAATACTCTGAATTCAAAACGATGGACTTCTTATAAGAGCCAGCATGCCGTCAAGAGATAGGAAAAAAAAAACTATCCAAAGAGCCTGCGATTGTAGCATAGTGCGCCAGTGCAGGGCATAATGTTATGATGTATAGAATACGCTTTGAAGGGCGGAGACAATTGAACATTTTATATAATTTATTTGTGCACATTGTTCAATAAAAACTTAGAATTTACTGAGCCCTCACCTTACGTTCTCGACAGGAAAATCTATCCATATAATGTTGATATGAAGTAAGAATATACACACACGCATACACACACACGCACACACACACATATATATATATATATATACATGCATACATACATACATACATACATACACACACACATATATATATATATATATAGTCTGAGGGAAAGTGAAAGAGAAAAATAAAGAATGACTGAAAAAGATTAATCTCAATGAAGATATATTTAAGGAGCTTTATTTAGTCTGGCTCAAGGCTACAATAGTGAGGTTTCTTTAATGACGGTTGTTTTGCGACAAAATGATAACACTAGACTTGAAACTCTCACCATTTAATACTACATTTTATTCAACGCCTGACTTAGTTTCTGTCTGCCAGTGTGTTTGTGTGCGTATGTGCGTGCGTGAGTGTGTGTGCGTATGTGTATGTGTGTGTGCGTGTGTATGTGTATGTGCGTGCGTGTGTGTGCGTATGTGTATGTGCGTGTGTGTGTGGGCGTATGTGTATGTGCGTGCGTGCGTATGTGTATGTGCGTGTGTGTGTGTGCGTATGTGTATGTGCGTGCGTGCGTATGTGTATGTCCGTGCGTGTGTGTGCGTATGTGTATGTGTGTGCGTATGTGTGTGCATGTGTATGTGCGTGCGTGTCTGTGTGTGCATGTGAGCGATTTTGGTGTCATTCTGTTTCAAAACGGACACCCTATATTGTCATCTCTCGATCTATAAGATACCGTCCCCGCCCAGTTTCCTCTGGGGGTGTGGTTGTTTATATAATCGCGTGTACCATAAATCTTTCTCATTACTGTAAAACGGATGCGAGTGTGGTATTGCGTGCATCTTCATTCGGCGGCCAGTAATGTCCCAAGGACAAGGCATACCCAGCAGATTCTTTTGATGGTTTGGCATGGATTGCATCAATATCGATTCCGCCGGAATCATACTACAGATCGAACCTAATACAAAATCTAAGATTAGTTTGTTCACCGTCTGTAGCAGGAATCGGTAAATTATCCTGGGTGGAATAAAATCGAAATTTGGGTGGGGGATGGGGAATGAAAGGATGAAAATAAATTTACCTTAACAAATAAAGTCTAAATTGCGCGTCTGCCGTGCAAACAGTTTAAAAATAGAGCAAACCCTCTTTTCTCATTATGTGTCCTAGAAATTTCAGCTGTTTCTTCCTCATGTTACGTATAAGCTTCCTTTTTGTTTCCATTTTCTCTAAAACTTGCTCACATGTTCGGTCCATGATATCTTCAGCGTCCTTCTGTGGAATCACATTCCTGTTGTTTTAAATCCCTTCTTCATCTTTGAGGAGATTGTCCAGTATTCACTGCCATATAGGAGGACTGATATTACATAATAGTTCAGTAATGTTTTCTTTGATTTTAAAGAAATTTTTCTGTCTCTTAATACTCTGCTTAGTTTTTGTAATGCATCTTCCTTCAGATTTCAGTGTAGCACTTTTCGTCCTCTGTTAAAACACTTATCAGTTATTTATATTTATGTACTTGTATGATTTTTGTGTCTCCAATTTGTAATTTGCACTTTGAGTTCATGCTTTTGCTAACAATCATACATTCTGTTTTCTTGCAGTTGATATTCAATCCTTTCTTCTCGCTTTATTTTACTAACTTCTGTGGGAGCTTTCGTCGTTTTCTTTCCGTGTCTGCTATCAGACTAAATAGGAAAAGAAGTGCAATCGGATTAAATCAAGTTAATTTTTAAAATTCTTCACGTTATCTTTTAACAATTGCTGTCTAGCGTGATTTGCTTGTCTTGCTAACTGCAGAGAGTGTGTTTTTGTAGAAAGTTGTAATAATACAACTCAGAGATATAAGTTTTTATTCCTATTCTCAAAGCTACATTGATTAAAAGTGTTATAGGACTATATTAGTATGTGTTAGGTTTTTGTGGGTAACGTCATCCTTGAAAATAGCCGTAATGTCAAAAATGTTATTTGCCAACTGCTTTTCTAAAGCGAGTCTCTTGAATCTGTTTATATACGTGTAAAAGTGCATCCCTGGAAATAGTCGTGATAGTAAAATATCAAAAATATATTTGTCGACTTCTTGTCTAAAGCGAGACACGAGAATCTGTTTGCATACACACGAGTTTATATAAATGTAAAATGTGTGGACAAGTCGATATGCTCGGGGCTGACTTTGTGAGCATGATATTTGTATATGCGTTATCGATACCAGTGGTAGTTATTCGAGCGCACTCCCCCCCTCCCACACACGCAAAAAAACGGTAAGATTTTTAATGCTGATTGTCATGGCAAACAGGCAGTTCGTGTCTATTTCGATGTAACGCAATCTTTTTATTTCTCTTTCTTCCGCGTTCATCCTTATACGAAAACAAGTAAATATTAGGTAAAAGAGAGGATAGAGTTCAAAGAGAGAGAGAGAGAGAGAGAGAGAGAGAGAGAGAAGTAAAATAAAGGGAAAAAGAAAGATATAGATAAAGGGAAAAAGAAAGAGAAAAAGAATTACAATGAAAGAAGATATGAGAGAAACCAAATCGCCAACAAAAAAAAAAAAAAAAAAATCTGGCGAATCAGAGATTTAAACAATTAAAGCGGACAGAGAGAAAATAATAAAAAGTTAAGAACGAAAAACAAAACAAAAACAAAAACAAAAAAAAACGAGGTGGAGCAGGAAAGGGCCGATTGCAATTCAAGAAAGACAGAAAGATAAGAGATGAAACAAAAAAATAAAAATAAATAAATACAAACAAAAAACAAAAAGAGAAAAGATAAAACAAAAATTTAAAAAAAATATTAAAATAAACAAATAAAAAAAAAAAAAAATAAATAAATAGATAATGCCTGCAAAGGAAGACGAGAAAGGCAGACAACACTTGATCCATGCATCGTGCCAAAAGAGAAATTTAAAGCACCAGTCTAAATGCACTATAATAATAAGATTTAAAATCTCTGAAATCAGTCTACATTTATGTGCACTCGACATTTTTATATGCTAAGCGACCGTTTAAATCGACTTTATAAGTTTTCTATACTCTTCTATTTCACATTAAACAATCACTCGATATAAAAACGCTTCTAATTTTAATATGAAAGCCCAAATTGTATCTGCGTGAGTACTGATAATATTAGGTTGGTGCAAAAATAATGTCGTTTTTTGACGTTAAAAATACGTCAAAAAAACGACATTATTTTTGCCCCAACCTAATATATACACATGTACATATACTGACCGAACTTTCTACCTCTACAAATAGATTTTATTGGAGCTCTTTAATGTTAGAAGTACACGAAACACTCTCATTTCATTAAAGTAGCGAAGCTTCCGAGAGATATCTTACTGCATCTAACCAGAGTCAAACGAATGCACTCCAACGTTTGCCATAATTAAAGAAAAAACTAATAGCTTTGTTTAAGAACGATGGAAACTTAAATACTGTTAGAAGCTCGGCAGCTGGACTGCTCTTTTCTTAATGGCTCTAAACTTAGAAAACAGGTGAGAAATGTAAATAATCAGCTTCCTTGAAAAAGAATGTTTATATTTTCTGGCGTGTTTGCTTGTGGAGGTCAAAGCCGTTATACAGTTCACATTACAAGGAATTGAGACATCTTGAAATTTTCAAATGTCCATGGCATCTTCCAAAGCGATAGGAAAAATATATAAAGAGAACAATGCAGTTGGATTTTCCACGAGTCTCCCACAACAGCGAACGGCCATAGTTTTAATGTACAGAAGCCTAAAAAAGAAAGATTACCGTATTTGACGGCATATAAGGCGCATTTTGTTTTAATAAAAATATCTTTTAAAATTCCCTTGCGTCTTATATGCTATATGTGGGTTTAAAATTCGAGATAGTCGGCCGAAATTAGCTACCTGGAAACTCCTATTAGGTTAGACTTAAAGATGAAAGAGTAATGGAACACGTGGATGATCATGACCTTACATTTACAGGAAAAATAAAAAGACCCAGCATTGCACAAGTCCGCGAATTGGTGAATCAAGCCTAGGAAAATATCAGACTAGAAATTGTTTTGAAATCTTAAAAAAGTGTGGCATTAGCAATGCTCTCTTGTAACGGAAGATTACGAATTATTTAACGACGATGATAGTAATATTGAAAATGAGTATCAGAATTTTTAATAAGGAAGACGACGAATTTTATGAATTTGAAGATAACTAAAATTTTAATGGTAAATGTACTATTTTGCTCAATTGTAGTAATTGCTTGATTTTTATTTTGTTTTCTTACCTTTGGATATAATAAAGTTTTCATAGATTCGCGTCCTTTTTTTTCTTATTATTTTTCGTTTAATTGTAATCATGGCTTGTTTAAACAAAATAATACCCCATAAATATAGCCTAGGCTGTACTAATAATTTTAATAATTTTACTAATTTTTTCTTGATTTGCCCTGCTGAAATTGGGGTGCGTCTTTATACACCCGTGCGTCTTATATGCCGTCAAATACGGTAAGTTGTATTTTCTTTTACCTTGGTGACCCAGGCATTACTTAGTTTAATTAGTACGCTCGTAAAAGAAGAAGAAGAACAACAAAAAAAAAAAGGGGAAATTTGGGGCGAAGGGGATAGTTTTGCAGATTAGCATTCATTAGATATTCCTTTAACCCCTGGTTAGGGTCCCAGCTAAGGGCAAATAGTTAACTCGGAAACTGGGGTCAAAACACTATGAAAGTGTAAAAACATTTTTGAAAAAAAAAAAATTAGCAGAAATGGCATTTTTTGACAAAACAAAATACCAGAAATAAAAAATTTGTCGGCATTAAATAACCCATTGAGGTGTTGATATGCCGTAAACCAAACCAAACCACAACATTTATCAGAATCAAAAATATTGATTTTTCCATCGTTGTAGAATGGATCTTGTTCACAAGTCACGTTCATAAAGCATCGTTGAGAAATGGGTAACGGCTTGTATTGAGGAATCAAAGAACCGAGTTCGAATTCCAGTCGAATTCGCTATATTTACTTACTTACAAATACACTTGGGAACGGTCTGAATCCATCTCTACCCGCCTCCAGCTATGGGTAAATAGCAGAACAAAACGTGCCCTATAATCCTGTTAACCAGTATAGGAGAAGGCCAACTCTAAATTCAAAACCCCTAACTATGGGTTAAATAACTTCATCAACTCGCAATTATGTCTACACCCCTGAAGAGATATTCAATCTGGAAATGATTCCTCCAAGGAGTAAGAAGGCCCTGGGTCTGTATATGAGCTTTCAACTTTGGTACATTTTTTACTTTGTTTATAATATAAATACATTGTCAAAACTTCCAGGGAACATATATAACTTAAGCAATGCTATCATTCACAAGAGCATTGGTCTTAAGAAGACAGACACCTGAAGAAGGCTGGAGAGTAAAACGGCTGAATCGCTGTGGATATAACAATCTAGATGAGTATACTAGTCCAAATGGAAAGATGCAAAATGATGCTCACTGTAGGTTTTTGTTTTGTTTTATAGTAATAACTAGCCGAAGTACCCGCACCTTGCTGCATGCCACACATTTGTTTTTGTAAGAAAATGATGATTGATTGTAAATTAATGTTATAATATGCGGAGAAAAATGATGCATTTCAAATATTACTCAATGATCTTGCCGATGTGAACTCCATCTCTTGGCTTTCTCTTTCTTTATTTTTGATAGGAGTCATTCCCTTGTTCAAATTTAAATTTAATTTAAATCAAAGGAAAAAAAAAATCAGTGAGGGTGTATGTGCAGAAACCACTTGATCAGGCCTCTTTGATATGTACTTCTGCAATACTTGTTTAAATGGATTGATTAGCAGATTTCAACATTGATATGACAGTTGAATTGTCGTAACAAATATTTATTATAAGGCACTATTCACTGATTGGCGATTTCTTGCTCAACTTGACGCACATATAGTCTCATTTTGATCTTGCCGATATGAGCTACACCCTCTGTATTTCTTCTATATTTTGGATAAGAGTCATTCCCTCGTTCAAATTTAAATTTAATTTATATCAAAGAGAAAAAACAACCTTCAGTTTTTTTGTGCCTCACCAGGGTACCCTTTTGATCGAAATGAAATCTACTTATCCAATTAGCCTGGGTAATGTAGTTTCAGAATATATATATATATTATGGAGGTCCATCTCCCAAACCATAGGAGTTCGATAGCAACAGAAGCTCCAATATTATATAGAGAGATTTGCGTAGGTTCCAACAATTTGTAACAAAAAGTTTCCTTTTGAATCCCAACAAACAGATAAGAAATATCTACTTTTAACATATTCCATGTTGAAGGTTGTTGTGGATTTAATAATGAGCTTCTTCATTCTAAATTCTCGTAAGAAATCCAATTTTTAGCGTCAGTAATTATCTTGTCCCAAACCGACCTTTTCATATCGAATGCTGATTTTCAATGCACTAGATTCTCCCAGCTTGGAAGTGTAGTTCTACATAATCTTCTTAGTTTTTGCTGTGTAGCCTTGTGCAATTTTCTTACAGGTTTAGCAAATAGAACGTGTCAATACGAGGTATGTCTTGTTAAACTCAGGGCAGATAGTTCTTGGTAGCATTGACGGAGAAAATGATCATTATTATTATTATTATTATTATTATTATTATTATTATTATTTAACGTCGTTTTTAAGATTTAACTGAATTGTGTATCTAATTAACAATGTGTGATTATTTAGATTGAGTAATTAACAAAGATTGAATAATTACAGTGAGTAATTAACAATGAGTGAACACTTAGTGTGAATAATTGACAAAGATTGAATAATTACAGTGAGTAATTAACAGAGAGTGAATAATTAGAGTATATAATTAATAAATATTGGATAATTAGAATGAGTAGTTAATAAAGTGTAAATAATTAGAGTGAGTAATTAACAATGAGTAAATAATTAGAGCATATAATTAATAAAGATCGAATAATTGGAATGAGTAATTAACAAATATTTTAAGTAAACGCATCTCTTGTTTTCATTTTCCTGAAAACTTCCTCATTACTCACGTATTCAGTCCATGTTATTCTCAGCATCCTTCTGTTGCCTCATTTTTTCTCTTCATCCGTGAATTGACTGTTGATTATTCATAGAGGTGGACTGACATTGCATAACAGCTTAGTAGTATTTTCTCCTGTTTTTAACGAATTTCTCTCCTGTTTTTAACGAATTTCTCTCCCTGTTTCTTAATATTTTGCTTATCTTTTGGAAGGCCACTTTCATTATGTTGACGCGCCTTCGGATTACGGTGTCACATTTTCCCTCCTCCAAAATATAAATAATAGTAAAACTACTAGGATACTAATAGTAAAATAAGGAAAATTCATCAGACATGGAAACTAAAAGCATTACTCTTGGGCATATTACTTGGAACCAGAAAATTATAATAAAGACTTTCTTTATTTTACATACAACCAATCTTTCCCGTGAACAGGTAGTAAAGCTTCCATGTCTGGCTATTTGCGATTGGGACAGCCTTGTTTTGTTCTTGCGTCAGACAGGAGATAACAGTCAGACTCTGCTCTCTGGAGATTCATAATCCGTGGTATTACCATTCCATTACACTAAAAGGTGAGAGTCGAGAGTCACCATAACGTTTTGATCTCATAACACTAAATATTTTGAATAGATATTTAATATTTATTTCCTTAACTCCCAATTTGTCAGCGTTTAGGAGTACGTTTAGGGTTAAAGGTTAAAGGTTAAATTTAGGTTCATGGTTTGCTTTTCTTTGTAGGAATAACGAACAAAAGCGAATATTTTATTTTGTTTTCAGCGAGCAAAGGCAAATGTAATATAAACTTATTTTTCCTTTTTGGGCTTCTGTATATTAAAATTACGAACGTTAGCTTTTGCTCAGGACTAACAAAAACAACAGTAAGATACGGGGAACAGGAAGCGCAAATAAAAAGAAGCGTTACTCAAGTCTAAGTATTTCTGTAATTGAAAGTGTAAACTCATAAAAGTTGCAGCGACAAGTCCCTTGCATCGACAATTTATTAAACAATTTATTTGGAAGTTACATAGCGTGACGTTAAATTCAAAGTGATATTCCGAAGATGATTAGCCTGTAGAATATACCTCATATAGAAAAACGTCCCATCAAGGTTTTTTTTTAATAATTATTATAGTTTTATATTATAAGAATTATTTCCTATATTAATATTTGCGATTTGAGGCTGGGCAACATGAAATACAGCAACATAATTCCTCGATTTGCATAGTCAGAGAAAAGCCCTACGTGTGTCAGGTTCCACATTAAATATCATTCTGTGTTGTACCTGACCTTATCTCTAACTGTATATGACTTGTTCCTTGAGGACTAATCAAAGCTTCCCCTCCCTTGTGGTTTTCAGAAGTATCTGTCTCTTTACAACGTCTCTTTTTTTGTCATTGTGAAGCTGTAGGGAATTGTCATAATTTTCTATGTGAGGATAATGATGTGATTTCATGTGTCTCTTATCGAGACATCACCACTAGTTAGCTGGCCTTGGCTTCTTGGGCATCCGCCATTTGATGGGTCTTATTTTTCTTCCCAACTAGTTGCTAGCCAATCTCCCCATCTACACTTGACGGAAACAACAGGTTTAATCGCTGATGTTGTTAAAAAAAAAAAAAAAAAAAAAAAAAAAAAAAAGAAAAAAATGAGGACTATATAATTGCTTAACTGTCCGAATGAAGATCGGGACACCCCCATTTGCAGGTTCAAACAAATCGATTACAGGCAGTAGGCGAATATTTTACGCGGAGTAACGTATGCGCATAACTGAATTCATTCTTTTGGGTCTAGGTTTAACGTATTTTTTCTAAGTAAGATAAGACATTGGTAGTAAAGTCCCAAGGTTGAAAGTTTTTTTTCTCTTAGAGTCTGCTTTCGTTCCCCTTGGTAGATATAGAAACTTCCCATCCCCCTAAAAGAAGTACTTAGACATTGTGGCTGCCCTGGGAAGATCAGATTCCGGTTCTTGTCTTACTTGCAAGAATTTGTGGTTTCTGTTTAAACACAGTAGAAGTTTCTGCAGCCTCTTCAGTTACACGTTCTTTCTTCAGATTTCATTTCACGCTCGTGTTTAGTGCGAGTGAAATCGGCAAAGCATTTTTAAGATTTCTTTTATTTTTATTTTTTTGTTTAACCCAGTCTCATTGGCTACTTAACCGGGTGGGAAAAAAATTTGGATGTAGAAATATAAGGAACCTTAATCTGAACATATACAGAATTTCAATCTGAAGAAAAATACACGTGGGAGCAAAGAAATACGAGAACTTCTTCTTGATCTATGTGCTGTGTCCCTTCAGGACGTGGGCGATTATGGCTCTCCACAATTTCCTGTTTTTGTAGCTCTTAGGAAATTGTCTTTTTGCAATCTCTCCTAATTCCTGTTCTGCCAACTATTTACACAATCACTTTAGTTAGGTTATTCGTTCTTGTCCCCTTCTGTCTTTCCCCTAATATGTCCTGTGCGTGTTAAATTTTCTAAGCTCTCTTTCCACTTCATGTACCTTAGAAAATTCAATTGATTCTTTCCGATTCTAAGTATAAATGTCCCTTTTCTCTAAAACTCGTCGTTGCTCACATGTTCATTTTATGGTATTCTCAGCATCCTCCTGTAGAACCATATATTAAAAAAGCTTTCCCCAAAATATGCGTCCCTGCTTTTGGTTCGATTTTTGATGTCATGTCTCTTCAAAACGAACTTGATCATGACTCTCCTCAGAGTGAATTGATTTGGTTTCTTAGAAAAGATTGGAGAGTGGTTTCCCGTTGCCTTATCCCCGATGTGAATTCAGTTTTCCTTCTTTTAGATTGGTTGCTATCCGAGACTATAACCCAGACAACCCTGTCATTTAACTCATTACTGGGGTGGAGAAATAGATATATACACGCCTTTATCAACGGCATTTATACCAGAGCGAAGGCCAGGGTTTGAACACGAGTCGCTGATTCCACTTCCCGTGCCAATAACCGTTATACGATCCGACAATCAATGTTTGTAATGGAATCGATTTATTTGACTGACTTGAAAGCCTTGCGCAATATTTATTTTCTTTTTTGAAACCTTGTCTTGATACAATCTGAAATTTATTTAATATCTATAAGCATGTCACAGTGTTTGAAAAAGTTTAAAGAGAAAAACAGGTTTCTGTTCATAGTTACACCCCCGCTTGCATTTTGTACACGAATACATTGGCACAGACAACACGCACTCACACAAATGGGAAAAATATTTTATAACATATATTTTTATAACTTCTTGGTCAGGTCGAGGCAAACGGATAGCCTAATATACAAATTACAAATTGAACATACCAAAATCAAATAAGTACAAACATTTAATTTTCTGCGAGGTGTTTTAACAGAGGACGGAAAGTGCGACACTGAAATTCCAAGGCATATTGGGACAGCGAAAGATGTCTAGTAAAAGCTAAGCAAAGTATTAAGAAAGAGAAAAAAAATATTTAGAAACAAAGAAAAGATTACTGAACTGTTACATAATATCAGTCCTCCTACCGGGCAGTGAATACTACCTCAGTTTTCATCACAGATGAAGAGGTGACTTGAAGCAACAGAAATATGGTTTTACAGGAGGAGGGTGAGAATACCGTGGACCGAACATGTGAGCAACGACGAAGTTTTAGAGGAAATGGAAACAAAAAGGAAACTTATATGTAACATCAGGAAGAGACAGATGAAATTTCTAGGGCATATAATTAGGAAAGATGGGTTGGAAAATTTGATACTCACAGGTTAGATTGAAAGTAAGGGCGAGAAAGAAAACAACGCATAACCTACTTAGTGAGCTTGAGTAAATGGATGGTATAAAAAGGTTTATCAGAAATAACAAAAAGAAAAATTTCATGAAGAGCTACAAAGGACAGGAGAGTGTAGAGGGCTATGATCGTCTATGTATTGAGGAGACACGACACATAGAAGGCTGAGATATTTTCAGTATCTTCCAGAACACTATGTCAGATTTTCTGTAAGTGAATGTTTTGAAAATAAAACTGGTTTAACCAACTAATGCAGGTTAAATTTTCCGAGTCTTTCTCGATTTAAATGAACGATATAATATGGGAGTTTCCATTTAAAAATATCTATTCTTATTAAAAATATTGATAATAACTTATTTTACGATGTGTCAAGTTTTATTATGCAAACAAACTCTATGATACATAAATTGTTTTATCTATGAATAAATACAGATATATAGGATATATAGAAACATGTTTTTATTAACACAAAATGCAATATATCCGAATAAATTACTAAACACTTAGAACAAGCTGCGCTAAAGGGAATTACACCCAACACCGTAAATTGCTACAAAACATTAACGTGAAAATATCTCCTTTCTTATAGGAAATACTCACTCCCAAGCAAATATATATGACCATAAACATTTAAAAAAAATATTAGGTTGGTGCAAAAATAATGACGTAATAATGTCGTTTTTTGACGTAAAAAATACGTTAAAAAACGACATTATTTTTGCACCAACCTAATAAAAGGAACGCGGTACCTCAAAACTTTTAAAAGATTTAAAATAAATAAATACGTAAATAATTTATCAAAATCAAATAAAAGATAATTAAATAAATGAATAAAAAATCGATATTTGATTCGTTTCGTTCATCCGGCAATAAATTACATCACTTACCGCAGTTGGCTTTAAGAATATTTTAGCGCTTTATTAAATTTAAATTTTGAATACTTCATGATATTTTCCTCCACTTTACTTCCGTTGATAAATACAAATTGCGAAATAAAATGTCTAGATTTACCTTGATAAAGTCCCTGAAGTGACAAAACCCTTTGGTAAAGAAAAAAATTTATTTTTATCTTTATTTATACCTTTCAATGACAGACTTGAATCTATTTTTTCAAGATGGACAACAATTTTAAGTTTACAGAGTGTGAAGGAACATTGAATTGCATGAATATACACTTGAGCATAAAACGTCTCAAGGAAAAAAGGAAAGGATTTGTTCAAGAACTTACCTTCATGTCATTATCAACTTTGATGGGACATATACGAGGTGCATTCTACAGGTTTTGAGACTTTTAAAGGAGAGTCAGTTATAACTGTCCTGGATTAATATCATATATTATTACTATACATCTAATAAAATGGCCTGTCAACATTTATTTGAAGCAGACGGTTCTAACAGCTCTTTGGACACAGCATACTAAACACTGACTAGTTTTCAGAATGCAGCGCGGACGTGCATGCAATTTGGATGCTCGCTTTGCAATAAAGCAAAAACGCTATAGAAACTTATGACATGCTCCAGACTGCTTATAGATTAATCTTTATGAGCCGAACATCTGTTTTTCGCTGGAACAAGTTTAACGATGACAGATGAGACGAAAGGTGTGAGCGGAAAAGGAACGTCAGGACATCAGAGCTGGTTGGGAAAATTTGCTTTACTGGATGAAGACCGTAGTGTTTCTATAAAGGCAATATGCATACAGGTTGGAGTTGGTGTGGCAACTGTGCACAAAATTATTCATGAAAATCTGAACATGCGCAAAGTTTGTTCCCAGGGTGCACAGTGAAAATCAGACACTATTTACATTATTCGGTCTATTGTCCTCATCTTTGTTGCCATATTTATCATAAAGTTTCGGTCGTTGTACGCTCCGGCCTTCTTCAGGTGGTTGGAATAGGGTAGACTCTTCTATTTCCACGTGCCATGTCTAATGGATTTCAGTTATCTCTTGTTAATTCACCTCTCCAAGTTTTCCGCTGCCTTCACCAGGTATTGAACTCACAGCTCTTTGGATTCTGTCACTGGATCTAACCAACGCCTTTATCAACTGTGCCATGTGTCCTTAAGAACAGTCTACCCAGCGAGCGGAATAAAGGGTTCAGCTCAATATTCCAACCACCTGAAGAAGGCCGAAGCATACAACGGCCGAAGCGTTGTGATAAATATGGCAACATCGATGAGGACAATAGTCCGAATAATGTAAATAGTGCCCACAATACCTCATCTCAGAAATATAAACAGATACAGAAAGAAAGACGCATTGGATGGAGATTGTTGATGGACATCAAAATTATTCCACATTCTTCTTAGAGTCCAGGCCCTGCTCCCTGTGACTTTTGGCTATCTCCCAAGCTGAAGGATAAACTTTTTGTCGTTTTGAAGACATTGAGAAGACGAAGCAGGCTGTGACGAGGGTCGTGGATACCTTCACTTTGGCTGACTTCCCTGGGTTCTTCACGAACTGGTTGGAGCGCTACAACAAGTGCGTTTAAATAGGAGCATCCCATTTTGAAGTAGATTAGATTTTTTGTTAATAAATGTCTCTCCTGAATCAGAATGTAATGTTTAACCGAAGATGAAGCCCGTAGCAAAACATCGTAGTCGAAACGTCCGGGCACGCCATAGTATTTGTTTACTATCCAGTTGCAATAACAGTCTTAAGTTTTCGAAATATACAGACATGTTTATATAAGCTTAAGTTGTGCGGGGACGTAGAAATACCTGAGTTCAGACCCACGGTAAACCCACTGAGAATGCGGAGCGCCTTTGTCTGTTTTGATAAACCCCTATCTCTTGTCAGGAGATCCAACTCGGAGAGAGTAAACTATTATGTAAAACTTGAAATGCAGTTGGTTTTGTTAGACATTTTCATGACGGTCGTCTTCGAGTATAGAATCCAGAGGTTGGCAGTGAATATTTCGGAGACAGTAGGAAAGCGTAGTTCAGATTCTCAGTGGATATCTTAGCAGAGCGTAGTTCCTCCTTCTATCCTCTTCGCCTGTCAAGTTAGCGCTGGTCCTTCCGGTAGGTTAAACAAAGATGGCCGCCTTTATACACGACGAATACAATGTTCTGCGGCTTCTGATTGTTTAAGCTTCTATTGGTAGACTATAAAGGAAGTTGAGTCATCTGGATTGGCTCACTAGTCATATATATAGATACACAAAAAACCGTAACAGGTTTCTGGACGTTCCAACCTTTGTTGAACCGCTAGTGTTATATAGGACTACTCTGAAAAGTGGATTTAGAACTAGGCATACCTTCATCCAATCTAAACAAATTCACGTACAAGAACTTCTTCGACTCTTGAAACGACATAAGAACTTCTGATTTTTGATTTTTGTAAATCCATGCGGCTTTGGGAGCATGATAAGGCATATAAGTATAAAAAGCTTGGAGTATATCATTTTTAACCCGCACGTAGGCGGATAGGGATATTGGTCGTTTCGTTTCTAACGGTGGCATTCGACAGCTCCTCATGTGATTGAGCAGTCTTTTTTTTTATTGGGATGACATTCCTCACCAACTAGCAAGAAGAACAGATGAAAGGTGATCTAAACAAAGCTTAAAAAAATAAGACCGCTGGGTTTATATAATCGTTGATACAACAAAATTAACCCTTCCCGTTAAATTCTCTATCGTGACAAATTATCTTTTGCTTCTAAAACTTGGAACGGGTTTAATTAAGAAAATAGAAGATAACGCTTGACATTGAATTTAATATTTGAAGATCAATGCTGACCTGAAAGAAGCCAGGAGAGCGAAAAATGTGAGGAAATAAACTGTTAGAATAGAAATTACATCTAATCCTTTCAAATGTAAAATAAAACCTTGATGTCAATCTAGTACTGCGATTAAATTAAAAATCCAGAAGAGAATTCATTAAAACAATTATCATGAAAGTATTTATTAAAAAGGCAGAGGGAAACTATATTACGGCAGTTGGAAAGTGAATGAATCTGAGATGCCAGGCCCGGTTCAATAGTATTACCAATTTTTAAACTCGTCATCTACTTCGCAGCTGGCAGTTGTTCACTTTCATGCGGATGAAATACAAATAACCAGGAAAAGTTAGAATCTAATCCTGGACAAATACGACGTTTGCATAATGGTATCCCATTCCGTAAACTACAAGAACTGCCAGCTTCTGCGCGTCGTAGATCTCTAACTTGCAGAAAACTACCTTGTTACGATTTTCATATAGTTGCATTGTCTGGGTTTGGGCGAGGATTTCGAGATATATGTAATAGGAGTAGCAGACCAGATATGGTTGTAATATTCACTGCACGGAAGAATGATAGATTTATGAGTGTCCAAGGTAACTTTTAGCAAGAAAAATTGTCTAATACGACACAATAAATTAACTCTCCTAGTAGTATAAAAAATATTAAAATTTAGTCTTATGTGTGCAAGTGTACATGAGCTCTTGTAATCTGTTTACCATTTTCTCATCACCCATATTCTGTAATATCATCATTTTTTCACCGACGAACAAATTACATTTTTTTTCACCGATGAACAAATTACATTTATTGCCTTTTTCATGCCAGATGCCCTCTCCACACTTAATATTCCCCCCCCTCGATCATAAGGTCCAGTTTATTTGCTTCTCTCCACAAACATGCAGCTAACGAAATTGCGTTTTTATAGTTAGCATTATAATTGGCATGCTCAGCAGGTGGTTATAATACATTTACTTCCATTCACCCTCCGCAGCACCGATGTAAAATATTTCATCCTCATCACTACAAATTTTGCCATTATAGACCACATTTTTTCTCAATCTACCGTTCAATGGACATTTAACTCTGTTATGGCAGTTAATTCTCTGGCATTACAACGCCGATGATTATTATTGGGTAGCAATTTGCTGTTATAGCTACTCATTTTTTTGCCATGGCCGATATTTATCTTGTTCTTGTTGAAAGGTTGCCTCAGTAAATCATTATTGAAGTGCTTAGTTATTAGCTTGAAGAATTTTCTTGCGAGATTGGTTTGTATGGACTTGCTGAAATGGAGGTGAAACAGGTTATTTTCATGTCACGTTTGCTTTTTTTTTTTTTTTTTTAATGTTTTTGTTCTTTACTTTCGAGTAAATTATTGTATTAGTGGGGCCACATTTTAGCATGGTCTGCTGATAAATGGACCTGACCTCTTCGAACACCTTTTTTGTTGGTGGAATTGGTAGATAGCCGCAATTGCACTGACGTGTATGTGACATGTTATGGCTTGTGGTCGTCAGAATCATTGTACACATATGTGATGCTACTCACTTTTCTATACAGTCTATATAGGCTATTGTTTACGTTTAGTGGTACATCCAGGAAGTTGACTTCTCTAGTTCACACCTCTATTTTCACCTTTAGGTCGTGATTTAATAGGAATTCGCTTATCGCTTTTTTGGCTCTTTCAAATTCCTTAGGGTTTTTCCCTTAGTACCATAAGCCCATCATCTCTGTATAGCCCTGCGTCACGCAACTCGAATTGGTGTCAAAGCCCACATAACAGATTAGACGTCTACTAATTCGCACGTCAAAGTTTTTGTTGCACCTTTTAAGCGACAACTCATAATTATGATACAAAATGACCCGCTGCGCTACCTTGATTATTTCAATTCCGTTATCATCAATGCAGCAGTACCCCTTGACAAATTCTCTCACTCCCATTAAGACTTTATTAGATATTGAGGGGTAATTTTCTTCATTTTTTTCAAATCACTTTCTCTTCCAGAAACTGTAACTATGGTCTGCACAGCCCATTTTCAGTGCAAACGAAATGTTAGTGCCGTGGGTATTTAGCAAACACAAATATGTCTGAGCAAGCGTCTACAACAGGGATTAGCTGGCAATAGTAGTGGATTTCATATTCTGCTGATGCCTATTTGTTATAGTCGAACACACCTATTCTATAGTTAATAGACTATACCCCCTATAATAAGTGGGAGTAGTAAGAGTAACGTGGAGTCGCTCAGTGAGTCGGTCTGAGTTCAGTCTGAAGCCGGACGACCAGCTATCCGGTTGAACTCTTTGCCTTCGGGCGGGGAGGAATCCGAACGAGGCTACGCCGAAGGGTGGAGTCCCTTTCGGCGAGGTAAACCGACCCTGAACCCGTTTATACGGGTTCAAAGGGCATATTTTTGGCCGAGCCCACGGGCTCGGAGATCCCACGGGCTCAGAGATCCCACGTTAAACCGGCCTTGTGCTACATGATGCCCTCGTGGTGGGGTGACAAAATACCGCTCAGTGGGTTGGTCAGTCAGTCGATGCCGGACGACCGTTAGTCGGATACTAAAGTATCAGCGACCACAACTAGATTTCTCTGCGTCATTACCTATTATATCAAGTTCCTAACGTTTTGTACGTCGAACCTATTTTAGGACCGACTTAGTACAAATACAAGCCTCCACTGTGAAAGTACTCCATACCACACTTGGCGACGAGGAATCGAACTAATACGGAGGAAGAAAAAATTCGTTCGCCATAACACACTTGGCGACGAGGATTCAAACTCATACGGAGGAAGAAAAAATTCGTTCACCATAACACACTTGGCGATGAGGATTCGAACTCATACGGAGGAAGAAAAAATTCCTTCGCCATAACACCCTTGGCGACGAGGATTCGAACTCATACGGAGGAAGAAAAAATTCGTTCGCCATAACACACTTGGCGACGAGGATTCGAACTCATACGGAGGAAGAAAAACTTTCGTACTCCATAACACTATTTTAGATAAACAAGAAATAATAACTGACAATTATTTATCTAAGGAATTCAATAAAAAATTACTATCCTTACATTTGTTGTTTTGATCAGTACGTTTCAGCCGATATGCTATCTTGGGATATATTAGGGTGAGTATTCCTACTTTTACTATTTTTTTTTTTTTTCTGTTGTTTATCACTGCTCACTGGAATAATAACACGCCTTCAGAATAATTTACCAAGGACGTCATATTGTCTTGCAGGTAGAGTCACTTCTTAGGTTATAACTACAGCTAAATAACCCTAGATGCTTTTTATTTTTAGCCAAATGATATTATCTTTTTCAACTACTGATTTCTATTCTTAAAATCATCAGTCTCGTGTGAATTCGACCAGTGCCCTAACAACTTAACTAAGTCTTTTAGTAATTAGGTATTTATTAGTATCTAATTAAATCTGACAAGTATTAGATACTGGATTAAATTTTGTATTCTTATCTCTGTCATACTTTTGTTGTTTGACCTCTTCGGCCGCCATCATTTCGCGTCGTTAGTAACAAACATGAATTGCATAGCTTAGCTTTAAGCAGAGATGGTATTAATAAAGATGGTCAGTTGAACAAATCTTTTCGCTTCAACATCCGGTTGTTATAGCTAATTGACGGTCAGCGATAAACGCTCAGGCGCGTTTAATCGTATCTGCTCTATTGATCATAAACGTCAGGCACATTGTCAAACACATATGACCACATGTGTAGCAAGGGCATTCGAAGTGGAAACTGTTTTTTGAATGTTTCTACCTTCCTATGTTAATGGACAATGCAGACTTTGCGAGCTTATGGACAGATCTAAAACGTCTGAATATCTTTGGTGATGAGAAATCATTATTCAAACTATTTACATGCAGACTATCATCCTCATATATTGCTATTATCACCACGTTCCGCAGCATTCATCAGCTGTATATCAATCTGGGTAACCTACAGGGAATTCCGAACTGAACCCTTTATTTATTCTACAAGGGTAGACTGTTCTCGTTCGGCTGCCCATGTATTGTTTAGGGGATAATAGCTAGGTGAATTAAAGCGGTCTTTCGTGAATTTGGTAACATAGTAATCGTGAGTTCAATCTCTGTGTCGGGCAATGTGTACTTAGAATCGGTGGAATGATTAAGTAGTACTAAAAATAGAACTAGATGATATCCATGGACATGGGCTGTGGAAATAGAACGGTCTATCCTCGTAGATTAAATAAAGGGTTCCACTTGGAATTCCCTGTATGTTACTCGGATCGATATACACCTGATGTAGGCCGTAGGGGACAGCAGTCGAAACGTTGCGATAACAATGAGGACAATAGTCCGCATGTAAATAGTATAAATGTAAAACGCTTTTGCTGATGACTAAATTTTCCACATTCGTGGTGTTCAGGATTCTTGCTCGAGCATGCGAAGGCCTTGTTTTTTTTTTTTTTTTAAATCTATATGCCTTCAGTTCTCTAATTCTTTACACTAAACACTTGTAAAATGGCACAATTCTATAGTGTAAAAGAAAAAGAAATTATAATGAAAGGAAGGAATAAGAACCTTTCAGAGTATGGATATTGACTAATCAATTTCTGAATAACTTCTCAAAAATTTCCAATAATCCAAAAATTTCCAATAATCCAAAAATTTCCAATAATCCAATAATGTCCAATAATCCAAAAATTTCCAATAATTCAATAATGTCCAATAATCCAATAATGTCCAATAATCTTTCAGCACCTTCTGTAAGAAAAATATGATTTAATCGCAGACTTTTTCTGTTAATAATGTCCACCCACCATTACAATGGTCAAGAGGCACTGACGGTGGTGTTTTATATGAATGTAAGAATTAGAAGAAAGAAGTAAAAATTATGAAGCTATGGGAGATGGCTAACGATTTACCCTTGAATTGAAGAGGTTAAGATTGCAGCGTCCGAGGAAGCACCTACGTAGGAGGCTATTCTACAAAATATCGGTTCTATCAATATCAACTGGCTGTAAATTCCACGTACAATTGACATATGGAGAAAAATAGGATGATTCGGCTCCGTAGACATACGATAACTTAGCTGTAAAGGTCTGAACGGGTGGGACTAATCAATGGAGTTCGTCCGAACATTTGCCATAGAAATAACGATAGATTGGTTGGAATAATTAATTTCAATATGTAGTCAAATTCATGACAAAAACTCAGATTAGAACTGGAGGAATGATTGACTGATTCGTATTTTACGGTTTATCAACCCTGTGGCTTATTTAAAGATATTTTGAATTGTAAGAATAATACATTTTTACGATTAAATATTGCATTAACATTTTTTTTGAGATTTAAGATATTTTTTCCAGATACAAGTTTTACTAATTAATCCATAGTTAGGGGATGAGACGGATTTTTTAAACCTTTTTTTTTTAGATATTTTGGGCATAAATGAATGTAAGAAATTCGATATATCAAATCCGAGTCCCATTCTAAGTAGCTATTCATTACGCCACCCGCAAATCCTAGAACTCGTAGAAGAGAATCTTAAAATACCCTTCCGATAAAAAAGGCACATTACATTATATTAGAATTATAAAAATGGAGAATTGTAGTTAATCTCCAGAAAGAAGCAACTATTTAATATATATTGACGATCTGAAAATTGTTTGAAAAAGAATCTCATTTGGAAATTTGAGACAAGGTCAATAAGCAGTGTTGAACAAAGGGAAACACGTAGCAACAGAATAAAATCAACTACAAACGAATGAGATCATCAGGATGCTGAGTGTAAAAAGAGCAGTACATTTAGGTTGAAATATTGGAAGTAGATTCGTTTAAACACAATGAAATGAAAAAAAAAAGAATAAAAATGGCAGAATCATGACCATTTTGAAAACTACAACCAATAGCAGAAACATGATCAAAGACATGAATCCATAGACAATATCCATAAGATATTCAAAAGCATTCCTAAACAAAAACAACTAAGCGTTCAAAATTCTTGACTTTAATAATGAGATTATTTACATTATTCGGACTATTGTCCTCATCTTTGTCGCCATGTTCATCACAACGTTTCGGCCGTTGTACGCTCCAGCCATTTTCAGGTGGTTGGAATATCGAACTGAACCCTTAATTTCGCTCACTGCGATAAAGTTCCACGTGCTATGTCTAATGGATGTCAGTTATCTCCTGTTAATTCCCCTCTCAAAATTCTCCACTGCCTTAAACAGGTATTGAACTAATACTCTTTGGATCCTGTCACTGGATCTAACTAACGTCTTTATCCACTGTGCCATGTGTCCTTGAGAACATCCGGGTATAGATTTCTGGGTAATGTCTTCAGCAACCATTTTTTTAACCAGTGCAATTTTTGTTGTAGAATCGCTTTTCTCTGGCACTCCTTATTACTGGTTCCCATATTATATTTATTTCTATGCTTGGTCAGCTCAGGTGATTTTTATATTTCTTTCCGCAGCTGCACGGGATAGAGTACGCACAGTCTTTAGTCATGTTATCCTCTATGGGGTGGGGGTCTAACTCGGGAGAGATATCTGCGAAGTGTCGTCTCGCTTTTGAAGGTTGTCCTGATTTTATATGGACCGCAGATCCTTTGTATTTTCTCTGATAACCCCTTTGCATAAGGCAGGCAGACTGTTTTCTGAGTATTGTTTTCCCTCTCCTCTTGTACCCGCCTATCCCAGTTTTTTGAGGCTGCTGCTATGTACCCAGAGTAGTTGTTACGTTGTAGGATACTAATTAAACTGACCAATTCTTTATCTAATGTCTTCTGGGTCGCCACTTACGCTGTATGGATGGTTGGAGTTTAAATTGAGGTACTGTCCGGTGAATGTGGGTTTACGGTATACGGATGTATTGCGCCCATGATCTGTTCGAGATATTAGAACATCCAGGAATGGGAGTGTGTCGTTACTCTCTCCATTGTGAACTGTATCGAAGGTCTTGAGTTCACATGGTCCAGTAGAACCTGAACATCTTCCTGGTGTGACCAGAGTATGAAGGTGTCATCTACGTACCTTAACCATATAGTTGGCTTTAGAGGTATATATTCTAATGTCATTTCCCCAAAATATTCCATGTATCTGTTCGCTTTTGCTGGTAATAATGGCGAGCCCATTACTAAGCCATCATCCTGTCAATATATGTGTGATCCCATTCCGAAGTGTGTTGTTTGTGTACAGAAAGTCAACATCTCAATCAGATTATCTATTGGAATACTGGTCCTTTCTTTTAGGGATGAGTCAGAGGCCAATCTGTCTCTGACTACTGAGAGTGCCTCCTCTGTGAGTACCTTGGTGAACAAACTCACCACGTCCAAACTCACTTTCTGGTTGGATAGGATGGGGGCATCTTTGATTATTTATACGAAGTGGGCAGAGTTTCGGACATATGAAGCAGGCTTTCCAATCAATGGGTCAATTATATCTACAAGGAAGCGTCTCGGAGTGTGGCACACGGAGCCTTGGCAACTAAAAATTGGCCTGAGCAGAATACCGTCTTTGTGAATTTTAGGGAGACTGTGTATGTGAGGTAGTTTGGTGTAACGCTGCAATATACCTGATTAGTATCTGCGACAGTGTGCGTTCCGTTTTCATTGTAGGATCCTTTTTTACGTTATTGTAGCTACCATTGATAATGACGTTTTCCAGCCTTCTTGTATAATCTGATTTGTCCATCACTACAGTTGCATTGCCTTTGTCAGCCGGTAGTATGATGATGTTTTCGTTCCTCTCCAGCCTCTATAGTTTCGTGATGTTTGACCTGGGCAGCTTGGTTCTCTCGAAAGGCTGTCCCACCTTCCATCATAGTTCATCCGCCTGAGCCTGAGGGATATTCAGGCCACCTCCTTGACTCTGGCAATGATGTCCAAGTATGGCATTCGTCGGATGGTTGTGGCGAAATTGAGATCTTTATTTTATACTGATTCCCCAGAGGAAATTCAGCTGATATTGGCGGATATTGATTACCTCATTCACTGGTGGGTGATGGACCTTCTGTTTAATTTTTGTACTTGGCGGGCCTTGACTACATCGAATTCATGTCTGAAGGATTTATCCAGGTCGTTTTGGATCCTTCTCTGGTCTTCTTCATTGGTAATTCTGTTGAAGAAATCCTCGAGCCTCTGGGAGATATGAGCTTGTAGTCTCTGTTTTATTCAAAGATTGTACTGGATTCTCTCTCTGAAAAGGTCGTGTCCCACTTTCTCTGCGACCAGACGAGCTCTCCTTGAATTGACGGGAAGTCTTGGTGCCAAGCCTGAAGGGATGAGTTGTAGGTCTCTGCATCGGTGTAGGAATGTCAGATGGTTCTGGTAGGATTTTCAACTTGTCTCCATATTTTCGGTGTATCAGGTCCTTACCGATCCTTCAGTGTCTGTCTATATTTGTGAGATGAGGTATTATATACACTATTTACATTATTCGGACTATTGTCATAATCTTTGTCGCCATGTTTATTACAACTTTTAGGCCGTTGTACGCTCCGGCCTTCTTCAATATGTCATTTAACAATGACATATTTTGCAATAAAGGGAATGAAAAATGTAAGAAAGTCTGCCGAAAGTGTTTGAGCCTGAATATGTCCACACGCACGCATACAAACACACACACACACACACACACACACACACACACACACACACACAGACACGCACGCGCGCACACACACACACATATATATATGTGTGTCTTTGTAGAATAATATGCAAATAAATAGCACAAATTGAAATGTAAAGGTCATATTTATTTTTATATTGAAGCCGTTAAAGTCTTCTAGATTTTAAATGTAGCCCACTCCAAACACATCTCGCTTTTAATCGATTTCAAGTATAGCTCACTAAAGAAAGTGATCTACTTGGAATAGGATAATTTCAAATCAGTAAAGTTAACGGGTTCAATACCAAAAAAAAAAAAAAAAGAAAAGAAATGAAAAAACAAATTTCTGCCCGAAACATTTGATAGGATAATGACTATCTGTTCCTCAAGAAATCCAATGTACTAAAATTACTTACATATTTTGACTCACATTTCGACATGAAGACGCCTGCCAGACGGAAGTGAAACTAGTTGTTTAAATAAGTTTTACCACATTGTCTTATATTTGCAGGGCGTGGCAGAAATATCTATCTATCTATCTATCTATCTATCTATCTATCTATCTATCTATCTATCTATCTCAGTCTTTTCATAACTCAGTGAAACACAATCTTTCGTCTACGACAGAAACTGTTATTTTCTATTTGCTTAAGCGTAGAAAGTATAAAAACGGCTAATATTTGATTCCAACTTTGATTTTGTGACCAGGATAATGATATTTCCTAAATTTACCTATTCACGTTGGTAAAACAGGCCAATGCGAACATTCTCGTTTAGCAAAGTATGAACAAAACGACATATGATTCAAAAGTAGCATTTATCTATTCTAGGATTACATAAGAACATTCTCATTCATGCAAAGTATAAACAAAACGACATTTGATTCAAAAATAGCATTTATTTATTCTAGGACTACACAGAAATATTCTCGTTCATGCAAATTATGAATAAAACGACATTTGATTCAAAAATAGCATTTATTTATTCTAGGATTACACAAGAACATTCTCGTTCAGCAAAGTATGAACAAAACGACATATGATTCAAAAATAGCATTCATTTATTCTTGGATTACACAAGAACATTCTCGTTCAGCAAAGTATGAACAAAACGACATATGATTCAAAAATAGCCTTTATTTATTGTAGGATTACACAAGAACATTCTCGTTCATGCAAAGTATGAACAAAACGACATATGATTCAAAAGTAGCATTTATCTATTCTAGGATTACATAAGAACATTCTCATTCATGCAAAGTATAAACAAAACGACATTTGATTCAAAAATAGCATTTATTTATTCTAGGACTACACAGAAATATTCTCGTTCATGCAAATTATGAATAAAACGACATTTGATTCAAAAATAGCATTTATTTATTCTAGGATTACACAAGAACATTCTCGTTCAGCAAAGTATGAACAAAACGACATATGATTCAAAAATAGCATTCATTTATTCTTGGATTACACAAGAACATTCTCGTTCAGCAAAGTATGAACAAAACGACATATGATTCAAAAATAGCCTTTATTTATTGTAGGATTACACAAGAACATTCTCGTTCATGCAAAGTATGAACAAAACGACATATGATTCAAAAGTAGCATTTATCTATTCTAGGATTACATAAGAACATTCTCATTCATGCAAAGTATAAACAAAACGACATTTGATTCAAAAATAGCATTTATTTATTCTAGGACTACACAGAAATATTCTCGTTCATGCAAATTATGAATAAAACGACATTTGATTCAAAAATAGCATTTATTTATTCTAGGATTACACAAGAACATTCTCGTTCAGCAAAGTATGAACAAAACGACATATGATTCAAAAATAGCATTTATTTATTCTAGTAATGCACAAGAATATTCGCGTTTATGAAAAGTATGAACAAAACAACATTTGATACAAAAATAGCCTTTATTTATTGTAGGATTACACAAGAACATTCTCGTTCATGCAAAGTATGAACAAAACGACATATGATTCAAAAGTAGCATTTCTTTATTCTAGGAATATACAAGAACATTCTCGCTCATGCAAAGTATGAACAAAACGACATATGATTCAAAAATAGCATTTATTTATTCTAGGAATATACAAGAACATTCTCGCTCATGCAAAGTATGAACAAAACGACATTTGATTAAAAAATAGCATTTATTTATACTAGGACTACACAAGAACATTCTCGATCATGCAAAGTATGAACATAACGACATATGATTCAAAAGTAGCAATTATTTATTCTAGGATTACACAAGAAAATTCTCGTTCATGCAAAGTACGAACAGAACGACATATGATTCAAAAGTAGCATTTATTTATTTTAGGATTATACAAGAACATTCTTGTTCATGCAAAGTATGAACAAAACGACATATGATTCAAATGTAGCATTTCTTTATTGTAGGATTACACAAGAATATTCTCGTTCATTCAAAGTACGCACAAAACGGAACATTTTATCCAAAAATAGCATTTATTTATTCTAGTAATGCATAAGAACTATCTCGTTCATGAAAAGTATGGACAAAACGACATTTGATACAAAAATAGCCTTTATTTATTCTAGGATTACACAAGAACATTCTCGTTCAAGCAAAGTATGAACAAAACGACATATGATTCAAAAATAGCATTTATTTATTCTAGGATTACACAAGAACATTCTCGTTCATGCAAAGTCTGAACAAAACGACATATGATTCAAAAGTAGCATTTATTTATTCTAGTATTACATAAGAACTTTCTCGTTCAGCAAAGTATGAACAAAACGACATTTGATTCAAAAGAAGCATTTATTTATTCTAGGATTACATCAGAACATTCTCGTTCATGCAAAGTATGAAAAAAAAAACGACATTTGATTCAAAACTAGCATTTATTTATTCTAGGATCACACAAGAATATTCTCGTTCATTCAAAGTATGAAAAAACGACATTTAATTCAAAAGTAGCATTTATTTTCTTTTGGATTACACAAGAACATTCCCGTTCATTCAAAGTGTGAACAAAACGACATATTTTTCAAAAGTAGCATTTATTAATTCTAGGATTACACAAGAACATTCGCGTTCATGCGAAGTTGGAACAAAACGACATATAATTTAAAAAATTGCATTTATTTATTCAAGGATTACACAAGAACATTCTCGTTCATGCAAATGATGAACAAAACGACATATTATTCAAAAATAGCATTTATTTATTCTTGGATTACACAAGAACATTCTCATTCTCGCAAAGTATGAACAAAATGACATATGTTTCAAAAGTAGCATTTATTTATTCTAGGATTACACAAGAACATTCTTGTTCATGCAAAGAACGAACAAAATGACATGATTCAATAGTAGCATTTATTTATTCTAGGATTACAGAAGAACATTCTCGTTCATGCAAATGATGAACAAAACGACATATTATTCAAAAATAGCATTTATTTATTCTTGGTTTACACAAGAACATTCTCGTTCATGTAAAGTATGAAAAAAACGACATATGTTTCAAAAATAGCTTTTATTTATTCTAGGATTACACAAGAACATTCTCTTTCATGCAATATATTAACAAAACGATATATGATTTAAAAATACCATTTATTTATTCTAGGATTACACAAGAACATTCTCGTTCATGCAAAGTATGAAGAAAACGACGTATGATTCAACAATAGCATTTATTTATTCTTGGATTACCTCAAGGGAATCTTCAAACAATTTAGTAATTAGTCGTTTTTCGAGATTTTAGCTCATACTTCAAATTACTTTCACGAATCAGCCCGCAAATCTAGTCTCTCATTATGCTTTCGTTATACGTTGCTTTATAGCTGCTTTCAGAATCAAGTATATCGGGGTGGAAGCGCTCGTCTTGCTCCTCTGAGTACGACCCTGTGTTCTCCTTTAATTTATGAAGATGAGTATGAAATATATGGACTGAGAGAGTCCTTCTGCAGGCTATTTTACCATAGTTCTTCACCAGAGTCTGGACAAGCTCCACTAAGTTTTGGGCGTTGTAATTCCCGAGGAAGCCTCGAACCGAACCACTGCAAAAAAAAAAAAAAAAAAAAAAGCAGAGAAAAAAACCTCCCCCCCCAAAAAAATAAGAAACAAAAAAAAACAAAAACAAACTGTTCTACGCCGCTTTTTTTTCGTACTAGTGTGAGAATTTGAAAATTTCTTACTCTCTATGATCTTTATTTGTGATCTCAACAGGCTATAGATAGTTTTCGGCCTTGTGATTTCCCCTCTTAGCTTCCATTCAATGATCTTTATTTATGGCCCGATGAAGACACTGGCTTTGACTTTTTCTGCAAATAACTTAGGGAAGAAATGTTGAAGGTCCATGAAGGCTGCAGCCTCCTTACCTAAAACTGTGACAAATTGTTTAATGAGGCTCAATTTTAAGTTCATTGGAGGAAACACTACTTTGCAGGCTCCGGAATAGTTGCTCCCATTTGATCTTGTTCCTCTCCACACTGAACTCGATCCCCTATGGCCAGTTCCGGCTGTGGTAGTGTGCCGAGGTGTCTCTGCTGTCCCAAAGGCAAAAGTAACACGGAGACTTGGTAAAGCCACCCTTGAGACCCATCAGGAAGGCCACCATTTTGAAATCTCCGATAACCCCTCAACCGTACTCATATTTCGAAGCATCTAGCGAAATTTTGACACTGCTATATTCCTGTTTGAGCTGCACCGAATGAGCCAAGGGAAGAGATAAATACATGTTCTCGTTATGAAGTATAACGTCTTTGAGGTTCCTGCATGAGCTGTCGATGAAGAGACGCCATTTGCTGGGGATACAGACGATTCTAATTGCCTCAAACAGACCGTTCACAATTTGACAGAATCTCCAGAAAGAAGCAACTATTTAATATATATTGACGATCTGAAAATTGTTTGAAAAAGAATCTTATTTGGAAATTTGAGACAAGGTCAATAAGCAGTGTTGAACAAAGGAAAACACGTAGCAACAGAATAAAATCAACTACAAATGAATGCGATCATCGGGATGCTGAGTGTAAAAAGAGCAATACATTTAGGTTGAAATATTGGAAATAGATTCGTTTAAACACAATGAAATAAAAAAAAAGAATAAAAATGGCAGAATCATGACCATTTTGAAAACTACAACCAATAGCAGAAACATGATCAAAGACATGAATCCATAGACAATATCCATAAGATATTCAAAAGCATTCCTAAACAAAAACAACTAAGCGTTCAAAATTCTTGACTTTAATAATGAGACTATTTACATTATTCGGACTCTTGTCCTCATCTTTGTCGCCATATTTATCACAACGTTTCGGCCGTTGTACGCTCCGGCTTTCTTCAGTTGGTTGGAATGTCGAACTGGACCGTTTATTTCGCTCACTGGGGTAGACTGTTCTAGTTCCACGTGCCATGTTTGATGGATGTCAGTTATCAGTTATCTCCTGCTAATTTCCCTCAAGGACACATGGCCCAGTGGATAAAGGCGTTGGTTATATCCAGATACAGGACCCAAAAAGTATGAGTTCAATACCCGGTTAAGGCAGCGGAGAACCTTCATTGAAACATTTTTAAATATTACATTTTTGGTTTACAGAAACGTTCTAGAACTTCCCGAAAGTTCCTGTAACTTCTAAATAGTTCGAGAAAATCCTCTTGCAGCAAAACAGCGCTGAATCTGTTTGCAATATAAGGGAAAATTGGTTTAATTCAAAACATCGATGTTCATGTCTCAGAAGCGAAATCTGATGAGACTAATAAGCATTTCCTATCTTTTCTAGACAGAAGAAATTAGGAAATAACACTTACAGACCAAAGACACAAAGTCAAACATTTTTTATCTATCTATCTATCTATCTATCTATCTATCTATCTATCTATCTATCTATCTATCTATCTATCTATCTATCTATGCCTGTTAATATCTATATATCAATCTATATTTCTCTGTTCATATCTATCTATCTATCTATCTATCTATCTATCTATCTATCTATCTATCTATCTATCTATCTATCTATGAGCATACCTGTGTGTGTATATGCATTAATTTCTTGCAAATATATGATTGGTTATATGTATACAATTATATATATATATATCTATATCTATATATATATATATATATATATATATATATATATATATATATATATATATATATATATATGTGTGTGTGTGTGTGTGTGTGTTTGTATGTATGTGTGTGTGTGTGTGTGTGTGTGTGTATATCTTGCATGCTTATCCGTGTCACAATCTTAATGGAAACGACCTGCATATGGACCCGGCTACAACGTATGATAGCGGCAGAAGATTTAACGGTTTACGCGGTTTAAGTATCCATCAGGCACGCTGGTGCAAACAACGTAATTCTTCTATCGGAGAATATAAATCGAGTGATGGGATTATGAATCTGGAATACACCCACAGCGTTCAGGATTCCATCGTTGAGCGACAGCACCCTGGAGAGATCCTAAGTAAACCAAGAATACAGTGGCCCAAATGTAACCAGAAGGCTGTTTTGACAAATCTTGACAAATAGCTTTCTTTTATCCTTAATAACAATCTTAAGGCTCACATAGGGCAACAGATCAGTTCCTTTTGCAGAATAATATACGACATTTGATTTGAGTGATTTGAACCAGTAAAGAAAGATAAAATAGAGGAAAAACGACCAAATCGACGACAAATCCAGAAAGGAAAGTTAGGATCAGAACAAACATTACTGAAATATTATGCGCGCAACATCACGACCTAACATGATCAAGTGAAATATTTGCGCAATCGTTTATAACGATTTTTACGAGCGCGTCAATAACGGCAGACGCGTTCAGGAACTTTCATTACGGACAGAAGCTGCAAAGAGGAACAATCAATTAGTTTTTTTTTCATACCCTGCCTGGTGGCAAACGCTTCTGGTGGCGCCTGGGGTGGAGGTCCCGCCATAGCAACCGAAACCGTGAGATCACCCCTGGTCGGCGGCTGATGAAGACAGAGTATCGCAGGTGCTAACACACGTTGTATGTTAAAATATATATATATATATGTGTGTGTGTGTGTGTGTGTGTGTATCTTGCATGCTTATCAGTGTCACAATCACGCTCAAATGACAAGGTACATTTAACTAATTTCTCACATGAAGACTCACAAAACTTCCAATTTTTATGAAAGCTCGTGTCATACGAGGTCACCAGAGTTCATCTAAGAGAATCGGCGCTAGGCTACAAAAATGTCCTAACCTGGCCAAGCATAGACATGAATACAATATGGGAACCAGCAATAGAGAGATCTAGATAGAAACGACAATAACAAACATTTTATCACGAGCTCTGTTAAAAACTTGTTAATGAGATATTACGACACATATATGACCCATAGTCCAGTGGAAAAAAAAAGTTGGATGGAGCAATCTAAAAGTGACTTGAGTTCAGTACCTGGCTACAGATTGGAGAGTTGAATTACTAAAGGGAATTAACTGAGTCTGAAACACCCAGAAAAGGCATGGCACATGGAACTAGAATAATCTCCTCCTGACTAAAAGGATTCATTTAAAAAATTCCAACGTATATTATCGGCCGAAGCTGCGTGAATATGACAATAAAGTTGGGGAAAACAATTGGAACAATGTAAATAGTAGAGAAAATATTATTTGAACAAATGTTATTTAAACTACATCCGGATAAAAAAATAAGGATTTTTACCTTCTCCAAACGTAATATTAGCGCGAAAGTTAGCGTTCAACGGCAGATCAAGGATTTCACTTTGCGTTGTACAACCCGTACGTACGAACTACATCAGTAAAGCTTTTTACCATAACCAGGTGTAATGGTCAACAAGTTAAACTTGTCGATTATTAGTAATGGTTCTCACTGGGTGGCTCATTACGGTGGTCTTGAAACAAACCTATGTTATATTTAGTAAATCTTCAGGTTTTATAAATGAGGCTATAATGAACTTGTAAAATTTTGCAATGAACTTATCAGGTTAGTAATGTTCAAATAGATAATTGAAAATTAAAAAAAATGTGTGTGTAATAATACCGGAATAATCAAAGACAGGTAAATAAATTCTTCAAAAATATGGCAATCTCAGAAGAAAAAATATTAGGTTGTTGCAAAAATAATGTCGTTTTCTCATATAGTAACATATGTGAGAAAACGACATTATTTTTGCACCAATCTAATATTTTACAACATCCATTTCATAAACTGTTTATGAATAACATAATTTTCGCTTCATTTTTTTTTTTTTTTTTTTTTTTTAAATCATCGGTGTTAGGTTTACAGTTTACTACTTACATATAAAAATGTTTTCAATACGATACAAATATTGGATATTTCTATAATTGGAACTTGTTCAATTTGATTATCAAACGTAGCCATGATGTTAACGGGAAGAAATATCGAAGAAAAGTTATTTAACGCAAAAAGTTTGTTTACAATTTAGAAGCCTCTTATAATTGGAAACGTACAGTAATTAATCGAGAAAGATCTTCAGATCGATTTGTATTAAGGCTGATAATAACGAAGACGTAAAAGAAATAGATTTCGTCTTTGAAAGAAAGAATAGCAGCATAGAGGTAAAGGGCAGACAAAATGAAAATGGCTGAAATTCTTTAAAAATCTCTAACGGTTTTTGCAGTAAATTCTTACCGTAACTCAATAAAGATATTAAATATATCACAGACAAATAAACACCCACACACGAACACACATGCGCACGCTACAATCCATATTCCACAGGCGAAACGACTAAAAGGTTCTCGCTAATCTGTTGCTATTTCCATTGCAAATGCTCTGATGAGCTATTAGGATGGTGCAAAAATAATGACGTAATAATGTCGTTTTTTTCACGTCAAAAAACGACATTATTACGTCATTATTTTTGCACCAACCTACTATATTTTTTAGTTCCACTTGTTCTAACCCAAGTTCTGACCGAGAGCTAAGACGCGCCATACCACGGACACTGGGGCGAATCATCATCATTCTATTCGTATTCCATTAGTAAGGAAAAAGTTCCATTTCGAGAGCTTCATCCCAAGAACTGCTACATACAACTAAGAGGATGTTTTCCTGATAACTAAAATCTTAACCTATTCTAGTCTCCAGTCAACTCTTTCCTGTATATCCTTATATGCTATACTTCTTACGTTTATTTTACAATCTCAGTCAGTAACCATCTACCTTGAGAGGCTTTTGGGTGGTGTATTTGGTGAACACATACAAGTATATATTGTCGTACCAAAGACATTTTAGCACCCTTCTTACATATATGTGCGTTTGTATATCAGCAAGCTCTAATGATGAAAAAAAGCTAATATTTACTTTTCAATATAATCTCACCTTGTTGTCAATGCACTTAATTCAAAACTTACACAGCTAACAGGCGATAATCGATCAAAATTTAATACCTGATTTCCTTCAGCCAGTTATCTGCCATGCGTGATACACGCTTAGGCGATCATGTATCTTTCCATACATGACTGACGAGGAAATTTTTTCTCGCAGGAAGTTGCCATTTCTATCTGTCCTGCTATTTACTCATAGCTGTGGGTGGGGAAGATGAAGAGGATTCATACCTTTCTTAAGGGTATTAGAACGTAAATGAATGAAACGAATTCGACTGGAAATTGAACTCGGCTCGCCGATCCCTCAATCCGAGCCGCTATCCATCACTCTACCGTAACTCCTATTCTTCTTGCGAATATTCAGCAGTAGATGAGGACAAATTATTAAAAAATGAACTCGAAAGTTTTTGGATTCTAGTTTTAAATAGATATTCCACCTTTGAATAAAAGCAGGTACAGTATAACCTGGATATAAGAGACCCGGATATTAAAGAAACCCGGATATAAGAGAGATACTCTCTGGTCCCAAGTTGTTCCCATACTTACCTAAACAAAATAGACCAAACCCGGATATAAGAGAAACCTGGATATATGAGACTTCTTCTCCGGTCCCGACAACTCTCTTATATCCGGGTTACACTGTATATCAGCCTTGTGAAAGCTTCTATGTTGCCTTATTCGTCTGATCCTAATTTGAGGGTAGTGTGAAACAGTATTAATTTGTCCCTCGACGAAGACAAGATATGAATACCATACAAAGTGTCACAATCTATTCTGGGATGTATGAGTGAAGTACATTTTATTGGCGCGGAAACTGGTATCAGTGTGCAGATTCTGAGCGAGTCTAATTTGTTCATTTGTAAAAGGCATGGATTCATCTTCCCTGAACTATGGATTTAATAGCAGGGCTTACTAGACTTTTGTTTTGGGTAGTAACCAATTTAGAACAAAGAAACATTAATAGCACAGACCTAGCTTTTAGTCTTGGTCGGGCAGTTAGTCTTGAAGAAGAACAAAATCGACTTGAAGAGGGATGGTCTCCGACAGGCTATGAAGAAAATTATTAATCAATATCATCTCTCTTCTCAATGCACTTAATTCACTGGAGAATATTAATCGCATAGATCGAATATAATACAGTGACACTTTCAGATCAAAATGCAACTAATCACTATGTATGTATGACTTATCGATCCAAGCCATTATAACTCGTAAAATAAATTTTGTTAAAAATTAAGTTCATAAACCAGAAATTTATTGTCTGATTTGGGTTGTGGAGACACCAAAGGAACAGCATCTATAGAGGTAGTGCTGTGTCTACGGCAAAATAGCTTGACGAAGCCAATCAGTCTTTTGATTTTGAATTTAGAATTTTCCTTCTAGACTCTTTTTTCCGGTAATCAGACATATATTCTGTCATTTATCTCGTTCTTAGCTTAATTGGTTGCGAATAGCCAATTGAACTCTTAATATTTATCAGCCATCCGATGAAATCAGAATCTAACATATGGTCTTTTAGGAGAGGGAAAGATTCCGAAGGAACCATGTTATCAGTAGTTGAAAGAGCAATAACATTTACTGAATTTGAGAAACCTATTTTCTAGAAGAGGTATTTTAAGAGAAAGTTTTTGTTTTTTTAATACATTTCAGCCAAATATAGCACTGGCTGCTCGGTCAAAGTTTCCTTTCAATGGAACGGCTAATATTACCAGTGCAACTACGGCACAAAAAGAAAAAAATATGTCAAGAATTTCAGGTGATTCATATCTCCAGCTCTGTTAACAATTCCTGCAGACGGTAGTATGGGATTCTGATCCTTCCTTTCTGATCGCAATGGTTCAATCTGGATAGATACATCCCCAGCTATCTGGTCTTATCCAATAAATTCAATTTTCGGTGATAAACCGACTAGAAATTAATGGCAACAAGAGAGAGAGAGTTCATAGTTAATATGCTGATAACACGAGTAAGTCTATATTTTACACGCGACATTCGTTTATTTGTCTTGCTAAGCACTGACACCTACATCACCTTAAAAGCCGTAACTTGAAAATTTATTCGAAAGAGGAGCATGATCTGTCAATTTTCATATCTTTTGTCAATATTCTATTTTTACTATTTAGTTTTCATTCTAAAGGGAAAAGTGATATCCGTTCTTTTTTTGGGGGGGGGGTATGAAAAAAGGACATTTTACAGATGAGGAAGACCGAGTAGTTGTAATAACGATAGAACAATCAGTTCGATAGTCTAAAAAAAAAAAATCTTAGAACATTCGACAGAAGTTTTCGAAATGACGGTTTGTCATAATTAACCTTGTTTAAATGTTTTATTTAATTTCTATTGCTTTTTTTGGCGTAGGACTCAAGTCGTTTGACATTTTTCGACTACTGCACAAGTAGAATCGATCTGAAATAAAGGGATTATTTTCCGAGGATTTTTGAACAAACATCCTTTATTTTTGGTATCATGTTTGACAGTTCCAAAGCTATTAGGCGACGGGCAGCAGACATCATCCAAATTTAATCATGTAACTGTCTGCTTGATTCCCTGCTACTTACAATCTTCATTGTTGCCTTGCTTGGGATGAAAGGATTTAAAAAATAACAATACGGAAAACATCGTTTCATCTTTCGTAAAGAATAAATAACGTTTTTATCAGTGGAATCCTGTATATGTTTAGGAAGCAAACAAAATATGACAAGCACTGGTTACTATTTAGTCTGAAGAAATCCTATCGGAGGACAAAAACGAGTAATAAGACTTTTCCCATTTTCTCATTCAGTTACCCGCTATTCTGATAGATATTTTTCATATTTTCGTAATATAAGTGTTCTTCATTATTAGAGTTTTTTCCCCACTCTATATTGTTTGTTTAATTCTAGTATTAATGAGAACCGCTCGGATTGTGGAATCAGAGAGCCGAGTTCGAATATAAGTCGAATTCATCACATTCACTTACGTGCTAATACCCTTGAGAAAGTTATGATTCCATCTACCCAGCTATGGGTAAATAGCAGAACAAACTGGCCTTCTAATCTTGGTTGGTGGTTACTCGAGAAACAGTAAAACTCTGAATTCAAACCAGCCTGGAGAGTGTAGGACTCCGTCAGGTTATTTTGCCCATGAAACACCACTGCAACTGCGGTTGTAGTACATGTGGTGCCCCTATGACCGTAATGGGTTATGGGTCTGGGCGTGATGAGCATAATAGTGCTAAGTTGCCCGAATAGTATATGAAAGCTATCCAACAGACATCATTCAAATCTAATCATATAACTACATTCTTCATTATCCGAGTTTGTTTTAATACATCTAGCATATACGTAAGATATATTTAATACATCTAGCATATACGTAAGATATATTAAATAAGATATACTACATCTAGTATATATGCAAGCTATATACAAGCACAATAGTTGCTTGAATAAGCTACGGAAGCTAAGTAGCTGACATCACTGCGTTTATATTTTAATTCGTGTTTTCTTTCCGTTTTATCTTTTTAGCTATAAACCTTGAAATGACAAACTTTTATCACAAAATTACAAAGGTCATCACGTTTACATTATATTGGTTAAACTTTGTGTAGTGTCCACTCAGGTAGTGCGTGATCAAGGCACTTCACAACTTCTCAGCTTTTGTAGCGCTTAGCTATAGTTGTCTTTTTACTGTGACTCCCTTTGTTAGTTTTGACATCCATTTGCATAAGCTTGTTGGTTACGTTATTTCTCGCTGTCTCTCTTGCCTTCAGCATATACACGGTGTCAAATTTTCGAAGCCATATTTCTTCATTATGCGTCCCAGAAATTTCAACTGCCTTTTTCTGATTCTCAAAGTAAGTGACTTTTTATTTCCATTTTAAGACTTATTATTATATTGTTATTATAACAAATCATATTAAAACATTTTACATCGCTACACAAAACTTTCATGTTTCGGTACTAAGATGGTACCTGTTATGGTAATTTACCTACGCACACATGGACTGTCCTAGCTATAAATAGGAGCAGGTACTGCCGTTGGAGAGGGAAGTTTCCAGCAGACAGCTCTGACAGTCGGACCGAACATTCTTGCTGTAACACTCTCGTTTATATATCTTTGTATTACTGTTTTTCTGTTAATACATATGTTTTACACAATTCCTCTTTTGTGTCTTTATTTCTGGCCCTAACAAGGACACAACAGTACCGAAATATGAAAGTTTTTGTGTAGCGATATAAAATGTTTTTATTGTAATTTATTATAATAAAAATATTATAATAGTATTTTGCTCTACTTTGTATTGAGCACTGTTAAAAAAATAAATGCGACGAACTGTGGATTTTTACCCTATATATATATCTATCCAGCTCTTATCTCAAATAACAACTTAAAAGAGACTGTTTGACCAACACAAGGAATGTTAAAAGATTCATGTTAAAAAGATTAAAAAAAATAAAAAAAAACAAATGAAAACTACAGACAAAAGTTCATTTTCTCCAGTAAAAGACTCATTTCTGTAGTTTACTGCTACCAGCAAGCAGAAATATTTCTCCACTCGATGATTGCCATTTTGGTCGAAACTAGTCGAGGAATCTAAATGAAATAATAATAAAAAAAACGAAAGAATATTAATCTTAAACCCAGTGTGTCTAAAGATTTAAATTTTTTAATTTTTTTATTGTTCAATACATATATATATATATATATATATATATATATATATATATATATAATGTAAATAATACATATATATTATTCGGACTGTTATCCTCTTTTCATTGCCATATTCACAACGTTTCGGCTGTTGTACGCTCTGGCCTTCTTCAGGTGATTGTAATTTCGAACCGGACCCTTTATTTCGGCCACCGGGTTACATGACTCTAGTTCCACGTGCCATACCTCTTTAATATGTCTCAGTTATTTTCCATTAACTCAGCTCTCCAAGATTTTTTGGTTCACCACTGCTGGTATTGAACTCACAACTGTTTGGGTCTGGTCACTGGATCTAACCAACGTCTTTATCCATAGGGCCATGTATCTTTGGAGAGTTGAGTTAAAAGTAAATAACTACTTCTGCTTCTTTCATTAATTATTTCTGTGTCGCCATATTTTATTCAAATGATATTTTATTGAATATAAATAAAATCAAGCAAGTTAATACAATTCTTATCGCTTAGTAATCATTACTTTTCGATAAACATAGTGTAGTCGAAAGTCGAAAATAAAAAAACAAAACAACAACAAAAAAAAACAAACAAAAAAAACACAAGAACAGCATTTTTATTTTCGTAATTTTTAGCATTCAACTTTTTTCCACCAAAAGAAGATGTCGGATACACTTGCCAAGCTACCCAAACATGATCAGAATATAAGATAATAAAAAGTTAAATTTATGGAACTGAAAAACAATAGTCAGCGGATGGTTCTAGTCAAAAATCCACGCACAGGAGATAGCAATTGTAATTTATAATAACATTACTAAAATAATGTTGGACGAACAAATATTTTTAGAAGTGAACAGACAGAAACAGCTTAAAGAAATCTGATGAAACAATAGCGCGGTGGAAATGTCTTGAACACAATAGAAACTTAGCAAGATTTTTTTGAGAGAAATCATAACGATAAAAAAATTTGTTCCACGTTCTTTTTCTTTTTTCCATCCTTTTTTTTCTCTTTTATCATTCCATTATATCTTGTGTTCTTTCTGATTTTCTTTCTCTTTCTCTTTTTTATTATTCATTTATTCACCAGCTTCTGCTTTATTAACATTCTTAATTCTTTTTTCTTTTTTGCTTTATCCGTTTCTTCTAATATCATTGTAATCATCACAACTTCTTCTTCTTCTTCTTCTTCTTCTTCTTCTTCTTCTTCTTCTTCTTCTCCGCCACGACCTTCTTCTTCTTCTTCTTCTTCTTCTTCACCACCACCACAACCACCACCACCACCTTCTTCTTCTTCTTCTTCTTCTTCTTCTTCGCCACCACCTTCTTCTTCTTCTCCACCACCACCACCACCACCACCACCACCACCACCACCACCACCACCAACAACAACAACAACAACAACAACAACAACAACAACAACCACCACCACCACCACCTTCTTCTTGTTCTTGTTCTTGTTCTTCTTCTTCTCCGCCACCACCTTCTTCTTCTTCTTCTTCTTCTTCTTCTTCTTCTTCTTCTTCTTCTTCTTCTTCTTCTTCTTCTTCTCCGCCGCCACCTTCTTCTTCTACTTCTTCTTTTCTACTTCTTCTTCTTCGCAGTGTTGTTCAATCTCATGTTTTGGACTATGATGTTAATGTTTATTTTTAAAGGTTTGGCACATAAATAGGACTTGCGCAGCATGACCCTAACTCTGTCCAGTCTCTTAAAATAATAAGTTATTGACCTTGAGGATGTTTTTCCCCAACCAATCCTAAGATTTGACTTCTTTTTCAGAAAGAAAGATGCCTATTTTCTGCCTCACAGATCCTTTCACACAGGCACAACTTCGTAAGCCTTGCCTTCTTTATCGATATTTTAATAGCAACAGCTCAGAAGAGCGTTCTTCTTTAGTACCACCAGCTCGGCTTTTTACAGTCTAGATCCGCATACGTCCACAAAGTTGGATCCTCCTCATTCTCTGCGTATTCTTCTCAAGATCTTCTCAAGAACCGGTATATTGTGGAACAGACTCCCACGGAGATGCTTCCCCGACTACTTTAATCTTAACCTCCTTAACTTTAACTATCCATCTTATCTTCGTAATCTTCACTTCCTACGCCATTGTGTTATCACTCGCTTCATTAAATAACATTCTACCTTGAGTGGTTATTGGGCTTTGTAGTGGGTGAATTTTACTAAAAATAAAAACAAGCAAAAAACAATTGCACTAATAATAATAAAACTGTTAGTGATTGATGACAATGAAGATGTTCTGAATAGCACAGACAGCCGAAATGTTCTGGTTAACAAGCTGTAGTCGTGGGTAAAATTTCAGCCACAGGTACCATTCAGAAGTCAATACCACGTTTCCGCAGGAAACAAAATCTTGTTTCTCTTAATTTTTTTTTTTATTTCTTGAATAGTTCCAGCAAGCTGAATACGGTAGCATTTTGTTAATTACATCAAGAATCAGTTTACGTCACGTGTAACTATGTTCATATCGCATTTGCTTCCCTTCGTCATTAAATATTAAATTTAAAACCATTCGTCACAACATTTAATTGTACGAGCAATGTTTCCGAAGTTGTGAGATACGAAAGTTTCCGAAGTTGTGAGATACGAAAGTTTCCGGAGTTGCGAGATACGAAAGTTTCCGGAGTTGCGAGATACGAAAGTTTCCGAAGTTGTGAGATACGAAATATTCAGTTGGTGCGACACACAATTGCCACTGAGATTCTGAAGATGAAAATGACAGTAGCAGAAAAAAAAAAAGCTAGGGAAGCATTCGAAAACGTTGTTAATAGGTTTCTGGGTAACGACAAAGCGGAGAACGATGAGACCCTTATTGAAAAAATGCTTGAATGTTATGGCATACAAAATCTCACTTTAAGAGGGTGGACAGGAAAGTTCATTGGCTGACTATGAAGGAGTGATGCTAGAGCTGTGAAATCATGCATGCATTAATTTCAACTATTCTCATTAATAACAGCATTGCTTTTTTTTTTCAGGTAAACTGATATCTGACTGTTTAAAAAAAAAATTCAACAGTAACTGTTAAATGAGCTTGTACCTTTATCCAATCGACGGGGTTTCAAACACCATCTCATGCAGGGTCGTGCATTCTGATTCAGCAGTAAAAGCCTAACAATCGATAAATCAAGTAAAAATCAGTGCTGCCAGATATACCCCAAGCATCGCTATAGAGGAAAGAGAAAATCTACTTTGTTTAATCTTAGGATGAGGACATTTATTTGTTTTATTTTTTACGAGGTTTTCCGAATCGTGCAGAATATCTAGACCACTACTAATTCGCGCTTTTTCAATCTTTAAATGATATTTTTGCTTCACTTTTATTAAGCCCCTACCCATGTTTATTGCATATTGAAAAAAGTTCCGACCCTCTCAAATTATTATGACCCTACAAGTGAAGCGGATGCTTCCATCTGAAACTCTAGAAATGAAAATAACAGTAGCAGAAAAAATTCGTTAAAAACCACTCAGTAACGTTGTTACCAGGTTTATGGGTAACTGTTGTATAACCCCCTTCATTCTGGGGGTCTGTTGTTTGACGGGGTCGATTCTATAACATTGTATCATCTCTTGATGATCTTCCACTGGCCGGGTGTCGAAATGTTTTTGGAGCCCGGAGGTGAAAGAGGACTTCGACAAAAGGAATTTTAAACTTATCTATTTTATTAAACATGTCGACATGTACATTTTTAATTAGCCAGTGGGGTCGCTCTATCACCCCCATTGGGGAGCAAGTTTCTGGAGACACGAAATAACCACGTCTACTGTGTATGATGTGTAAAAACTCTTTGAAACCATTTTTCTATCAGTCTAACATTACCACGCTAGTTTTAACCAATCAAAAACTACTTCCTCTGTTTTGTCTACCATCTTACCTTAAAGAAGGTCTGAACCAAAATACACTGCAATTAAAAAATAATAGACTATTATTTAACATTACGATAAAACGAAGAATGACAAGACTCTGATTGAAGAACTGCTTGAAAGTTGCAGCAGTATGTAGTAAAAAATATCACTTTAGCTGCACTCTCATTTGAAATTCTTGTGACGTAAAATTAGTGACAATATATCGGAAATGTATGGTGAATGATTTCATCAGGACATATCGGCGATATCGGGCAGAGGTGGGATGAAGCGATGATACGTGACTGGATTCGAGAAGACAGATCTGACGACAAGAGACAACGACCGTTCAATATTCACTTTTGAGCTTACAGATCCTGAAGCATTGAGGCATTTTAGTAATTGCTTTTTGTAGCATCATGCTTTCTTTACTCGTTATACAAAGTCTCGTTATACTTAATATTATTACATCAATCCGTCCTGAGTATGACGATAAAATACATCCAACAGCAAGGCCTCTGATCAGGAGGTTTTGAGGAGCGTGGAACCACCTCTTGCTGGTGTTTCCAGGTCCACCCTGGTGCGGGGTGGTAGCACTTGTTAGGGTCTCAATTATAGGCAAATAGTTACCCCCTCCAAAAAAAAAAAAAGTGGTCAAAACACCATGAATGGGTAAAAATAGGGTTTTAATACCGGAAATACTTTTTGTAAAAATTTATTATCGGCAATATATTATTACCAGTAATAGATTTTTGAAGAAAAAAATATTACCAACAATAAAAATTTTGTCGGTTTTAAATAACCCATTGAGGTTGATATGCCGTAAAACAAACCAAACAAAACTAATTACATCAACATCAACTGACAGCCGGTAGATGTCGATGAATTTGGCTACCTTGGTAGCATCATCTCGAATAATGTCACCGCTGAGAGAGAGAACTTGTCAACAGGATCAAAAAGGCTCATACTGCGTACGGAACGCTCTTACATCGGATCTTCAGCCATCACGGCCTCACCATAAAACCAAAATCATGGTCTTCCCGGCAGTGGTCCTCTCCACCCTTCTGTACGCTTGCGAGATCTGGACTTTGTATCGTCGGGACATCAAACGGATTAGAACGGTTCCAGTAAACGAAGCTTGGAAGAGGACCGCATCACCACCAACAAGATCCTCTCTCGGACATCTCCCTCTCCCAGTATCGTGACTACCGTCCTTCAGCACTGCCTTCGCTGGACAGGTCACGTGTCCAGAATGCGTCCCATTCAACTCCCATGTACCATCGTATTTGGGGAACTTACCAGGCTACTAGAAGGCCCAAATCGACGCTTCAAGGATCAGTCGAAAACATCCCTGACACAGGGCAACATCGACCTGGGACCTGGGAAAACGTTGCAGTAAATCGGCCTTCTTGGCGTAGGACCATCGTGGATTGCGGGACCGTGACTTTCAAGTCCAACCGTCAACATGAAGAGGATCTGCGACGTGTTTCCATAAGGGACCGACTCGTCCAAGCGCGTCCACCACGCACACACCTCTATGATTCCTGCGCACGACTCTTTAGGAGTATGTTGGTTCTTCACAGCCATCCCTCTCACTGTCACCGGAGGGAAGAAAGAGAATAAGGAGAGAGGATGACGCGGGTGCCGTCGACGACGACGTTAACAATAAATATTCTGTTTTTAATATCTTATATATATATATTTGTTAATGTATCACAGCGAAGACATTAGGGGGTCGATATTATTAGGCTGGGTCCTGATTGGCATTTTTCTTTAGCAACGGTTCGCTTTGTTCTTTTAACCAAGAGCTCATGGAAACTAAACATTCAGCTTTCTGACTCACCCTAGCTTATATCGGTATATGGCAAATCGTGATGTGTTTAACATCTTTGACAATTCCCGAGTACTTAGCCGTGGATTGTTTCCTATTAAGGTTTTTCTGAGCATCGTCATCAAAGCTAGATGAATGACTCAACCTAATAATTCCCATCGTCATCTGTGATTTTGTGTCCAGAAAAGCTGCACTTATGACTTCGTGCGATACTAAGCAACCTTGATTCGCAGGCACATGCGCAACTATCGCTAGTTTGGCCTCTCATTGAATGCTCCATAATTAAGACCTCGTGGCAGAATTTACTAACTACGTGGGATACTAATGATACACTTCTTGCAAACTAATTCTGTTTCGTTATATCCTAACTGGATTATACAATACTCTGACTTTATCACAGACTACAGTGATTTCAGTACTGTAATATGATAGCTAATATTCTCGTCTCGCAGGTCAGTTTGCTAATGTAGTGAGGGTGATACGGATTTTCAAGACTTCTCTCCAACACGATATTGCTTCTCTCATTTTGTCATGTATCGTACAAAAATAGACAGTAAATATCATGAAAAAAGCTTTTATTATATATGCGTCCTCGGGTTCATTTAGTCGCTGTTTATTTTATATATAGAGAAAATTATAATGAATCGTTCTTGGTCTGTATTGGAGACATCTTGTTTTTTGTGAACATAAATAAAAATTAGGTTCAGAGAAAATACAATCTGAATTGCATACAAATGATTCAATTTGTATTTTAGATGAGCGCGTAGCGATTATCGACATGCGCAGTGGAATCACCGTGTCAAATTTTCTCCGATATTGTCGCATTTTCCGCCAAGTACCTTTTAGAATGGTATGAATTTATCTCTACGCCCCTAGTTATGGATTAAAGTCAGAATGGGCTCTTTATCTTTGGTTGTTAACCAATTTAGTAGAAAGGGGAGCTGTGAATTCAAAACCGGTTGGGCTTGTGTCTGACAGCTCCATGCCGTAAAAACGTATTTGCTATGAAAAACACAGTGTGCCAGGCCTCGAAAATCGAGGAGCCTCAAGAAAATACCTTTAGAGGTTCTTTACAAAATGTAGAGAGCAAAATTACGAATCGGTATTTTATTGAAAAAAATATGAGGTTTAAAACCAGTTCCAAAGCAGCTTAAAAGTGCACTTTTAGAACTTTTATTGAAGTAAAATGCGTGATGTATTCCTCAAAGTCTAATTCTCGTGCCAAATCACACTCGATCGCAAGGGTTGCCAAGTTGGTAAGGCGGTCTTGAAGCATTGTTGTGCGTTGATAGTTCTTTATTCGTTTCAAGTGATTAAAAGAGCGTTCTGCAGATGCAACTGTGGCAGGAATGACTCAGAAGATTCGAGAGAAACGAACATATTAGGGAAAATTGCCGACAAATCCAACGCATCGATCCTTGTTCAACAGATCAATTAGCTTCTGGATATTCCCCATGGGATCCATTCCAATACAGTTTCGAAACCTTGTCATAGATTATTTTCTTTAAATGCACATCTTTCTTTGGATATTTATCAGTTTATCGGTTGCAAGAAAACGAAAACCTTCCCACGCAACAATTTACTGTGAGTTCAAGCCTGAGCAACAGTCAGTGATTGATGCTGATCGAGAGGGCGGACCTTACGATGTTTTGGGAATGTCAGGTGTCGTATTATTAGAATGAAATGCATAAATATCTGTCACAAAAATACAAATAAAGACCTTAATAGAAAAATGGAACCTGGAAATTCTCTACCCAGTACTGATAGCACAGAAACTGCTAGTGTACTGAAGCTGTGGCCTTATATCCAATAGTGTGCTCAATGATATTGGATTTGCGAGTAGCGTAGTAAAGTTTTTGTGTAAAACGAAATGGTCGTACCGAGCTCAGATTGTGTCTGTTTCTTTTACTTCGCGTCAATGCTTTGCGAAAAGACATGAACCCGTGTGCACACATTAATGCAATAAATAATAAAAAAAACATACTGAGTTCTCTTACACTGGTTATTAGCCAGTCAAGGAAAAGGAAAACACTGAATTTAAACTCCTGTAAATAATAAGACAGTCAGGTTACTTGGTAGGGGAAGTCTTTCTTTCTCCTAGATGAAAGACAACCTTGAATTCAAAAGCAGCCTGAAGAAAGCTGGGCTCTGTCAAGTGATCTTACCCGAGACACCCCCACCCAACTGCTGGATGTCCCAACGACCCTCATATATTGTAGCAAAAGATATCTAGTGACGTGAACCGTATCATCTGTCTTCCACTATACATAACTAAACCATTTTACACACCCTGGCCTTCAAACTGATAGAGATGACAAGAGGAGGCATTCCATTAGCAGGTGAGAATTGTCTTCGTTCAACTCTACAATTTACTAATAAAACTGATTTGCAAGTTACAGATGAAATCTTTCAATCAAGATTTGGAAGTAAAAAAACGGAAAAATGCTAACTCAATTTTGTCTCGCAAATATTGAATACTATTAATATTATTATTATTATTATTATTATTATTATTATTATTATTATTATTATTATTATTATTATTATTATTATTATTATTATTATTAAAACGATCATTTATATTAATTTATTTTTATTTTTTACACAAATATGTTCCTTCAATTTCTTTCAGCTTCTTTCCATTTTTGCCTCATCTACAGTTTCTTTCCGTTGCCTTTTATCTCCACTTTTTTTTCGTTTCTTTCCGTTACATTCCGTCTCGTTTTTTTTCTTTCCGTTTCTTTTCGTTTCCTTCCGTCTCTTTTCGTTTATATCCGTCTATTTTCGCTTCTTTTTGTCGTTATGTAATCATATTTTTTTTTTTTAATTTGAAACCCGCATTATCCGTTTTCGTAAATCAGATAAACCGTTGTCGAGATTGGTCATCAACACGCATTCAATATATGCGTAAAGTGTAAAGCTGGAATATTTGATTTAGTCTGAACAGACAGATGCATATTAAAGTCATAGAGGAACACATACGCATGCCATGCACACGCGTTTACTGAGAGTGTGATCATAGGAATGAACGCTGCATTATGACTATTTCCCACCAAAATTCAATCTTCTTTTACTATTCCTTTACTGGGCTATACTAGCTGAGGGTGGGTCGGGGTTAAGGGCAGTGGACGAAGGGGAAAATTGACCGCTGCCGGTTATTTTAGGCCTAATATTTAGGGTTGTTTTTGATTTATGAGCTCTACATTGTTTATTTATACATTCATTTATTATTATTTTTTATTTAGTTTTTGTATATTTTTTGTGTATTGTTTCTGTATTTTTCTTTGGCGCTAGGTCACTTGGTGTAAAGATTACATTGAAGCGTTAAATTGACAGTTACCATTCAATAATAATACTTGTATCCACAGTCTGTATCTATAACCTCTGTACCCGCAATATTGAGCACACTCTCCTATAACTATAGCACATTTTAAACAATATCTATCTATCTATCTATCTATCTATCTATCTCTTTCTTTCTTTCTTTCTTTCTTTCTTTCTTTCTTTCTTTCTTTCTTTTGAAGATAAGCAACAACGTAGATTTTGAAGTATGGAGTTCTGGAGTTCCCTCGCATTAATGTTAGATGATCTAGAAGCGTGGCCATTTAATATGCTCTTTATTACACGATTTGTTAAGAACGATTGAATTAAGTCAAATATTCCACTCGAGACACCATAACACTTGAACTTGTAGAGAAGGCCAGCATGCCAAACCCTATCAAATGCTCTCAGTATATCTAAAGCCACAGTGCGAGCCTCGCTGAAATCTATCTATCTATCTATCTATCTATCTATCTATCTATCTATCTATCTATCTATCTATCTATCTATCTGTTTCTTTCTTTCTTTTTTCTTTCTTTCTTTCTTTCTTTCTTTCTTTCTTTATTTATTTTCAATTGCCACAATAGAATGAGTCCTTTTATATATTTGCGTAAATTAAAAGCATAGCCCAGAAATGGAATGGGAAATATTATTTGAATGTTTGTGTTTTAAGACCAAATGCCGAAAGAGTTCGCCTTTGGCATGAAGCACTTTAATTTGAGAGAAGGAGAGTACACCGTTCCGTCCAAAGAGACCCTTTCTTTGTTGTCCACAAGAAATTGGCTCATTAGCAATTTTACATAATATTAGCGTAGTTGGACGGAATCGAGGAGGGATATCCGGGTGCATTAGTACTCCATTCTGAGATGTCCGTATGTCTCGTATGTTTATCATCCAGACAATTGATTGGTGACTCGTAATTATAAGTAGACCATTGTGGTCGGGGTACATCATGCGATATGTGCAGTTGTGATAGAAGGAAGGAACGAACGAACGAACGACGAAGCGGATGCAAGGATAAATATCAAGAAACCAGAGTAGAGGGAAGAAACGCCCAATCAAAAATTACGTCCCACAACAGAGTCGCCAATTTGTTTTGACCACACATACAAAAATTATCTTTTCGACGAACGTCAAAAGTGTTCTTATTCAACCAATTTTTCCCTGATTTCTTCATTCGGTCTATCATACTGATCTCAATCTTTTTGTTTTTACCAAAATGATTCATCCGATCTTATGCACATTCCATAAGGAATTAACATCCTCACTTTTTGCCCGCTATTGTCACAGACAATTCCATATTTTGTAAGCAAAGTTGCTATCCAATAATCTTCTAATCCGTACGGCCTTGAAATTCGCTTTGGCCAAACAATTTTACGCAGGGCTTACATTTGCAGCTACTGACCGAAGTTGCTCAATACTCATTTTCAAACCTCGGGCTAGTTCAAAAGATTTTTTGTACGGACTTGTGGGTGATGAATTGTTTTTAACCTTACAATCCCTTTCACACAGGCGAAATATTGCTAGCCTCTCGTTAATCTATGGCTTTTTTCATGGCAGAATGTTCGGGTGAGTTAAATTGCTTAGTTCCGCCTGTTCAAACCTTCACATCTAGAACCCGCTATGTCACATAAAAATAGTCGACTCATGTTTCGTTCTCTCCATATTCCATTGGCGAGGAGGAATTTACATTCAGGCAGCTTCTTTCTCAGAACTGCTGCATTGTAGAACGGGCTGCCAAGAGGACACATTCCTGATCACTAATCTCTTTAACCGTCATCTCTCCTACTTTTCCTCTTTATAAGTAACCCTTGCCCTATACCTGTACACCTTTACAACATCCTCATTTTGTAACACTTTACCTTGGATGGCTCTTGAGCCTCATACTCGTTGGCGATTAGAAACAAAAAATCTCCTCTACCCACTAGATGCGAAAGAGATATTATATGGAAATTATTCCAGAGAGTTTTGTTTGTTCTTATTCTCCTTCTGGTATGATATCATCTGTGCCCCAGGCACGGTGGAGTAATGGATAGCGGCTCGGATTAAGCAATCGGAGAGAGCCGAGTTCGAATTCTAGTTGAATCCATTACATTGGGAAAGGTATGAATCCTCTTCTCCCTACCAGCTATGGGTAAATAACAGGGCAGCCTTGGATGGCAATTGGTCTTACCGCAGAAAGAAATGGCAACCTACTGTGGAAAAAAATGTGCCTCCTCAGTTATGTATCGAAAGATACATGATCGCCTAAGCGTGTATCACGTATAGCACATAACTGTGTCCCAATATTACTAATAAAGTGATGGATAGAAGATGCGATCAAATTTTAGCAAACTTTTCTTTTCATACAAATCGAGGCCTTACACTTTTCACCTACAGGAAACACTTTACGACTTTTCTTTGACATATACGAATGACCGACATCACAATTCTTGTGATTTGGGAATATTTAATAATGTAAACTTCTTGAATTGTGTATTTAGCGGGTTGACCCAGGGTAGGAGAAGTGCTGAAAATGAATCCTTCCTAATACAGTAAAGTTAATTTATATAATATATTCTTTTACGCGGTAACTTGCTTACAAATTTATATAATATACACAAGATGGAAAAAATCAATAAGATATAAAAGTGTTGTTTGTTATGACATAGTTACCTCTCTTGAAAATAATGACAATCAGAATATTATGTCTTAATGGCAGCATAGCAATTTTCTTTTTGAAGGAAACGCCAAATAATCCTAGTTCAGCAGTGTCAGAGTAGATCAAAAGTGGAGCATATCTGCCATACATGGGCTGCAACTATCAATCTTCACTTTTTAGGCTCAGAGCTCAAAATCGTTTAAGCGGTTTTCGCGGGAGTAGAGTTATTCTTCTCTCAGACACTGATTGGGACTCGATTTGGTTTTTTTCCTTCGCGATGTCTCTTGAAATGATGTCGTTAATCATCCTGTTCAAATATGTGCCACTAAGGTCTCCTCTCAAGTGAAAGCCGAAATCAAAGCTTTTGTTCCAGCACGGAAACACCAAGTGATACCACGATCATCTCCTTGGTTCTCGCCTGTCTGTTCAGCCGATATAGCCTAGAGGAATCACTTCTGGCTGTACCAAGAGCGGCATGTCTGATTGTAACAGACGTCGCTTTCTCACTGCTCGTAATGAGTGCAATCCTGTCCTAAAAAAAACAAAAAAAACAAAAACAAAAAAATCGAAGTTACTGTTTGCTGATAGAATGAAACAACGTATAGCCTCTCATAACTTTGGTTCTAGAGATTACTGGCGGTTCTGCAAGAGTGTTCTGAACAATAGCAAATAGTTCAGTCCCTCCTCTCTTCAATCAATTTGAAGTACTGGCATTTACTGCTATTAGGTTGGTGGAAAAATAATGACGTAATAATGTCGTTTTCTGACGTTTTTTTTAACGTCCAAAAACGACATTATTACGTCATTATTTTTCCACCAACCTAATAATAAGGTTGAATGCTTTGCTCGGAAGCTCTCATCCTACTCTACTCCCGTCTCATCTGAAAACGACTCCATCTTTTAACACATCTTTGCCGTATCAACATTGTTAATGATTTGACATAAAAATTGATTAAAAAATAGACAGGTACAGATATGAGGAATAAAATCAAAATGGAAAATTACACATATATTTATATAGCTATGTGAATTGTGACTCAGAATAATTATAGTGAATTTTGAATAGGAACAACGAAATATAAATAGAAAAAAGAAAATTAAGCGACGGTAAGTAATTTATCAAATTCTAAGTAACCGGTGAGGATCGAAACCACTTGTAATGTCCAACTAGACAAACTTGCTAATAATTACGTCTCGACCGAGTACAATACTTTTTTTTACTTATTTAGTTAAGTATAGAGAACGCAGTGAGGTTCAAACTCATTTCTTACTCGTAATATGCAACGAGACCATTATGCCGAGGCGAGGATTGTAAACGAATAAGAGGAAAAAGAGAGTTAAGATAGATAGATAGATAAACAGACAGACAGATAAACTATGCTTAGTTTTCGTGGTAAAAGATAAAAATAAACTACAATAAAAAAAGTCACTTCTCACAGTTTACGCCTCTATGCCTCCGTAATAAAAAAAGAAGATTAGGTAAGACTTTTAAATCAAATGTATTTGGGACTTTTTTCTTCCATTTTTCATTTTGTATTTAATTATGAGAATTCAAGCGCTTGGGAAAATGTCATTATTAATACGTAAATTAACCCAAAGACAAAAATCGATAAAATTAATTAATCAAAAATAGTTCGACTAACACAATTGAAAGTAAATTGAAATATTTGCGCAATATTCAAGGAAAATAAATTACAACGAATATTAATTCAAAAATCTAATGAATAATTTATAGTTTTCGATTCCTAAAAACTAAAAAAAAACTTTTTAAAGGTTACCTAGAAAAGATATTTGGAGATTTTAACCTATTATCCGTCTATGCTTATAGTCGTCTTTTCCTATCCATCTACCAGATCACGATTAAAAGGGAAATGTATCGGGCGAGTAATTCACGACCCTTGTTGCCAAAATGTGCACCAATGAACAACGGCAATTTGTTGGTCAGACACATTAAAATAGTCAAAAACCGAAACCCCCAAAGGAAATTCAGTAAACATTTCGAAAACTGACATAATATGCAATATTCCATATACATGGATACAATGTAATACGTAGAAATGCCCCCCATTACAAGTAATCTATCTATCTATCTATCTATCTATCTATCTATCTATCTATCTATCTATCTCAGTATGTTCATTATCTATCTATCTATCTATCTATCTATCTATCTATCTATCTATCTATCTATCTATCTATCTATCTATCTATCTCAGTATATTCGTTATCTATCTATCTATCTATCTATTTATCTATCTATCTCAGTATATTCGTTATCTATCTATCTATCTATCTATCTATCTATCTATCTATCTCAGTATATTCATTATCTATCTATCTCAGTATATTCATTATCTATCTATCTATCTATCTATCTATCTATCTATCTATCTATCTATCTATCTATCTCAGTATATTCATTATCTATCTATCTATCTATCTATCTATCTCAGCCTATTCGTTTTTATCTATCTATCTATCTATCTATCTATCTATCTATCTCCATCTCTCTCTCTCTTTCTCTCTCTTTCCCTCTCTCTCTCTCTCTCTATATATATATATATATATATATATATATATATATAAACAAATCTGTTAGGATTCCGTAAAATACCATACCCCAAAAAGGACGTATATCAAAAAGTGCTCGATGCAGCTGCCTTGAAAAGGATATGCAGGGCAAGTAAATAACATAAAGGGGCAAAACACCTTATATTACCGTACACAGTTTTTGTTTCGACCGTCAGGTCTCTTCAGGTGGCGGGTAATAAGTATTCGTAATACTATACTGCAATTATACAATGACAAAACCGGAAGCGAATAAGGGGAGAAGGTGTCGAAAAAAATTCTTCATCCCGGGTCATGGAGACCGAAAATGTTTTTACTTATATGTCTACACCTGGATATTATTTCAGTTCTGCTGTTTAACAAAATACTGTTGTTCTTATGAGTTGCTATAGTCAGCTTCTCTTCCTGATACTACCTACAACTTCTAACACTTGTTCTGCTTGGTTTGAATATTTTTAAGATACTGCTGTTTAGGCTTGGGCTTCTATCATGTTCATCTTTTAATTTCCAAACGTGATCTGCAGATTTTGTATTGTACCTGCGTTTCTCCACAATGACAGTGGAAGTGTGATTATACAAACATTCCTTGAATTGGTCTTCGGTTCAACCTATATAGATATTCTGGCCACTGTTGTCGTTAACTTCAGCCTGGTATACTACCCCTTCGTTACAGCACACCTCGTTTAGAGGACATTTTTTAAAAAATCTGTAGGTATATAAACTGCTTTTTTCACTATTTCTTGAAATTAAATGATTCAATAAATTGTGAAAAAGGCAGTTTATGTAACTGTTACCTTTTACATTGTTTAAACATTAAACAGCGCTGAATGGCTACTCTTGGTTTTAGCTTTGGGTTTCACTTGTAAACTCTGCATTTCTTGTTAAATATGACAAACCATCATCAAGACAAGAGAGCTGTCTATGAGATAAAAACAGGCCATTTTAATGGCGAGAAAAGAAGGGAAATATATCAGAGTAATTGGATAAACATTGGGTATCGCCAACACAACAATTTTGTATATCCTGAAAAAAGACAGAATCTACTAGTGTATTGAACAAAAAACATAGAACAGGTCGGCCATGAAAAACAACAGAAATTTGTTGACCATGTTCACCATAGTCTATGAATATAGATTACAACGCAGTACGTAATCTGTTCAATGAAACAACGTTAAAGATTAACACTCGCGAGTCAGACACTCTACTGAATTCACCTATATCTCCAATACCACCAGCAGCTGTTCCATAATTCTTCAGTCTTCGATATCAAAGGCTGGCAGTGAATATTCGGAAAAAACATGGCCGCCTTTATACACGTCGCATTGAATATTTTGAGCATTCTGATTGGTTAACATTGGTGAACTATAAAATGAGTCAGCTCATTTTGGCTGGCTCACTATTACACCAGGGTACCCAAAAATTCCAACAAAGTTGATGACAGAATCATTGTGAGAACTGTGAGGAAAACCCTGAAAACAGAAGACAGTAACATCATCAACAATTTACACAGTTCAGGGATGAAGGTTTCACAACCCACCGTTCGCAGAAGTCTTCAATGGCAGAAATATAGAAGTCATACTACAAGATGCAAACCACTCACCAGCAGTAAGAATCGGAAGAGCAGATTGGAATTACAGAGATGCGCGACAAAAGTTCCGGAAGAATGTTTTATGGACTGATGAGACCAAGATCAATATTTACCAAAATCATAAAAAGGACAATGTGCATAAAAAAAAAGGTGGGATATGTTTATGGTCCAAAGCATACAAACAAATCTGTGCGGCATGACGGAGGCAGTGTCTTGGCTTGGGCTTATATGGCTGCTTCTGGAATAGGTTCATTTATACTTATTGATGATGTAACTCATGATGGCAATAGCACAATTCTGCAGAAACATTTTGTCTGCCATTTTACAGAGAAATGCATCTATACTAATCGGGGGGAAGTTTGTCATACAGCAGGACAATGTCACAAAACATACTGCTAATACAACAAAGGACATCTTTGGAAAGTCACTTATCGGACCTTAAGCTAGCAAAATATGCATTTCACCTCCTTAGGAAGAGACTGAAGGAAGATGGATAGATATATTGATAATATTAGTGGTCAATATATATATATATATATATATATATATATATATATATATATATATATAAAGAAAGAACAGTAAGATATATAATCCGGGGTTCATACAGATATTTATATTTTTACAAAATAGTGCTCAATGTAAATTTACAGAGACATCAAAATACAGACATAATGAACACGCAAACAACCCTCGTCTGGTTGAATTGGATTTCTCTGTATCATTGGAAACGTGAATTATGATTTTTGCTGTGTCTTTAAAACCTAGTAATTTTAAAAGTTACACCAAAATTCGCTTAAGGATGAAATGGAACTAATGTCTTTAATTTAATTACAAAATTAAATTCGGAGCTTTCAGCTTCCATTTTTGAAACATGGTTAGAAATGTGTAGCGAAAAACATTTTAAATCAATTAATTTATAATATATATATAATGTATATATATATATATATATATATATATATATATATATATATATATATATATGTGTGTGGGTGTGCGTGTATATATATATAATATATATATATATATATATATATATATATATATATATATATATATATGTATATATAAGAAAACGCGCGAAACTGAAAGAGGTTGCTTTGAAAGAATGGAAAAGCATTACAAATGAAGAAATTTGGCTCGCAGACTCGATGCAGTTATTGAAAGCAAAGGCTATACAACCACATATCAAATTTTATTTACTTTAAGACTATATGTTCGAGCAATTTTACTCACCTAAAAATGGCGTCATCTGATACAAAAGCAGGTATGTCCTAGGCTGTTTAATATATTTAAATATACATACCATAAAAGCTGAAATTCTGAAAACTGGTATATATATATATATATATATATATATATATATATATATATATATATATATATATATATATATATGAATTTGTAGTTCTGATGGAATAAATGATAACCATGAAATATTAGTGTTTGAGCCTTTTATATGATATTCTCTTGCTCTGTCAACGACATAGAGCTCTACCTGGATTATATCCTCTTGGATATATATATATATATATATATATATATATATATATATTGACTACTAATATTATCAATATATCTATCTATCTATCTATCTATCTATCTATATGTATATATATATATATAGAGAGAGAGAGAGAGAGTGAGAGCGCGGAGGGAGGGAGAGAGGGAGAAGGACACACACACACAGAGGGAGTTGGCTATAGTCAGTAGGTAGAAAGATGCAAAAAGGAAAGCAAAAATAAGTGACCGAATTGGTTAGATTAATTTCATACAAGCGTACTTTTGAATATCAACTTTGTTTCAGTTAAATGGAGATTATCCAATCAGAAATCATGGAAGACACTAAACAATATTTCTTTCTCATTGCATCATCTGATATGATTCGACGGTGTTAGAATAGGAAGTTTATATTACCTTTACATAAAGCAGTATATTTCCATTTTTCCTGAGAGTGAAGGTTAAATCTAGAAATTAAGGCTGAACATACAGGATATGTATCTATATAGTAGAAAAAATTTAAGAATAAAATAGTTCCGTAATTAATTCGGTTAGTCGCCGCCCCCAAAAGAGAGAAAAGCTAGTTGGAATTCATGAAGATAAATGATCTGTATATAAAAAAAGATTTATCAAATATCAGGTACATGTGTGTTTGTTCAACACCCTCAGTACCAACCTGTAGTTTACACAGAAACAATGCTGAGCTGACCTTACAGGTTCTGGATGTATATTTATAAACTCGGTCTCGATGGCTTGAGGCACTGTGGTAGTGTAACCATGAACAGTTTTTGAAAGGTTTCTTCTATCCAATTTAATTCACACCGTTGGGTCAATCCTTTGTGTGGTTTTTATGAACCCGTCTCAACTCTATGTCCATGTGTACTTCGATTTTCCTCGTTGAGTTTTTTTTTCAGTGAAACTCTGATGCTGTTTTTAGCAGGCAGGAATCAAATACTAATTAATATATATATATATATATATATACATATATATATATATATATATATATATATATATATATATATGAGTAAATGCTCTGTTTATAATGAACAGTATTAAATAACATTTACCGGCCTGAATGTCCGAGAATACTGTTTATTATAAACAGAGCATTTACTTAAATACTTGTATCTATAAAAAGAACGTTAAACATAAAAATGTCTTTAATAAATAAACTGTCGGACTTTGTTCATTTCTTAATGTGTGTGTATATATATATATATATACGCTTCGTTGATGTTCCCCCATGCGTATATACATCGATAAACAAACCAACATTTTGCAAGACGTGATTGATGCAGTTCCTTATTGATTGAACTTTACTTCCGGTGAAGCCGGTGGCCAGATAAAGGAAAAGACGCTACAAAACGAAAGGGAACAAGAATAAAAAAACAAAACAAAAAACTTACAAAAACTGCGATAATGAGTTGTAAATCTAACTGTAGGTAATGGAATAGACAGTATATTAGGCAAGTTTGAAGGAGTCTCTGATTAAATGACTGAAGATAAAGTCATTGTCTTTTTCTTATTCTCGACATAAGATTACAAGCATTTAAAGCATACACACAAGGGAACATGTGTTCGCACGAATTAATCCTCATACTTCAATCAAACATTTAAGTGTACTAATTTTATTCCCATTTTCTATGCATATACATATATCCATATACATATAGTTCAAATTCTGCTACTTTACGCCAGAATTCAATATCGAAAATAGAGCGTTTATAGATATATACGGTATAAACATATGAATCAACAATGTATGGTGACTTTCAGTTTCATACCTCAATACGAACTTCAAAGTAACCATTGATGTTTTGAGTCGTTGGAGATTTCTCAAATAAAACAGACTGTATAGAATACAGAATAGTTTTTCAATGCTACAGTTTGCTAGTAAATGTAAATTGGTTAATGTAAAACTTCCACTTTAGAATGTTCCACAAGTTTTCAATCGTGTCTTTGAAATTTATTCTCGTTAGATATTTGTTACTTTTCTTTACCGAAAAGATGGAGCATTCTAAAAATGTTTGACTTCTTGAGCTATGACGCCACGTGCGCCTTCTAAAAACATGTACATACTAGCTATCATCCTTACACCATCTGGAACTCACAATAGTTTCGCCACACAACCATCTGTAGTATAACCAGAAAATATCACGCCACCTCCGTTTTGTTAATGTCTTTGATACCTGTTTTCGCTAGAAGTCATCAAGCCTTTGATGTCGGTATGGTGCAATGAATAGGGATTCAGAACGCTAAATGGGAGAGCCGAGTTCGAATTCCAGTAAGATTAGTTACATTCAGTTACGTGTAAATACTCTTGGAAAAAAATTATAATCCATCTTCTCCTCCAGCTATGGGCTAAATTGTAGAACTTGTATCTGGAAAAATTATTATTCTCAAAAAATGTTAATGCAATATTCCTTCAAAAAAAGAATCATTTTTGCAATCTAACATATGTTTCGCATTTGAATAACCCACAAAATATTGATAAACAATAAAAACAAATCATTCTATCGATGTTACCCTTCGAGGCTAGCAAAGGGTTCGTCGGTGGATAGAAAGTAGAAACTAGTGATTTGCTTTTCAGAATCTCACAGAATTTTTATGCTGTGGTGCAGTATATATTGGCGTGTATAGTGTAAATTCATTTTGTACAGTTACAAGTGGTTGACAGTTCCTACCCAGTCCTGTCTATTTTCGTTGTTCGTCTGTGTTAATTTACAGCATTGAATATTATATCCTCGAACCGTTACTCCCGCCATAATTAGTAGTATCATTTAACTTATTCATCAACAAACTTTGTTAAGTGATACAAAGACTTTTAAATGAGAGACTGTTTTCGGAGTTTTTAAAAAACTAAAATCAACGAACGGTATTTAAACGAACCTCTATTTGTTATCCAAATTTATACTCTAACAATTAAGCCATGTCTTTTCAAAGTGAATATATTTGTGAGTGTGCGAAAGAATATGATTTAGGTTCAATTGAATTTAATGACTTATCAATCAAGATAAACAAGATACACATTACCGTCCCAGAATTTTGAATCATCAATTTGTCATGATCGTACACAATCTCTTAGAATTAATACTGCAGTGTTATTCATATCAGGTTGTGCGTGTGTGTGTGTGAATATATATATATATATATATATATATATATATATATATATATATATATATATATATATATATATATATTACGACTAATCTATCTATCTATCTATCTATCTATCTATCTATCTATCTATCTATCTATCTATCTATCTGTCTATCTATGGCTTAGAGGGGTAGTGTCTCCGACTGATAATAAAATCAGTCGGGTTTCGATCCCGGCTTGATACAATCGGATTTCTAGCCACACTAATGAGCTGGGAAATATCGAAACTGTTTGTAGATAACTATATATATATATATATATATATATATATATATATACAGAAATATAGTCTTAAGGTGTGCTATATTTATGGAATAAAGTGCTTAATATCAGATATAGAGCGTGTGTAAATATAAAAGTGAACATAGAAGTCAACACTTAGAGGCGACAGTCTGTTTAATGCTATATGCAATCGTGGCCTGACGATTGCATATAGCATGAAACAGACTGTCGCCTCTAAGTGTTGACTTCTATGCTCACTTATATATATATATATATTAGAGGCGCGGTGGAGTAGTGGATAGCGTCTCGGATTGAGGAATCAGGGTTCAAATTCCAGTCGAATCTATTAATAATCCATTCAGCTATGGGTAAATAGTAGGACAGACTGGGTTCTATAGCCTTGGATGGCAACTAGTCTAGGAGAAGGACAACAGCGGAAATTTAATACCCGCGGAAGGTTGTTGAGGGCACCAGTTCTCTATATTCGGCTGGTGGTTCTGTACACTGCCTTCACCACTATAACCAAATCGTATATGCTGGTGTCTGGGTTGTCGGTCCCTAGGAACTGAGCTGCTTGACCCTCATACGTCGAATACGACGGGGGAGTCCACCAAATCTCTCTCTCTCTCTCTCTCTCTATATATATATATATATATATATATATATATATATATATATATATATATATATATATGTAAGCAAATATATGGATATAGATCCGACAGTATGAAGAAAAATATACGGAAAAAACAAACAAAAATCCTTATATGCAATAATGCTGTTTTAATGTAAATATGTCAACGTCGGACGTTTCGGTTTAATACTAAACCTGGCTTCTTTAGTATTTCCCCTTTTCTAGCGAGATTAATGCTCGACAAGCGTACATATACATTTTAGATCAAAATAGAATTCTTTCATTTTTCATTTTTCTTTCAAAATACTCAAATTTAGGAATACGTTTTCATAGCGTCGCCCACGTGACGACAACGTGACCATGTTTTAAAACGGAACGCTGATCAGTTATCTGTTTGGATAAGTCTTGTTCTTGTGTCCATCGTCTTTGTCATGTTCAATTGATGTTAATTATATTTTATGAATATGTCCTGAAGATGGTTTATTAAACCGAAACGTCCGACGTTGACATATTAACATTAAAACAGCATTATTGCATATAAGGATTTTTGCTTGTTTTTTCCGTTTATTTTTCTTCATAAATATATATATATATATATATATATATATATATATATATATATATATATATATATATATGTGTATTGTGTATTTGGGTAGCAATCCCTCTTGAATACGACTGAAAATATGCTAAAAGTATAGCCGAGATCGCCTGAAAACATTTTAATATAATTTATGTAATGAGAATAAAAAAAAATTATATGTTCACATGAGAAATTATATAAAAACTCAACCACTTCACCTTTCCACGAAACTTGCATACAACACACACACACACACACACACATATATATATGTATATGTGTGTGTGTGTGTGTGTGTGTGTGTATGTATATATATATATATATATATATACATAATGTACGTGTTAGGAAAATCAATGACAAATAGGAATTTTTTTTTCGTTGGACGAAACCACACTTCAGACTAAAGTGTGGCTACATGCACATGTAACTCCACACACGAAGAAGAGTGGACTCTAAAATTTGAATTTTTTGAATTATTTTTTTAATTATGTGTTTGGCTATATAGTCTATCCAATTTCTTTTAGTTAATTTATTTTTGCTTATGTTTTATCACTTTTGTTATTAAGTATCATATATATATATATATATATATATATATATATATATATATATATATATATATATATATATATGCCCTTATAACTCAACTGCTTATAAAGTATCCTATCTTTTACCCTTTTCGGCTTTCATGATTCATTATCAAAAAAAGATAAAAAAATGATACGAATTAGTTTTAAATTTCACATTATCATTTGTGCAACTTGATTGAATTTTTAATAATCAAATATATTTGTTCAGGAAATGACTTTTATTAATTCTACGATACTTATTTTGTATGGTTAAAGATTGTTATATTTGTAGACCATTTTTACAAGTTATATAATATTTCTGCATTATCTTCATTTATTTTCGAATTTCTTATTCAGCTGCATTGGTTCATGATGGTGATTTAATAGAACTATCATCAGATAAATAGCAAATTAATCTACAAGAAAGTATGATACTATTTCCATACAGGACATATTCGGCAACCACTGACCGAACAGTTGACGTTACTGTCGGTTGAAAAGTTAACACATTGATTATATCATTATTTTCCCTTCATCTTACATGTAATACACATTTCTGTTGCTGTTGCTTCTGGGTGTGTTCAAGATATGGTTTTTGCTATTTTGTAAAACACTTGGGATTTTCTAGTGCCTCTCTACTGAGTCTGAGAAAGAACTGTCTTTTTGAAGTCATAAAAGCTTCTTTCGCTTAAGCTATTTTTAATTATTTTGAGAAAACAATTCCATATAGATGATAGTTTATACAAGGCACAACGAGTCACTTTCATGGAGGTTAGCATCAGCCATGCTGATGGAAGATAGGGAGAGGTCTCTCAGATGATTAACGGAGAGAAGCTTATTTTTGGAAGTTTAACATAATTGAAATGAATATGAACCTTTGACGGGTTCAGCGTGTACAATTAAAAACAGTAGTAAGAAAAAGGGATAATCTGGTCTTAATTGTTGCAGCTAATGGCAAGACACTATTTCCGTGTAGTATTTGCTATCACAAATGTCTCTCAAAATACTGGATTAATTTCCCATGTGCAGCACAAAATTAATTACTCCATTGAAAACAGTTACTCGCGCCAGGAATGTGGCAAGACTTTCAAAAGCTCGGGTATGTCAAAATGTTAAATAAAAATTCAAAAGGCTGCCGACGCCCAGCCAGCAATTCCTTCCCGTAACAATTTCGCAGGTAATTAAATCTGTTTTATGCGTCAACGGATATATAAATAAAGTTATCTTCGTAGAAATTCTAGGTCTGTGACAGCTGAACAATTATTCATTGTATCCATGGCAATATCAATGGTACAAAATATCAAATAAGGAAAGTCTTGCTCGATAACGAGTCGAGTATCACTATATATATATATATATATATATATATATATGTGTGTGTGTGTGTGTGTGTGTGTCATTTACAGACAGTACTGTTTCGCTGTAGCATCGCTCTTCAGTGCGACTAGACATCCGAATTGCCCAGATTGAAACCCAACCGTTTTGGTGTTAGTTAGAGTCTCTCCCACTGAGATATCTTCATTAGACAGAATGAGTCAGACAAATTTAGCTGATTGTTTTTTTTTACAAATGTAAACAAACGCCAAGCAACCGGAGTGCTATATTCATTTTACTGAAGAGCTTTGCATTAACGCAGGTGGCTTAACTAGGATATTACAGGTAGACGCTACACCAATAGAATTTTAATGACAGGATCGTAATCTCAATGTTACTGTAGAGACGATTATCGTGGGTATATATGATTTTTGTTATTCACTTTATATTTAACATGAAACTTAAGGAATCTCAAATCATGGATAATTGAAACACCAAACCAAAGGATTGGATCATGCATTATTCTTAAGATAATCATTTTTTTACCTTTTTTCAGAAGAGCGAGTTTTCTCTAAAAAAGAAAGAAAAAAAAATCTCGATCTGTGTTTATTCAATTATCTTGCTAGATCAGTACATACAGACCATCGTTGACAAAAATAATTATTCTTTTAAAAAATCGAAACTTTAAAATTGCATGGGATTCAAAATTTTCGAAAAAGAAGGAGACAAAAAGAAGAAAGAATAAGAATAAAGGTAATTTTAGAAATGGATCCTCATTGTAATGATTAAAAAAAAAGAAATGAAAAAAACAAAACAAAAAACAAACAGAAATTTTCTAATGGCGGAAGTTAGAAGATTACACCAGAGGAAATATGCGTCACTTCTCTTCAGAGACATGTTAAGAGGTAAAAGGACCTACGTATATTTATACGTATATTTGTAATTTGAATATCTAAAGAGTATAACTTTAGTAATATATATATACGTACGCATTTTGGCGTAGAAGAGCGTATACAATACATATTACCATTTTCTTCGGGTTCTGAATATACATGCGCATACAGGCACGGGCAGAAATGCGCTTATATATAAATTTAAAGATATTATGTTAAATAAAATACACAAATTATGCATATTATATTTTGAGAAAGTTTTCTCTAATTCACAGATAAATTTTTACTTGATAAGATTGAAATCATGGAGGAATTCCACAGTTCATGTCTGTTTATTATATATTTCGAACATTCGATTATTTTCAAGAAAGCCTCTGTTTTATATATGATGCATTCGTTATTTTTAATCCTGGGATATATTCGATGTCACATGAATGTGCTTTTTTTATTTTTAATGTGGATGATATCACTTGAATGTAGTGCTATATGAGTTCTGATTATTGAAAATTTCGTGAGCCTAAATTATTAGTGATATTTTAAATTATTACCATCTATATTTTGGACAAAGTACATGGTTCTACTGAAGGATGCTAAGGATATCATGGACCGAGCCTGTGAGCAACGATGAGGTTGCAAATAAGGAAGAGGCTATACTTAGCATCAGGAAGAGGAAGCTGAAGTTTCTGGGACTCATAATGAGGAAGGAGGGCCTGAAGAATCTGATACGCGTCGAATAGAGGGAAAGAAGAATAAGGGAAAACAACGCGTGACATACCTGGTGGGCCTAAGCAAGTGGATGGCAGAACGTGGCCTGGAGGAGGAAGCAGAGGGAAGGAACTTGTTGAGAGCAACAAGGGATAGAGGGAGGTGGAGACCCATGATCGCCTACATCCTGAAAGAACATGGCGCATAAAAAGAAAGAGACTACGAAAATTTTCACATATTTGTTATTGTGTAGCTTGCTTTAATCATTGTTACAATCGAGGAACAGTCAAATTACAATTTTTGTTTTTGAGTTAGCATATTGTGCTTTTGCCGGATATATGACAAATAAGTCTACTTCAGAATGTTGTGGTTATTTATCCAATATGTCTTTAAACCTTATTTTCAAAAATACAGTCTCTAGCAAAAACAATTTTGTAACGCAGTAGTTTTATATACGAGAGTTGATTGTCTCGTGGTTTGAGTACTAAGGTGTTATTTTATTCATGTAACCTGATAAATAATGATGTCTTTATAAATTGACTGGACATTTGCCAGAGAAGAATATCAAGAAAGATCGTCTCGAAGACTTCTGTTAGTCAATAGAATTTGATCTAACCTGGAATTTAGTCTGGAATAAAAGTGTAAAGATTATATTGAATCAACGGTTATTTGCTTACACGGTCATTTGGTTTACTGTATCGTAACAGAAAATTTTTCACGACAGAATCTATCTTGCATGTTTATAAATCTACCACTAGTCTGTGCAGTGAATATTGCTGCTATATCTGTTTTTTTATTGTCCTTTCTTCTTCTCGCTGAAGTTTTCTCCTTTTGTTTCACTCTCTGTAACCGCTTGTGTTTTAGCAGCATTATCGACTTTCTTGCAGTGAAAAAAACAACAACAAAAAACAAACGTATACAGTGTAGTGTGATTTTAGCTCCTATTTGGGTTTATACAAGTGGGGAAACGTTTTTGAGCCGACCTAGACCCAGAATTCCATTTACAGTGTAATTAAGACGACCGATGTGACTGCGAGTCAAATTTAATTCAACTAAAAGTTAGTTCAACATACAATTTGCATCCAGACATTAACGATGCAGAGAAACCCAGTCTTTAAATCTAAATTTAGACACCCGATCTACCTAGATGTTAAATAGACTGTCTCATATATATATATATATATATATATATATATATATATATTAAGCGTTTCACCCCAAGCAAGGCGGGAAGCCACTAGGACGCAAGGGGTTACAGAAAATTTAGAGCAAGATCAGATAGGAGTGATAGAAGAAAGGATGAGGAGAAGGGTAGTGGATAGATCAAGGCAACTGGATATATATATATATATATATATATATATATATATATATATATATATATATATATAAAAGTGAACATAGAAGTCAACACTTAGAGGCGACAGTCTGTTTCATGCTATATGCAATCGTCAGGTCCCGTATGCTGTTATTTTTCTCGGCTATTTATACATATACGGGTCAGTGGTGCATTTTGGGTAGTCTATTATGGCGGTTATTTTACCGGAAGTCGTTTATTTATAAAAATAAAAAATAAATAAATATATACTAGGTTACTTAAAAACCGAAAAGAGAAAATATACAAGTAAAATAAATTGACCTAAATTCATCCAAGTAAATAAATAAACAAACCAAACCCGATAAAGTTACCGTTAGAAAAAACAAATAAAGATAATCAACCCAAATAAACACGAATTAAAAAACTGTTTCTGCCAAAATAATAGTTAGAATAAACTACAACAACCAACCCCAAAACTGAACAAATAGCTTTAATTAAATTCTCAAACCAAAACAAAACTATTAAATAAGTGATATAAACAAATCTTTACTACGTTAATAAAAAAACACCGATTAAAAAATAAGTAAATAAATAAAAAATAAATAAATAAAATAAGAAATAAAAAATAAAAACAAGCAAAATAATTTAACCCAAATAAATAAATAAACGACTTCGGGTAAAATAACCGCCATAATAGACTACCCACAATGCATCACTTTTATATTTACACACGCTCTATCTCTGATATTGAGCACTTTATCCCATAAATATAGCACACCTTAAGACTATATTTCTTCATATATATATATATATATATATATATATATATATATATATATATATATATATATAATTATTTATTTAAAAATATGATTCCTTCACTCCATAAGAGTTATCGTTTCAAAACAGGAGATGAAAACTTCAGTATAATTATTAGAATTAAATTGAATTAAAGTACCAATTGGTCTGAAGTAAGAGCAAAGGTCGACGCGGCTGGTCAGACTTGGCGTCGACGGAGGTCGTCCGTAAAGGGCAGGGCGGAGCCGTGTGCCATTTACGTTTTTCCGATTGTTCTTTATCGATTGCCAATATTTCTTCCCTGTAAAGACCATAGGAAGCCGCTTGAGCGCTCGCTATCCTCCATTTTATGGAGGTCGCAAGCATCAGGTCGGCAGAAAGGTCTGTACACAACGTCCATGTCATGGGGGGCTGGGAATGCCACACTTGGTGAGCCACAAACTCGTCTCGAGGCTGGCTTTCCTACGCTGCGCATTGACAGAAGATTCGATTATGGCGGGTATTGTTAGGGACGCGTTCATTTGCCTTACTATCACCCCCCATCTCGCGGGTTGAGCGCCGTCGTAAACCCCGGATCAATCGGATTTCCTTAGCGAGTGTCGACACGCCTTGACGATCATTCCTCGGTTCAGTGACCTTTCACGTCCTAGGAGAGACTTCTATCGTTATTTTGTGGATTGGGTCGCGAAGGATCCTCTACGTTATCCGCTCGACATGTAGCAGGAGGAGCTTCGCTCTTTCTGGTCTTGGGCGGCAACGGCAGATTATCTCAGTAACCCTGAGTTTTCGCTTACCTGGTGATTGGCTCGGAATCAGCTGCTTCTCAATGACAAGGTCTTCATATGGGGATTTGCGGATTTGCCAGACTGTGAACGGTGCGACCTTGGTTCAGAAGAAACGGCTTCGCACGCCGCCTTCTATTGTCCCCGGGTCCGCCTCTTATGGGACCATGTCGGCGTGTTGACGGCTCGTCTCGCTCCCGAAAAGTTCATGGATCGTGCATACGCGTGTGACAATGTGTCAGCCCCGTATTCTGGGGTGAAACGAATGGTGTCTCTGACGCTCTGGCCACGGACCGCATGGGGATTTGGACGGCGAGAATGGAGGATGTCTTTCTCATCAGGATCTTATCCGATTTTTTGCACATCAGCTCAAGATGAATCTTAGAACTGATAAAAACACTTGCATTCGACAGTCTTCAGCGAAAGGTGGGTGACTGAGGTGAACTTGGTTCGTTTGAACGGGGCTAGCCTTGATTTTCTCTTTTAGGTCAAGTCTAATTCACATCGGGGTTGTTTGGTTAGGTTAGACAACCTTTTGTGTACCTAGTAAATGTGAGTAAGTGTTGTTCCTGGCCTGTTCCCGGCTGCATCTTTGGTTATGATCCAAGTTGATATTCCTAACCTCCCCAGTTTGTTTTGGCGTCTTTTTATCTCGACTGGGTCAGCTTTTTCTTTCCCATGTCCGTATATATTTTCTACTTTTCCCACTCCCTTAGCGAGAGAGCTTCTTGATTTTGTCCAAAGAGCAGAATACAGCGGACTCTCTTTTTTGAGGGTTGGGCGGGACCTACTGACATCAGTTACGTTTATTTTACTTTGTGCTCATGTTTAGTTTGTTATTGGGTTCATCTCCCTTTCCTCTCATTTTTGGCCTTGTGCCATAATTGTATTTTATATAGAATAAATAACTGCTTCGGCAATTAGTTGGAGATTCGTTTCCAGCTAAGCTAGTCGAACTCTCTGCCTGAAGGCAGAGAGGAACCCAGACGAGGCTACGCTGAAGGGCAGAGTCTCATCTGGGGAGGTAGACAGCTATCCGACCCTGTGTATACGGGGTCTACGGGGAATTTTTGCCTGAGCCCACGGGCTCGGTTTTTACCCCGCATTAAAAACGGCCTTGTGTCACATCCTGCCTCGCGGAGAGGTGAGTTAAATAACATTGCTTCGACAGTTAGTTGGAGATTCGTCTCCAGCTATGCTAGTTGGACTCTCTCCCTTCGGGCAGAGAGGACCCCAGACGAGTTTACGCCGAAGGCTACCCAACCCAAAGTATACGGGGTCTACGGGGAATTTTTGCCCGAGCCTACGCGCTCTAATTTGCCCCGCATTAAAATACGCCCTTGTGCCTCACCCTGCCTCGCGGGGAGGTAAGATAGATTTCTTTGCTTCGGGAATTACTAGCCTGCCACCCGATTCCCTGTCTTTCAGTAATTTATTCTCTTTTACCATAAACCTCTCTTCTTTCATCTCCTCGCGTGTTGCTTTTCCCTTCACTCGAGTACCATCTTTATCTGTAACCTCTTTAATGATACAACAGGGTGGGTTTAAATAATGTTGGGATAATTCCATGAAATGGTAAATTCAGGAGATTTGGAAAAATTCTGATTTGTCATGTTAATCCGATGAATCGTCTGAAACATGGATTATATTTCAACAAAATCTACATTTTTCGAGACAAATTTTGATCACAATTTTGGTCTCTTTTTATATAAGAAATAAATATAATTTACTCGGAGGAAGGCGCATTGGAAGACCAGATGTACGACTGGGTTGAATTTAAAAAAAAACAAATACCTGCTTGTCACTTATCGTAGCATACTTAACCGTCTAAAGTTCAGACACTGGTATGAATGTTACTATCTCAAGGCATGGCAAAAGTGCTTTAGAAATTTGTCAGAAAATATCTACAAGCAGCTAGCATATGGATATCGTTCCTAGCTCCAATTCAAAATTAGCTTTTAGAATGTTGAAATTTTATACTCCGTCGTTGTATATAAGATTATTTATTTTAATCGACGACAAAAAACGATCGCTATTATATATGAATGAGACGCGGTCATGGTATTAGATAGGTTATAGTATTTGGGTTTTCACGTCTAGTTTTATTCATTAATATTTCAGTTCTTAGTTTCATATGAAGTTAATTTCTAGTATCATACAACTGAAAGCACAAAACTTATTTTTAAAGCATATTATTTATTCATGTTATTAATGGGCTTATTTAACAGTAAAAACCTTTTTTTCTTTTGATTGTTTTTTTTTTTAGCTTTAACCAAATAAAATTTGAACACTTCCTGTGAGACAATAGTTAGCAATCGAATTTGTGCAATGAGTTCGATCCTCAGATCTTCCCACATACTTGTAACTTTGTGCGCAAAATAAGCTCAGTTTACTATTTAAAATAATCAAAGAAAATCTTGAGTATGTCTCAGAAATTCCTTTCTTTTTGAGACCGAGAGACAGACTCTCGGCGACTGTCGAACTCTCTGCATTAGCGGAGGGGAACCCGGACGAGGCTTTGCCAAAAGGCAAGGTTTCGTCCGGGGAGGTTGACAGGGCCTGAACCCGTCTAGGCCGGTTCAGAAAGGCCATATTTTTGCCGAGCCTACGGGCTCGGGATACCCACATTAAAACGGCCTTGTGCAACATTCTATCCACGTGGGTGGATTGATAAATACCGAAATTCCTTTCTGTATTTTCTTATTTAATTCCATGTTCATTTAGGATATTAGGGACCAAATCTAGCGACATATTCTATTTACTCCTATCTTAATAGTAAGTCTGATCAGTTCGATAAGATCAAATTAGTATCTTATCTTCAAAATGACCTGTAATTTGTTTTAAACTGGGTCAAGAAATAATTTCCTAATTTTAACGCCCCCAAAATGAAAATATTAGGTTGGTGCAAAAAAATAATGACGTAATAATGTCGTTTTTTGACGTATTTTTTAACGTCAAAAAACGACATTATTACGTCATTATTTTTGCACCAACCTAATAATAACTTTTAATCGCCTTAGAAAAACTTTTTTTTCTCTTACATTGGTATGGCTGATGCTAATTACCAGAACAGCGAGTCGTTGCATCTTTTCGGGATTACATTTTCCGCCAGCATGAAGTGGAAAGATTATATTGTGTCAATTTCTAATTCTGCTGCTAGGAAACTGGTTAACTGTGTCGTGCAAGAACCGAATCTATCTTACATATTTATAAGTCTTAACGTTCTTGCATGCATCGAATATTCCTATCATATTTAGTTTGGTGCTCCTGTTGTGTATTTAGATATTCATAATAAAATCCAAAAAATAATCTGAAACACTGTCGGTCCTGACCTGGCATCTCGGCTTCATTTATTCTCCACCCGCCGTAATGTAGTTTTATTTGTGCCTTTTCTATAAATATTTTCATGGTAATTGTTTGGATGAGTTTTTCCTCTTCATTACCTCAACTTTACGGGTCTTTAGGTGCATTACTTGATTAGTAATTAGGTCGGATCATTTTACAGTTGAAATGGCTAGATGTAATCGTAACTTCTATGTTAAGAGTTCATTTTCTTGCAGTTCTCCCTTGCTTTCCAGTCGTCTTTCATCTTCAAAAATTTAAATGCAATGTTAATCGTTATCTTTTGTTTTCTTAATTCATGTTTATTTTATTGTTTTTTCTCCTTTAAGTCATTACTGAGTCTTAGAGAATATGAAAAATGGACAATTAGTCCATTTTTCATATTCTCTAAGACTCAGTAATGACTTGTGTCTTAGTCACTTTATTGCTTTGCTTGACGTGAAATGACTAAAAAAAACAAACAAAAAAAAAAAACAATTACAGGAAAAATTAAAAAGAATTCTTTGTTAAATGCTACTATTTTTAAATGCTTACAGTTCCAATTTGTTATTTTTGCGTGTTTTTCTTTTCTTATTGTTGTGAATAACTTAATAAGATGAAAAATTTTTGATTAACGTTAGATTCCTGAGGATATATGAATTCGTATCGCAATATTATCAATGTCAAGCGCATTTATCTTTTTAGGTAAATACTGATAATAAATTTTAATCATATTAATATAATATAATCATTATATAAAATTATATAATATAATTATATACAATTAAAGAATATAATATGCTCATTATATACAATTATATTTTCAGGATTATTTTTTTCCTGTTATAAAATGTGTAGGACTCAATAACTAGCCACGTTAATTTCATTTCATTCTTTTTTACTTTCTTTCTTTGTTCTTTCTTTCTACTTTATTTTATTATTAAAATATTATTAAATATTATTGTTATTAAATTATTATTATATTATTACTAAATATTATTAAATATTATTGTTATTAAATTATTATTATATTATTACTAAATATTATTAAATATTATTGTTATTAAATTATTATTATATTATTACTAAATATTATTGTTATTAAATTATTATTATATTATTACTAAATATTATTAAATATTATTGTTATTAAATTATTATTATATTATTATAATATAATATTATATTATTACTAAATATTATTAAATATTATTGTTATTAAATTATTATTATATTATTACTAAATATTATTAAATATTATTGTTATTAAATTATTATTATATTATTACTAAATATTATTAAATATTATTGTTATTAAATTATTATTATATTATTACTAAATATTATTAAAGTATTAAATTCATTTTGCAGTTGCTAGACTTTTCGTATTTCTAATTAATTACAATCGCCTTGAGTTGTTAAAAATGAGATTTTATTAAAAATGAACCTAGTGGAAGCAATTCATCTTCTAAGAAAATAAGAATATTTCTCATATTAAAATTCAGAAAAAAATCACCAGTTTTAAAGCAGCGGAAGTGTTTTATGCTATTTGTTTTGCTATACGCGTAATATCAGAAATTTCTTATGGCAGAATCCATATCCGATTCCGAATATGCGAAAGAACTGATGGATTCTTCGGCGACTGGCTTCGTGGATAATTTCGTTAATATTTTTCTGGCGTTTTGCTGGAGACTGGATAACATGAATGTTTAACAGCTTGAAACGACACTCAACCAGCCTAGTAACGCCACTCAGAAACCGAAAGAACGTTACCAAAATCTCATCGAAACAATTTGAGTGTTTTGGTAGCCGGCTTATTGAGCTTTATGTAAAATATGCTGCACGCCGTTCGAATTTGTCAGTTTGCGTAAAGATTGCAGAACCGTTTCACCGCACCATTAAAAACAGCTCACGTCAAGAAGTCTTGCATTATTTTCAACTGCTATCTGTTAATCACCTTAAAGAGCCATTTTTTTTTGTCTTCGACTAGCATAGTCGATGCTAGCCTTCAGTAGGAGAAACCCAGTGTGCCTTCTTGGTCCACATCTACACGACCTAGAAGAATCATATTGAATTAACTACTAAGTCTGCTGCTAGGGAAAGTGGTTCACTATAACATTATAGACATTTTTCTCGATAGAATTTAGCTTGCACATTTATATATCTACCGTTCGTTAATGCATCGAATATTGCTGTCATATTTAACCTGCAGCATCTGTTTTATATCTAGAGATTCTTGATAAAACCCAAAGAATCATCAATGTTATCGGTCCTGACTTGGCATCTAGGTTTCAGTAACTTTTCTACCTCTGTGACACTGTTTCCCTTTGCTCCTTCTATAAACCTTTCCACAGTAATTCTTCTGTTGATGAGATTTGGTAGTTTGATTTCACGAATTTAAGCGCAGTTCTAGATTAGCAGATAAGATTCATAATTTCCCTATTAAAATCGCTCGTTGTAACCGAAAGTTGCCTGTTATTTCCTCTCGCACTTCTCGCTTGTGCAACTCACTTCCGTCTTTCTGTTTTCGTGTCAACTGCGATCTTCAAAATTTTAAATGCAATGTCAATCATCATCAGCATCTGTCTCGTCGGACCCTCTTATTTTAATGACCTCCCTGTTTATTTTGCCCTCAGTAACGCATCCTCATGGGGTTTACGGCCACATCACGTTGAAACATCGGTTCTCGTACGATCACCGAAGTTAAGCAACATTGAGCTTGGTCAGTACCTAAATTGGTGACTGCTTGAGAATACCAGGTGCTGTGAGCTTGGATGTGCGGGTGGTGATAATGGCTCGAAATTGTTAATATCTGTGTTCCAATTCCTGTTAGGTTCGTTATATTCACTTACGTTCAATTACTCTTTGGATGTGTATGAATCCATCTCTTCTCCCCCAACTATGGGTTAATTATTAAGACTTGTATCACTAAAATCATTATTATCTCAAATAAATTGCGTACGAAATATTTAGATTTTGGTATTAAATAACACATAAACAAAGACAACCTAATATGTATCCTCATGGATTTTGTTGCCTTGTGTGGAATGAGATGGTTAAAAAAATACTTGAAATTCATAGATAGCAGGAAGGTGTTTTGGCAAACAGGCACCAATGGGCGTTAGATGTTTGCGGTTCTTAATTGAACTGTAAAATCTAGAAACTATTGATCGGGAAACTTCCCGATACTTCCTTATATAATTGTCACACTTTTCTTTTTTTAATTCGAAAACCGTCACATCCCATAATTTATATCAGCATCTAATCAAAGGTGAGTTTCTTTTTAGTCGTTTTTAGAATGTGGTCTAATAATCTTTTATTGCTGATGCAGAAGAATAACTCATTCTTAGCTAGATTCCAAAACGCATTAGATACTGTTTAGATTTAGACAATATTCCTTTCAATGTAAACATTTGCCTTTGTCAATAAAGAAATTGTAGCTCGTAGCTAGTAAATGGTAGTGAATAACGGCTTTCAATGATTTTAATACGACGAGTTCTTGAAGAATTTCAAACAAAGGGAATAATTGAAGAAAAATGACTATAGATTTTGTTTCAGTGCACTTCAGCAAGGAAGGAGGGTAATAGATTTTACAACCGAATGGTACTGGTAATGATAATATTAACCATTTCCTCACAAGGAAATACTCGGCATTTATTTAACAAACAGCCAGTGCTACTGTCAATTAAAATTCATAAAATATTTCTATTATAAACGGTTTTTCCTCCAAAATAGATTTTTTAATTTAACGAACTAACACCGATGTGGGGAATCGAAATTTAACATTGATAAGAATCTTGTTCTGCAAATTAATTTTGCATGTTTTTTTCATATTTCTATTAAAAAATTTACGAAATTCTTGCTTCGGTAGCAGAATTGACATCTATTAAAAATTCGGTATTTAAATGCAACTAAGGATTATACTGGAAATGTGTAATATTTGAATAAAATTTTATTTTAAAATGTAAGTTTACTTCTAGTAATCTTTTTTTTTTAATCTCTTTTAAAAATTTTATTATTGATTATTAAGTTGACATCTCTATCCATTTGAATTTTGTTCATGAATTTAACTCGTGACTGTTTCTAGATAATCTAGGTAATCTCTTCTACTTAAATTTTACTTTGAAAGTGTTATTTTGGGGGTTCATAAAGATTATAATGTTTGATATAAATTTGAATGTCTCTAAACTGTCTACAAATAATTTAATTTGATGTTTGTTAGTGATTAAAATTTTTTTTTTTTAAATTTTAAGGATTTTCTATGAAATAGTCGATTAGAATAATATTCATAGAAAATACATTAAAAGAATAAAATTTTATTTTAAAATATAAGTTTCCTTTTAGTAATCTTTTTTTTTTAATCTCTTTAAAAAAATTTATTATTGATTATTAAGTTGACATCTCTATCCATTTGAATTTTGTTCATGAATTTAACTCGTGACTGTTTCTAGATAATCTAGGTAATCTCTTCTACTTAAATTTTAGTTAATATGGGGTAATATTTGAAGGTAATATTAAAGATCTTGCTCTGTCATATACTGTATACACATGCATGCAAATATCACATATACACACGTTCCTTTACATGTTCAGTAACTCATATAGGTACCCATGTGCCGATATACACAGGTAACTTCATGTATTAACACCTACCTAAATATCAAAAATTTTTCCAATTTAAATATTTTATCATCAATAATGATTATTAAATAGTAATATATTTCAATTTAAATTAAATTATCAATTAAAAAAATTTTCCTCCATATTATAAAGAATTTTAAACTCACACTTCCAATTGGAGAATATTAAATGAGAAAATGAGATAAAACACTAATAACAGGACTGTAAGTCCTTCTTTTATAATATTCTATGTATCCATAAATATACATCTACACACATATCCGTACACATACACACATACATATACATACATATCCATATATATACATTTATTCACATATACACATACACACACACATATATATATACATATATATATGGATATACTCATACATACACACATACACATGTAGATATACACACACACACATACATATATACATACACATGTACATATACACACACATATACCCATATATATACACACATATATATATTACACATACACATACATATACACATATATACACATATACACACACATATACATATACACATATCCACACATATCCACATACACACAAATATATACATATACATATATACATCTATACATCCACATGTGCGTGCATGCAAAAAACATATCAAAATCCATACTTAATTAGCTTATTATATATATATTCTCCCTTTATAGACTTTATAACCATCGCCAGCCCTTCAAAGATAAATGTAAAAAGAACCAAACGGTACTGTCAAAGCATTATTGGGATTTGTTGGATGGTGGGTTAAGCCCACAAATAAAGTGGAAGATAATCTCGAGAGCCAGAACTCCAATAAATTTTAGAGGCAGATGCGACTTATGCATAAAAGAAAAAAATCCTCATAATAAAACACAAATATCCGGATTTATTACTAAACAAGCATAATGAACTAATTTTTAAATGCCGACATAAGAACAACCTAAATCTAACTAAATATATTTAGGAATAACTATATAGGAAGACTAATATTGCATAATCTTAGTTTTTGGTTTTTGGAAATGTTGCTATGCACACATAAGTGCGAACATATAACTGTATATATATAACTATGTAATTCAACTTGAACATTGATACGTCTTTTGATATGTATATGTATATGCGTTTATATGGAAAGATAAGCATGCATGTGTTATATATTTTTTGTGTATTGTGGGCACATTTTTGGAGTGGGTGGGTATGGTTATGAATATGTATGTATATGTACTGTATGTATATAGGTGATCTGTTTTTGTTTTTTGTTTTTTAAATATATGTAGTTATATGTATATATGGGTGTATATATGTGTATGTGTGGGTACATGTATATGTGTGGTTGTGTATGTATACAATTTTTTATTATTTCTATATATGTATGTGTGAGTGTTGGTGTGTATATATAGATGGGTACATGTATGTCGTTCCATAGATAGTGTATGTATTTATGTATAAATATAAATTGTGAGTTCATATATATAATATGGGAGAATATAGATATAATAAGGTAGTTAAGTATGGATTTTGATATGTTTCTTTCTTCGTTCAATGATAATGTTATTAAGCTTATCAGACGTTATGAAAAGAATTTACATAAAATAAATAGACAACACTTGTCTATATTACTTAATGAAACGTGTATGAATGAAAAGATGCTGCCCAAATACGCACAATTTAAATTACATAATCCAGTAGCTCACAATACTATTAATACTTGGAATTACAAATGTAGCCTTGTGAAAAGGCAAATTGAAATAGCAAAGGAAAAATTGTACAACCTTAACAGCAACAAACAGGACATTTACGATAAACTACAGGATATAACTACCCCGGACCAACTGGAGGAAATTACACATAGACTCACGGAAATTACCAATAAATCTGAAGCTCAACACCGATTTAAAATTATAAAAAAACTGAATACATTATACAAAGGTAATATCACTCTTCCTAACAAAACTGATAAATACATTAACCTTTCCAACTATGAACTAAGCACCAAAAAGAATTACTTAACCTTGGACCTAACTGCCATATATACCGTAAGTACAATCAACTTTAAAAAAAAAAATAGAAATTAAGACCCTATACCAAAACATCGTTAAACTTCAGGATGAACAACTAATAGAAACAGCACCAGAATTTAAAGACTTACTTAAGGCCGAGGCATTCAAGGATCTCATGATAAAAGCAGAAACTTCTCAAGAATACTTTCTAAACAACTAAAAATTGCAGCACAAGAACTACACAACCACCCTGAAATAATTGTAAAAAAAAGCTGATAGGACCAACATTTTCGTCATCCTAAACAAATTGGATTACAACAAAAAACTTGACCACATACTCCATGATCACATAAAGTTTAAAAAACTTAACAAGAACCCGACCAACCAACTAAAATCAAAGCTTAATAAACTTATTAATGCTAATAATGCTGAACAGAACTCTTTAAAACTCCCTAAAATTGTTGGTGATTATAGACTTGGCTACATATACGGCACTATAAAAACACATAAACCTAACTATCCTCTCCGTCCTATCATATCGCAAATTTCAACTCCTGTATATCATATAACAAAATACAGTAATCAACTTATTACTCCCTACCTTCCTAGTAAATACAGTGTTAAATCAACATTAGAAGTAATCCAAATCCTAAAAAGTGAAAAACCCGACAATGAAATCATAGCTTCACTTGATGTTGAAAACTTATTTACCAATGTCCCTGTTAGTGAAACTATTGACATATTTATAAGAAATATATACAGTAACTCATCTTTACCCCCACTTAAAATTAATCCTAATATATTAAGAAAACTACTATTAGCTTGTACTACTGAAGTCCCTTTCTTCGATCATAATAACAATATATATATATATACAACGTGATGGTGTCTCCATGGGTTCAGTACTGGGTCCGACATTTAGCAATTTCTGCATGTCTAACCTAAAAAATAAGATATTTACAGATTTTAAAAAACATCAATCTACCTAAGATACGTTGATGATATTCTTATGTTAGTTAAAAATACAGATGAAATACTTCAACTTCAAAAATGTTTCCAAAATAATTCTGTCCTTAAATTCACATATGAACTCAATACTAATAAAATCCCCTTCCTTGACATATTGATAAACACAAATAATATCAAATTTACTATTTCGCCATGCAAAAAACCTACAAGCATAAATTCATGTACAGTTAATTACAAGAGAAAATGCCCATATTACTACAAAATGGCAATTTTAAAGAATCTAATACATCGTGCAGAAACTAATTCATCCACAAAACAGAATTTTTACAGTGAACTAAAGAATATAAAACAGACACTTATTAATAATAGCTTTCCAAACTATATAGTTGATGAACAAAAATATGCTTTCTTAGAAATCTCAATACTAAGCAAATAGTACATAATACTGCTTCTACTAATCTCAAACATATTAATCTCCTATATCGTAATCAAATGCATACTAATTATAAACAAGATGAAAATAACTAAAAAAATTAGTAAATACTAATATATCAACAACAGATTCTAGCAAGAAAATTAAATTAATCATATACTACACTAAATCTAGTATATCCAACTTAATTCTTCGCAATGATTCTTCCCCCCTCTCCGTTAGCGATTTGAAAAAAACCAACATAGTTTACGAATTCAAGTACCCTTTGGGAGATTGTATCTTCAATGGATCAGATAATATTTATGTTGGTCACACCACAAACTCGCTTTCACGACGCTTGATACTACATTTGAATGAAAACTCTAACATTTTTTAGCATTTAAAACAACATGCCTGCTCGCACACACAATTCCGTACAATACTTGTCGAAAACACAATTATACTTCGACATCAAAACAATAAGCATAAACTAAAAATCCTTGAAGCATTATACATCAAACAGTTGAAACCCTACGAAAACAAAATCAACTATGGAATCTCTACAAATATCCTTGAATGCCTATAATTGGTAACAGAAGCCATTGGTTTATACCAGGGCTTCCCATACTTCATACTTCTCCAATTCACTCTCGCGTGGTCATGTGTGACGTCATGAGATGCGGTGCGATTTTCGCTTCTAGCGTCTTATATGCACGTGTTTATCGTTCCTTACAAATCATCTATGTAAACAATCACAGACTATCATCAAGGCTAACCATATATGGCTTAATATGTTGTAATTGTCATCTTTGATAATGGCTTATGTAAGCCGAAAGCTTAGATTATAGTAAAAACTATTGATCAATATTGTGAATTTCTTTCTTCGTTCAATGATAATGTTATTAAACTTATCAGATGTTATGAAAAGAATTTACATAAAATAAATAGACAACACTTATCTATATTATTTAATGAAACGTGTATGAATGAAAAGATGCTGCCTAAATACATACAATGTATATATATATATATATATATATATATATATATATATATATTAGAAATTATTAGGAGAATTTCAGATAATCATTGAGTAATTCTTCGAGTCTAGAAGAAACCTCAACAGAATACAGAAAGTATTGGACGGCTATCTCGTCCTATATTTAGGACTCATCAGCAGTGCGCATCCACTACCTAGAATTGAAACCCGGACCGTTACGATACAATCGTCAATCCAACTGTACAACGGGCCCTTGGTGACGAAGAGGCAACGAATTAGACTCGATATAGCGCCGCTCGATCACATATTCCGTGGTGGAACTCATCCGAGTTTCCCCTACCACAACTATTATCCCGAAGCCGCTCCAACTGATATCAACCTAATAGCAAACAATTTATACATCTTTCGATTCATCTGGGGCTTACGGCCACATCATATTGAAACACCTATTTCCGAACTATCACACAAGTTAAGCAACGTCAAGCCCGGTCAGTATCTGGATGAGTGACCGTCTAGGAATACCAGGTGCTGTAATCTTTTATGTGCTAGCGTTGTAATGGATAATGGCTCTGAATTGTTAATCGGAAAACCAAGTTCCATTTCTATTTTGCATTCTTATATTTACTTATGCGGAAATACCTCCTCTTCGCCCTCCAGCGATAGGTTCATTAGTAAGGCTTGTATCACTAAAACCATTATTGTCTATTAAATAACCCATAGAAGTTATATGACGCTAAACGAAAACAATCAATATTCTTCTGAACTCCCTCCGCTGTGTGTAGATATTTACGAAGTTTAGTCTGGCAAATGGACTACAATTTTTGAGTACGTAGTGATTTATGAAACTACTACATAAACTACTGTTGAACGGAGAGCTGAGTTCAAATTCTGGCGTAATCTACTGTGTATAGCACTTGAAAAAGGCAAGAATCCACCCCCAGCTAAAGGTTAAATAGTAGAGTAGACTGGGCTTTGTAGTTCTGACTGACAGCTAGTCTAAAAGAAGGAGTAATCTGAAGTACAGGCCGGAGAGAAGGCAAAGGGAAACTACACTACTAATCTTCTCCAAGAGGTCATGACAATTTATAGATGGAAATGGAAAGGGAATGTGTGGAGAGTCAGTATTGCCTGAAAGGACATGCTATTTAAAAACAAAAAAAAAAGTAACGCGGACTAAGAATAAAAACAGAACAATGACGCTGACAGCCGGCACGAGAAAAATGACATACAGAACACACACACACACACACACACTAACCATACTTCAGTATTTAGTTTTATGCATGTATACTTGTCGGTTTGAATGTATCCCTACGAAGAGAAAAGTATTTATTTTTCTAATATACTCTAGTATATTATTTACATTATTCGGACTATTCTTCTCATCTTTGTCGCCATATTTATTATAACGTTTCTTCAGGTGGTCGGAATGTCGATCTGAACCCTTTATTTCACTCACTGGAGTAGACTGTTCTAGTTCCACGTGCCATGTTTAATGGATGTCAGTTATCAGTTATCTCCTGTTAATTTTCCTTCTGAAAGTTCTCCACTGCCTTAACCAGGTATTGAACTCACAATCTTTGGGTTCTGTCACTGGATCTAACCAAGGCCTTTATCCACTGTGCCATGTGTCCTTGAAGAAGTTCGGAGTTTACAACAGCCGAAACGTTGTAGTAAATATGGTGAAAAAAATGAGGACAATAGTTCGAATGTAAATAATGTACATAATATCTCATCTTCGAAATATAGACAGATGCTCTAGTATATCTTGGCGTTTTAGCACTCGCCTCCAGCTGTTATCTTCTAAAGGTTTTCTAAAGCAGCTTAAATGGATTCGTGATAGTTCAAGGCATTAAAAAGAAAACCTTAATTGTATAGTTGATGCTTACCAATCATAACCTACTCCCTGTCACTCTCTCTTTCTCTGTCTCAGCCCCCAGAAAATATTAACGCCACACTTAAGAACGGTAATAACAAGACAAAAGGGTGGGTGTGTGCAGAAACGTGATTCTTTCGTTGTTGGAATTAAATCCATGAAGAATAATTAGAAATACAAAGGCGAAACGAACGTTTAATTATAATTTAAAAAAAAAATGCCACCTCTGCGCTGTTTTCGGGGCGGATTTTATTCGTGAATGCAAGATCTGATACCTCCTCATTTTCGGCAGACATCTTAAATGACGCTCTTATCCATCCATCCATTTTAACTTTAATTATTTTTGAGGTGTCGAACATACTTTTTCTATTATTAGTTCCCATATTGTAAATATTAGTAACTTTCCTAGCCTCATTATGGTATCACTATTATGATTACTATTGTGATTATTACCAATTATCTTATTATTCTCTAGCATCCTAAAAACTCGTACACTTTAGTTCAGCGGAACAGGCATGCATCATAATGGTGAATAAGATTGGTAAATATTAACAAATACTAGCAGCATAACCGGTCTTTGACTGCGTGTTTCATTAATGGGAATTTTTGCCGTTCAATTGGATAGTTTAAATTTAAAGTCAGCCCACCCGAAAATCAATATTAATAACAACATTTAGGTGCAACTGAGGCACATCCCCAATTGGGGGATTAGCAATTTGATTGGGGGGACACTGAAAAGGGAACTGTATATTAATCTTACTTATTATAAAACGCAGATTGTGTGAGTGTGCGTGTCTGTACGTTTATATATTGGATCGGATTTCCTACATTTTTCAACCGATTTCAACAAAACTTCACAGGACTACGGAAAATTAAGTTGCAGTGGTTCTAACAGCGCCCAAAATTGGAAAAACACAATTGTTTTTGCACGAAATCAATTTGAAAACACGATTAAGAGGCATCACGAGAATGAAAGGGGGACAACTCATATCGCGTTATACTTATAAAACCCAGGTTGTTTGCGTGTGTGTGTTTTTGTTTATATATGGGATCGGATTTCCTAAATTTTACAACCGATTTCAACAAAATTTCACTTTTTTTGGGCAAGTAGTGTTTCTTATTGTCTTGCACACTATTTTCTTTATTTTTACATTCAGAATGCTTTAAAAATTCCATTTACATGACAATTGTTTATAATAACATTCTATTCAACGATTAAAAACAATGTTTTTGTCTGAGTTTGGGTTTGACCAATTCGTAAAAAAAAAAAAAACTAATTAAGACATGCGTGACCGTCAACCTTAAACAATAATATTTGTCAATTTTATTTTTCAGTCTTTATGATGGTCGATACTTGATCTATCTCTTACTGTTACATCCCCGGGCAACTCCGGTCTCTACTGCTAGTAAATAATATTATTGTAATAATTTAAACTATTTATTTATTAAATTTTTTTTATGAAATATATATATCCAAGAACAGATAGCAAATAGTAAAACGTTGCTGAGAGTTATAATAGACGGGAAGTAGCGGAGAGTCATTGTCGCCAGCAATTTGGACTCAAAACCGGCATTGAAGAATTATCTATCAAACAAGAAAATTAATCGAAATCGGATCAAAACTGTGGAAATGCATAAACAACATTCAATTATGCACACGCACACATACATATATACACGCACACATTCTGAGAATAATAAATATAGATGAGTTATCTCCTCCTAGCCTGGAAAGCAAAATGAGAACAATATATATGTTTTCTCTTCGCGTTTCAAATGCTACACATTTTAGTCGAGTCAGTGGCATTCCATTGCAGTTTCATAACTGGATTCTGCATGTCACATGTGCCGCAGAGGAATGTCGTGAAATCAAGAGTTTGGGTTACTTTCTGACAAGTTGATGTCCAACTTAAAGAAATTCATGCCATCGGTACCATCTTCTACTCTGGTTTTCTTTCACTTCCGATCAATTCTGTCAAATCCAAATGGCGATAGGGAATGAATTGCGGGAGCAGGTTTTGGTGAACTTCGAAGTTAGTTCTGACCTGCATTTTGGAGAAATTTAGCCATCAGCAGCATCATCATAAAGGAAGCGATCAGCAAAGAAGAAATTAAATTCTTGGATACAAGATAAAGCCGACGATATTTTAGTTATTGCTGATATTGAAAATCTTCAAATGATGTGGATTCTGTTATTTCGTACAGGTCTTTGTGATTCTGTAGCGCCAATCCACGAAGTTCGAAGAAGAATGGAGCTCACTAAGACCTACAGGCTTCATTCGCTCGAAACATTTTTAATCACTGATGTGAGAAAGTGGTTGTAGGAAACTAACATATTGGGAAAACTCAATTATTATAAAGTAACTAGTTTCTCCTGAAGGATTTCTTTGGTAACAATTCTTTGTTACCAAAGAAATCCTGCAGGAGACAAGAGTGCTGAGCTGCTACGTGACATCTGTCCTCCTTTATGGCAATGAATGTTGGACGGTCTACTCAAAGATGAAGAAGTGACTTGAGGCAACGGAATTATAGTTCTACTGAAGGATGCTAAAGATATCATGGACCGAGCCTGTGAGCAACTGTAAGGTTTTGGAGAGGATGCAAACATGGTGGAGGCTTATACTTAACATCAGAAAGAGGCTGCTGAAATTTCTGGGACACGTAATAAGAAAAGAGGGTTTGGAGAATCTGATACTCACAGGGCGAGTATAGGGTAATAGAGGCATGGGAAAGCAATGCGTAACATACCTTGCGGGGCCTAACCAAGTGGATGACAGAACAGGGAGAAGTAGCAAAGGGAAAAACGTATTGAGAGTTACAAGGAATAGGGGGATTGGAGATCCATGATCACCTACATCCTGAAGGGACATGGCACATAAAAGGTCCCCTGTTGTAGATCATTTTTCTTCCAGTTCTACAACAGTCTCTCAGCATTGTAGCAGATTTTAATGACTAAAACCCGTAACATAATCGAAGGGTCTTCTGTAGGAGTTCTTGTAGTACCCTTTCTGTGTCTGCTATCAAAAACTGTGTCATCTACATGTCTTCTGTTGTCAAGATTGTGTCCGCCAATAATGGATCCCGTTAGAACTTCTAATTGTCTTCGAATGGCCTCGCTGTATAGGCTTAAAAGGTCTGGTGAGAAGGCGCATCCTTGTCTTACACTCCTTTTTTATTTTGTGTATTTACTGAACTCAGTTCGCGATCCCTATGAAGGCTCTTTACTGTCAGTATAGGTTCTGGGTTATTCTAATAAACTTCCCACATATATCAAAGTTAAGTAGATCCATTTTCATAGCATTGACTTAGAAGCGAGGTGTAAAAGAATGTGAACTCCAGCGGACAATCACCCTAATGAAACATGTCACAAAACTTAACCGAATCTTGAAGGGTCTCAGATAACACGCAATCGTCACGTTTCCAAACTGAATGTTTTTTTATCCTTCCATGACTAGAATGTCCGTGTGTGCGCTCGGTTAGGGCGGGAAATGACATCATTATACCAGAAATGACTACACGGCAATTTCAGTAAAAATGACCGTCGTCTCTGTCGGTAACGATGTGGCTGTAAATCGATAGAAGCGAAATCCAAGAAAATGCTACCAGTACAACTGGTTTCATTGGTTTTCTGCTATATATTAGGTTGGTGCAAAAATAATGACGTAATAATGTCGTTTGTTGACGTATTTTTTAACGTCAAAAAACGACATTATTACGTCATTATTTTTGCACCAACCTAATAGAAATATATAGCTCTCATAGCTCTCTACAATTTATCCCCATTGTGGGTCTTAGTAGATTTTCTGCTTTTGCTAAAATGTATCCCCCCAATTCTGCCACTGCTATGGTTGGGGATAATAGAGGTCTATAGACTGAATACCGTATTATTGTAACTGAGAAAAATAATCTGAGTAACGGATGAATTCTTTTGGGGCTAAAAACGATGTAAAATGTGTGGGTCACAAAAACCCAGTAAACATAAAACTACATCAGTCCTGTTATCGTCCTTTCTATCGTGTTTTGTAAATTAAAATAGAAGGTCAATTCAAATCTGACAGCATTGAACGGATATTGTATTTCTGGTCGGATAAAAATTTGAGAATACAAGGACTGGTAAAGGTTAATTTTCATCTTGTATTTGAGCAGGATGAAGGAAACATCAACAACATCTGGTCATATCCGTAAGTAGTACCTGGGTTAATGATAGTTCGTTTCTGAGATCATAGCTAAAAAAAAAAAAATAAAAAAAAAGTAAATCGAAGGAACTGTCAGATTAGTTAATGTATAATGTTGTCTGAAGTTTTTCGACTGAAATTCACGTCAATCATTCATCTTTTTTTTAAAAAATCCTATTCAAATCAAGCAAGGCAGTAAAAACACTAAGATAAAAAGGAGTTACTGGGTGTGATAGAATGGAAAGGGAGTGAAAACAACAGAAGATTAATCAGGAGGACAGTAGATAACGATTGACATTGCATTTAAATTTTGGAAGATCAAAGTTAACTTGAAAACATGCAGTCAGAAGAAAGTTTCACAAGCGAGAAGTTCCAGAAAAGAATCTATTAGCTTATAACTTACGGTTATATCTAGCCAATTCAATTGTAAATTGGTGAGACCTTACCGCTAATTTAGTACTGAGCATTTGGTCAGTTAATTCAATTGGCGTACCAGAAAACTGATTTCTCTTCTTTGATAGAGAATGAGGACCAGTACTCCCCACACTACTTTCTGTTATTTTTAATTCATTTTTTTTGTTTTTCTCGTCCTGTCATTTGTATACGACTAACTTAAACCTAACCTGCCTGCTAATTGGTACTAATGCGGCTTGTCACGCACTTACGGTAACTTTTTCTCTTTTGTTACAGCCTCTTCGGCTGTTTAAGTGATGTTTTAAATTTATTTTTCACTTTGTTCATTAATTTTGTTTATTCGCTGGAGTAAATGGATGGTGGCTCGGATTGAGGAATCGGAGAGCAGAGTTCAAATTCCAGTAGAATCCATTACATTCACATGCGTGCTAATACCCTTGGGAAATGTATTAATCATCTTCTTCTCCCCCCAGCTATGGGTAAATAGCAGGACAGACCCGGTCCTATAGCCTTGGATGGCAACTGGTTTACCGCAGAAAGAAATGCCAAACTACTGCGGAAAAAAAATCTGCCTCGTTAGTCATGTATCGAAAGATACATAATCGCCTAAGCGTGTATCACGCATGGCAAATAACTGACTGATATAGTAATCTTATCCTTCTCCCTCCAGCTATGGGTAAATAGCAGGATAGTCCGTGTTCTATAGCCTTGGATGGCAACTGGTTTACCGTAGAAAGAAATGCCAAAGTACTGCGGAAAAAAAAATCTGCCCCGTCAGTCATGTATCGAAAGATACATGATCGCCTAAGCGTGTATCACGCGTGGCAAATAACTGACTGATATAGTAATATTATCCTTCTCCCTCCAGTTATGAGTAAATAGCAGGATAGTCCGGGTTCTATAGCCTTGGATGGCAACTGGTCTACCACAGAAAGAAATGGTAACCTACCGTGGGAAAAAAATCAGCCTCGTCAGTCATGTATCGAAAGATACATGATCGCCTAAGCGTGTATCACGCGTGGCAAATAACTGACTGATATAGTAATCTTATCCTTCTCCCTCCAGTTATGGGTAAATAGCAGGATAGTCCGTGTCCTATAGCCTTGGATGGCAACTGGTTTACCGCAGAAAGAAATGCCAAACTACTGCGGAAAAAAAATCAGCCTCGTCAGTCATGTATCGAAAGATACATGATCGCCTAAGCGTGTATCACGCGTGGCAAATAACTGACTGATATAGTAATCTTATCCTTCTCCCTCCAGTTATGGGTAAATAGCTGGATAGTCCGGGTTCTATAGCCTTGGATGGCAACTGGTTTACCGCAGAAAGAAATGGTAACCTACCGTGGGGAAAAAATCAGCCTCGTCAGTCATGTATCGAAACATACATGATTGCCTAAGTGTGTATCATGCATGGCACATGACTGACTGAATAATTCATTTTTTGAAAAGAGAAAACAACATGATTAAAGTTTTCGTACAACGTACAATATCGATTGAATGTTTTTTTATTTTATATTTTAAGAGATTTGCTAGCTGGTTGTAAGTCTTTGGAAAAGTCGTTAGCAAGGAATGGCTGTAACTGAAATTTTATATACGGCCTCCCCCATCCGCCTTCTTTTTGTTGTTGTTGTTTTTCTTTATGTGTCGTGTTTCTTCAGAACATAAGTGATCATAGCTCTCTACAATTTATCTCCATTGTGGGTCTTAGCAGTTTTTCTGTCTTTGCTGAAATGTATCCCCCCCTCCAATTCTGCCACTGCTATGGATGGGCATAATAGAGGTCTATAGACTGAATACCGTATTATTGTAACTGAGAAAAATAATCTGAGTAACGGATGAATTCTTTTGGGGCTAAAAACGATGCAAAATGTGTGGGTCACGAAAACCCAGTAAACATAAAACTACATCAGTCCTGTTATCATCCTTTCTATCGTGTTTTGTAAATTAAAATAAAAGGTCAATTCAAATCTGACAGCATTGAACGGATATTGTATTTCTTAAGGATTAAAGTACCAAGCTCTGTTCTATCTTCAAGCGAAAAAAAATTCGCTTGAAGATGGAACAGAGCTTGGTACTTTAATTCAAATAATTATATTGAAGTTTTCGGGTCTTGTTTTGAAACACGAGAACTCTTATGTAGCGTTGGAATCATATTTTTAAATAAATAATTATACACAGACACACACATATATATATATATATATATATGTATATATATAAAAGCGGAAATGCATATAGGTGCGCGAACATAAGCAGACACACACAAACATAAATACACTGTTAGACGCACACATACGAACACACAAACATACACGTGCGGGTACGTGTATGTTTAACTTGATACATACCCGTTGTTTGTATTTGATTTTGCAATGAAACAAGTGTCAATATTCTGGACATCTGCTCTACCAGATAAAACGACATCTGCTCTACCAGATAAAACGAGACTTTTTCCGTGTCATAGGCACAACTGGCTCGCTTTTAGATAGCGCTGTATCGACAAAACTATTTGAAAAGAAGTTATATGTATACAATGAAAAAAACGCGAATTGCCTTGAATGTATCCTGGAAATGGCGCCTTACAAAAAGTAGGCCCTTACCTTCTATCTCACATGCCAGGAAAAAAAAACAAGAATTGCAGGGCATTCCTGGGGAAATAGTGATGAGTGATGCCCTGTTGTGGACACCAAGAGAGGGAACAATGGAATTGTTTGCCATTGCAAACATACATTCAGCAAAAGTCCCAAGATACGATTTGTGGTATGTTCAAACTATCGATGTTACCAATGGAGGTTTAATAATAGTGTCCACAGGAATTGTGATATTAAAAAGTCAGATATACCATAGAGAATTGGTTAAGTGCTTCATTCATTTGTAAGTTCACCACACATTCGGTAGTGACTATTTCAGCCTGATGGGTGTTTCTCGGTGGCCTGCTCGAGATATAAACTGCCTGGCTTTGTGTCAAACCTGAACCATAATGTGTGTTGAATGAATAAAAAATTTATTATACAAGAACGTCAATGTAAAATTTCAAAAATGCCCTGGTTTGAATCTTGGATATTTAGGGCAGTTCCTGGAAGAACTAAAGAAAAATCTGTTGAGAAGATTGCTAGGATATCTTCTATTAGTATATTAGTATCCTTTCTATTAGTATGTTAGTATATTAGTATCCCTTCTATTAGTATATTAGTACATTAGTATTCCTTCTATTAGTATGTTCTTTTGAACAGGATTAGAGTTCTATTGCCTGTTCCTAGTTTGCTTACCGGTTTCTTTTAAAGTCTACTCCAAATCTATGCTTTTAATGTCTCCGACTAAACCCTGAATTTTTTTTTGCTGATTATTTTTTCTTCTCAATAGGAGTAGATAGGTTCGCCTATCGTCCGGTCCATACCCTCTACAGTCTTTAAAAAAAAAAGAAAAAGAAAAACAAACGGACTCAGAGGTAGTGATTTACCAAGTATAGCTTAGATATGGTATAAGGTCAGACGTATGGAGCATTTAGTGAGGATCGAACTCACTCCTCAGTCGCAATTGATTTACAGAAACTAGCGTGCTAACCATTACACCAGTAGACGCGACCGGGATCGTCGGTATACATGGGGTGTAGTTCTATTCATAGTTTCAAGTATCCGCTTATGGTCTTGGTAAATATTTATCGCGGATAAAGCGGGACTGGTGTAGTACACCGTCAACGTTTTTTGTCACCAAATATGAGAGCAATGTCGAGTTTTACAGACAAGCTAATAAAGAAACGGCTGAAGTAATTTTCTTTAATTACATTTATCATTTACAGACATCAGTTTCAAGGATCGGGCTTTGGAAAATTGAGTGAGGATGAAGGATGGCGAGTGGGCTGGACGAAACAACTCATTAAAAAAAACCCTTTTTTTTCTATTTGCTCTCCAGAGAAAAGTATAATCACGTCTAAAATAATAAATAAATAAAAATAAAAAGCACAATAATTAGTTGACTTACGTCGTTTTTGTTTGGTATTTGTAGATATTTATTCAGCAAGGGAATTTGATGGAGTTTGTTTTTGTTAGCTTCACGTTTATGTTAGTCCAAGAACTTTATATTGGAAAAAAATGATTATATTTCAGTGGGGATTCCGTGTCAGATAGCTGACTTTGAAATACGGAGTGTAAGTAATATTTGAACATTTTTTTTAATGAATTTTGAATTGGAATGAAGACAGGATAAAGAAATTCAGAATGTGAATAAAACTTTAGGTGCCTACTCATAAAGTTTCAGTCAAAGTATACTTGTTTAAATAAATACGAATAGTAAATAAACTTTAAATTACAAATAGTAGAGAATGAAGTACATTAAACAAAGTAAAATATTTCAATTTATATTAATCTATATCTATAATTCTCAAAATGTGTGTGTGTGTTTGTGTGTGATCGGATGTTGTTTATGCGTTATCATACTTTTCATCTGATTTCGATGAAATTTTTTTGTTTGGTAGATAATTCTTCAGTGACGGTTTTAAATTCAAATTGGCTGGAAAGTTATAACGTTGAAAATCGAAAAAAAAAAAATCCTGATTTTTTACGCGTTACACAAAAATCAAAGGCAAAATTTAATGTCGGTAAAAAAACAGTATACAATAAATTTAGGGAGTTGAAATCTAATTCAAAAGATTATTAGAATTATAAAAAAAATATATATCATAAATAAAAATTAAATAAAAATTATCGTATATTATGACGGTCCATGGAAGACGTTCCTTCCTTGCAAGATTGAGAACGCAAAAAGGACCCTTTTCAGGCCCCCCCTTCAAATTGTTATCTCCCCATTTAGGGATGTGCCTCAGTTGCACCCAATTCTTGTTACTAATATTGATTTAGGTTGGGCTGACTTTAAACTCCCAGTAATGAAACAGCCAATCAAAGACGGGTTATAGTGCTAGTAGTTTTTAAAATACTCCCCTCCCTGAAAAATCAGATTTGGAATGTGACGAAGAAATATAAGCAGACTCATTCCAACAAAGAATTTGGGAGCTAAAATAAAAGTACATTTTGAAAATTTCCTCTTCGTTTTGTCAGGAAATATTCGAAAATATCCTTCACGCGTTTAAAATTAGGTTGGATTTCGTGAAGGATGTAGCTCAGTTGCATCCAATTGTTGTCACTAATATTGATTTTTGAGTGGGCTGACTTTAAATGATGGGTTATACTGCTAGTCATTGGATAATTATAGATTTTTTTTTCAGTATATACTTATATTTAGAGGATAAAGATTCCACCCAAATTTCAGTTTACAATATCTGTATTTTAAAAGTTTTTTTCTAAATGGACTTCAAATAAAGGACCATCGCTAAAGATGCTGTATAAATAGTCGTTGTCTTGTACCGTTCCAGAAAGTATCTAACTCCTCCGGACATGCTTTATGTTTACAAGAGTTGGATCAGACCAAAAATGGCTTATTGTTGCCATATCTAGGCTGGAGTTGCTCACTACTCTATATCGAACTATGACAGAGTTCAAAAGCATTTACACGGCCTTGTGAGTGATGGATTATTTTCCACCTTGCCACAGACAAAACGTTGCTAGATTCTCTATACCCACCGCATTAAAATTCCCTTCGTATTCCATTGACAAGGAGGAAGTTTCACTCAGATATCTTCTTGTCCCAAACTGTGGAGCAGACACCCGAGAGGATACTTTCTTGATCACTATCATCTTAACCTACTCAAGTTTAGGGTCAACGTCCTATATATTCTCATAATCGGCCCTTCTCACTTCTTCCATTTACGCTCTGATAACAACTTTATTCAGTAAAACTCTACCCTGTGTTACTCTTAGGCCTTGTATGGGGTGATGAGGCAGTATAAAAAATATTTGGTATTGTGAAATTTTTTAATGCATTTCGGGAATTGCTTGTAATATAAATAATTATACAGTGTAACCCGGATATAAGAGAGTTGTCGGGACCGGAGAAGAAGTCTCTTATATCCATATTTCTCTTATATCCGTGTTTGGTCTATTTTATATACATTAACACAGGCTCTAATTTGGGACCAGAGAAAATCTCTCTTATATCCGGGTTTCTTATATCCGGGTTACACTGTATATTATAATGTAGTTACTGATATATATATTTTTTAAATTTTCAGTGGTATAAAAATTATGATGTTCATCTAAGAAAGATAGGCATAACAAGATATTGAAAAGTTATTGATGGATAAGAACATTGGAATTTGTAAAATAAATTCCGACGAATGAATACTAAAAAAAGAAATTGGAATTATATGTTGCCGACAAAAGAACAAGAAAAATGGCTATAAAAGCCAAGAAAAAGGGATTTTAATGACGTGACGGAGCCGAATCAGGCAAATAGGTAGTTGCTGTAGTAGTAGTAGTAATAGCACGCATTTGACTATCTCACTAGTCATTTGGGTGAGAACAAAATATGCAGAGCATTTCCGTAATGAAGGCGCCCTATTTCAGTCCATTGGTGGTGAGACTGGAGTGACTTCTCCTGTAAGGTACGACTAGGCGATCGTATATGGACACCGTACGCTGCACAAACTCCATGGCCTACAGGTCCACAGGAAATACAGGGGATTAAATTTGAGACAGGCATAGCTGCAGGAGTGACCTGCAGTTTGTCAGTGTTGACACCGAACCACCTCCAATGTTCCAGTCTAGATTTTCGGTTTGGATTTATTTTCATAATCTTTTCTATGTTTTGATATAACCGCAAAATAGAAGGGGCTTTGAAAATCGGGGTTTTCCTTCCAGTAGGTGAACTGGTAATAACAAAAAAAAGTGGACTGTCCAAGAAGAATATATATAAAGAAGGTAAGGCTTCAAGAACACCAGAAAGCTGTAACACGAGGGGAAGTGGAAAGGTCAGGCGTGGCTGACCACATATGGAGAGAGAAGGGAGATCACCGCCCTCTGTGGGATCATACTGAGATCATAGACAAGGAAAACCATTGGAAAATTCGTAAACTTAAGGAATCAGCACATATGCTAGGACACAAAAATCTCCTGAGCCGACCAAGCATAGAAATGAATACAATATGGAAACCAGTAATAAGGAGTGCCAGAGAAAAAACGATAATAACAACAAAAATTGCAATATGAGCTCTGTTAAAAACATGCAATGATAAAAGCAAAAATTGCAATATGAGCACTGGTAAAAAATGGTTGCTGGAGGCATTAGGTTTATAATACCCACAAATTCATACCCAGATGTCCTCAAGGACACATGGCACAGTAGATAAAGGCGTTAGTTAAATCCAGTGACAGGACCCAAAGAGTGTGAGTTCAATACCCGGTTAAGGCAGTGGAGAACATTCAGAGGGAAATTAACAGGATATATAACTGATAACTGACATCCATTAAACATGGCACGTGGAAATAGAACAGTTTACCCCAGTGAGCGAAATAAAGGGTTCAGTCCGACATTCCAACCACCTGAAGAAGGCCGGAGCGTACAACAGCCGAAACGTTATAATAAATATGGCAACAAAGATGAGGACAGTAGTCCGAATAATGTAAATAATATATGAATGATTATATAAAAACAATAAAAGAACAATTTTGAATACCGAGAAGTTTTAAGATAAAGTGTATATTCATCCAAGACAATGATTCTTTCACGGTCATAACCCGTAACCCATTAGGGTCGTAGAAGTAGCACAAGTACTATGTGGTAGCAGATGTGATTTCTCGGCCATGGAGCCCAATCCGTCTTTTTTTTCTAGACTGGTTTTGAATTAAGAGTTTTTCTTTCTCCTAGACTGGTTGCCAACCAAGACTATAGAACCCAATCTGTCCTACTACTTACCCACAGATGGTAAGAGAAGAGATAGATTCTCACCTTTCATAGGTAAGTGAACGTAACGAAGACGACTGCAATACGAACTCGGCTTTTTGATTCCTCAATCCGAGCCGCTATCCATTACTCCGCAGTGCATTTACATTCTGAGCGACGGAGAGTGTGAAGAAGGTACTAAGCATAAACTACAAGAAGACAGAATGCATGGCCATCAGTAAAAGGGTGAGCCTGAAATACGATTTGAAGGTTGGGAACACTAGAATCAAGCAGACGCTGAAGCTTAAATATCTAGGAAGCGTTTTGCCAGAGCATGGTAAGTGCGACACTAAGATCTGTAAACATATTGGAATGGCCAAGGACACGCAGATGGTATTGCAAGACAGGAGGATTTCTTTGGTAACGAAGAATAGAATATTGAACTGTTAGATGACATCTGTCCTTTACGGCAGTGAATATTTGACAATTTCCTCAAAGATGAAGAGATTTGTGGCGACAGAGATGTCGTTCTACAGAAGGATGCAAAGGATATCATGGACTGAGCGTGTGAGCAACGATGATGTCTTAGAGAATTTGCAAACAAGAAGGAGGCTTATACTTAATATCAGGAAGAGGTAGCTGAAGTTCCTAGGACACATAATGAGGAAGGAGGGCTTGGAGAATCTGATACTAATGGGCTAAATAGAGGAAAAGAGAGACAAGGTAAAACAATGTGTGTCATACCTGACGGACTTAAGTAAGTGGCTGACAGAACGTGGTCTGGAGGAAGTGGTAGAGAGAATGAGCTTGCTGAGAGCTGCAAGGGATAAAGGGAGGTGGAGAGCCATCATCGCATACGCCCTGAAAGGACATGGCACAGAAAAAGAAAGAAAGGTGATAGCTTTTTACAGTAAAAACAGTAAAAGCCTTCCTTGTTAAAAGAAAGCTTTGAAAGACCCCCATACTCATAGAATGGTGTCCCAACCTTTTCTGTTATTATTTCAATAGAAAACTTGTTTTGGTTTGGTTTGGTTTGGTTTACGGCATATCAACCTCAATGGTTTATTTAATGCCGACAAGATTTTTTATTGCTGGTAATATCTTTTTCAAAAATGTAATAGCCGGAAATAGTTTTTCTTCGAAAATTTAAGTATTGCTGCTCATATTTTTTTTTCAAAAATATATTGCTGGTAAAAATTTTCAAAAAAAGTGTAACTGGTATTTTTCTAAAATGTATTGCTGCTAATATTTTTGGTCCAAAATGAATTGCTGGTAATATTTTTGGTCCAAAATGTATTGCTGGTAATATTTTTGGTCCAAAATGTTTTGCTGGTAATATTTTTGGTCCAAAATGTATTGCTGGTAATATTTTTGGTCCAAAATGTTTTGCTGGTAATATTTTTGGTCCAAAATGTATTGCTGGTAATATTTTTTGCCCAAAATGTATTGTTGGTAATATTTTTTGTCCAAAAAGTATTGCTGGTACTATTTTTGGTCCAAAATGTATTGTTGGTAATATTTTTGGTCCAAAATGTATTGCTGGTACTATTTTTGGTCTAAAATGTATTGTTGGTAATATTTTTTGTCCAAAATGTATTGCTGGTACTATTTTTGGTCCAAAATGTATTGTTGGTAATATTTTTTGTCCAAAATGTATTGCTGGTACTATTTTTGGTCCAAAATGTATTGCTGGTAATATTTTTTGTCTAAAAAGTATTGTCGGTAATATTTTTTTCAAAAAATGTCCTACTGGAAATATTTTTTTTTTTTTGCCGGTAATATTTTTTTTCAAAAATTTATTGCTGGTATTAAAACCTATTTTTACACTGTCATAGTGTTTTGAACTCAATTTTGGGGGCTAACTTTTTGCCAATAGTTGGGACCCTAATAGGTACGACAAACCCAGGTCAGCAACAATTGAGAAGTGGTCCCACGCTCTTCAAAACCTCCTGATTAGAGGCCTTGCTGTTGGATGTAGTTTATCGTCATACACAGGACGTTAGAAACCTTGTGGTCTTGTGGTGTATTATATACACACTATATAATATATAGTGTGTATATATACTACCTTTATAGAAAGGTAGTATATCAGCAAAACTTCAAAATAAACGGTGTTTACTTAATAAGTGTCCCGAAACCCAAGGCAGTTAATACTGGCAAATCAGGAATGTAGAAGAGAAGCAGTCAAGTGTTTTCTTTAAGTCAAATGGTAAAAGTTCTCGATTTTCAATAAGGAGATAAAGACAGAAAAAATATGGAAATATTCAATAAGGAAAGAGAAAATAAAATCGTTTTTTTTGTATTCTAAGACTTGTGGGGCGATCAACGCTCTCCTCAACTTGCTCTCATTTCTTTCTCGAAGAATGTGCTGAACCCTCCCCATTTCTTTTTACTCCTATGAAACTGTGTAAAAATATTCAGATGTCGGCATTAAATAACCCAAAGAGGTGTTGAAATGACGCTAAACAAAAAAACAACCAAACCAAACTAAACATTTTCTTTCTCGTTCTGCCAACCGTTCATTCAAAATCTTTAAGTTAGCTATTCGCTGTTTTCCCCTTTTTATCTTGCCTTAAAAATACTTTTATCTTGCTTTGACGTCACCCTGCTTCTGCTCCTGTGCTATCCTGTGACGATCTAACCCTTGGCTGGTTAGATTCGATATCAGCTTTGTCGTTCCCAGATCGCTTCCAACGTCTGGTTACCGAAGTAACTGCTTTGATTTCTAGTCTAACCTACCCACGTTGTGATTTGATCTTAGGTAGACGAAATCAATCAGGCGTCGGGCCGTAGTGCAAGCTGAATCCGGGGCAAAGGTGATACCGCACAAGTATATGTAAAAGAAAATAATGTAACAACTCAAAAGATTCAAATGTGTTAAAAAAAGCAAAACAAAACAAAAAAAAAACAAGTATCTTATATCTGTTTGCTGAATACAGGACTGTGTCTTTCTCCCAAACCGCTTCTATGGATTCGTGACACTTTGCGTTACTTAGGCGAGTCTTAATATCTTAAGTTATTTTTTAATAAACTGTTTTTTGGTATCTTCAGGGGATATTCGTAAAACTTGTTTTGGTGGTGTGAGTCTAAGTCGTTCTTAAAAAAAAACAAACTGTTTTTTGTTAGAAGTCTAAGTCGGAATGCGTGGAAATCTTTCAGTCATCTCCTGCGAGGCTGGTCTCCGAGCTCACAGCTCGACTGCAACTCAACTCTGTGACGCCAATTGTCGCCAACTCTGGGGACGTTCGTTTATATGGACGCCGACCAAAACCGGGTGGAGGCCTGTCGTGGTTTGGGTTCCTCGATAACTCCAAATCCGCAATAAGGATTTTCTTTGTTTTGGGACAGGAAAATTTATCACTTCCAATTTTTGGAAGTCAATTACTATCTGTTATAGAGGGGTTCTTAAGGGAATTAGAAAATTCGTAAACGCAAGGAATCAGCGCATATGCTAGTCCACAGAAATCTCCTGAGCCGACCAAGCATAGAAGTGAATAAAATATGGGAACCAGTAATAAAGAATAAGGAGTGCCAGAAAAAACGATAATAACAATAAAACTTGCAATATGAGCTTTGTTAAAAAAACATGTAATGATAAAGCAAAAATTGCAATATGAGCACTGGTAAAAAAATGGTTACTGAAGTCATTAGATTTATAATACCTAGAAATTCAAGGACACATGGCACAGTGGATAAAGGCGTTAGTTAGATCCAGTGACAGGACCCAAAGATTGTGAGTTCAATACCAGGTTAATGGAAAATTAACAGGAGATAACTGACATCCATTAAATATGGTACGTGGAACAAGTGACCAAATTGAAGGGTTCAGTTCGACATTTCCAAAGACCGGAGTGCACAACGGGCGAAACGTTGTAATAAATATGTTGACAAAGATGAAGACAATAGTCCGAATAATATATATATATATATATATATATATATATATATATATATATATATATCTGTATGTCTGAGAAATTTTCATAGAAAATATTCGTCCTCCGACAGGATTCGAGCCTGTATCCTATACGGAACCGTCATGTAGCCTGACGTGCCTTTACCGATTTGGCCACAGAGGAGCGCTCGGTTAGCAAGGTCGAATTTACTGTATTTAAACTTCAATTTTCCATGAATCTCTCATGTACATTCATAACTGCTCACGGTGTATCAAAGGTAAACAAATGACGTCACACATGAAATGAACAAAGTCCGACAATTATTTAAAGACATTTTTATGTTTAACATTCTTTTTATAGACACAAATATTTAAGTAAATGATCTGTTTATAATAAACAGTATTAAACAAGTTTTACCGGACGGTAAATGTTGTTATATATATATATGTATATATATATATATATATATATATATGTCTGTGTGTGTGTGTGCAAACTCAAAGGGTGGGGTTTGTTGTTGGCTGTGAGCTTGAGTAGCTGAACTGCCAAGTGTATCTGTTTCAGAGTAACAAAAATCTCAAAGAACGCTTCATTTGTGCAGAACTACGGTTGGAACCGAAGTCGAGCTACGAACCTTCAAGAATAGAATAATCGCGAATTGTTTCAATTTACTATCTTTTATAGTTTTGTTTTAAATTCATATTCCATAATGCTGGCTTAAATAATTTTTACTAAAAGAGTTCAGAATATTGCCAGAAGTACAAAATTAACGATGTTCCAATTGAGGAAACTGATTACAGGTCCGGGAAATTACACCCCTATAATATGGCCAAAAGGCCAAAGGCAAATACTTCGAATATCATTACTCCGGCGAATGGATTTCTAGTTAAACTATCAAAAATTAATCTTTCAAATCTGAAACGAGTTTAATTCTGTTTGTTTTAATGTTTTTGTGTCTTCTTCGTAGCTTTGAATTCATTTTTCTGTTCATTACAATCTTAAAATGACGTAAAACAAACATACAAAGTCAGGTTGATACAAACCTGTCGACTGAAAAAAAAGTTTTAATGACGTGTCTGTGTATGTGTGTGTTCGTAGTGTGTGTTTTGTGGCGATTTGGTCAGACAAGAAATAGGTAATGAGTGCCTATGAATACCAAACTCTTTGGTATTTCTGTTCAGTTTTATTTATACAAAAAAATAGAAGGTAGAGTATACTGCGACTATGCTGAGCGGAGGTTAGTTACAATTACTAGGAGATAACGAATTATCTGGCGTGATGGAGTGTCTGAACAAGACCACTATGCTCAAACCCTCGGTCATGATGGATTGAGTTTTCATTCTATACATACATAATAGCTGGCCACTCGTATTAGCCAAATGTTAATTCAGACGCTCGCTCAGGCACATTTGTTTCGACACCCACAGAGCCCACCTGCGGTCTATACTGAAACTATATTGAGCAGACCTTAGTTAGAGTTACTGAGAGAGAGTGTGTTATCTAGCATGCTGGGATCTCCCCTCCAGGCTGATAACTTCAGGAAGTCTTGTTCCTGAAAAATCAACCGTTGTGAGATTCGAACCAGAGTCTCTTGGTCAGAAAGCGAACGTTCTAACCATGCGTCCATAATACGTATATATAATATTCGCGCGTGGGCTAGAGGTTAGAATTTTCGCTTTCCATCCATCCATCCATCGATGCATACATACATAAACTCTATTGTTTTCATATATACATACACAGATACAAATATCCATGCGTACACATACATACACGGTGGCTGTCGTCTCTGTTTCGAGTGTGACCACCTCTTGAGTTCGCAAATCGAACAAACAGTTTCGGACACCATCTGCAACTATTTGCAGTATTTGAAAGATGTTTCAAAGAGTGAGCTAAGCCAGTGTGCGTCTTCAGCCAATGATGTCCAACATTTTCTCCTCTTTTCTTCCCTATTTCAAGTTGTATGCACCCGTAGATGACTTTTTAAATCCGCCAAACCGCGGCAAGTTTTACCACAGACCGGACAGTGTCGATCGTTTTGGTTCACATGAAAGTTATTTTGAGAACAGCATGTTGGACATGCTTGCGTAGATGGATTTTGAGACCCACAAGTAAAAGACCAAGTTTTCCGCATATGTCACAGTTGACTTGGTGACCTTGTGGACATACATACATACGTACATACAAACGCACCTCCAATTGCATAAATGACACATTCTCTTGAATTGGCACGGAAATCTCCCATCTTCGCAGCTATTGCTTATTTTTCTGCACCAAATGTTCAAATAACGCAGTCTTTAATTTATCACTGGTCGTTGTCAACAACTTCATCGTTTTTCCTCAGTCACCCACATATTCTGTTCCTCCTTCATTTTTGTTGTCGTTTCTTGTTAAGAATTAATTCGCCTATTGAATTATTAATTATTTTCAAGCAACTTTATCACTTCATCCCTTTCTTACCGTTCCCTAGCCAGTTGCCCTTTACGCATTAGGCTTTTTTATGTCTACAAATTGTCCAGTCGGGGATTGAGAACAGACAAGAGGCGTCGGTATCTGCTACAGATTAAGGCAGGGAACCGGACAGCATCGTCCGATCACTGAATTCTATTGACTAACCTTAAACGCGGCAACATAATGAACACAGTGACGTAGCTCAACTGGTAAACGCTGAAGCAATATCTAGAATTATCTTTGGCGATATTTTATCAAGAAATAATACAAAAATCTTTTGACTATGGTCTGCAACTGTAACTCAGTGTGAAAACGAGATAGATGCAATGTGCTTTCGATATATTAGATGTACCCCTTGGTTACCTCGGTGTGGTGTAAGGGTTAGCAAAATTGTCTCGCTAGATCTGTTACGACTGAAAAGTGAGTTCGATCTTCACTAGGCACCCCATTCTTTCGGCTTTGTGCCACATCTAAGCTACGCTTAGAAATGACTATTAGACGCATCCCTAAAGTAGGGTATATTCTGAAAAAAGAAAGCTTTAGTCTATGCAATCAAGTAATGTTTAAGTAATCTATTAGGGTCTTACGGAGATGGTAAATAATATAGTTGTCGAAAGTGAAATCGTCGACCTGATTTCACATTCCGCCTCATGATGCGGCATTCACTTTAGCAGAAATATCCATCTAACTATGGTTTAAACAGTAGGGTAGATTGGGATCTAAACACTTATATGGTACGAGAAGACAGCGGAAGACCAGTATCATTCCCTAGAAGATATTGCAATTCCCAGAGAAAAAAAGAAAAGGAGTCTTGTAAGACCCATAATTACCTGATCCAATAAACGAAGCCCCCAAAAGGGACGTGATATTTAATTAATAAGCAAGCTTAACTGATAAAAGCTGGAACAATATCTCCTCCTATTTTTGGCACATTTTATGTTAAAATCCTTTGACAATTGTCTGCGACTAAGATAGAGGAACTGTTCTTTCGAGTACAGAATCTATCGTATTTGAGAGCAGAAAAGACACAGTGATATATTAGACGCATTCTCATTGTATGACAGATTCAAGAAATAAAGTTTTTAATGTATTTAAACATGTAATGTTTAAAGTAAACTATTTGCACATTAAAAAACCAATACAAAGATATTTTAGCTATAGCAGATAACATTACCATATATGAAAAGCCAGTTAGCAGTATAACTGAAAACAAAACAAAAAAACAACAAACCCCAAAACAGTGAAGTTATCCTACATGATTTAAATAATAAAATATTGCTTATGCTAAGAGCTCATACTGAAAGGACTTGCCATATATAAATACAGTCCCTCCTTCATCATGCGTTCTTCTTCAAGTCCCCAAAATATTGAAATTTGCCAATCAATTTATTTTATATATTTCTTGTTCAATGTTTCCGTATGTACAAACAAATCCTCGAAGTGTATAATGGGATAATCACCTGACCCAGTAAACGAGGCCTCATCTAATGTTTTTAAACTGTTCCACCCGGCTTAAGGCTTGAGAGCAACTCAAGGTAGAATATGTTACATGGATGGTCTCATACAGCATGTAGAATGTGATGTAATTCCTTTGTGCATGTATTCTATTGTCTTGTGTATATATTTATGTTATTAGATTATGTACTCATTATATATTGCCTTGTGTATGTAGATATTGGCTTATGAATCCATTATGTTGTGTAGATATTTCTTCGAGTACGCATTTATTAAAGTGTAATAGCAGGGTTTTTTTATGTAATTTATGATCTGCATTTATTTCAGCTAGTATGTTTTGTGTATTTATTACACTACATTGTGTATTTTTCATTTTCCCGTTTCACATTTTTATCTCTGTAAATAATTTTCCTGATTGTATAGCAATTATCACCAAAATAAATTGAGTGAAAACTCCTTTTTTGGGTGACGAACTTTTCATGTCAGATAAAAATAGCAGAGATAATAAAATAGTTAGAAATAAACGTGAACATCAAGGGAGCCTTTTTAGAATTGCATCTTTTTATACATTTGACTTTATGACCGGCTAGAGATCCACTGGCTAGATAAAGAGTGGTATAAAAATAAGGGGCGCCATATTTTCTAAGACTGTGGTCTGTCATAGTTTTATTAAAATAGAGAGAATTTCGAACAAAGGCGATTTTGATAGCATTCACGAGATTAGAAAATAAGTTTATTTAAACTTTTACGACAAAAAATTGTTTAAAAGTTATTCTCTAATCATTAAAAGACAAATAACGCATAACTTTATTGTCTTTAAAATAAATTAAGCCTGCTTAAAACAAGCGTACCCTCTCTTATCTAAGTAGATTCTAGATATTCCAAATCCAAATTTTTAGAAAGATTTAAGGTACTGCAAGTACGTGAAGAAATGGACAAGGATTTTACTCATTGGCCTGGAATGCAAATGACGTCGTTATTTAAGGATAGGCAAGATTGCCGACTGCTGCGACAGTGACAGCTGCCAACAAGAGGCAATCCTTAATTTCAAGGTTTCTCTTCCAATATTATATCTATCGCATTGGTGCTTAACTCGTTCTGTCATCTATTTTACTTTCTTATAATTTTTAAAAATTTTCTCGAGTCTCTGCTTGTCTCATTCTTAAAACCAGGAATCTAACAGCGATACTACAAAATCTAGATATCATTGAAAGCCAACAGCTGTGAGTGACAACATGGAAGAGAAGATACAGGCATGCAGAAATTCAGAAACCGCATGCATTTTTAATTTGTTACGAATGAAACATTTTGGTTCATAGACATTCAGATTTTCTTAAGATTCATTTCGTCTCTGGAGGAAGAATATAGAGTGCCTAAGTTCTAAGATGCATGTCGTCAGTCGTAAGGTGCATATCGTCAGTCGTAAGGTGCATGTCTTCAGTCCTCAGATGCATGACATCCAAGTGAATGTTTAAATATTACAGGTAATTAATTTGCTTCGTCATTACTAGATTTTCGAATGGAATATACACCAGAGCACGGATATGGAATCCGTCAGTTCTAAGGTGCATGTCATGTAAGGAAGTATTTAAACGCTGCTGGTAATTTTTTCTCTTCTTAATTACGTAATTATCGGGTTAGATATACACCTGAGTAGAGATATAGAGCGTGAATAATAAAAGGAAAATAAAAAAAATATTCTCATCTAGATTTATTTGTTTATTCCCAACAGCTTAATTATTCATTTGGCGGTCATTCTAAAGAACGAGAAAGACATTATTCTTTCTATTGGGGTATCTACTTGTCTACTTCATCGGCCGTAACTAACCTCGTAGATTCCTCAACTAGTCTCTAACTATTTTTTTATGTCTGAATAGTATGTGATTCCTCAGGGTCACAGACGTTTTTTTGCATCCAGAATTGTCCTTCTCTTAGGCTGATTGTCCATCATAACCAAAGTGTTTATACATTGCCTCTGCCATTTACCAAAGTTTATTTTTTTTTAAAGCATTTCACCCCAAGCAAGGTGGGAAGCCACTAGATCGCAAGGGATTACAGAAAATATAGTGCGAGATCAGATAGGAGTGATAGAAGAGAGTATGAGGAGAAGGGTAGTGGATAGATCAAGACAACTGGAAATGTCGATTGACATTACACTTGAATAGCTGGAGATTATAGCTCTCAGGGAAACTGGAATAGGGAAGGGAGTTCCACAGGCGAGAGGTGCGAGACATGAAGCTATTAGAGTAGAAGAGACAGCTACATCTAGCAGTTTCGACAGTGAAGGGGTGGGAGCGGGATGCCAGCTTCGCAGGGCGCTTGAACTCATGAAGTCTGGGAACCAGCGAATGCAGCTCCTCGGAGCAATTGCCATGAAAGTATTTATAGAACAGACAGGGAGAGGTGACGGCGTGTCTGTGAGAAAGTGACTGTAGACGAGATGACAGAGCAGGGCCAATTATATTGCATATCCACCTCTGGAGCCTATCAAGAACCCCGAGGCAAACAGAAGGGGCACCAGACCATATATGGCAGCAATACTCCATGCAGGGGCGAATTGCTGATTTGTAGATCTGGAGGATCGATTCTGGGGAGAAAAATTCCCTGGCGCGGCACAGGGAGCCAACTTTCCTTGCGGTGGACGAAGCAATTGAATCAATTTATTTGTTCCATCTCAGGTCAGCAGTCAACGTGAGACCGAGCAGCCGCAGAGAGTTGCTCTCGAGAAGATGAGCGTCAGACATTCTAATGGAGGGCAAGGAAGGATCTCTGTGGTGCTGCGAAAATAGATGTAACGAACTCCACCGCGATTTAAATTTTCCTGGCTGAGGTCTCATTCCGACCCTGCTAACAATTACACTATTTGCGCATCCATATACTGAATATCTAACACTGAACAGGTCTTTAGTTCAATACCTATAGCAAACGAGAGAAAAGCCTCTATATTACTGAACACAGACTAGAAACGTGTCCGTTGGCGTATCACACACTTATAACTCCTATTCTTTATCAATAACTTTAGCGTTGACAAGTCTAACAATACCCATCCTTTCTCAACTCTCCCGGCTCCAAGCTCTGTTTCTCCTCCTTTTCTTCCTCTCTTCCTCAGTCGCTAGTTCCACTAGCTTTTTTGACTAATACCGACCTTACGGGTCAAGAGGCTTTCTTTTCTTTCCTGGGTTGGGACCCCGGTGTGTCGTTTATTTAGGGCTGATTCGGGTTTCCAAAAATCTTATGATATCAGAATTCACGGCGAAGGCTAGTGTGAAATTCTTTATGTAGTTTGTGTTCCACAGACAATATTGCGTAGTTCGTGCATGTGGCCTGGTAAAATGTTGTCCCTTTATGTCCCTTGATAACTGTAACAACGAGTTCATTGAATATAAAAAACATGATTGAATAACATTTCTCTATTATTTATTGTAAAATCAAGTCTTCTGCTGCAGGCTGGTAATTTATGAAACGTCGAAAACGCTAAAATAATAATCAGGTAGTCGACTCTTCCTTAATTCTTCAAAATAATAACCATTTAGTCGAGTCTTCCTCAGTTCTACAACGTTTTAACCATCCATTTGACTCTTACTCAATTCTTCTGTCATGGATACGTCTGTGTTTTCGGCCCGGCCCGGGAAAGGCAGATGTTTTCTTTAGCGACGACTGTCTTACGAGCAAAAATCCATATGGTACTTCTTTAGTTTGTTTTAGAATCTTCCAAGGTATCTTTCTTTAAAGATAATTGTGTTCTTGGGCGGCCAACATAAACACATCCGTTTAATGCTTTCTTCCTTGTCTGGCATAGTTTATGGGAACACACGGATTTTGAACAGATAGCGTAGTGTAATCAAACTCCCGTATTTTAATTTGTCAGGACCTAAAAAATTCGGACAACACATTAATCATGTCTTCTTTCTTTTTTTTTTGATGAAGTGTGAATAGAGTTGGGTACCTTGGTTTTGCTAAGTTTTACTGAGTCTTCTTTAGTTAAATTCTACGTTCGATTCTCCATGGAAATGTTCTTAAATTCATTTGATTCTTTTAACAAAAATAAATGTTAACGCCTTTCGTTTTTAATTTTCTTCTCAATTATTCAACGTACTCTTCTGAAAATTTTAATAATTATTATCCAATTAGTTGTTCCCCCAAATCAACATTCTGAAATGTTATACAATTAAACATTCAAACAGGGTTACTGAATCGAAATAAGAAAAATATAAAAAAAAAGTCTTGCTTACCCGCTCTGCGTGCACAACTAAAAAAAAAAAAAAAAAAAAAAAAAAAAACGGAAGAAAAGAAAAAAAAAAAAGAAGTCTTTTAACATTAATACCACTGAACCAAAATCAGTAAAATAGAAAGATTTTTCCTTTCATCGATTCTGTCACTGAATCCAAATCATATGTCTAGAATGAAGAATAAAAGAAAATTCTGTCTTTCGGTAATAATACTACATAACACAAAGCAGAACAAAAGAATTCTTCCTGTCAGTGTTCCCGCCATTGAACCCAAATAGAAAAATAATTATTTCCCTAGGAATTTCTACCATCGAACCCAAACCAAATTAAAAAAAAAAATTCTGCCAATGTCTACACCACAGAACCTAATGCAGAACAAAAGATAAATTTCTTCTGTTACCGTTTTAAGGAGACGTTGAAGTTGTACAGAGGCACTCCTCGAGACTCTGGGCAATTTTATTGAATATCCAACAAAGTTTAACACACGTACCCGTTAAAAAACGGCGTGTCAAAAGGAGGGTTTTTCTCTTCACATCGCCATTGCTGTATACTTCCTTAGCAATTTTTACTATTTTAAAAAGCTATTTTTGAGAATTTTAATAAACCTAAATATACGAACCTAGATTTATGCATCGTCTTTTTTTCGATAAAAAGTATTAAAAGTTATTCTTGTAAATAAACAGTCTAATAGAATAAACATGTTTAAGAATTTTGTGTCATTTTGTGAATTTGTTAGCTTTGTAATCTTATGCGCAAAAAAAAAAAAAAAAAAAAAACAGTGTGTGCGTAAAGACACAAAGAAAAATGCTGATATGAATAGGCTTTAAATATAAAGATATTATATGAAATACGCAAGTCATTAACGCAGCAATTCTCTAAAATCTGTCTAATGTAACTACCTCTGACGTAAGGCAAGAACACACACACACACACTATATATATATATATATATATATATATATATATATATATATATATATATATATTACACATCTAAATATAGGCAAGCAGTTCGGCTTGCAAATCTATCCTTTGATATCTAGATAAAAGCCTGGCAGACACCCAATATTACGGCATTAAGGATCTTGTTCAAGTTCGACTCTCCTTACATTTGGCAACTGAACATTTCTACGAGAACCAATACACGCCATTCCATCTCGGGCCATATCCCTTTCTCCTTGCCCACGTTTGACGTCATCCGGCATCGCTATATCACATCATAAATTGCTTTTACCATCACCTCATCTTGGCTACTAGAAAACACTTGAAGCGACCAGAACTTTAGAGGTTTAAAAAAAAAGTGGATGATTTTTGCAGCCCTCATGTCAAGGGTCAGGTCGGAGGTTCGACAACCTGCAGTTATAGTTTTATCCTCTGCTGAATTTAAATTTAGTGCAGCAGAGAAAGAGAGACAGTAGGCGGATTAGCATTGGGCATTATTTTGATTGATTATTCCTCGTGTGTTCTAGCCGACTGGAAGATAGTTAAAACTAAGCTACTATTTTTTCACTTTCTTTACCAACAAGACGCCGTAGGAGCAAGAAGTGTCTTGTTTTCCCTCTGTGGAGAATCTTAGCCCCAGCAGATAACAGCATACAAATGCCCTAGATAGTACTGTATTGCTATGTGGACTAGGTTACATTTGTTATTCGTTTACAGTAGTAGCTAGTCTGTCTTCAAGGTGTAACGTGTGTAGTAGTGAGTTAACTGAGAAGCGTTCCGTTTAACAATGGCAGGATATTCACATCGTGAGCAGGCAGATATTATTTTTATATACGGTCGCGCGAATGGTAATAGTAATGGATGCCAGGCTGGACGTCTGTATCATATTGCGTTTCCAGATCGAAGGCTGCTGCTTATTTTCGCGTTGTTGAGGCAGGAGCTCTTACCATTCGCGCGGCCTTATGTAAAAATCATCTGCTGCTCACGATATGAATATCCTGCCATGTGATTGACGCAGGGGTAAATATCTCATAACAGATTGTGAATAATTGATTACATACGATAGTGTTCAACGCAAAAGGCAGTGGATTGGCAAGGATAAACCTCCTGAAGCAACCCCAAAATCTGAGCTCCCTGAAATGTGCATGTGCTGGAATCGGTTAATCATGTACAGTTCTTAAATACAATGAAACACTAAATTCTTAAATACAATGAAAATACACTAAATACACATTTATAGGTACAGCAGACGTATCTATTGTTAATCCTGTTCACCATAGTCTATGAATATAGAATACAGCACAGTATGTAATCTGTTCAATAAAACAACGTTAAAGATTAATATTCACGAGTCAGACACTCTACTGAATCCGCCTATATCGCCAATACCAGCAACAGCTGTTCTGTAATTCTTCAGTCTTCGATATCAAAGGCTGGCAATGCATATTCGGAAAAAACATGGCTGCCTTTATACACGTCACATTGAATATTTTGAGCCTTCTGATTGGTTAACCCTTCTATTGGTGAACTATAAAATGAGTCAGCTCATTTTGGCTGGCTCACTAGTATTAAGGTACCCAAAAATTCTAACATCTATAAAAGCTGAACCGAAAAATGACCTATGCTTGTCGATAGGAAAAACAGTTGTTTTCCTTCATGGTTGTATACAGCAAGAATAACACAAGAAAAAAATATTTGAACTAGGTTGCGCCTGTCCTACCTTGTACGCCAATTTCAATTTGCACCGATGAATTTTTATCTTTCTAGTACGATATAAAACGCTTTGATGACTAAAATCTTTTCTTGTGAAAACCAAATTTCATTGAAGAATTTTCACATCAACACCAGCAAAATTTTACTCAAAGAGGTGCCGGTTAAGTGACAAGTTGTTTATCGACTTCATTCTTCAGAAGATAAAATATAGTCATATTTTATTCAGTTTTATACCTACCATTATTTGCCATGGCTCATAGTTACTTCTCAAGCGAAAGAGAAAAATAAAAACGTCATAAGGTTCTTGTACTCGCTGAGGCTCAAACTCTCTACTGTAACAGTAGATACATAGGAATCTCTGCTTAATCTTGCACAAGACGTGAATTGTGGAACATTTACAGAGAATCGAATTGTCTACCTTTTGATCTGGCAAAATTATGAATAAGTAATTAACTTGATCTCCATAGAGATTGTCATATCGAATATCGTATTGAAAAATTGAATGGCCGATCACTGGTATTTCATAATACGGATCATTAATTTATAATGCAAACAAAGTTCTGTTTGTATAATTATTGCTTTTAACGCAAACACTGCAATGCAGCAGGTTGGGCTGAAAAAATCATATGCTGACAATGAAGGGGCGGTGCTTGAACTGTAAAATCATTCATGCATTAATTTTATTAATAACTGTATTATTTCTTTCTATGTAAACAGACATCTGACTGTTGACAGATTACTGTTCATCCTGGTGATCAAAGAAGTCATCAACAGCAGATATGACATCATGGCTGTTTTTTTTTTTTAAATAGATTTAAGTAATAAAATGTGAGAACTACAGACAAGGCTGGTCATTTAAATAAGTATATAATTGTATATAATAATATAAAAATATAATGCATAAAATTGTATATAATATGCATATGATTGCATACATTATGAAATGGACAAAGTCCGACAATTATTTTAAGACATTTTTATGTTTATACATTCGTTTTACATCAGGTTGGTGCAAAAATAATGACGTATCAATGTCGTTCTTTGACGTTAAAAGATGCGTCAAAAAACGACATTATTACGTCATTATTTTTGCACAAAACCTAATAGATACAAATATTTAAGTAAATACTTTGTTTATAATAAACAGTATTAAACAAACTTTAATTATAAACAGAGCATTTACTTAAATATTTGTATCTATAAAAAGAATGTATAAACATAAAAATGTCTTAAAACAATGGTCGGACTTTGTACATTTCATAATGTGTGACGTCATTTGTTTACCTTTGATACGCCATGAGCAGATATGAATGCACGTGAGAGATTCGTGGAAGATTGAAGTTTAAAAGCAGTAAATTCGACCTTGCTAAACGAGCGCTCCTCTCTGGCCGAATCGGTTAAACGGCACGTCATGCTATATGACGGTTCCCTATAGATACAGGTTCGAATCCAGTCAGAGGACGAATGTTTTCTATGAAAATTTCCTTGATATTCAGGCCTGTAAATGTTGTTTATTATAAACGGAACATTTATTTAAATATTTGTATCTATAAAAAGAATGTATAGACATAAAATGTTTTAAAATAATATGATTGTATCTATCTAAGTTATATATTTTTATTTAACATTATTTCTTATTATTATAAAAGTTATTTTTAGTCGGTACGTGGGTTTGAGTAACTATACCATGGTTTATTTTAGTTTTATTTTATTAAACTGAAATTAATAATACTCGACCTAAATTGAGAAGTCCTATTTGTTGGAGCACAATTTTTATTTAGTAGGATTTGTCAGTTTCTGAAATTTTATTCACTACTTATTTGCTATCTAGTTCTTTCCACAGCAGGCTTAGATAGATTCCCGGGTTAACATTCGTCCACGATCTTTTGAACAGGAGTAAAGGTTTATCCTTTGTTTCCTGTTTAGGATTAGATTTTCAGTTCCTTCTAAAGACTTTTCCTTCTCGTCCACTACTGGTCGCGCCTTGTGTCTTGATGGCATTATCCCCGTGTCACTATCAAAGGATTCGTGAATCCTTCACTGAGATCATTAACATCCGCTGCATTTGAAACTTAGCCTAGTTAATAAAAAAAAAATTGATATCAAACCCTGACGAAGGCTACAGCAGAAGTCGAAAATTTCGTAATTTCCTGAAACTTTGCATGGTAACTAAACAGAAAACATAAAAAAAATATACAAATAATATTTTCGTCATCACTTTTTTTGAAATATAGTTATTGATACTCATTTTTTAGTTACACATATTTGCCGTCGGTCGTAAGAAAGATAAATTGAAATATACTTGCACGTTGACGTTGTAGTGAAGAGGGCTCAGATCGACTCAAACTCTCTGATGGACAGTTGATTTTGATGCTAACGGCGCTGAGCTCTTGATTTTATTTCGTATCACTGTACGACCATTCACCTGTTTTCGCTTCCGCTTCACTGTACAAACATTTAGCTGTTTTCTGTTTCGCATTACTGTACGACCATTCAGCTGTTTTCTGTTTTTGATCATTGAAGAAACAAGATTACTATGAAATCTATAAGCTGAGGATTGGAATTACTACAATTCTGGCAATAATAGTATTGTAATACTGATACTGATTAGTGAGAAGAAGAAAAAAAAAGTGGTCAATAAAAAGAAGAAGAAGGAGAAGAAGAGAGAAGAAATGTGAGGGAAGGAGAGGTAAATAAAAAAGGAAAAGAAAACGACGAAGAGGAGAAGAGAGAGATGCAATGAAAGGAAAGAAGAGGTAAAGAAGAAGCAGAAGAAGACAAAGAGAAGAGGAAAGAGATGAAATGAAAGCAAAGGTGATGTAAATAAATATCGAAAGAAGAAGGTAATAGAAAAAAGAATCAACGAAAATGAAACAAAAAGAAAAAAATGTAATAACAAAAAAATAAAAAAAAGAAAGTGGTAGAAAGCAAAAAAGAAACGTAAAAATATAAGTGAAGGAACGTAGTCGAAAATCTGTCTTAAGTTCCTCATTTCCCAGTAGAGAGAGAGAGAGAGAAAGAGAAAGAGAGAGAAAGAGAGAGAGAAAGAGAGAGAGTAAGAGAGAGAGAGATATTAGGTTGGTGCAAAAATAATGACGTAATAATTTCGTTTTTTGACGTTAAAAAATGCGTCAAAAAACGACATTATTACGTCATTATTTTTGCACCAACATAATATATCAGTCTCATCTTTTTACGTAAATGTTTAAAAATAAAATAAAAGTACGTATTGTATTAGGTTGGTGCAAAAATAATGACGTAATAATGCCGTTTTTTGACGTATTTTTTAACGTCAACAAACGACATTATTACGTCATTATTTTTGCACCAACCTAATATTTCTCATTTGGCATAAAGAAGCAAAGAAGCATTATTGGCGGCTGTCTTGGACGTTTGGTTGGAAAAAATATGAAAACTGCTTGTTTTTTCGCCAGAGACATATTTATCTATGATTTTAAAGATTTGGTTGTATAAAAATGATACATATTCTAGAATATATATCACTCATGGACGAAGTCTGATTCAAGGACAAATGTAGAAATGAGGTAGAGATAATTGCAATAAGCTTCAAAAAACGAAGTCATTTTCATTAATATGCCATGTTCTTCGAGGGAGTAGTTGGACATGTCTATCCACAGGTACCTATTCTTTATTATCTTTGTATTGCACTGCCTTAACGCGAAAGATACTGAAGAAATTTCAGCGCCACCTGATAGGAAATGATAGAAAAAATGACAGTAATATTTTAGAATTTTCTTTTAATTTGGTTCAGCATTTTACGACATCTATCTATCTATTAGGTTGGTGCAAAAATAATGTCGGTTTTTGATGTATTTTTTAACGTCATTATTTTTGCACCAACCTATATCTATCTATCTATCTATCTATCTATCTATCTATCTATCTATCTATCTATCTATCTATGTGTGTGTATGCTTGTCTCTCTCTCTCTCTCTCTCTCTCTCTCTCTCTCTCTCTCTCTATATATATATATATATATATATATATATATATATATATATATATAATGTATATTTGAGCAGCAACTATTTTTAAAGCATATTTTGTCAAATATGACGAACAAGGAAAAAAATTATCATTTTTTTCAGCGTTCTTACAATTTATCGTTTGGTGGGAAGGAGTGAGTACGAAAAAGATATGGTGGGAGCAAGAGAGCAGAAAAACGATATAGTGTGAGTGAGTGAGGGAGAGAAAAAGGATATAGTGGGGGAGATGGGAGACAAAAAAGATAGGGTGGGATTGAAGAAGTACAAAAAAGATACGGTGGGAGTGAAGAAGAATAAAAACGATATGGCGAGATTGAGGGAGTACACAAACGATATGTTGGGATTAAGGGAGTACAATAAGGATATGGTGGGTGTGAGGGAGTATGAAAACGATATGGTGGGAGTGAGGGAGTATAAAAACGATATGGTGACATTTAGGGAGTAAACAAACGATATGTTGGGAGCGAGGGAGTACAATAACGATATGGTGAGAGTGAGAGAGTACAATAACAATATGGTGGGAGTGAGGGAATACAATAACGATATGGTGTGAGTGAGGGAGTACAATAACGATATGGTGAGAGTGAGGGAGTACAATAACGATATGGTGAGAGTGAGAGTGTACAATAACGATATGGTGGGAGTGAGGGAATACAATAACGATATGGTGTGAGTGAGGGAGTACAATAACGATATGGTGAGAGTGAGAGTGTACAATAACGATATGGTGGGAGTGAGGGAATACAATAACGATATGGTGTGAGTGAGGGAGTACAATAACGATATGGTGAGAGTGAGGGAGTACAATAACGATATGGTGAGAGTGAGAGTGTACAATAACGATATGGTGGGAGTGAGGGAGTACAATAACGATATGGTGTGAGTGAGGGAGTACAATAACGATATGGTGTGAGTGATGGAGTACAATAACGATATGGTGAGAGCGAGAGAGTACAATAACGATATGGTGGGAGTGAGGGAGTATGATAACGATATGGCGGAGTGAGGGAGTATAATAACGATATGGTGGGAGTGAGGGAGTATAAAAACGATATGGTGACATTTAGGGGGTAAACAAACGATATGTTGGGAGTGATGGAGTACAATAACGATATGGTGGGAGTGAGGGAGTACAATAACGATATGGTGAGAGTGAGGGAGTACAATAACGATATGGTAGGAGTGAGGGAGTATAATAACGATATGGTGGGAGTGAGGGAGTATAATAACGATATGGTTGGTTTGATGGGGTACAAAAACTATATGGTAGGAGTGAGGTAATATAAAAACGATATAGTGGGAGTGAGGGAGTATAAAACCGATATGATGGGAGTGAGCGACTAAAAAAACGATATGGTGGGAGTGAGAGAGTACAAAACCGATATGTTGGGATCGAGCGAGTACAAAAGCGATATGGCGGTAGAGAGGGAATATAAAAATGATATGGTGGGATTGAGGGAGTTTGTACTGGTCGGAGTCAGAGAGTATAAAAAAAATATGGTGGGAGTAAGGGATGACGAAAACGATATGGTGGGATTGAGAGAGTACAAAAATGATATGGCGGTCGAGAGGGAGTATAAAAACTATATGGTGGGATTGGGGGTGTACAAAAACGATATGGTGGGATTGAGGGAATACAAAAACATATGGTGGGAGTGGGAGTGAGGGAGGACAAAAACGATGCGGGGGGGTGTGAAAGTACAAAAACGATATGGAGGGTTTGAGGGAGTACAAAAACGATATAATCGGAGTGAGATAGTATAAAACTGATATAGGGGGAGTGAGGGAGGGCAAAATCGATATGGCGGGAGTGAGGGAGTATAAAAACGATATGGTGGCATTGAAGAAGTACAAAAAAAGATATGGCGGGATTGAGGGAGTACAAATACCGATATGTTGGGATCGAGCGAGTACAAAAGCGATATGGCGGTAGAGAGGGAGTATAAAAATGATATGGTGGGATTGAAGAAGTACAAAAAAGATATGTTGCAAGGGAGGGAGTAGAAAAATACGGTACGCACATTTTTTCTTGTCGATCATATTTAACGATGTATATATATATATATATATATATATATATGTATATATATATATATATATATATATATATATGTGTGTGTGTGTGTGTGTCTGTATCTGTGTCTCTGTGTGTGTGCATATATATATACACATACACACACACATATATATATGTGTGTATGTATATTTGTATGTGTGTATATATTTAATGGTATTTTTTTTATATAAAAGCCCATAAATATATATATAAACGTATAATTCCTTACTATTAGTAGAATCGTTTTTATTCCTGTGCCACCTGAGAAGAAAATGACATGAAAATATTCGGTAAATGTTTGAAATGACTTTGAATGCGATTCAACATTTTAGGAGGAGGAGACAGGTAATTGATCACTGAATTTTTTTCCGCAATAACGCAGTAGGTGCAAGCATGCACCAAGAAAAAATTCTGAAATTTCTATAAAGAAATATTGATTTGAAGGGACATGCAATATTTTCGAAAAGCACAGAATCTTGAAAATGAATGTTTTTTGATTTTGGTCTATAGATGAAGACTCTGCAGAAACAATGGAGGAACTAGCAGAAAAAATACAGGGGTATGAGATAAAAAAAATATTTAAATCAGTAATATCTTTTTTAGATCTCACTTTTAACATCTGATTTATCTTCCACTCCTGTTTATTTTGATGTCTCGCATGTAAAATCGCATCATAATACTTATAACGGCTTATTTTAAAAACTTTGCCTTCCAAAAGTTGAAACAATTTTAGGAAACAGAAAAATGTCGTTAAAAACAAAGACAATGGTGCTACGCTATCAGATTTATATGACTGTGAATGCTACATAATTTGCTCTCAGATGAATAGGAGACTTGAGGAAGCAGAAATGCGTTTCTACAAAAAGATACTGAAAGTATCATGGAGGGAACATGTGAGAAACGAGATAGTTTTAAGGAAAATGGAAACAAAAAGGAAATTTAGAATCTGAAAGAAACATTTGAAATTTATGGGGCGTATAAAGAGGGCGATTGGAGATCGAACTCCAACAGAATATAACGGAAGTCACAAAGGGGAGATGGAAACATTGAGTTACCTGCATAGTGAATTTACCTAAATAGATGGCAAAGTATGAACTTGGGGGTATAGTAAGAGGAGAAACATTTTTTAGAACTACGAAGGATATTAAGTTGTTGGGAGCCATGATCAGCGACGCCCTAAAGAAACACCACACATAAAATACTTAGAAGGTTAATTTGACACTAGGTCACAGATGTGGGGTTCCTACTAAAGATCGGCTAGAAAGAATGTGAAAAATAAACGCCAGAGTGATGATGGAAAATTTCTTATTGGCAAACCGTCTTTGCGTAAAAATATTTTATTGCATAAAAAATAGAATTGTAAAGTATAGATTTCGGAAAATCCGTTGTATTGAAAAGCGGCCAAAACACGTGTACAACATCAGCTTTGAAAAACAAGAACATAAAATATTAATACAAAAGTATAGACATTAATGTCTAAAATACCTCGTTTAAATAGTGGCAAAAGGTAGCGCTTCAGTTTGATATAATATAACTTCCTATTTATACTATTGCTATTGCGGCCACCTCGACGCGGTGTAATGGTTAGCAAGCTTGTCTCGCTAAAACAATTACGACTGAGTAGTGAGTTCGATCCTCACTGGGTGCCCCATACTTTCTGCCTTGTGCCGCATCTAAGCTGCACTCAAAAAATCACTAGGGTATTGTAATTATCCGCGACCAGATACATAAGGTAAGTCTACTCTATAATTAGTCAATTTTAAAGTTAAGTCTTAATCACCAGGAGTCATGTGCTAATTTTTCGTTACATACAAGTTTATTATTTACATTATTCGGACTATTGTCCTCATCTTTGTCGCCGTATTTATCACAACGTTTCGGCTGTTGTACGCTCCGGCCTTTATCCACTGTGCCATGTGTCCTCGAGGACACATGGCACAGTGGATAAAGGCGTTGGTTAGATACAGTGACAGGACCCAAAGAGTGTGAGTTCAATACCCGGCTAAGGCAGTTGAGAACTTTCAGAGGGGAATTAACAGGAGATAACTGATAA